>OX578145.1:101639337-102328087 GCA_951213105.1 Amaurobius ferox | reverse complement strand
TTTCGCCCTTATTTTTTACAGTGTAAGTTGAAAATCTCCGGGCTAAAAATGGCACTTCCTGTTGAAGGGAAAATCAAATAAAATTACGAAGACGCTTAAGAAGGAAAGAGTAATTAATTAAATTTGCTTCTTAAAATAAAAATAAAGAGCTGCACGCATGGGCCATTTCAAAAACATTCACAATTTGCACGAACAGAACCAATCGTTTTCATTTTCTATCAAGGAATCCTTTTGTAAGTAACGGAGTGAATTAAATTATTCACTTATCGCTGACACGCTTCATAGAAGCTTAAATTGGACTCTATGAATCAGCAGCAGCCGACGGCGCTACCTGCTTGCCCATCCCCACTAACTGTTCTGAATGTTCCTTGCCTTTCACTTCATTTCAAGAAAAATAAATGATATTTTATTCATAACGAGAATGTGAATTACTTTTACACTATTTAGGTACTAATTTATTTACACTAGTATTTAGGTACTAGTTTATTTACACTAGTATTACCCTGTAGTTTAGTTTAAAATATTAGGTAGCAATTTTGACTTTCCCAGACTATAAGAATGCAGTATAGAGATAGTATTGTTTGCCCGAAACTTTTCGATTTCTAGATTTTGACGTCAATACATGTTTTAGAACCTCCTGAACACGTTTCGACTATTTTTGGTGAGATGTACAGTGGCTCCCAAAAATGTTCGCACACTAACGAATTTCAATGAAATGCTGCTATATCCATTAACAAAAATTAATATTTCAGAATGGGAATTTTTTAATAATATCTATAACTTGTTCTTAACAAAACTAAATAAAATAATTTAAAAAAATAGTAAAATTTTTTTTTGGAAGAATTAATAATGAAAAAGTAATCAAAATGTTACGTCAAAGTCTTCGTACACTTAAAAAAATCTCTACATACAGTAAATATTGTAATATTTCGGTAAATTAGTACTTAGTGGGATATCCTCTAGCATCCACAACAGCTTTTAAACGTCTGTGAATAGAGTTTACTAGCTTTTTTGTAATTTTAGCATCAATGTTCCTCCATTCTTCGTTCATTACTGTTTTTAGTTCGCTTTTCATTTTAATGTCGTGTCAGCGCACTCTAACCCCCAGTTCTCTCCAAATGTGTTCTATTGGTTTTAAATACGGTGACTGAGGCGGTGTTTTCAGAACTTGTGGACAATTATGGAGACACCAGAGGCGAACATTGAGAGCCGTGTGTTTAGGATCGTTATCTTGATGAAAAACAAAGTTATTTCCAATATCCAAATTTTGGTCTGATAATTTTAAATTGTCTTTCAAAATATTTAAATAAAGAGCATGATTCATTATGCCATCAATAAATACCAAATTACCTACTTCTGATGCTAACATGCACCCCCACACAAGGACGCCTCCACCTCTATGCTTTACTGTTCCACTAAGTTCTTGGAATTAAGTTCCTCATTTTTTCTTCTCCATACAATTATACGCCCATAGGAACCAAACATGTTAAATTTGCTTTCATCTGCAAATAAGAGATGATTCAAATACGTTTTAGGCTTATTTATCATTGATTTTGCGAAGGAAAGCCTAAGCTTTCTATTTTTCGCACTTTACAAAAAATTGTTTTCGGGCAGAACGCCCATGTAATCCAGCTGATTTGAGCACTCGTCGAACAGTTTCAGGTGAAATTGAAGTAGAAAAATTTTCAGTAAACTCTGTAGAAATTTTTACACCACTCAAACGTAGATTTTCCACATATTTTCTAACTACAAATCTCTGATCACGTTAAGTTAACTTTGCCGGGCGGCCTTTTCTTACCTTGTTTTCTATCCGATTTTCGTCTTTAAAGCGTTTTATCACATACTGCACCGTAGAATGGGATAAATTTACTAATTTAGCGATATTGCGAACTGATTTACCACTACTATGATGAAAAATGATCAATTTTCGAATGTTGTTTTCATTGTTTTCTTACGCCTACGAGCCATTTTTAAATAATACTAAATATTACGAAGTAAGCAAGCAAAGATTAAAGCCAAACGCTTTTTTAAATATCACCACAATGCAAAAATAAAAAAAAGCGGCAGAGGATAATTTTATTTATGAATTTATCCGAAAATGTTTCGGTGTACGATCACTTTTGTGAGGTGTTCTTCCTCTGCCTCCTTGCATTTTCATTTTTATAAAACAAAAAATGAGTCAATATTTAAAAATAAAATATTAAGTTTTATCCAGAATCACATGGAGATGATATGAAAAAATATTGAACTTTATATTCAAATTCAATTCCAGGCGACAACGTTTTCCCTACAAATTTTTGAAGTGTACGAACACTTTTGGGAGTCACTGTATGTCTGTCTGGTTGATTGCTGCTAAAAAGATTAATGGATTTTAATGAAACTTTATGTCCGGCTTTGTTATCGGAAAATCTAGAACTAGATTAAAACCTCGAAATTTAATATTTTCTTAACACAGCAGCATAGAACAAAATTTGACATAATTATGTATAAAATGGGTTACTTGTAGCTTAAAGGCCACGAAACTTAACAGCTTCAATTATTGTAGTGAAAAGTAGCCACGATACAATTTTTGTATTTGTGATGTCATTAACGCACCCTCGAGGAGTAGCAAGTCCCCCCCCCCCCCCCCAAGAGGATATATTGTCAAACTTGGTATCAATCGAAATATTTTTTTCAAACCTTTTAAAATGAATGGTAACATGCTATAATTGTGATCATTTGGTCTAACGATACAAATTTTTCAAATTTGCAAAAAAAAGGAAAAAAAATCTGATGTGGGCAACACATGACTTTCCTTATATAATGCAATGAATTTACTACTTTTACAGTTAAAAAAAATGTTATTCTTATAGTAGATACTTATATTCTTTCCAAGATACTAAATTTTCTTCAATTAGTCGTCATTTTCATTGATTTAGCGTCATTTTTATCAACTTGGCGAGATTTTTGTTAATTTGGCAACAATTAAAAATGTCGCCAAGTTGGCGATATTCCGCCAAATTCGTCGCCAAAATCTCGCCAAGCGTTATGGACGGAGAAATAAGTTATTCATACGGCAGATAAATGACTATTGATGCTCAAATACAAAAGTATTACTCAAAGTATCTTTTTTCATGAATGGAACGAGCTAGATCCACGAGAATGATGTCACCGAATTTATCGCATGGTATTGCATATGAAAAGTTAACATGTTTCTCAATAGGAAATTTTTTTTTATTTTATATAACTTTTTGATAGTTTTTTTGAAAAATGTGCAATATCTCGAGAACGGTTCATGGTAGCTTTCTAAAATTTATGTCAATCGTTTTCTAATGAAAAATTACATAAGAAATGTCTATTTGCGTAACTTTATTAGCGGTTTTGATTTTTTGACGATTTTTTCCAAATTTCACTCGAAAATTTAGGAGGGTTCTGAACATTCGATTGCGTATAAAAACAATAGGCTTCCAGTGTTTACGGATTGTGATTTTTGTACCAAATTTCGTTCAAATCTGTCCATTCGTTCGTCAGTTATCGTCTCCACAGACTCTCTCTCTCACACACGCACACACACAGACATCACTTCAAAAATGTTTGATTCGTGATCAGGGATGCTTGAAACGTGCTCTCCCATCGAGAACTCGAATTCTCGACCCCGTCACAATACTTTCCTTATACATTATGTATATAAGGAAAGTAACTAGCTACGCTAAAATTGATTCTGGTATGAAAATATCGAGTAGAGCCACAGTCTAGTAATTTTCTTAATGCGTTTTACTTTTTTTCTGGCAATGTATGGCAATTAGCGTTCAATATAGTCAGCTTAACAGAAAATTGGCTCAAGTAGATTCTGTCCTGTGATCGGTACTATAAGAGTTGAAGGCCGAGACCACTCGGCTGGCGGTACTATAAGTGTCGAAAACCCAGACCATCCGTCTCGTCCGAGGACTTAGAGAATCAATTTGAATGGTCGGGGTACTATAAGTGTGTAAAGTTTCAGCCTTCTAGGTCACCGGGAGGACCTGGAAGACGGCATCTATGGGGTGTGGAAGAAAAATATCTGTTGGGCTAAGAAAAACTTTTCAGCTCTCATTTTTCTACCTTAGATGAGACATCGAAAATCTTGCTCCTTTTGTTTCTATCCCGTGGGCGATACTATACGTGTCGAAAGCCCAGACCACCCGACTCGTCCGTAGACTTAGAGCAACTTTTTGGATGGCCGGGGAAAATGGCCGGGATACTATACGTGTATAAAAATTCAGTCTTCTAGACACAGGAGCGGCCTATGGTGGGTTTGGAAACTTTTTAAAATAAAAACATCATTTTCCTCGCCTCCGTAAAGTTAAAAATCTGGCTACATTACATTCTGATGTCTTCTGCAGTCTATACTATAAATATACAGAGTTTCAATCTTCTAGGTTGCGAGTTGGGGGTGGGTTTTTTTCGAAAGTTTGGAAAGGCAGAAACACTGGACAATTATTATATAGATTCTCATAATATTGTATAAAGCCTTATTTTTATCCAAAAACAGGTACACAGGACATTATCCAAAAACAGGTATATTATCCAAAAGCAGGTACCAATTTCGAGAAACAGGTACATTATCTAAAAACAGGTACCGATTTCTAGAAACGGGTACATTATCTAGAAACGGGAACATTATCCAAAAACAGGTAGATTATTCAAAAACAGGTACATTATCCAAAAGCAGGTACCAATTTCGAGAAACAGGTACATTATCTAAAACAGGGACAAATTTCTAGGAAAAGGTACCTTATTAGGATCAATCTCTAAAATTAACTGAAGTTTGGCTCAACTCAACTTCCTCATATCAGAATCCATTTTCAAGTAGCTTTTTTTTCCCCCAAATTTTGCAAGAAAACGTTTAAAAAATCAGTATCGTGGGCCCAAATGAATACAATTATAGTGTGTTACCCTTCACTCTAAAGAACTTTAAAAACTTTTTTCGATTGATACCATACTTGACAATGTGCACCCTCGGGAAGAAGGGGAACTTCACCCCCCATCGACATCCCCAAGAGAGCTAATGACATTACGAACAAAAAAATTGTACCGTAGCTATTTTTCACAACAATGATTGAAACTATGAAGTATCGTGATCATTCTGCCATACATAAATCCTTTGTATACTTGATTATGTCAAATTTTGTCCTATGCTGCCATGTTAAAAAATATGGAATTTCATAAAAAATGTAGAGCTTTTTCTGGAATTAAAATTTTCTATCCAGTTCTAGATTGCTCGATAACAAAGCCGGATACAAAGTTTCCTGAAAATGCATTTTGATTTGTGGCCGCTATGGTATATACAAATCGACCACATACATGCAGACAGACGGACATCGCTGCAAAAGTAGTCGAAACGTGTCCAGGATGTCTTAAAACATATATTAGCATCAAAATCCCGAATTCAAAAATTTTTGTGAAATCAATGCTTTCTCTACAGGGTTGTTCCAAAAAAATTGAAACGCTCTTTAATTCTTGACCTGTTGGAGATAAGTGGGCAACGTAAATTGCAAAAATGTTCAAAGTAAGGTAGAGAATAAGACTACGTTAATGAAATAGTCCTCCCATTCATTTTCAAAAAGCTACACTTTTTTAATTTTTATACGACCCCCTTAGACAAATTCGGTCAATCAGAAATTTTTTATTTTTATTGCAACAAAGATCATTAAAAAAAGCCGCATATTTGTATCTTTAAAATTGAGCGAGTTATATTTAATTGAACATTGTGAATGGGGACCCTATATCAAATTAGAAATGTAAATTTGTGACATATCACAAAAATGATAAAACTGGATGATAGTACATAGGAGGCATTTTTACGAATTCCGTGTAGGCTCACGATGCAATCACGGATTCTTAAATACTTTTCAATAACTAAGTACTTTTTCAATAATTAAGTACTTTTAAGTACTTTTTTATGTAGTCCATTTCCATCGTCAATTTGTTTATGATCCCTATTTTAACTGATGAAACAGCCTTTCACATGGTGCGGAAAAGTAGCATAAAGTCAGATTTTTCCCTTTATCATAATTCAGTTGATTTTAAAGATACAGATATGCGTTTTTTTTAATGATCTTGTTGCATTAAAAAAATCTGATGTGGGCAGCACATGACTTTCCTTATATAATGCTATGAATGTACTACTTTTACAGTAAAGAAAAAAAAAATTATTTTTATAGTAAATATTTATATTCTTTCTAAAATATTGAATTTTCGTCAATGAGTCGCCATTTTCAATGATTTAGCGTCATTTTTATCCATTTGGCGAGTTTTTCGTTAATTTAGCAACATTTAAAAAAGTCGCAAAATTGGCGACATTCCACTAAATTCTTCGCCAAAATCTCGCCAAGCGTTATGGACGGAGAAATAAGTTATTCTTACAGCAGATAAATGACTATTGGCGTTCAAATACAAAAATATTACTCAAAGTATTTTTTTTTATGAATGGAACGAGCTAGATCCACAAGAATGTCACCCAATTTATCACATGGTATTACATATGAAGAGTGAACATGTTTCTCAGTAGGAAATATTTTTTTTTATTTTATATGATTTTTTGATAATTACTTTGAAAAATGCGCAATATCTCGAGAACGGTTCATGTTGGCGTTCTAGAATTTATGTCAATCGTTTTCTAATGAAAAATTACATAAGAAATGCCTATTTGCCTAATTTTATTAAAGGTTTCGATTTTTTGACTATTTTTTCAAAATTTCACTGGAAAGATTAGAGGGGTTCTGAGCATTCGATTGCGTATAAAAACAATAGGCTTCCAGTGTTTATGGATTGCATTTTTTGTACCAAATTTCGTTCGAATCGGTCCATTCGTTCGTCAGTTATCGTCTCCACAGAGTCACTGACACACACACAGACATACTTCAAAAATGTTCGATTCTTGATCAGGGATGCTTGAAACGTGCTCTCACGCCGAAAACTCGAAATCGAATTTTCGACCCCGTCACAATACTTTCCTTATACATTATTGTATATAAGGAAAGTAATAAAAATTTTCTGATTGACCCAAATTGTCTCAGGAGGTCTCATAAAAATTTAAAAAGTGTAACTTTTTGAAAATGAATGGGAGGACTATTTCATTAACGCAGTCTTATTTCCTACCTTACTTTCAACATTTTTGCAATTTACATTGCCCACTTATCTCCAACAGGTAAAGAATTAAGGGGCGTTTCAATCTTTTTGGAAAGCCCTGTATACTATATAACAGAGTATAAGAATGTGAAAAGGTGACTTATTAGTATCAATGTCTAAGGTAACTAAGGAAAGTCAAAGGTAACTAAGAAAAGCCAGAGGTAACTTATTAGTATCCATTAAAAAGTACTGTTTTAAGGCTAATCTCTAAAAGTGTCACATCGATAAACTTACGCTTAGAAAAGAGATACGGCGATAGGATCAGTGTCTTAAGGGTGAGCGTCAGTAAATCTTCTGCCCTATCCGCGCTTTGTTAACTTTCGCGGCACACATGTTTCGTCGAAATTCTGCTCAAACAGTTGTGAAATATTTTCTGATAGATAAAATGCAATGCTTAGATTATATTAAAACTAAATTTAATACCCAATAAAACATAGAATATATTTTTTATTTTAATTCAAGATATTTTTGGTGTTGCCATTTGTTGTAATTTAATTCATACCAACTATTTTTATTTTTTAATGAACATTTTTAAATGGCTATTCCTTCTAATACGCTATTAAATATAACAACAGATCCTGTATAATAATGCCACAATCACGGAAACGTAAATGAACTTGAAGACAAAACTGCAGTCCTCAGTGATGTACATTCAGATACCCTTATCAAATTTATAGAATGAGAAATTACCTTTCCGTGATTGTGGCATTAATATATATGATCTGCTGTTGTATTTAATACTGTATTAGAAGGAATATATATTTAAAAATGTTCATTAAAAAATAAAAATAATCGGTATGAATTAAATTACGACAACAGATGGCAGCACCAAAAATATTTTGGATTGAAATAAAAAATACATTCTATGTTTTATTGGATATTAAATTTAGTTTTAATATAATATAAGCATTATATTTTATCTTTCAGAAAATATTTCGCAACTGTTTGAGCAGAATTTTGGCGAAAAATGTGTGCCGCGAAAGTTAACAAAGCGCGAATAGGACAGAAGATTTACTGACCCTCACCCTTAAATGGGGGAAAATTTGGGGAAACATTTATTTGGGAAATTTGACTGCAGTTAAAGTGACATGGTGCGCTAACTTACCTGTGGGCTGCACTTTGGGGTTTCACAGCTGTTATAATGGGCACTGGAAGGGTCTCTAAGAAACTGGAAGAACTGAATCCAAGTGCGAATCCGAAACTTCCTCCGTCTTTGGTAATCTTCACATCGACAGTGTCTACACGAACTGGAACGAGATAAGTGCTACACAT
The DNA here is from genome assembly GCA_951213105.1 of Amaurobius ferox. NCBI lineage: Eukaryota > Metazoa > Arthropoda > Arachnida > Araneae > Amaurobiidae > Amaurobius > Amaurobius ferox. The sequence continues at coordinate 102,319,666 of OX578145.1, read as the reverse complement.
ATTAGCATCGCAGTTAAAACAAAATCTGATGTGGGCAGCACATGACTTTCCCTGCAGACCCATATTCACGTTATTTCTTCCGTAATTTATTAAATTGCGTTTAATTTTACAAATGAAGACCAAAAAATTATTTTAAATGCCACTGAATTTGCACTTTTTATTCAATTTTCGTTTTCTTTTGATAACTGGGCTTACTTTCAAAGGTGGCGTAGCGAAAATGCGAAAACTAAAATATCTCGAGTACGGCTAGTCCTAGAGTAATGGGATTGATCTAACTCTTTTCAATGTTAAAAATTACGTATGAAACACGCATTTAATTGATATATTTGAGCATACGTAGTCTTATTTTAGATTTTGATGATTTTTGCGGGCCATTGCGCAAAAAAAAAAGGCAGATTCTTTTACACAGAGTCGAACCAAAATCTAATCAACACTGTTATCTACAAGTGACTTATCCACCAAATTTTTTGTCTATTAGTTTTTTAGCTGCAGTGGATACCGGCATATTTTGCGGACCATTTCGCAAACAAATCAGGTTCTTTTATTCCGAATTGTACCAAAATTTAATCATCACCAGGGTAATCCACAAGTGACTTGCCAAGAGGGCGCGACATCCCAGTAATTAGGGCACCGTGATTGCACTTGGACAACTCAAGTTTGATTCCCGCCTCTGCCCAAACTGTCGCCGTGTTCACGCGGAGTACGATCACGTTAAACATGTGGATCCGCAAGTTCTTCCGAGAGGTTAATGGTAGGGGAAGGAGGGTACGGTCCCTGTGGATGCCTCCCCCACTGGATTCCGGTCTAAATTGGGTGGCACTTCCCGGTTGTCCAACCAGATACCTTACACTTTCGGGTAGGTCGGACGGTCTGGGTCGAAGAAGAGGAAGTGACTTATCTATAAAATTTTATGAAATTCGGTCAATTGGTTTTTGAGTTAAAGTGGATACAAAATCTGTACAGACAGACAAACACACACGTCACTCTAAAAATAGTTTTTCGTATTCTAGAGGTCCCAAAACGTGTAGATCCGTCGGAAACTCATATTGCGATTTTCGACATGATTCCAATACTTTTCCTATACATTACTATGTATTGCAGGGAAAGTAATATTACAAGTATCTAAACTTTTGGTATTGAATGAATTGCATAGGCTTTAAATTGGTATAATAAAGACAACCAATAGCGTAGTAGAAATAAGTGAAAAAACACCTTGAGATGGAACTAATTGCAACAAAACTGATTCTTGTTGTAAATGGTAGATAACATACTCCTAATCAACATACCAAAAATATACATCCGTACTGTTGCGCAAAATCAGGGAATTTCATGCTGAAAAAGAATATGATAGTGGTTTAAAAAAAGAAAAAAGAAATAACAAAATGGTGGCCGAAAAACTAAAAGCTTTTGCAGTGTAGAAAAACATATTTTTATTAATCTAAGCGGCTTAAAAATCCTAGGTAGCTTTAACTTCGCTCGCAATTTTTAAAAAAATGTTAAATTAAAAAAAATAATTAAAATTTTGATTAATGTGAAATTTTAAATTTAAATAATCAAAATCTAAAATTTGAAAAATTTATACAATAAAAGGCTTTCTTATAATATAAAATCATATTTATTTCATCAAAATCAAATCTCATCTTGATCTAAATCAAAACTGTCTCCTGTGGTTGTACAGTCCTTTCCACAACAGTTTTTACAAACTACTAAACATGGAAGTCCATATCGGCGACATGTACATCATGGTGTTACATGGTTCTTCAACTGTAGTTTGGCAGGCACATTTAATCATATTTAAGAGTTTGTCTGGTTCTGGGCTCAAGTCTGTTAATATCGGCTGAAATTCTCCATCAACCAACTGCCAACCCCATAGTGTAGGATCAGGGTTTGGCATATTAAGATTTTTCCAAATAAAACACTGCAAATGCACTCGAAGTAGATGGCATTTCGCTGCATTTTGTGTTGGAGGCAAACGAGCTATAACAAATTATGTTTTAGCTGAAGCTATTTTCCTAATGTATTGTTCATAACGAAGCTCATTTAGGGTTGCTTGTGTCGATGTTACCTCCATTTAGTGACACAATAACTTTACAGCCAATTTCGACCAAATCTTTCTTAGTAACATCTTCGAATGATCCAAAATGGGAAACCCATTCACATAAGATTTTGAATTTTATGATATTCTTGAAAGCAGAAGATTTACTTTTGCCAAATAAGGCACTGGTGGTGACACACCCTGTTAATGCGTGAACAATAAGTAAATTTTAGCAAGCCTTCTCTCCAATAGATCTTTTCATGGCTTGAATGTTACGAACTTTATCAGATTGTGTGGCAAGCTGCATTAAAATGTTCTTAGAATAATGATATAGTAGTAGGATTAAAATATCAGTATTATCAGCTACTATAGTGACAGGTTTTTCCTTGGCTATGTTTAAATCTTCTTTGACAATTAGTGTGTCTGCATCACCTTCTGTATGAATGACGGAATGACCTCTTCCTTGAAAATAACTCCGCAGTATATTGATAAAGCGTTGTTTGTTTGTAGAGTTAGAAAGAAATTTGTTTTCTTGATGATCACAGGCGAATTTTCATCAAAGGCTACTACAACAGACGACTGCTTCATGCGCAATCTGTGCTCCATATCTTTTATATTTGGTTTTTCATACCGATCAAAAATTACTGTCACTTTTCCATACCTTCTGTTGACATACGATGAAATACAACGGTCTCATTCCCAGAAAAGTACTTCCTACATTCTTGATGGTGGTGCATTAATTCACCAGTTACCATAGTCCGCTTCAGCAACGTTTGGGGATATCATAAGGCAACACAAATCGCATGTCAACAGGCGATATGGAAAAGTGACAATAGTGTTTGGTGAGTATGAAAAACCAAATATAAAAGATATGGAGCACAGATTGCGCATGAAGCAGTCGTCTGTTGTAGTAGTCTTTGATGAAAATTCGCCTGTGATCATCAAGAAAAACAAATTTATTTCTAACTCCACAAACTAACAACGCTTTATCAATATAGTGGGAAGTTATTTTCAACGAAGAGGTCATTCCGTCATTCATACAGAAGGTGATGCAGACACACGAATCGTCAAAGACGCTTTTAACATAGCCAAGGAAAAACATGTCACTATAGTAGCTGATGATACTGATATTTTAATCCTACTACTATACCATTCTTCTAAGAACATTTTAATGCAGTCTGCCACACAATCTGATAAAGTTCATAACATTCAAGCCATGCAAAGATCTATTGGAGAGGAGGCTTGCTAAAATTTACTTATTGTTTACGCATTAACAGGGTGTGACACCACCAGTGCGTTATTTGGCAAAAATAAATCTTCTGCTTTCAAGAATATAAAATCCAAAATCTTATGTGAATGGCCTTCCCATTTTGGATCATTCGAAGATGTTACTAAGAAAGATTTGGTCGAAATTGGCTGTAAAGTTATTGTGTCACTAAATGGAGGTAACATCGACACAAGCAACCCTAAATGAGCTTCGTTATGAACAATACATTAGGAAAATAGCTTCAGCTTAAAAATAATTTGTTATAGCTCGTTTGCCTCCAACACAAAATGCAGCGAAATGCCATCTACTTCGAGTGCATTTGCAGTGTTTTATTTGGAAAAATCTTAATATGCCAAACCCTGATCCTACACTATGGGGTTGGCAGTTGGTTGATTGAGAATTTCAGCCGATATTAACAGACTTGAGCCCAGAACCAGATAAACTCTTAAATATGATTAAATGTGCCTGCCAAACTACAGTTGAAGAACCATGTAACACCATGATGTACATGTCGCCGATATGGACTTCCATGTTCAATAGTTTGTAAAAACTGTTGTGGAAAGGACTGTACAAACACAGGAGACAGTTTTGATTTAGATGAAGATGAGATTTAATTTTGATGAAATAAATATGATTTTATATTATAAAAACCCTTTTTATTGTATAACTTTTTCAAATTTTAGATTTTGTTTAATGTGAAATTTTAACTTTAAATAATAAAAATTTTAATTATTTTTTCTAATTTAACATTTTTTTAAAAATTGTGAGCGAAGCATGAAATTTCCTGTAATTTGATACCACACATGATTTTTTGTGATTTTTTGAAGTTTTTTCAAGATGGCGGTAAAAAAAACGCATTTTGTGCAACAGTACGGATGTATATTTTTAGTATGTTGATTAGGAGCGTGTTACCTACCATTTACAACAAGAATAATTTTTGTTGCAATTAGTTTCACCTCTAACTATTTCTACCACACTACAAGTTGTATGTTAAAAAGGATATTTAATATTAGCAGCATCTATGACATACATAAAATTACAAATCCAGAACTCTTTCGAACGCCCCTACGTCCTTCAACAGTGGCGTGCCACTGCGAAGTTTTTGCGAAATTGGCATGTCGACATATTACAAGAATTTAGCTTCTGGTATTAAATGAATTGCATAGGTCTTTAATGGTAAAGCTGTACAGAGTGTCCCAAAAAGATTGAAACGCGCTTTAATTCTTTACCTGTTGGAGATAAGTGAACAATGTAAATTGCAAAAATGTTGAAACTAAGGTAGAAAATAAGACAATGTTAATGAAATAGTCCTTCCATAAATTTTCAAAAAGTTACACTTTTTAAATTTTTATACGACCCCCTGAGACAAATTGGGTCAATCAGAAAATTTTTATTTTTAATGCAACAAGATCATTAAAAACACCCGCATATCTGCATCTTTAAAATTGAGCGAGTTATATTTAATTGAAAATTGAACATTGTGAATGGGGACCCTATATCAAATTAGAAATGCAAATTTGTGACATATCGCAAAAGAGATAAAACTGGATGATAATACATGAGCGACATTTCTGGGAATTCAGCGTAGGCTCACGATGCAATCACGCATTCTTAAGTACTTTTCAATAAGTAAGTACTTTTTCAATAATTAAGTACTTTTAAGTACTTTTCAATAAGTAAGTACTTTTTAAATGATTAAGTACTTTTAAGTACTTTTTTTATCTAAACAATTTCCATCGTCAATTTGTTTATGATCCCTATTTTCACTGATGAAACAGTCTTTCGCATGGTATAGAAAAGTGGCAAAAGTCAGATTTTTTCAGTTGATTTCAAAGATATAGATATGCGGGGTTTTTTAATGATCTTGTTGCATTAAATATAAAAATTTTCTAATTGATCCAATTCGTCTAAGGGGGTCGTATAAAAATTTAAAAACTGTAACTACTTGAAAATGAGTGGGAGGACTATTTCATTTACGTAGTCTTATTTCTTACCTTACTTTCAACATTGTTGCTATTTACATTGTTCACTTATCTCCAACAGGTAAAGAATTAAAGCGCGTTTCAATCTTTTTGGGACACCCTGTATATATAAATATTACAAGCGGATATTTTGTAAAATTTTGGACAGTTTCCTCATTGCTTTATGAACATGTATTGATTATCTCTGTAAAAGTATTTTCCCTAGTAAAACAGAATAAGTTGCTAAAAGTGATGTGCCATCCAAAATTCTATGGCGATGAATGTCCTACCTTAAAGACTTCTACTTATTTCTATTGAATTTTTTCTTTATAAGCATTATTTATCTGAGTTGATTGCCTTAAGTAAAATATTTAATATTTTACCAAATATGCAGTTTCAAAACACATTATTTTTTTTTCATTTGGGCGCATTTTTAAATGAGATAAAATTTCCTAAATTAAAAAAATAACTAAAATTCCTTGTGAATTGTTTATATGATTTATCTCTGTTTTCTCGAGAAATGTTGTTCTTTCATTTATCTAAATTTTTAATTATTTTGTTAAAAATTAATTGTGTCCACGAATTTATATCCCATAATTATACTAGAAAATTCATCCGAGACTGTCTGAAATTAAATGCTAGTACTTCAATTTATCAAGCAAACTTTCATATTTTTCTATTTTATTTCCCAAATGCTCTTTCCGTTATTTACATTTTAAGATCCTAAATTACTTGGAACCGTCAGTTTTTTGTTCACTCAACGATCATAAACATTTGAAATCCTCCATTTATTCATTTTTATCATATTATCTATCTTTGAATTAAATTTCAAGTACCTATCTTAATAAAACTTAAAAGTTTCACTTTCCTTTCACACGTCAAATATTTTTGCCTATGACAGCCTCTAAAGTAATAAATATTTGAAAATACCAATTACCCATGTTTATTTTTCCATATGATCTACCTTTGTACTAAATTTCCAAGTCACCACCTCAATTAACCTGAAGTGTAACGTTCATTTCACAATTCAAACATTTTTACATGTGCCACCCACCTAAAATAATAAATATTTGAAAATGGCAATTATCCAAGTTGATTTTATTACATGATCTACAGTTTTGCACCAAATTTCAAGTCACTACTTCAATTGAGTTTCACGTTCATTCGACAATTCGAATATTTTCACTTGGGGCGCTCCCTGAAATATTAGATGTTTAAAACCGGCAATTAATCATATTTGTTTTATCATATTATTTAATTTTGAAACAAATGTTAAAGTCCCTGGCCAAACTAAATCTGAAGTTTTACTTTCATTCGGAAATTAGAAACTTTCACCTGTGACACTCCCTGAAATATTAGATATTTAAAAACGGCAATTAACCATATTTATTTTATAATATGATCTAATTTTGTACCATATTTTAAAGTCCCTAGCTAAACTAAACCTGAAATTTTTACTTTCATTGGACAATTAGAAACTTTTACCTGTGACACCACCTGAAATAGATATTTGAAAACGACAATTAACCATGTTTATTTGATCATATAATCTAATTTTGAAACCAATTTTAATGTCCCTAACTAAACTAAACCTGAAGTTTCACTTTCATCCAACAATTAGAAACTTTTGGTCAGTATTAGCACTCCTAAAATTTAAATTCTTATATTTTTGTAAACTATAACTGGTAGAATTTTGCCCGACCTGTGCATTAAACTTCAAGTCTCTGCGGTATCTGAAAATATGTTTTATGCTTGAAAAGAACGTTTAATACTCCGGAATACTTCATAGAACAATTATGTCAGCTTTGTAAACCCCACTATCAGTTTTTCTATTGATCGATGTAGTCAGCATGCCAAATTTGGCTAAGCTGGTGTGGATTCGTATAACTTGAGAACAGAAAGACAGACAAACTGTAAGTATTATAGTATAGATTATTGATCATTTTTATACCCTACATCAAAACTCATGTAAACACTTATTAAAACCACCATATGACGAGGTACATAAAATTATGTACAACATTTTCTCCCATCCACCAGCCTGCAGTACTTGTGTTCCTAGATTCTTCAATACTTTACGCGCCTCTAGCTCCTCTACATAATAAAATGTATTTTTACTGATAACAATACGATTGGTTTTATTACCAAACATCACACACAAAACAAGGATTTAGATAATACATTTAGGCATAATTGGGATTTTTTCGTCCATATTTGTGGGTTATTTCTAAAGAAAGGCCAGTTTTCTTTTACTTAGTCATACCGAAATCTATTTAACACCAGATTAACACACAAAAATTTAACTTCCAAATTTCATCTATATAATAGCAGGTTTCAAGTGGCTATTATAAATGTATATCGAGTGGTATGACTTCTTTGTGTGTCACATTATTTGACGATGTTTCACAAAATTTGGTTAGGGGAGTCCCTTGGGGGATACCCTAATGCTGAATGGATGTTTAAACGGTTCAAAAACATAGAATAGCTTTTTTTTTGTTTTCGCGAAATGGCTCCAAAAATAATAAAAATCTCAAATAAAAACTAAATATGCTGAAATGCATATGCTTTATGCTTAAGTTTTTAACGATGAAACAAATAAAAGCTAACATCAATACTCTGGACTGTTCTCTAGATAGTTAAATTTTTTCGAATTTTTAGGAGCTGGCATTGCTTTAAAAGCGATGCATTGAAGTTTCAAATTGAACATAATATCAAATAAGTTAACTTTGCCATTTTGGGCAATTGATATGCTGAAATGCATATGATTTATGCTAAAGTTTCTAGCGATGAAACAAATAAAAGCTAACATCAATACTCTGGACTGTTCTCTAGATAGTTAAATTTTTTCGAATTTTTAGGAGCTGGCATTGATTTAAAAGCGATGCATTGAAGTTTCAAATTGAACATAATATCAAAGAAGTTAACTTTGCCATTTTGGGCAATTGATATGCTGAAATGCATATGATTTATGCTAAAGTTTCTAGCGATGAAACAAATAAAAGCTAACATCAATACTCTGGACTGTTCTATAGATAGTTAAATTTTTTCGAATTTTTAGGAGCTGGCATTGCTTTAAAAGCGATGCATTGAAGTTTCAAATTGAACATAATATCAAATAAGTTAACTTTGCCATTTTGGGCAATTGATATGCTGAAATGCATATGCTTTATGCTAAAGTTTCTAGCGATGAAACAAATAAAAGCTAACATCAATACTCTGGACTGTTCTCTAGATAGTTAAATTTTTTCGAATTTTTAATGAGCTGGCATTGCTTTAAAAGCGATGCATTGAAGTTTCAAATTGAACATAATATCAAAGAAGTTAACTTTGCCATTTTGGGCAATTGATATGCTGAAATGCATATGCTTTATGCTAAAGTTTCTAACGATGAAACAAATAAAAGCTAACATCAATACTCTGGACTGTTCACTAGATAGTTAAATTTTTTCGAATTTTTAGGAGCTGGCATTGCTTTAAAAGCGATGCATTGAAGTTTCAAATTGAACATAATATCAAATAAGTTAACTTTGCCATTTTGGGCAATTGATATGCTGAAATGCATATGCTTTATGCTAAAGTTTCTAACGATGAAACAAATAAAAGCTAACATCAATACTCTGGACTGTTCTCTAGATAGTTAAATTTTTTCGAATTTTTAGGAGCTGGCATTGCTTTAAAAGCGATGCATTGAAGTTTCAAATTGAACATAATATCAAAGAAGTTAACTTTGCCATTTTGGGCAATTGATATGCTGAAATGCATATGCTTTATGCTAAGGTTTCTAACGATGAAACAAATAAAAGCTAACATCAATACTCTGGACTGTTCTTTAGATAGTTAAATTTTTTCGAATTTTTAGGAGCTGGCATTGATTTAAAAGCGATGCATTGAAGTTTCAAATTGAACATAATATCAAAGAAGTTAACTTTGCCATTTTGGGCAATTGATATGCTGAAATGCATATGATTTATGCTAAAGTTTCTAGCGATGAAACAAATAAAAGCTAACATCAATACTCTGGACTGTTCTCTAGATAGTTAAATTTTTTCGAATTTTTAGGAGCTGGCATTGCTTTAAAAGCGATGCATTGAAGTTTCAAATTGAACATAATATCAAATAAGTTAACTTTGCCATTTTGGGCAATTGATATGCTGAAATGCATATGCTTTATGCTAAAGTTTCTAGCGATGAAACAAATAAAAGCTAACATCAATACTCTGGACTGTTCTCTAGATAGTTAAATTTTTTCGAATTTTTAGGAGCTGGCATTGATTTAAAAGCGATGCATTGAAGTTTCAAATTGAACATAATATCAAAGAAGTTAACTTTGCCATTTTGGGCAATTGATATGCTGAAATGCATATGCTTTATGCTAAAGTTTCTAACGATGAAACAAATAAAAGCTAACATCAATACTCTGGACTGTTCTCTAGATAGTTAAATTTTTTCGAATTTTTAGGAGCTGGCATTGCTTTAAAAGCGATGCATTGAAGTTTCAAATTGAACATAATATCAAAGAAGTTAACTTTGCCATTTTGGGCAATTGATATGCTGAAATGCATATGCTTTATGCTAAAGTTTCTAACGATGAAACAAATAAAAGCTAACATCAATACTCTGGACTGTTCTCTAGATAGTTAAATTTTTTCGAATTTTTAGGAGCTGGCATTGCTTTAAAAGCGATGCATTGAAGTTTCAAATTGAACATAATATCAAAGAAGTTAACTTTGCCATTTTGGGCAATTGATATGCTGAAATGCATATGCTTTATGCTAAGGTTTCTAACGATGAAACAAATAAAAGCTAACATCAATACTCTGGACTGTTCTCTAGATAGTTAAATTTTTTCGAATTTTTAGGAGCTGGCATTGCTTTAAAAGCGATGCATTGAAGTTTCAAATTGAACATAATATCAAAGAAGTTAACTTTGCCATTTTGGGCAATTGATATGCTGAAATGCATATGATTTATGCTAAAGTTTCTAGCGATGAAACAAATAAAAGCTAACATCAATACTCTGGACTGTTCTATAGATAGTTAAATTTTTTCGAATTTTTAGGAGCTAGCATTGCTTTAAAAGCGATGCATTGAAGTTTCAAATTGAACATAATATCAAATAAGTTAACTTTGCCATTTTGGGCAATTGATATGCTGAAATGCATATGCTTTATGCTAAAGTTTCTAGCGATGAAACAAATAAAAGCTAACATCAATACTCTGGACTGTTCTCTAGATAGTTAAATTTTTTCGAATTTTTAGGAGCTGGCATTGCTTTAAAAGCGATGCATTGAAGTTTCAAATTGAACATAATATCAAATAAGTTAACTTTGCCATTTTGGGCAATTGATATGCTGAAATGCATATGATTTATGCTAAAGTTTCTAGCGATGAAACAAATAAAAGCTAACATCAATACTCTGGACTGTTCTCTAGATAGTTAAATTTTTTCGAATTTTTAGGAGCTGGCATTGATTTAAAAGCGATGCATTGAAGTTTCAAATTGAACATAATATCAAAGAAGTTAACTTTGCCATTTTGGGCAATTGATATGCTGAAATGCATATGCTTTATGCTAAGGTTTCTAACGATGAAACAAATAAAAGCTAACATCAATACTCTGGACTGTTCTCTAGATAGTTAAATTTTTTCGAATTTTTAGGAGCTGGCATTGCTTTAAAAGCGATGCATTGAAGTTTCAAATTGAACATAATATCAAAGAAGTTAACTTTGCCATTTTGGGCAATTGATATGCTGAAATGCATATGCTTTATGCTAAAGTTTCTAACGATGAAACAAATAAAAGCTAACATCAATACTCTGGACTGTTCTTTAGATAGTTAAATTTTTTCGAATTTTTAGGAGCTGGCATTGCTTTTAAAGCGATGCATTGAAGTTTCAAATTGAACATAATATCAAAGAAGTTAACTTTGCCATTTTGGGCAATTGATATGCTGAAATGCATATGCTTTATGCTAAGGTTTCTAACGATGAAACAAATAAAAGCTAACATCAATACTCTGGACTGTTCTCTAGATAGTTAAATTTTTTCGAATTTTTAGGAGCTGGCATTGCTTTAAAAGCGATGCATTGAAGTTTCAAATTGAACATAATATCAAAGAAGTTAACTTTGCCATTTTGGGCAATTGATATGCTGAAATGCATATGATTTATGCTAAAGTTTCTAGCGATGAAACAAATAAAAGCTAACATCAATACTCTGGACTGTTCTCTAGATAGTTAAATTTTTTCGAATTTTTAGGAGCTGGCATTGCTTTAAAAGCGATGCATTGAAGTTTCAAATTGAACATAATATCAAATAAGTTAACTTTGCCATTTTGGGCAATTGATATGCTGAAATGCATATGATTTATGCTAAAGTTTCTAGCGATGAAACAAATAAAAGCTAACATCAATACTCTGGACTGTTCTCTAGATAGTTAAATTTTTTCGAATTTTTAGGAGCTGGCATTGATTTAAAAGCGATGCATTGAAGTTTCAAATTGAACATAATATCAAAGAAGTTAACTTTGCCATTTTGGGCAATTGATATGCTGAAATGCATATGCTTTATGCTAAAGTTTCTAACGATGAAACAAATAAAAGCTAACATCAATACTCTGGACTGTTCTCTAGATAGTTAAATTTTTTCGAATTTTTAGGAGCTGGCATTGCTTTAAAAGCGATGCATTGAAGTTTCAAATTGAACATAATATCAAAGAAGTTAACTTTGCCATTTTGGGCAATTGATATGCTGAAATGCATATGCTTTATGCTAAGGTTTCTAACGATGAAACAAATAAAAGCTAACATCAATACTCTGGACTGTTCTCTAGATAGTTAAATTTTTTCGAATTTTTAGGAGCTGGCATTGCTTTAAAAGCGATGCATTGAAGTTTCAAATTGAACATAATATCAAAGAAGTTAACTTTGCCATTTTGGGCAATTGATATGCTGAAATGCATATGCTTTATGCTAAAGTTTCTAACGATGAAACAAATAAAAGCTAACATCAATACTCTGGACTGTTCTCTAGATAGTTAAATTTTTTCGAATTTTTAGGAGCTGGCATTGCTTTAAAAGCGATGCATTGAAGTTTCAAATTGAACATAATATCAAAGAAGTTAACTTTGCCATTTTGGGCAATTGATATGCTGAAATGCATATGCTTTATGCTAAGGTTTCTAACGATGAAACAAATAAAAGCTAACATCAATACTCTGGACTGTTCTCTAGATAGTTAAATTTTTTCGAATTTTTAGGAGCTGGCATTGCTTTAAAAGCGATGCATTGAAGTTTCAAATTGAACATAATATCAAAGAAGTTAACTTTGCCATTTTGGGCAATTGATATGCTGAAATGCATATGCTTTATGCTAAAGTTTCTAACGATGAAACAAATAAAAGCTAACATCAATACTCTGGACTGTTCTCTAGATAGTTAAATTTTTTCGAATTTTTAGGAGCTGGCATTGCTTTAAAAGCGATGCATTGAAGTTTCAAATTGAACATAATATCAAAGAAGTTAACTTTGCCATTTTGGGCAATTGATATGCTGAAATGCATATGCTTTATGCTAAGGTTTCTAACGATGAAACAAATAAAAGCTAACATCAATACTCTGGACTGTTCTCTAGATAGTTAAATTTTTTCGAATTTTTAGGAGCTGGCATTGCTTTAAAAGCGATGCATTGAAGTTTCAAATTGAACATAATATCAAAGAAGTTAACTTTGCCATTTTGGGCAATTGATATGCTGAAATGCATATGCTTTATGCTAAGGTTTCTAACGATGAAACAAATAAAAGCTAACATCAATACTCTGGACTGTTCTCTAGATAGTTAAATTTTTTCGAATTTTTAGGAGCTGGCATTGCTTTAAAAGCGATGCATTGAAGTTTCAAATTGAACATAATATCAAAGAAGTTAACTTTGCCATTTTGGGCAATTGATATGCTGAAATGCATATGCTTTATGCTAAGGTTTCTAACGATGAAACAAATAAAAGCTAACATCAATACTCTGGACTGTTCTCTAGATAGTTAAATTTTTTCGAATTTTTAGGAGCTGGCATTGCTTTAAAAGCGATGCATTGAAGTTTCAAATTGAACATAATATCAAAGAAGTTAACTTTGCCATTTTGGGCAATTGATATGCTGAAATGCATATGCTTTATGCTAAGGTTTCTAACGATGAAACAAATAAAAGCTAACATCAATACTCTGGACTGTTCTCTAGATAGTTAAATTTTTTCGAATTTTTAGGAGCTGGCATTGCTTTAAAAGCGATGCATTGAAGTTTCAAATTGAACATAATATCAAAGAAGTTAACTTTGCCATTTTGGGCAATTGATATGCTGAAATGCATATGCTTTATGCTAAGGTTTCTAACGATGAAACAAATAAAAGCTAACATCAATACTCTGGACTGTTCTCTAGATAGTTAAATTTTTTCGAATTTTTAGGAGCTGGCATTGCTTTAAAAGCGATGCATTGAAGTTTCAAATTGAACATAATATCAAAGAAGTTAACTTTGCCATTTTGGGCAATTGATATGCTGAAATGCATATGCTTTATGCTAAGGTTTCTAACGATGAAACAAATAAAAGCGTACATCAATACTCTGGACTGTTCTCTAGATAGTTAAATTTTTTCGAATTTTTAGGAGCTGGCATTGCTTTAAAAGCGATGCATTGAAGTTTCAAATTGAACATAATATCAAAGAAGTTAACTTTGCCATTTTGGGCAATTGATATGCTGAAATGCATATGCTTTATGCTAAGGTTTCTAACGATGAAACAAATAAAAGCTAACATCAATACTCTGGACTGTTCTCTAGATAGTTAAATTTTTTCGAATTTTTAGGAGCTGGTATTGCTTTAAAAGCGATGCATTGAAGTTTCAAATTGAACATAATATCAAAGAAGTTAACTTTGCCATTTTGGGCAATTGATATGCTGAAATGCATATGCTTTATGCTAAGGTTTCTAACGATGAAACAAATAAAAGCTAACATCAATACTCTGGACTGTTCTCTAGATAGTTAAATTTTTTCGAATTTTTAGGAGCTGGCATTGCTTTAAAAGCGATGCATTGAAGTTTCAAATTGAACATAATATCAAAGAAGTTAACTTTGCCATTTTGGGCAATTGATATGCTGAAATGCATATGATTTATGCTAAAGTTTCTAGCGATGAAACAAATAAAAGCTAACATCAATACTCTGGACTGTTCTCTAGATAGTTAAATTTTTTCGAATTTTTAGGAGCTGGCATTGCTTTAAAAGCGATGCATTGAAGTTTCAAATTGAACATAATATCAAAGAAGTTAACTTTGCCATTTTGGGCAATTGATATGCTGAAATGCATATGCTTTATGCTAAAGTTTCTAACGATGAAACAAATAAAAGCTAACATCAATACTCTGGACTGTTCTCTAGATAGTTAAATTTTTTCGAATTTTTAGGAGCTGGCATTGCTTTAAAAGCGAATCAAATAAGTTAACTTTGCCATTTTGGACAATTGAACTCAAATTTATGGTTCACGTAAGAGAAAAATAATTAAGTTTGTAGGAAAAGTTATGTGCTGCCTCCATCAGATGTTTTACAGTTAATTGCGTCTAAAATTTGAAACCAAACATATTTCACCATAAGACATGTTTATTTAATACTCAAGGCACGTTTTGCACAATAAACTTTTGTGACACTTAATATTAACGTACAAAATTAATAATCGAAATTAATTATAAGTAATTATTCTTACCTTTCTCTAACTCCACTTGATTCGCATTCGCTGTCGGACGATTCAAGGAAGAACGTGTTAAACCTTTTTTCGATTCAGAAGCACTTCTATCGTTGCTTTTCGAACGTTCTTCTGAACCTGGATTTGATACCATATGCTGCAGAGGATTTTCATATGAACATCCAGAAGCTGCAAAAGGGTTCGTTCCTTTTGACTTGCAAGTTTTAGCAGGATTTAAATTCGGATCATCCAGAATCTCGGGTTTAATTCGAGGCGACTTCCTGAGATTTAGAATTGTATCCAGCACGTTCCGAACTTTGGCAGAGGTACAGCGCGGATTCTTGTCTTTCACAATCTTTTTATCGATATTTATGACAAAATGCTTAGAATTGCTGGGTTGCGTAGAACCTTCCAGCAGATTCGTTTCTGAAGTGGCAGCAAAGTTTTCATAATGGGATGATGAAGGAGCTGCAAGGTTTTCATAATGGGATGATGAAGGAACTGCAAGGTTTTCATAATGGAATGATGAAGGAACTGCAAGGTTTTCATAATGGGATGATGAAGGAACTGCAAGGTTTTCATAATGGGAGGAGGAACCACCTGCACCACCTGAGTGGTTAAAATTGAGTGTTTGAGTTTCGTCGAATTCACTTAAAGACCGAGCGTTTTCTAAATCAGAACTGGTAATATTGGTTATTTTGAAAAATGCGGATTCTTTACGTAAGCTTACGCCAAACTGAGAATTTTCCAAACTACTTTCTGAATTTTGTTCTTCCTCCGTTCCGGTTTCATTGGATCGTGTTTCACTTGCCGCTTCTTCTGTGATATTTGGCGGAAGATTTGACACATCTACACCTGCGCCCTCTGCAGAAGATAATATAGATGGATGGCTTGAGTTTTCGGATGCGGAATCGCAGGTTTCGTTATCGGGAGAAGAATCTGGGGAATCAGAGTCATCACAACAGGTGACTTTTGTTTCAAGTAAGCAATACACTAGCTGATTGATTAAAACCTTGATGTTTGCACTTGGGTCATTCAAGGAAAGGAGTAAAAGGATCTTTTGAACTGTAAGCGAAGCAGAATTGATTCCGTCTTTGCAAGTACTACAAGAATAATCTGCATTGCCTATTTCCTTAGCCAGGGCTCTGAAATGCTTCTGTAGTTTAGGCTTTCCTTCAAAAACCCTTGGCAATGTTTCCTCCAGAGAGTGAATCATATTCTTTGAAGCAAAACTCCCCAAAGAGTTACCACCTATTGTCTTAGGTAAAGTACTTGTTTTAACATCTTCAGGAGTTAATAGATTACCTTGCTTTAAAGAAATGCTAACAAACAGGGTAATAACGTTTCTCAAAAAGTCCATGGACTGTGCGCATTTTACGTTCATTCCAGCCAAGCAGGAAGTACATAGTTTAACAGAGTGATGTGTTCTGTTGCAAGCAGAGCAGTCTTCGTTATCGATGTGCATATTCTGGCCCTCAAAGGCTTCATGAGTCAGCCGAGACAAATTTTGTTTCAATCCCGTCATGTGCTTCATCGTGTTTTGAAACTTTTTAATGATTTTCACTTGTTCTGCATAGCAAAATTCTGTGGGATAACTTCTATATCCGGTTGAAATCGTTGTGTCAGTACTTGCTGGAGTATTGCAGTGCTTGTAGTTGCCCCTTTTGACACCGATTGAGCTCGAAGACGTTGTTACGTATTTTTCATTCTGAGTAACTGAAAATAATTGCACAATCATCAGTTATGATTTCACTCATGATAAAAAAATTCAGTATAGAATATTACTCAATACTTAACTCAATTACTTAATATTTATTACTCAATTACTATATTTATTACTCAATATTTTTACGAAATTTGAATTTCGAAACAAACAGCATTTGGTACCAAATCGGGAATATTTCAGAAAAGTCCATTTGAAAAAATTATTACGAATATATATTATACACCTATGTTTTTCAATGTCGAAACAGCGCTTATTTTAAAATAAATAAAATTTCATATTAATAAAATTCATATTTTAAGTTAAATTCATATCAGCCAAATCATTTAAAATATAGGGTAAAATTCATTTTAAATATATAGCGCAATATTTACGTCAGGCCATTTGATGTAACACTTAATCAAAGTTCTGAATATCAAAATGGCCCACATTTTATAGCCTCGTTAAATGGAAATAGCGGTATGTAACGCAATATTTCATCTTCGCTATATGTTGCCTTATTTTGAAATGTTCCAGGCATTTTAATCTAAAAATCAATCATTAATAAAATTATTTTCAATAGTTTTATTAATGACTAGCAGCATACCCGTTCTTCGTACGGAGTATATAATATAAACTTAAGATTCACAATCATGTGCAAATTCCTATAGTATACTAAATGGCATTTTTAATCAAAATATTCTGATAAAATATTTAACACAATACTCCTAAAAAGAAGTTAAGAAGGCTGTTCTCGCTATTCAAAATTATCTTCACGGCTAGATCTGTAGAACAAAATATCCTGGCCTCTTTTTTAAGTAAATTTACAAAAAATATGGAATTGAATCAATATATGCAAAATAAAAGCGTATTGAATGGAACCCGTACTACTTATATACGCGAATATTAGAAGATATAACCTGTATTAGTAGATTACATGTACAAATTGAAAATATCAATAAATCCCTAATCTTTAAACCAGAAGGCAGTAATTAATTCCAATATGTGCCGAAATGAAAGTGCTAAAATTATATGGGAAGATAAACCCGTACTACTTATAATATCGTAGATTAGAATATATGTCCTAGTGTTAGAAAAAGATTACCCGTATTATAATAATTAGTCTCAAAAAATGTTTCCAATATATAACAGATTACTTAATAAATTAAAAATATCAAAAATCCCCGTAATCATCATATCGGAAGACTTGATTCCAATATAAGCCAATATATGTCAAAATATATGCCAATATACCTGTACTACTTATATTCTCTTAGATTAGAAGATATACCCGTGCATTTGTAGAAGATTACTCGTACAACGTACAATGTATGAGTTTCAACAATTTTTGCCGCAATAAAGCAATGGCATAATAAATTGAAAATATCAATAATCTCTGAATCAATAATCCTCGAAAACATCAATAATAATAATGTTTAAACCTGAAAATCGTAATTCATATTATCCAGTCAAAAATACGATGGCAATTTCACAATTTCATTTATTTAGGGCAATTTTATCAATTTCAATATATTTTTATGAATTTATAAACATTTTTATCAATTTAGTGACATTTTAAAAATTCGCTAAATGTATTACTAAGTAGGACGGTTGGACTGACAGACAAATTCTAACGAAACACCATTTCAGTACTTTCTTCTAACAAAATAAAATGCATTTCATTGATTTACGTTATTTTTATCAATTTGAGGACATTTCAATCAATTTGGCAACTTTTAAGAAATTTGCCAAGTTAGCAATATCCAGCCAAAATCGTAGCTCTAAATTTGCAGATCTGAATAAAATATCGTGATCCAGTTTGAATATACTAAATGAAAACACTAAAATATTATTAGAAGATATACCCGTTCTACTCTTTCTCTGTTTCAACAATTGGATAAATGAATTTATCGGGTGAAGAGAATATATGAGTTTATTATCTAAACACAATATATAAGCTTGAATCCTCTTTGCCAAAATAAATGAAAGTGATGTACGCAGTTCGCAATTAATATAATTAAAAGAAAAACCAAACCGTTCATTTATAAGATATATTTTAATATCCATTTATTTATTACTCAAATCGAAAAAATAATAATAATCATTAACAAACACAATTAATTTCATTCCGTTGCCGAGCAATATGATATAAGATAGAATCTTCCTCATAAAATGCGAAATTAAATAACCATTTTAATTTCTTTATACTGTTCACCGTTGAGTAAAAGCTTGTGAAAGATAAACTATGGAGGTAGATTTTTTCCATTTAAATTCATGTTTCCAACAATTCATGCTTTCAGATAGTGACTAATTAATGCAAAAATCCTTCACTAAACTCAGAAATACAGTTTTAATTTGCTTTGACGTTTTAAACAAACGATTTTCATCCTTTCCGTTTGGATAAACCACGGAGTTGGAGAGTAGAACTCCCTGGAAAAAGTTCCGTTTTTCATTAATATCTCGACAATCCCTGGTTTTAGAAACTCAAAACTTAGACAAAATTTATGGGGGTCTATTTCAAGGCTACCCACAAAATTTAATTAAATTTGGTTTAGCCGTTCTCTCGTGATGATGGGACAAATGAAAGTTTCGTTTTTACTAATATCTCAAGAACCCTGATTGTAGAAACGCCTAACATGGACTAAATTTTAAGTGGGGCTATTTCTAGGCTATCCACAAAATTTTATCAAATTCGGTTCAGCCGTTCTCTCGTGATGATGGGACAAACAGACAGACAAATAGATAGATAGATAGACAGACAGACATATTTTCAATTTTATTTATATAGATATATATTTTCAATAGTTTTATTAGGCAGCAGACAATTTCCGTATTTGAATCGTAACTATTTTACTATGGTTACAAATGGAAAAAGAAACTGCATAAAAATTGAATTATAAATTATAAAAAAATCGTCTGATATAACTTTAAACTAAGACCTTTTAAGAACGATTGGGTGTTTGCAAATAGAGTTTATTAAAAAAAATAGGATATTTTTTTTCTGAGCAAAATGGTATAAAAACAAAGTTTGTGTATCAAGCCGTTCTCGAGTTATAATTGATATTGTCCTATGCTGTCATGTTAATATATATATATATATATATATATATATATATATATATATATATATATATATATATATATATATATATATAATTTTGAATAAATTTCGAAGTTTTCGCTCGAATTTAAATTTTTTTATCTCGTTCTAATTATTTTGATAACAAAGCCGGATATAAAGTTTTGTGAAAATCCATAAATATTTGTGGCCCCTATGGTGTACACAAGAAATTGACCACAAACATAGACTGTATACAGACAGACGGTCATCACTCCAAAAATAGTCAAAACGTGTTTAGGAGGTCTTAAAACATATATTGGTATTAAAATCTCTAAAATCGAAAATTTTCGTGGAAACAATACTTTCTCAATTACTACGCATGAGAAAGTAAAAAAATTTTAACCGCTGGCTTCTCTGTGTAATAGAGTTAAAAAGATAGTAAAATAGGATAATTGATTTATGCAAAAGATTTTTTGAGAAAAACAAGCTTTCTTTTCAGGAATTAACATTCGCATTCGAAGCTTGTACGGGCCCTGACTGCATTGAAAACCAGTCACTTTGAACACACATTTTCCATTCAGTACGAAGTGATTATTTCCATTGTGTTTCTGTGAAAATATACAGGGTGAATTGCACCTAATATGCCAAACGAAAGGGGGTGATAGGAGAGCCCATGTATAGTATAAAACATCATAGCAACCCTGTCCTATCTCTAACCCTTTTCCGAATTATGGTGGATAGAAGGAAAGTGCGTTAAGTCTGAAGAAACCCAAATGTGTGAGGTTTCTGAAAAGTCTACACGTAAAATAAGCACACAATTAGAAAGAGCAGAAAAAATCCTATAAGATGACACCATTTCCATCAGAATATCTGGCCTTAACGGCGAGCTACAAACGATGTAAGATTATCGAAGTGCAAAATCGAAATGTTGCTAAAATCTATAATTGACTATATCGCAAAAACCCTTCTAGCTACAATCGGTCAAATTTACCATAAACTTTTCCATTCTACCAGCTTTCGAATGAGCCTACAATAAACCATATCGGTGTTTTAGTTCAGGAGAAATTTAGCTTTTTGTTTGTAATACATCACTGAAATCGGCGTTCGTCGAAGTAGACATTCGACGAACATGCAGCAAACGAAACTATGGTGCATAGATGAAACGTATGGAATAAATGGAACGTATGGGGAAATCCATATGTTCCATTTATGCACCATCGTTTCGTTTGCCGCATGTTCTCGAATGTCTACTTCGACGAAAGCCGATTTCATTGATGTATTACAAACAAAAAGCTAAATTTCTTCTGAACTAAAACACCGATATGGTGTATTGTATGCTCATTCGAAAGCTGGTGAAATGGAAAAGTTTTTGGTAAATTGGACCGATTGTAGCTAGAATGGTTTTTGCGATATAGTCGATTATAGATTTTGACAACATTTTGATTTTGCACTTCGCCAATGTTTCAGCGTTTGTAGCTCGCCGTTAAATCCAGATATTCTGATGGAAATGGTGTCATCTTATAAGATTTTTTTTTGCTCTTTCTAATTATGTGCTTATTTTGCGTGTAGACCTTTCAGAAACCTCACACATTTGGGTTTTTTTAGACTGGACGCACTTTCCTTCTATCCACCATAACTGGGAAACGATTAGAGATAGGACAGGGTTGCTATGGTGTTTTATGCTGCACATGGGCTCTTCTATCACTCCATTTTCGTTTGGCGAATTAGATGTAATTCACCCTGTATACTACAGACACTTATGCAGGTTGAGCTTAATCTTTATGAAATTGGATGCTGACTGCGCGGCAAGGCTGGATCTGTCTGTTTTCAAGGATTTGAAACAATGTGGCGCATATCAGCTTTTCTTTATGACATCAGTAATTACACGCTATATAAAAAGTGTTAGACAACGCGGAATTAGTCGATAGATTCTGTTATCCTCAATGGAAAGTTCTTACCATATACCCAGTAACTAGCATTAAGCGACGCTTATGGGCAGACATGGGGTCCCAAAGCGAGCTGGGATAATTGAGACGAGCAGAAAATAATTTTTTCTCTTGAAAATTTCATTGAAATATAAAAGTACTTTATTCTTACTAACAATTGTGTGTATTAAGTTACACATGACTAATTAAACTGATTTTTGCGAAGACAGTTTTACACAAAATAGCCATTTTTTCTTTTGTTAAATAAATAAAAAAAAAAAAGACATGTCTCAAAATTCGAATAATGTGGAGGTCCATAAGGTGTTAGCTAGGTCAAATGTGTGCTCGTGCGTTTAAAGATGGTTTCACTTCATAATTGCTTTCACTTCCCCGCATATGAAATGTAAATGATTTAAGGTTCTAACGGCTTTTAATATGAACTTAAGAAATAAATAGTTTATCAAACTATTTGGACAAATACTTTTCAATCATTTACCTATGGCTGACAAAAATTAAGGTAAAACTAATAGAGCTTGTAAAAAAGAACAAGAAAGATCAATCATGCTTAAAGCATTGATTATGAAACACTTTCCAACTGCAATGCAATTTTATTTAAACAAGTCTAAAATGCAATACATTCCTCAGTATATTTTGAAACTTATCACAATACTGCATTAATTTATTATATTTGAAAACTTAAACCTTCATCGAAAAAAATTAACTTCATTCAAATGACGGAATTGAAATATAAATTGCCTGGTTTAAACATCTCTAAAATGTTATACATTCCTCGATAATAGTTTTAGAATTATCATAATACTACGATAATTTATTATATTTGAAAACTTCATCGAAAACAACTGAAATTAATTCAAATGACGTCATAGAAAAAATAACACGCCTGGATCTCTCTATAAAAACAGGATTTCATTCATAATTTTCTCCCATTCATGTCATTCATCACAATACTATAATTTATTTTATTTAAACATTTTGTTTAAGACCATGGAGCTACAATAAATTAAACTCTAAGCTTGAAACTTCATCGAAAAAATTTGTCCTTCTCTTTATGAAATCAATTAATATTTCATTCATATCAGCCATGCAGACTCCATGGACTAAATTATTTTGTGTTAAAAAAATACAAGAATTCTAATAGAACTCATTCTATATATTTTGCTGTTTACATTTTACATAGGTGAAAAATAGGCTTAGTTGTAGAAATAATCAAATTTAGATGAGCATTTAAACTCAAATATATTGTCATTGCGTTGTTTCAGTATGTAGATGCACAGAATTTAAGTAAAAATAAAGTAGTTTTAGGACGGACACAACACTCAATATGAATTAAAAAGAACTTAAAAAAATCACGATTTTGAAACAAGATGGATGCCATATATCATTTTGAAGTGGGTCATGTGATCGTTTCATATCATGGTCACGTGATCGTTTCATATAAGAGGTGTAATTATTATTTTAATTTTTATTTAAAAAACTACTGAATATATTTCGCTGAATTTTTTTTTATATATTTTATGGAACAATTTGAATATTACCTAAAATTTTCGAAGCAATTTGCGAATTTTAAATCCGCTTAAAAAATGTTTGAAAAATTAGGTCCCATAGGGCTCAATGTATTTCATTTTTTCGACCCGGGTTCAATCCAAAACTAATTGGGTGATATTATTCATTTATATTCCCATAGGTTCTACAGACCGTCTGAACAACATACTAAAATTTCATTTTGATTAAGTCATTTTTACGGCAGTTATCGTGCTAACGGATAGACAGACAGACAGAATGAACAAAGTCAAACACTTTTCAACTTTGTTGTAAAGTGTTAAAAAGGAACAAAAGGAAAAGAGAAATTAAAGTATCTACCAAAATTTTTTAAATATATTTTATCCCCCCCCCCCTTCCCTCAATATAATAGTATTTTCTTAAATTCTTGTTTTTTAGGATACAACATTTAAATTTTGTCCCCAAAAATTTTAGTTTTCCCTAATCAAAAAATTTTTAAGTGGAGCCTAAAATTTTGGGAGGTCTTTAAAATTTTAGGCATCAAAAAATTAAAAAAATTCTTTCATTCTTGGAGACAAAAACTAAAATTCTTCCCCCCCCCCTCCCCAAAACTGCAGTTTTGTGAAAAGTAAAATGTTTAGACCACTTTTGCGCAAGTGACTAAAATTCCTAACTACGCCGCTGTATATACCATTGCTAGAAGAGAAATTTGACAATCTACTGATCAACTTCAACTTTGCTGATTCAACTTCAAAACCATTCTCTTCGAAATGTTTTGACTTCAATGCAATGCAAATCCGTTAACATAGGTTACAAGATTCTACCATACTACCACTGACACAATTTTTCGACGCCATTTACAAACTTTGCAATTTCAAGTTTACATGTCTTACTTTAGCTTATGGAGCTAAAGAGAAGGAGATAAAAATCCTGTGGTTGAAAAACTTAAACCATAATGCTCATATGGTGGCTTCAAAATAGCCTCAATCGAATCTCTGGGTATTGGAAGTTATTCGCCCATACACTTTTTGATTCTGTTTACAGGGATGTGTTCGGATTTGAGTTGTGACTTGTGGTTCAGCAGATTTTAGTGTGATTGATTTGATCTTTATACAGGATGATTTAAAAAAAAATGATCCAAACTTTACGAGATGGTAGTACATGTCAAACTAAGCATTTTTCATCATAGGTTACTGGGTCGGAAATTAAACGTAAAGGCGTTACAGGGCGCTTATTCGTTACGAAGCGGCCACTCCGCAAACTTAAGAGTCATCCTGATTCTGATTGGAGAAGAAAATCACGTATGCAAATTTCCTCTGGGAAAGAAGAAGAACCCTTATGCAAATTTTCGTAACACCGAATATACGGCCTTATCAGTTTGCAGCAGTTATTCGCAGCTCCAAGTTTTGAGACGATGGAAGAATTTACAAATAGGGAAAAAGCCGATATGCATTTCATCAATGGAGCTGCAAATGGGATTGGCAGAGAGGCACAACGACTGTACGGGGAAGAATACCAGAATCTCGGCTGCTGCTGCCGAAGTACGCGACATGGCTGGACTATTCGAAAGAGTTTGCAAATCCCTCCATCGCCGTTGGGAGACGTGCATTCAGGTGGCCGGTCGCTCTTTTAAGCTATTACTGCAATTATTGTTCATTAAATGTCATTTCATAACTTCTAAGTCATTCTTGTGTTCTCGCCTCACCCCATCGGTTTCACCATTAAGCGTCCACTGGCGCTTTTACGTTTAATTTCCGACCGGGTATACTATGACGAAAAATGCTTGATTTGGTGTATATTACCACCTAGCAAAATTTGGCCCATCTTTTTTTAATCACCCTATATATATAAATACCTCCGATGCTTCACAAACATTTTGCACTTGCCCAGCATACGGTTACTTCTTTTTGTCTAGTGTATGAAACGTTTTCCGGGTTTTAAAACGTTCTAAATGTTTGGAAAAACAATACTTTGTTACATAAATGCGCAAAAATGAATACATTTTCGGAAAAGAGTAATTTTTCATTGTTATGAATGGATTTGCTATAGTCCCTAGCCCGCATTGTAACACATGGTTTGTGCTCTGCGTTTATGTTGTATTTTTCTGTCTGATGTTGTGATCGTATTGTCTTGTTTGTTCTATTAATAAATTTGATTTGATATATACATTTTCTATATAATAAATAGATATTTTTTCACTACAAGCGTTCCATTGAAATATTTTACACTGTGTTATAATTTATTTTGTAGGTTGTCAAATTAAGTAAAACATTCTATAATTTAAATAAACTACTGTTTAATTAAATTCAGCAATATCAAGCATAATTTTCACTGCATGTTTTGCCTATATACAGTGACCGCCTATCTATTAAACGACATTTAATTTTTTTTTTTTTAAATACAAGTAGGTACTATATACGAGTATACATCATTTCGGTTTTGTATCATGTCTTGGCTTGCAGTCTGTGCATTCGGCTCCAGTCTTGTAATGATTAGGTCTAGTATTCTGGCATTGCATAGAAAGTAGAAACGGGCAAATACTATCCGCGAATATTTGAAAATTTCGAGATTATAGATCTCGTCGCTGGAATAAATTCAAATACCTCGAACATCTCGCCATAGTTAACAGCAGGTTCTGGACCAAAAATCCTGGATACTCTAGAAGAAAAAAAATCGAAAGTACCCAGAAGAAAATGAGTTACCACCAAGTGAAAACATTTTAGATTACTGGAAAAAGTCTGTATTGTCGCTTGAAGGAATTAATCATGCCGCCGACAGCAGTTTTTTCAGAGCGACTCTTTATCACCACTGGTTTGATTAGCGACAAAAAAAAGCAGACCCTGAACGTGTTTGAATGCTTTTTTTTTCTTAAATAAAAATCTGCAAGGGGGTGAGAAATATTTACAATTATTCAATTATCGTAATTAAGAGTACCCAAAATATATAAAAAAAAAGGTATTTCTAAATTAATGTGGTTTTAATACACTTTTTACGTATCTTTATTAACTTATTTACTAATAATTAATAAATAACTTTTAATATATATTATTTATTAGCAATTTGAAATAACTATTCGGATTATTTGAATACCTGATGTATTCGAATATTCGAGATCTGGGTAATAATTCGATACTCGAATGCAAGACAAGTGTTATTCGTCCATATTTAATAGAAAGAGAAGAAAACAAAATTTACCTGAAAAGTGTCCAAGCTGTGTATAGTATCCATGCTGTGCATGGGCTTTTGAAGATATAAAATTCAATTTTCGAATTTTTCTTGCATTTCGGAGTAAAGAATTCGCCTTGGCGACATTCAAATATTCTACGTTAGTTTCATTGACAGATAAGATGGCATCGCCTTCGGTGAACATCCCGCATCTGAATAAAACAAAAAATGAATATATTTATAGAAGCGTTATTTTTTTGTATTCATACATTTTCTTTTTGGTTTTGCATTTTAATTTATATTTTGCCCATAATTTATATTTGACGGGGTAGCGTGAGTGCAAGATCGCCAACTTGGCAGTGCCGGCGTTTGATCCCAACGCCAAAGCGTGGTAGTCCTGCATCATAGCGTTGAGCTAACGACGTCTCCAGCTCAAGGCATTTAATGGTGCCATATGAACTTTCACTACAGTACTCCCCCCACCCAATGAGTTTCGTTAAAACCGAAGATGTTGCTGAGTTACAGATGAAGCGTGGAAAGATGAAACGTGCTGGGTTACAGATGAAGATAAAGGAAAGGAACGATCATGAGGTAGAGAGAAGGTGATCTGAGGTAATTGTGCTGCCAATCACGTGGCCGATGAAGAACGTGCACAAGAGCTTAGATTCTTTTTTCAACTGTCTCCGGGTGCCATATGATGAAGAATACAGAAAGTAGATTTTTACAAGGTATACATAATTCTCAGATAACTGAATAACTGGAAATAATTGAACGAATAATGCTTCGTGATCGTTCAAGATCACCAGTGTAACGGATAATGCAAAATCACCAACTCGACTTGCCAAGATGGTAAACCAGCATCAAAGCGTTGGGCTAAGACGACTCCACCTCAAGGCATTTAATACTGCCTCATGGGTGTTCGCTACAATAGTATGCAGAGTAAATTCATGCTTCAGAAATTTTGTTGAGAAAGTATTTTAAAAAGATATTTTAACTGTCACCTAGTAGTACTGTGGAAAATCTGTTTTCTTAGAGGGGAAAAAATACAAATCTAAATAAATTTTATTCTTATAATTACATCTACATTTCAATTTGTATAGTTATGCAAATTAAATTTCAATTTGTATGGTTATACAAATTAAATTTCAATTTGTATAGTTATACAAATTAAATTTCAATTTGTATAGTTATACAAATTAAATTTCAATTTGTTATTCAATTTCTTATAGAATCGTTATACAAACTGCCACATAAAAACAGAACCAGAAAAACTATTACATTTACTAAATGAATTTAACAAACATTTTTCATGATTATTCAAGGTGGGAAAATTTACGAATTGTCGGTCTTTGCTGTGATAATCTTTTATAAAACTTGCGCAATTGTAAAAAAATGAAAAATATTAAAAACTAGCAAATATATAAAAGAGCGTTTCAAGCTGTCAATTCTTTTGGCAAAACTTTTTTTTTAATGGATTGAAAATATGCGGTCTCATAAATCGCTAATTCTTTTAGCGACATATACGAATGAATCGCCTTCTAATTAGTGTTAAAGTACCCTCTACGCAGCACCGTAACTCATTTTAACAACTAAAGATTAAAATTTGCATGGCACTCTAATATACCTTAAATAAGCGCCCTCTTACGGGGTTTAGCAGATTTTTAGTTTAATTTACCAAAGAAGTGACTACGATAAAATAGTAGTCACCACAGCTAGCTTAAAACAAGAAAGATCAATCATGTATAAAGCATTGATTATGAAACACTTTCCAACTGAAATGCAATTTTATTTAAACATCTCTAAAATGCGATACTTCAGCGGTGATATTTTTAAAATTATCACAATACTACAGTAATTTATTATATTTGAAAACTTCATTGAAATCAACTGAACTTTATTCAAATAACGTCATCCTAATATAAATCGCCAGTCTCTCTATATAAAAGCAGTGAAAATTTCATTCATAAACTTTTTTCCATTCCTTTCATTCAGCGGCAATATTTTTAAAATTATCATAATACTACAATAATTTATTTTAATTAAAAACGTAAAACCATGGAGGGAAAACTACTTTCTAACTCCATGCTTAAAACATCATCAAAAAAGCAATAATATGGAATCGTTTGCTTCTCTATATAAAGTCAATTAATGTTTCATTCATATCAGCTCCAGCTTCATTCATTGCAGACTCCAGAGCTAAATAATTTTGCGTTAAAGACAGTCAGCAATTCTTATACAACTCATCTTACAGCTTGATGTAAGTTGTTTACATTCTCCATACGTGAAAGTTAGACTTCGCTGTAGAAATGATCAAAGTTTGATGTTCATTTAAACTCCAAAATATTGTAATTGCGTTGGCGCAGTATATAGATGCACAGAAACAATTAAACAAGAAATATCAATCATGCTTAAAGCATTGATTATGAAACACTTTCCAACTTCAATGCAATTTTATTTAAACATGTCTAAAATGCAATACATTTCTCGGTAATATTTTAAAACTTATCACAATACTACATTGATTTATTATATTTGAAAACTTTCATCGAAAAAAAACACCTTCATCGAAAAAAAGAAACTTCATTCAAATGACGGCATTGAAATATAAATTGTCTGGTTTAAACATCTCTAAAATGTGATATATTACTCGGTAATAATTTTAGAATTATCATAATACCACGAAAATTTATTATATTTAAAAACTTCATCGAAAACAACTGAAATTCATTCAAATGACGTCATAGAACAAATAACACGCCTGGCTCTCTCTAAAAAAACAGCATACTAAAATATACTAAAATTTCATTTTAATAAAGTCATTTTTACAGTTATCGTTCTAACGGACAGACGGACAGACAGACAGAATGAACAAAGTCATAAACGCTTTTCAACTTTGTTGTAAAGTGTTAATAAAATGTCTATAGCAAACGATATGAAATTAAATGACGCACGAATTTTTGGTGCAATTTTTTGTAAATAATTAAAAATCTATAAACAGCATGGTAAACACGTCAACCAATAAATTTTACCTTAGAAACCAACCTTAAAAATCTATTATTTTTTCCCAGTCACATGCCCTCCCATTAAAACCAATATTTTCAAGGCCAAGATTTGGCGTTTTAAACAGTAGTATTTTCTAACAATATTAACATATTTTCGGGTGTGTTTTAAAAAGTTGATTTTGCAGACTAAATTTATAACTTGTAATTAAATTGCAACAATTTTTAAACTGAAATTTTTGAGCGTTGACTGCGCTTAAACTGATCTTAATGGTTACGAAATACCAATATTTACCTCTCCGCAATGCTCCCCAGTCGAATACTACCAATGCATATATCGTTGGAATTTCTTGAAAATAAGCCAAGTCCGATGCCCAGATCAGTTATCGGGATATTTATTTCAACTTCAATCCCTCTGTCATCGGACATGGAAATATCTGAAAAATAAAAAAAAATAGTAATTAGACTTTTTCTTATTAGTGTAGCGGAGCTGCATTGAGTCACTCACTGCTACAAAAGACATCCCAGATTATTCCCTCGGTGTGCGGCGAGGCTGTAATGCGTGACTCTTTGCTACGAAAGACATCCCCGATTATTCCCTCAGACTCGAAGAATTCTTTTGTGCCTAACGACATAGTATGGGATCAGCAATCTAAGGGTTACGAGTTCAAACCTATCCCCTACCATCGGGGAAGAGCGGTCCTTACACCAGAATCCAATTTAATAAAGGTTTTTTTTTTCAAATTTTACAAGAAAATTTTTGAAAAATCGGAATTGTGGATTCAAATAATTACAATTATAGCTTGTTACCCTTCAATTTAAAGGACTTGAAAAAATATTTCATTCAATATCAAGTTTGATATTGTCCACCCCGGGGGGGGGGGGGGGGGGTCACTTGCCCCTCGAGGGGGCTAATAGCGTTACAAACACAAAATTGTGTAGCAGCTATTTATGACTACACTGATGGAAACTATTAAGTTTCGTAATCATTGAGTTATAAATAACTCTTTTCATGTCCAATTTTATCAAATTTTTTATGTCAAATTTTATCATATGCTGCCACGTTAAAAAATTATAAAATTTCAAATAAATTACGAAGTTTTAGCTTGAATTTAAAAAAATTCTATCTAATTCTAGATTTTTTTTTATTTCAAAGTCGGATATAAAATTTCGTAAAAATCCATATTTGTGGCCGCTTTTGTGTACACAAGAAATCGACCACAGACAGACAGACGGACGTCTCTCCAGAAATAGTCAAAAAGTGCTCAGGAGGTCTTAAAACATATATTGGCGTCAAAATCTTGAATTCGAAAAAAATTTCGCGAAAACAGTACTTTCTCTACACTATATTCCATAGTATGAGAAAGTAAAAATGATACTATTGTTTGGGACATGAAAATCTATAATCTTTATGATTAAGGATTTTCTAAATTTTGTAACAATAAAAAGCCTTCTCATCACATATACTATATATAGTAGAGGAAGAAAAAAAAATATTATTTCGTTTGTATTTGAGTTAAAAGTACATGAATTCAAAGCAAAAACAAACAAAGAATAATAGTGAGTAACACTGTTACTTGTTATAGATCGGGGACTCCAAAGCGGTCGATATAACATAGTTAGGGGTCGTTTGGGGGTTGATGGTAAAAAAGTTTATAACAAATCACTAATATAATAAGTAATTAAATATCTTAGTATAATAATAAAAATCTGATGTGAGCAGCACATGACTTTCCCTGCAGACTCAAATTCATATTTTTTTCTTTAATAATTCATTAAATTGAGTTTAATTGCACAAAATAACACTAAATTGGCATTTTTAATTCAATTTCTGTTTTTATTTGGTAATTAGACATTTTTCTAAAAGTGGCATAACTAAATGCGAAAAATCTCAAATATATCGAGAATGCTTAGTCCTAGAGTAATAGAGTTGTTTTTATTATTTTACCCATCAAAAACTAAGTATAAAACAAGCATTTAATTGATATATTTGAACATACATAGCTTTTTTTAGATTTTGCGATTTTTGAGGGCCATTTCGTAAAAAAGGCAGATTGTTCTTTTCCGAATAATACCAAAATCTAATCAGCACCAGAGTATCCCCCAAGTCACTCATCTATCAAATTTTGTGAAATTTGGTCATTTAATATTTCAGTTAGAGTGGATACATGAAATTTTTGCGGGCCATTTCGTAAAAAAAGGCAGGTTGTTCTTTTCCGATTAATACCAAAATCTAATCAGCATCAGAGTATTATACAAGTAACTTATCTACCAAATTTTGTGAAATTTGGTCAATTAGTATTTTAGCTAGAGTGGATACATGAAATTTTTACGGGCCATTTCGCAAAAAAAGGCTGGTTCTGTTTTTACGAATCATACCAAAAACTAATGAGCACCCGGGTCATACCCAAGTGACTTACCTACCAAATTTTATGAAATTCGGTCCAATAGTTTTTGAGTTAGAGTGGATACATACATTGCACAGACAGACAGACAGACAGACAGACAGACACACACACACAGACGTCACGTTAAAGATGATGTTTTCATATTCTAGAGGTCTCGAAACGTGTAGATCCGTCGAAAACTCGAGTTATGATTTTCGGCATGATTCCAATACTTTCCCTATACATTACTATGTATTGCAGGGAAAGTAAAAAAATACTGGAACAAACTATCTTTAGAAATAGTAAAATTTAATATGTCATTTTTTTTTTTACAAAATAAGCACTAAAATTTAAAAGAAAATATGCAACATAAATTGCGGAATATTTGCTTATGAATTGCTATAAAAACTTTATATTATACTAGAAAATGTATCCGGCGTTGCATTGGGTTCTTTACAGAGAGAGATACATTGGGTTCTTTACTCTTTTTGAGTTCGGCAGATACTTTCAGTCATATCACATCAACAACCCAACTGAATGATGATGAGCTTTTATACCATACCCTCTGTGTAAGGTTTTCAAAAAATATTTAACTTATAAAGTTCCTAGCCAATCTACAAAATTCCGACAAATTTTTAGAAATCGACAAAATTCACCAACTTGGCGATATTTCGCGAAACTCGTCACCAAGGTCAGGCGACCCAGACATTAAAATTATAGCAACGGTTTTCTGTTATGTATTTGCAACAACATGTTACTTCCGTTACATACTTCCGTACCATCCCTGTCACATTTCTTTCAAGATTTATTCTACACCATCGTCCAAAGATGTTTTACATCAAAAGTAACCCTTTGACAAAATGGATTTTATATTAGTAACCAGAAGGTATGCCCGTCATATGGCGGAATTAAAATTTTGCAAAGCATTGTTCCCATTTAACGTTATTTTTATCAATTTGGCGACATTTTCGTCAATTTGGCAATATTTAAAAAGTCGCCAAGTTTGCGGCATCCCGCCAAATTTTTCGCCAAGTCTTACGGATGGCTGAGAAATGGGTTATTAATATAGTCGGTTATTATGTTATTTCCAAGATTTTCATCAATTAGTCGTCATTTTCATTGATTTAGCGTCAATTTTATCAATTTGGCGACATTTTCGTCAATTTAGCAACACTTAAAAAGACTTACCAAGTTGGCGATATGCCGCCAAAATTCGTCGCCAGAATTTCGCCAAGTGTTACAGACGGAGAAATAGGTTGTTCTTACAGTAGATTCTGTATTATTCCCAAGGTATTGAATTTTCATCAATTAGTCATCATTTTTACCAATTTGGCTACATTTTTATCTTTGTGACATCTTTATCAATTTGGCGACATTTAAAAAATTTTGCCAAGTTAGCAATGTTCCGCCAATTTCGACACCAAAATGTCGCCAAGCGTTACCCAGAGATAGATAGATAGACAGATAAATCAAGGTGTTTATATTATGTATTGCGAAATTCAATAATTCAGATTTTATATTGTTAGTTTTTTTTCTTGCTATAGAAATGTAACTTTCAGTCCAGATGACTTGCAATATCTAAGATAGTACTTACTGACCACTCTGACCTTGTACTCGAAGGTGAACTCCGCCTCATCCCTCTCTTGCAGTATGGAAGCAATGTCTACCAGCGACAACCAGTTGAGACCCACGTCGTCAACCCTCAAGAGACGGTCGCCTTCCTGTATTTGACTGAGGAAATAATCAATAAAAGTAAAAAAATAAACTGAAGGTATACTCAATTAAATGTTAGCCTATAACTGGATGAAGAAGAAAATTAGACATGGTATGAGCTATAAATCGAAAATTTTCTGTGCACGTCGTTTTTTATCCCACATTAACTTTAGTCGTAAATTTTTTGTAAACTTTGATTGTAAAGACAGGCTTTAAATACATTATTCTGAAATAAAACTTGTTGAAAAATTATTAAACAGTTTGTCTGATGGTCACATTCAATTTTCTTTAGAATTTACAGAGTGTTTTCAGCATTGTTGACCTCGCTTTTCGAGATTTGGAAATTGGACCCAATGCATACATACACCAATCGACACCCAATACATACATACATCAATTGACATCAAATGCATACATACACCAATTGACACCCAATGACTACATACACCAATGGACATCCAATGCATACATACACCAATTGACATCCAATGCAAACATACACCAATTGACATCCAATGCATACATACACCAATTGACATCCAATGCATACATACACCAATTGACATCAAATGCAAACATATACCAATTGACATCCAATGCAAACATAAACCAATTGACATCTAAAGCATACATACACCAATTGACATCAAATGCATACATACACCAATTGACATCAAATGCATACATACACCAATTGACAATCAATGCATACATGCACCAATTGACATCCAATGCATACATACACCAATTGACATCCAATGCATACATACACCAATTGACAACCAATGCATACATTCACCAATTGACATCCAATGAATACATACACCAATTGACATCCAATGAATACATGCACCAATTGATATCCAATACTTCCTACTTCCACACACGTGCTTTCAATTTGAAAGTTTGTTAAAATTAAATGTGAAATGTTTTCACATAATTTTTTTTTTGGTGGGTGGTATTTTCGTGAAAATAGAGAGTTTAAAATTTTATAGGGCACCTTGAGTAAAAAATGCTCGATCAGAAAAAAATGCGATGTACAATAACTAGTCTAAGAAAAAAAAATGATGCAAATATTCGGCGAATTAAGAGCCGTATAAAAATTTAAATTTTGTATTTCTTCAAATTTAATCCCCTGAAAATTTTTATCGATTTCATAAAATTCTGTACCTATTTTTACGCAACTTTGTAACTTACTATATATGTATGTCTAAGATCAATATTTAAAGAATAAAAGCCGAGGTTTTTGGGACACCCTGTATATTCAAATGCCTTCGCTCTAAAATAATTTCATCTCACCAAGCACTTATGACTGAAGGTTGGAGAATCAATCTGAAATAACAGCTATTAAATATGTCGTTGAGTGGTCATATAAAAGCAAAAAATGTAAAATTTTGTAAATACAAAACAGCGAAGCAAAAATACGTTTCAATGTTTCTGGATCTTTACAGCAAAAACTGACAAACGTTGGAAATTTTTAGAAAACTACACCACAGAATAAAGTACTAGTTATATCTTAATTGAATTCTGATCATGATATCCATCTGAAGTTTCATGTTATGGTAGCTGAATTGGGAACACTCTTCCAAGACACTGAAATCAGCTTTCAAGTTTCAAACTTTTATTAGCATGAAATTCTCCGGTTTCTGATTGGTCGAGAGTCTTGAGGACACTCTTAGTTTTGCCTGATTGGTCGAGAGTCTTGAGGACACTCATAGTTTTGCATAGCAAATAACTTACTTATAAGCTGGACCTCCTTCTTTTACATGACTTATTACCGGATATTCCACCGAGAACGGATGCCTGGATACTTTT
This sequence comes from Amaurobius ferox, assembly GCA_951213105.1. Lineage (NCBI taxonomy): Eukaryota > Metazoa > Arthropoda > Arachnida > Araneae > Amaurobiidae > Amaurobius > Amaurobius ferox. The sequence continues at coordinate 102,284,381 of OX578145.1, read as the reverse complement.
TTTCTCAGAACGAATCCGAAGCTGTCATTCATTTTGTGCAGCCTGATGGTCATTCGTTGCTTGCGATAAACACCAGGAAGAGAAATACCTGGAAACAGAATACAGTTAAATCACTAGATCACAGACAACCAGTAATTAAACACACTAAATAGAATAAATTTGATATAATGAAGGGACGCTTGAGGGAAAACTTCAAATTTGAATGATTAGATCAGAGGTTCTTAATCTTTTTTCGTTCGAATATTTTATATTTCTACAGAAGAAGGGGCCACAATCATCCGTACAATAAAGCTCGTAGAAAATTAACCCAAAAATGCGTAGTCTGCTTATCGAGGGAACGTCGCGTTCTTGATATACATGTGTCGACAGTCGACGAATTTGTTGGCAGCAAAATACTAAACGTGCCTCTTTTCGTAAATAGAACGTTCTAAAGTCACGAGATTGGTGTTACTAGATTTATCGCATCATAATACTTTTTATTAATATTATGTAATGTTTCAGAGCGCGTCTATCTTCGAAATCCGAGGTGCAAACGTAGCACGGACAACACGTTTTCGGGTTGATTTTCCCACGAAGAATATCACAACCCTATGTATATATGTATATATATATAAGTCACGTGTGATAAGAATTCACTTACTTTCTGTAAAGTTTTTAGATGCATTTACAAGCTTCAATGTTCTGTCTGCCAGATGGCATATGTGGGACAGACTGGTACACCTTTACATCTTAGAATAAATGTACATCGCAATAACATAAAACATTATGATAAAGATCGCAATTCAGAAAATCAATTTGAGTATGAACACTATTATAAACATGGTTTTGATTCAGTTATTATTTCTATTTTGGATATAATTCCTAATTCATTTGACAGAATTTACTATGAAATCAAACACATTTTAAAGCGCAATACTGCTTTTCCTTTTGGACTAAATCAAGTTGTTAATAGTCACAATATAGTAAAAAATGATTTATTCAATGCTTCAATTAAAACTCCAACAGTATATACTTTGATGCAAACTCATTCTCACAAAATCACACGCACTCAGAGGGGGATACACAAAACAAACACTCCCTTAACTTAGACTTCAAACCTCATCTAAATAATCTTTGTACACTTTTTGAATCTAATTATATTTGGAAAAAAATCAGAAACTGGGTATTTTCCATCAAAAAACCACATTTAAATAAACTTTATATTTCACTCATAGAACTTAATAATAAGAAACACTTCGGACACCTTGTTTTTGACCTTTTATTAACAAGAGCAAGACTGATAAGTGTTCACCTCACACTTTCACACCAAAAAGAAAAAAACAACCAACCTTATTGTGCTATTAATTACACAAATCCTATATTTAATTATTTCAACTTTACACAAATATTTAAAAAATTCCAATCCTTTTTGACACTTAAAAATGTTAATATAATAAAAGCAAAAAAATCCAGTACCATTAGGATGTAAAATATACAACTACAATCTTTTATCAAAACAGTTGCACAATTCTGTATCTCGTTCATGTACTGAATCATGCTATCTACCCTTTATCGACCATCATCATGGACATGTAATCACCAGAAATCTCAATTTAATTCAGGAACCTCATCTCAAACAACTTCTCAGCTATGGATCCAAATACAGACTACCACTTTTATATAATAAAGAGAAAATAAAACAAGCTTTTGACCTTGATCTAGATAAATATATATATATAAAATAGCAAGTAAATACCACTGCCCTTTTGAAGCCTTTAAGAGCTGGAAAGTACAAGTCATCTGGCATGTAAAACAATTGATTCAACAATTTCCAGTTCCAATATATACGCATCATTACCAAGACCTCTTTAAGGAAATCAAGTTACTATAAGACAAATTTGTAATCGCTTATGTTGATAAGGCATCCGGTAATTATGCGTTTATTTTGAAAAAAAATTATTTGGACGAACTCAAACTACAACTCCATATCTCAATTTCTTTAACTCCCCCCCCCCCCTATAAACTCTAATATCACTATAATAAGTAAACAAATTATTGCTTACTACAAACTTCTTAAACAAACACACAATCTTAATTTTCCACAATCTTAATATAATATATATATATATATATATATATATATAAATTAGTAAATCCAATGTTAGAATGTATGTAGTAACTCATAATACACTATTCCAAAATTTTCTACAAAATACAAAGAAATAAAAGAAATTAAGACAATGAGGAAATAATAAAGCGTAATGCAGGTCATAAAGACAAAGACAATCAACAAATTTCAAAAATGAGGAATGAAAATAGGAAAACAAAAAAAATCAAGCAAAAAAGCTTGCACATGGAAGAGCTTTAGGCTTAAGATAAGTTCATTTCGAAAAAATTCTCTTCAAGTCCATATATCCCTTCGAAATGAACACAAAAATGCTTGATATATATATATTATATATATATAATCTAAAAATTGCCAGCAAATTATTTAAATATCCAGCATATTTAGTAAATGGCGTTGTTAAAAAGTTTGGATTAGCTGAATATTCATGAATTCTCTTTTACATCTTATATTGGCCAGACATCAACATTCTCTTGATTTAACATTACATTGTATTTACATCCCCTTAAATATTAGTCTCACTGTTTTCGATTATACGCCCCATTATTTTGTAGATCTCACTGTTGAATATCATCTCACTGTTGAATATTATTGCCTTTTCGCATTACTATTATTTGTTTCACACGATTGGCAACAGTGGATCTCTACTTTTAAACTTTGCGATTGGCAACACGGGTCTCTTCATTTTGGGCTCCAATGGTTAGCATATTTGCAGATTTTTTATTCCAGGTATTCTTGTTTCCTTTATTATTTTTCTATCTTTATGTGTGTTGTCCAAGTTATTAGTGTTTATAGATATTATCTATCTTTAATATCAGAAACACACCTTTTGTGTTCATTTTGATTAAATACTTGGACGTGACGAAGAATTTTTTCAAAATGAACAATTCATTTATTTAGGCCAAGGGCTTATCCACCTGTATAGCTTTAATGCTTGGATTTTATTTGGTTTTCAATTATCGAATCCCTTCCATTGATATTTGTTGATTGTCTTTAGCTTGATGACTAGCAATTTGCATGAAAATGAATGGGAGGACTATTTCATTAACGTAGTCTTATTTCCTACCTTACTTTCAACATTTTTGCAATTTACATTGCCAACTTATCTTCAACAGGTAAAGAATTAAAGCGTGTTTCAATCTTTTTGGGACACCCTGTATATTCTAATGCATGGTAGTATCGTGGTCATTGTTCTCAGGTGTTTATGTTTAATTCAGATGGTAATTGTGAATACATTACAATAAAATTATTCTTTCTGCATATAAAGTAAATATTTTCTTATACTAATGTAAGCAGATATTATTTAAAGGTGTCTAGTTATAATTAAACTTCGTTAAGCATGTAAATTTTCTATAAGTAATCTACAATGTCACATTTTTGGGTTTACAAATTTGCGTTTCTGATTGACTACCCATATTGGGTCAAAATAGCGTTTGGGTCATTTCCAGACAGGAAAAGATGGAAGCCTTTGTCACGTGTTTGCCTGATTTCACCTACGAAGAGTAACATGTACAAAATGAATGTAGATTTTGTCCTCTTACGCCAGAAACTGTCTGACACGATGCACACATTGCTTGGACGAAATAAACAAACTGGAAAAAAGAAAGGAAAAACAAGAATATTGTCATATTCCCCAGAGAAAAATTTATTAGAAGTGGAAGCTATTAAAAAAGGAATAAGTAAAAGAAAATTAATGGGGGAGAAAAGCCATTAAAAAGGGGCAAAAGTAGCAGATAGTTTCGATGAAAGTTACAGAAAGTGGATGCGATACAGAGTGTGATATTGTAAAATAGGAAGTGACACAGAGTGTGACATTGTAAAATACTATTAACAATTTATACTCCGAACTGGAACCTTTTATCATGTAATGACTTTATTCTAGTGAAATAGAAAACAAAAAAATGTAATTTACGATATTCACTATACCAGTCTAATTGAAAGTAGCAAAAATAATCAAGAGATATACCATTTTGATTTTACGAAGACAGAGAAGGTCTTGAAATTTCGCTTTTCTCCCTAAAATGCATATATCAGTGTTATAGGTGTAGAAGATCTAATATCAAAACTTCCATTGACTATGCTGTATATAATCCAGTAATTTATTTTGTAAGATCTCTATCATGTTTTCAATTTTGTATGAATTTGGTACCTTTTGATGCGCGACAATTTTGTTCATTTATGAAGTGCGTCAATGCATATATTTCTCAAAATAAAATTTTTTAATACCGCTTGATTTCCTTTAGTATTTATGTACGTCTGAGTGTGCTCAAACAACATATCAATATCGGGGCTCACACGACATCTGATTGGAGCTAATAGTTTTCCATATCGGGGCTCACACGACATCTGATTGGAGCTAATAGTTTTCCATATCGGGGCTCACACGACATCTGATTGGAGCTAATAGTTTCCCATATCGGGGCTCACACGACATCTGATTGGAGCTAATAGTTTTCCATATCGGGGCTCACACGACATCTGATTGGAGCTAATAGTTTACCATATCGGGGTTCACACGACATCTGATTGGAGCTAATAGTTTTCCATATCGGGGCTCACACGACATCTGATTGGAGCTAATAGTTTTCCATATCGGGGCTCACACGACATCTGATTGGAGCTAATAGTTTCCCATATCGGGGCTCACACGACATCTGATTGGAGCTAATAGTTATCCATATCGGGGCTCACACGACATCTGATTGGAGCTAATAGTTTTCCATATCGGGGCTCACACGACATCTGATTGGAGCTAATAATTTCCCATATCGGGGCTCACACGACATCTGATTGGAGCTAATAGTTTCCCATATCGGGGCTCACACGACATCTGATTGGAGCTAATAGTTTTCCATATCAGGGCTCACACGACATCTGATTGGAGCTAATAGTTTACCATATCGGGGCTCACACGACATCTGATTGGAGCTAATAGTTTTTCATATCGGGGCTCACACGACATCTGATTGGAGCTAATAGTTTACCATATCGGGGCTCACACGACATCTGATTGGAGCTAATAGTTTTCCATATCGGGGCTCACACGACATCTGATTGGAGCTAATAGTTTTCCATATCGGGGCTCACACGACATCTGATTGGAGCTAATAGTTTCCCATATCGGGGCTCACACGACATCTGATTGGAGCTAATAGTTTTCCATATCGGGGCTCACACGACATCTGATTGGAGCTAATAGTTTTCCATATCGGGGCTCACACGACATCTGATTGGAGCTAATAGTTTCCCATATCGGGGCTCACACGACATCTGATTGGAGGTAATAGTTTTCCATATCGGGGCTCACACGACATCTGATTGGAGCTAATAGTTTCCCATATCGGGGCTCACACGACATCTGATTGGAACTGATAATTTTCAATATCGAGGCACTTCCGACACAGGACCGCAAAAGAGTTAAACGAATATAATAATAGGATTATTCAGGGTTACAGCCCCAATTACAGATAACAGCATACATCGGTTTTGAGCTCATTAGAATAGAATATACCCATACCCGAAACTACAGCAAGAAAACTCGCTATGTGAACCAATTTTGTGAACTTCTATGGAAACAAAAAATTCTGCCCTATTATATAATCTGGTTAAAATTTCTTTAAAATTTATCTCTGATCACACGAGATTGCAGCATCCACATTAATTGTCAAAGAATGCCTCCTAAAGGCAAGTTTTGTAACTACGGTATTTTTTAATCTATATAATAATTGTCTAACGTGTTTTATTCTTTTAAAACCCACTCGAAGCTCCCGGCAAGCTAGAAGATTGAATCTTTTTACACTTACAGTATAGACAATACACAAAATAGACATATAGACAATACACAGAATATACATTACACAGAATAGCCATATAGACAATACACAGAATAGACATAAACAATATACAGACTTACTGTATAGATAATATACGGACTTACAGTATAGATAACATACGGACTTACAGTAGACTATATATAAACAAGAAAGATCAATCATGCTTAAAGCATTGATTATGAAACACTTTCCAACTTCAATGCAATTTTATTTAAACATGTCTAAAATGCAATACATTCCTCGGTAATATTTTAAAACTTATCACAATACTACATTAATTTATTATATTTGAAACCTTAAACCCTCATCGAAAAAAATTAACTTCATTCAAATGACGGCATTAAAGTATAAATTACCTGGTTTAAACATCTCTAAAATTTGATACATTCCTCGGTAATAATTTTAGAATTATCATAATACTACGATAATTTATTATATTTGAAAACTTCATCGAAAACAACTGAAATTGATTCAAATGACGTCATAAAAAAATAACACGCCTGGCTCTCTCTATAAAAGCAATATTTCATTCATAAATAATTCCCCCATTCATGTCATTCATCAGAATACTATAATAATTTATTTTATTTAAAAATTATGACCATGGAGCTACAAATAAGTTAACTCTATGCTTAAAACTTCATCGAAAAATATCGTCCTTCTCTTTCTACAATCAATGAATACTTCATTCATATCAGCTAAGCAGACTCCATGGACTAAATGATTTTGTGTTAAAGAATTACAGCGATTCTAATACAACTCATTCTACATATTTTGCTGTTTACATTTTACATAGGTGAAAAATAGGCTTAATAGTAGAAATAATCATATTTGGATGAGCATTTAAACTGAAATAAATTGTCATTGCGTTGTTTCAGTATATAGATGCACAGAATTTAGGCAGAAATAAAGTAGTTTTAGGATGGATACAACACTCAATATGAATTAAAAAGAACTTTAAAAATCACGATTTTGACACAAGATGGATGCCATATATCATTTTGAAGTGGGTCATGTGATCGTTTCATATCATGGACACGTGATCGCTTCATATAAAAGGTGTTATTATTATTTTAATTTTTATTTAAAAAACTACTGAATATATTTCGCTGAATTTTTTTTTATATATTTTATGGAACAATTTGAATACTGCCTAAAATTTTCGAAGCAATTTGTGAATTTTAAATCCGCTTAAAAAATGCTTGAAAAATTAGGTCCCATAGGGTTCAATGTATTCCATTTTTTCAACCCGGGTTCAATCCAAAACTAATTGGGTGATATTATTCATTTATATTCCCATAGGTCCTATAGACCGTCTGAACAACATACTAAAATTTCATTTTGATTAAGCCATTTTTACGGCAGTTATCGTGCTAACGGACAGACAGACAGACAGACAGACAGACAGACAGACAGGCAGACAGAATGAACAAAGTCATAAACACTTTTCAACTTTGTTGTAAAGTGTTAATAAAAATGGAACGATAACAAAAAAAGAAAAATACAACTTAATTTTTAAGGCTTAAATAATAGTTAAACTACATTCCATTTATAAGAGAATTTTGAAATAAAGAGTAATCGGAAAATTGAGCACATAGTTCAAAATCACATAATGTACAGAGAATTTGAAATGGTAGAATATTTTTTCTGTTAGGTGACGTTCTTATACCCTAAAAAATATATCAGAAATATAATTTCCTCTTTTTAATACGTCAGACGATCATTACAAGACTTTTTACTTTTTCTACATGCATAAGGGAAGTATTGTGACGGGGTCGAAAATTTGAATGCGAGTTTTCAATGGAAGAGCATGTTTCAAGCATTCCTAAACTCCAATCGAACGTTTTTAAGGTGATATCTGTGTGTATGTCCGTGAGTCTGTGGATGCGATATCCCACGAAGGAATTGAACGCAATTAGAGAATTTAGAACGTAATTTGATGAGATTATTACGCAGACGCCTGGCTTGTTTAGATGCTATGCAAAATATTCAACACTTGTCGATTTATTTGGCAACCTTGGAGATTAATTTAACGAAATATCGCCAAGTTGGTAATTTTTACTTTCCTTATATACATAATGTATAAGGAAAGTATTGTGACGGGGTCGAAAATTCGAAATCGAGTTTTCGACGGGAGAGTACGTTTCAAGCATCCCTGATCACGAATCAAACATTTTTGAGGTGATGTCTGTGTGTGTGTATGTGTGTGTGCGTGTGTGTGTGTGTGTGTGTGTGTGAAAGTATGTGTGTGTGTGTGTGTGTGTGTGTGTGTGTCAGTGAGTCTGTGGAGATGATAACTGACGAACGAATGGACCGATTCGAACCAAATTCGGTACAAAAATCACAATCCGTAAACACTGGAAGCCTATTGTTTTTATACGTAATCGAATGTTCAGAACCCCCCTAAATTTTCGAATAAAATTTTGAAAAAATCGTCAAAAAATCGAAACCACTAATAAAGTTACGCAAATAGACATTTCTTATGTAATTTTTCATTAGAAAACGATTGACATAAATTTTAGAACGCTAACATGAACCGTTCTTGAGATATTGCCCATTTTTCAAACAAATTATTAAAAAGTCATATAAAATGAAAAAAAAAAATTTCCTATTGAGAAACATGTTCACTTTTCATATGTAATACCATGCGATAAATTGGTTGACATCACACTCGTGGATCTAGCTCGTTCCATTCATGAAAAAAAATACTTTGAGTAATACTTTTGTATTTGAACGCCAATAGTCATTTATCTGCTGTAAGAACAACTTATTTCTTCGTCCATAACGCTTGGCGAAATTTTGGCGGAATGTCGCCAACTTGGCGACTTTTTGAAATGTTGCCAAATTAACGAAAATCTCGCCAAATGGATAAAATTCACGCTAAATCAATGAAAATGACGACTAATTGTCGAAAATTCAATATCTTGGAAAGAATATTAGTATCTACTATAAGAAAAAACCTATTTTTTTTACTGAAAAGTAGTAAATTCATTACATTATATAAGGAAAGTCATGTGCTGCCCACATCAGATTTTTTTTTATTATGGGCCAAATTGGCAAGAATCACTCTAAAGTTGCAAAAATAACGCCAAATTGATAACATATTTTAATATAATGGAGCGTTATATTATAGCACTATAGTAGCTGGAGCAATATAATATTGCTTAGCATATGTTAACAATATTTCAAATTATCAAGTTATTCTCGCGCGGAATAAGTGAATTTGGTATTTCAAAATAATGTTACACGTTGATATCCAGAAAAGCACCAAATGTCAGTGTTCTTTTCAATGTTAAAAACATTGCACAGTGGATCTTGTACATCATTATTTTGCATAGAAAGAATTAAAGTCATTGTATTATGAAGGGAAAGTGATGTGTTGCCCACATCAATTTTTTTTTTACCAATCGAAGAACATGACGTTTCTCCCAGAGTAAAAGAATTTTTATTTTGGAGCAATATTTCTCTAGTCATTCTTATGACAGCGTCATTGGAGAGTTTCAGATGACATATCCATGGTCTAAAACCTTCAATAATTCAGGAATTACAGAGTTAAAAAGCGTTTCCGAGAAACTGGCACAAATCGAGAACAGGCAGGCTTCCCATTTAAACTCAGGATTAAGTGTCTGAAATAGAGACTGTGTTGCTGAAGCTCTTCAAAGACACCCTCATATAGCTAAAGAAATATGGCTCTAAAATGAAAAATCTCGTAAGAGACCCCGCGCTGTTCTAAACATCGATAATCGGAATTAAAAGATCCCACCAAAAACATCTGATATCAAATTAAACTCGCGACTAATGTTCAAAACTCTAAGCTGTTAAAATGCTAGGTAACACTCAGATCTGCATCAAGCCCCCAAACTGCCTAAACTCTAAATGTGCAACAAACTGCCACAATAGGAGCCAGGACAAATAATAAAAAGTAGTAAATAAAAACCTCGAATCTCCCTTTAGGGTCACTGAATTAATGTCACAGTATGACGATAAGAACCACATATTGAAATTGGAGATTAAAGGCGCTTCGCGCCTGGTGCTCTGTTCTGAACGACACTCGACTTCTAAAATGAAAACAAAATTCACTTTGATAAAACGTCATTCTACGATTCATAAAATAAGAGGTCTGACGTTCCTCTGACGTATTGAAAACAACAGACAATATTCCTGATATATTTTTGAGGGTACATTAGTGCCACCTACCTGAAATTAAGCTGAGTGTCGCTCAATTCAACTTTCTCATATCCAAATCAATTTTGAAGTAGCTTGTGGGTCTTTTTTTTCTTTGCAAATAAAATCTTGAAAAATCGGTATCGTTGATCCAAATGATCATAATTATATCGTGGGGGGAGTCAATGCCATCACAAACACAATAATTGTATCGCGACTATTTTTGACAATAATTGAAACTATTAACGTAAACATTGAGCCATAAATACTCCCTTTTCTGCATGATTAGGCCAAATTTTGTCCTATGCAACCATGTTAAAAATATAAAATTTTGAATACATTTCGATGTTTTCGCTCGAATTTAAAATATTCTATCTAGTTCCAGATTTTTCGGTAACAAAGCCGCATATATAAAGTTTCGTGAAAATCCAGTAATATTTGTATCAGCTATATACAAGAAATCAGACAGATATCACTCCAAAAATATTCAGAACGTGTTCATGGGGTCTTAAAACACATATTGGCATCAAAATCTTGAAATCAAAAATTTTCAGGAAAACAATACTTTCATAATACTACGTATGAGAAACTAAACATTCTACTATTTCAATTTATCGTAATATTACACGATTTTAAAATTAGATGTGCTCGATTTTTCGAACACATCAGATAAGAAAATATTCCATTAAATAGATTCAATTGCAGAAGCTCCGTGGAACCATTTCGATTAGCATTTTGACACTTACACGCTTCCTTTACCTCGTACTGTAGTTTGAGATCGATTTTGGGGCCGACCTCTTTCATCATATGTCGGACGTTGGCAGCGCTGGCCCCCATCACATCCTGTCCATTTAAAGAAAGCACAACGTCGCCCTCGCCGACCGCATGGCTTCTGTAAAATAAAGTTACAACAGAAATCACATTTGCTAATAGACACATAAGGCATAGTTAGGATCACCCCCATTGCAGATAACAGCATCTGCGAACCGGTTTCGAACTAATTATATGTGACCTTCGACTTAAAATGGCCGATATTTTACACTGAACGTGAAATCGGACCATGGATGCTATACTGCTCTTCGGCATAAAATAGCCGATTATGTGTGCTCTTCGGCATAAAATAGCTGATTATATGTCTCTCGGCGTAAAATAGTCGGTATTTCATGCTGAGCGTGAAATCGAACCATGGATGCTGTGTGCTTTTCGACATAAAATAGCCGGTATTTTATGCTGAGCGCAAAATCGGACCATGGATGTTGTGTGCTCTTCGGCATAAAATAGCCGGTATTTCATGCTGAGAGCAAAATCATACCATGGATGCTGTGTGCTCTTCGGCATAAAATAGCCGGTATTACATGCTGAGCGCAAAATCATACCATGGATGCTGTGTGCTCTTCGGCATAAAATAGCCAGTATTTCATGCTGAGAGCAAAATCATACCATGGATGCTGTGTGCTCTTCGGCATAAAATAGCCGGTATTTCATGCTGAGCGTGAAATCGAACCATGGATGCTGTGTGCTTTTCGACATAAAATAGCCGGCATTTCATGCTCAGCGCAAAATCAGACCATGGATGCTGTGTGCTCTTCGGCATAAAATAGCCGGTATTTCATGCTGAGAGCAAAATCATACCATGGATGCTGTGTGCTCTTCGGCATAAAATAGCCGGTATTACATGCTGAGCGCAAAATCATACCATGGATGCTGTGTGCTCTTCGGCATAAAATAGCCGGTATTTCATGCTGAGAGCAAAATCATACCATGGATGCTGTGTGCTCTTCAGCATAAAATAGCCGGTATTACATGCTGAGCGCAAAATCATACCATGGATGCTGTGTGCTCTTCGGCATAAAATAGCCGGTATTTCATGCTGAGAGCAAAATCATACCATGGATGCTGTGTGCTCTTCGGCATAAAATAGCCGGTATTTCATGCTGAGAGCAAAATCATACCATGGATGCTGTGTGCTCTTCGGCATAAAATAGCCGGTATTACATGCTGAGCGCAAAATCATACCATGGATGCTGTGTGCTCTTCGGCATAAAATAGCCGGTATTTCATGCTGAGAGCAAAATCATACCATGGATGCTGTGTGCTCTTCGGCATAAAATAGCCGGTATTACATGCTGAGAGCAAAATCATACCATGGATGCTGTGTGCTCTTCGGCATAAAATAGCCGGTATTTCATGCTCAGCGCAAAATCAGATCATGGATGCTGTGTGCTCTTCAGCATAAAATAGCCGGTATTTCATGCTGAGCGCAAAATCATACCATGGATGCTGTGTGCTCTTCGGCATAAAATAGCCGGTATTTCATGCTGAGAGCAAAATCATACCATGGATGCTGCGTGCTCTTCGGCATAAAATAACCGGTATTACATGCTGAGAGCAAAATCATACCATGGATGCTGTGTGCTCTTCGGCATAAAATAGCCGGTATTTCATGCTGAGAGCAAAATCAGACCATGGATGCTGTGTGCTCTTCGGCATAAAATAGCCGGTATTTCATGCTGAGAGCAAAATCATACCATGGATGCTGTGTGCTCTTCAGCATAAAATAACCGGTATTACATGCTGAGCGCAAAATCAGACCATGGATGCTGTGTGCTCTTCGGCATAAAATAGCCGGTATTTCATGCTGAGAGCAAAATCATACCATGGATGCTGTGTGCTCTTCAGCATAAAATAACCGGTATTACATGCTGAGCGCAAAATCAGACCATGGATGCTGTGTGCTCTTCGGCATAAAATAGCCGGTATTTCATGCTGAGAGCAAAATCATACCATGGATGCTGTGTGCTCTTCAGCATAAAATAACCGGTATTACATGCTGAGCGCAAAATCAGACCATGGATGCTGTGTGCTCTTCGGCATAAAATAGCCGGTATTTCATGCTGAGAGCAAAATCATACCATGGATGCTGTGTGCTCTTCAGCATAAAATAGCCGGTATTACATGCTGAGCGCAAAATCATACCATGGATGCTGTGTGCTCTTCGGCATAAAATAGCCGGTATTTCATGCTGAGAGCAAAATCATACCATGGATGCTGCGTGCTCTTCGGCATAAAATAACCGGTATTACATGCTGAGAGCAAAATCATACCATGGATGCTGTGTGCTCTTCGGCATAAAATAGCCGGTATTTCATGCTGAGAGCAAAATCATACCATGGATGATGTGTGCTCTTCAGCATAAAATAACCGGTATTACATGCTGAGCGCAAAATCAGACCATGGATGCTGTGTGCTCTTCGGCATAAAATAGCCGGTATTTCATGCTGAGAGCAAAATCATACCATGGATGCTGTGTGCTCTTCAGCATAAAATAGCCGGTATTACATGCTGAGCGCAAAATCATACCATGGATGCTGTGTGCTCTTCGGCATAAAATAGCCGGTATTTCATGCTGAGAGCAAAATCATACCATGGATGCTGTGTGCTCTTCGGCATAAAATAGCCGGTATTTCATGCTGAGAGCAAAATCATATCATGGATGCTGTGTGCTCTTCAGCATAATATAGCCGGTATTACATGCTGAGCGCAAAATCGGACCATGGATGCTGTGTGCTCTTCAGCATAAAATAGCCGGTATTACATGCTGAGCGCAAAATCAGACCATGGATGCTGTGTGCTCTTCGGAATAAAATAGCCGGTATTTCATGCTGAGAGCAAAATCATACCATGGATGCTGTGTGCTCTTCGGCATAAAATAGCCGGTATTTCATGCTGAGAGCAAAATCATACCATGGATGCTGTGTGCTCTTCAGCATAATATAGCCGGTATTACATGCTGAGCGCAAAATCGGACCATGGATGCTGTGTGCTCTTCGGCATAAAATAGCCGGTATTACATGCTGAGCGCAAAATCAGACCATGGATGCTGTGTGCTCTTCGGAATAAAATAGCCGGTATTTCATGCTGAGAGCAAAATCATACCATGGATGCTGTGTGCTCTTCAGCATAAAATAGCCGGTATTACATGCTGAGCGCAAAATCAGACCATGGATGCTGTGTGCTCTTCGGAATAAAATAGCCGGTATTTCATGCTGAGAGCAAAATCATACCATGGATGCTGTGTGCTCTTCAGCATAAAATAGCCGGTATTACATGCTGAGCGCAAAATCATACCATGGATGCTGTGTGCTCTTCGGCATAAAATAGCCGGTATTTCATGCTGAGAGCAAAATCATACTATGGATGCTGCGTGCTCTTCGACATAAAATAACCGGTATTACATGCTGAGAGCAAAATCATACCATGGATGCTGTGTGCTCTTCGGCATAAAATAGCCGGTATTTCATGCTGAGAGCAAAATCATACCATGGATGCTGTGTGCTCTTCAGCATAAAATAACCGGTATTACATGCTGAGCGCAAAATCAGACCATGGATGCTGTGTGCTCTTCGGCATAAAATAGCCGGTATTTCATGCTGAGAGCAAAATCATACCATGGATGCTGTGTGCTCTTCAGCATAAAATAGCCGGTATTACATGCTGAGCGCAAAATCATACCATGGATGCTGTGTGCTCTTCGGCATAAAATAGCCGGTATTTCATGCTGAGAGCAAAATCATACCATGGATGCTGTGTGCTCTTCAGCATAATATAGCCGGTATTACATGCTGAGCGCAAAATCGGACCATGGATGCTGTGTGCTCTTCGGCATAAAATAGCCGGTATTCCATGCTGAGAGCAAAATCATACCATGGATGCTGTGTGCTCTTCGGCATAAAATAGCCGGTATTTCATGCTGAGGGCAAAATCATACCATGGATGCTGTGTGCTCTTCCGTATAAAATAGCCGGTATTACATGCTGAGCGCAAAATCAGACCATGGATGCTGTGTGCTCTTCGGAATAAAATAGCCGGTATTTCATGCTGAGAGCAAAATCATACCATGGATGCTGTGTGCTCTTCGGCATAAAATAGCCGGTATTTCATGCTGAGAGCAAAATCATACCATGGATGCTGTGTGCTCATCGGCATAAAATAGCCGGTATTTCATGCTGAGAGCAAAATCAGACCATGGATGCTGCGTGCTCTTCGGCATAAAATAGCCGGTATTTCATGCTGAGAGCAAAATCATACCATGGATGCTGTGTGCTCTTCAGCATAAAATAGCCGGTATTACATGCTGAGCGCAAAATCATACCATGGATGCTGTGTGCTCTTCGGCATAAAATAGCCGGTATTTCATGCTGAGAGCAAAATCATACCATGGATGCTGTGTGCTCTTCAGCATAATATAGCCGGTATTACATGCTGAGCGCAAAATCGGACCATGGATGCTGTGTGCTCTTCGGCATAAAATAGCCGGTATTCCATGCTGAGAGCAAAATCATACCATGGATGCTGTGTGCTCTTCGGCATAAAATAGCCGGTATTTCATGCTGAGGGCAAAATCATACCATGGATGCTGTGTGCTCTTCCGTATAAAATAGCCGGTATTACATGCTGAGCGCAAAATCAGACCATGGATGCTGTGTGCTCTTCGGAATAAAATAGCCGGTATTTCATGCTGAGAGCAAAATCATACCATGGATGCTGTGTGCTCATCGGCATAAAATAGCCGGTATTTCATGCTGAGAGCAAAATCAGACCATGGATGCTGCGTGCTCTTCGGCATAAAATAGCCGGTATTACATGCTGAGCGCAAAATCATACCATGGATGCTGTGTGCTCTTCAGCATAAAATAGCCGGTATTACATGCTGAGCGCAAAATCATACCATGGATGCTGTGTGCTCTTCGGCATAAAATAGCCGGTATTTCATGCTGAGAGCAAAATCATACCATGGATGCTGTGTGCTCTTCAGCATAATATAGCCGGTATTACATGCTGAGCGCAAAATCGGACCATGGATGCTGTGTGCTCTTCGGCATAAAATAGCCGGTATTCCATGCTGAGAGCAAAATCATACCATGGATGCTGTGTGCTCTTCGGCATAAAATAGCCGGTATTTCATGCTGAGGGCAAAATCATACCATGGATGCTGTGTGCTCTTCCGTATAAAATAGCCGGTATTACATGCTGAGCGCAAAATCAGACCATGGATGCTGTGTGCTCTTCGGCATAAAATAGCCGGTATTTCATGCTGAGAGCAAAATCATACCATGGATGCTGTGTGCTCATCGGCATAAAATAGCCGGTATTTCATGCTGAGAGCAAAATCAGACCATGGATGCTGCGTGCTCTTCGGCATAAAATAGCCGGTATTACATGCTGAGCGCAAAATCATACCATGGATGCTGTGTGCTCTTCAGCATAAAATAGCCGGTATTACATGCTGAGCGCAAAATCATACCATGGATGCTGTGTGCTCTTAAGCATAAAATAGCCGGTATTACATGCTGAGCGCAAAATCAGACCATGGATGCTGTGTGCTCTTCGGCATAAAATAGCCGATATTTCATGCTGAGCGCGAAATCATACCATGGATGCTGTGTGCTGTTCGGTATAAAATAGTCGGTATTTCATGCTGAGTGTGAAATCGGACCATGGATGCTGTGTGCTCTTTGGCATAAAATTGCCGATATTTCATGCTGAGCGCGAAATCATACCATGGATGCTGTGTGCTCTTCGGCATAAAATAGCCGGTATTTCATGCTGAGAGCAAAATCGTACCATGTATGCTGTGTGCTCATCGGCATAAAATAGCCGGTATTCCATGCTGAGAGCAAAATCATACCATGGATGCTGTGTGCTCTTCAGCATAAAATAGCCGGTATTACATGCTGAGCGCAAAATCAGACCATGGATGCTGTGTACTCTTCGGCATAAAATAGCCGGTATTACATGCTGAGCGCAAAATCAGACCATGGATGCTGTGTGCTCTTCGGCATAACATAGCCGATATTTCATGCTGAGCGCGAAATCATACCATGGATGCTGTGTGCTGTTCGGTATAAAATAGTCGGTATTTCATGCTGAGTGTGAAATCGGACCATGGATGCTGTGTGCTCTTTGGCATAAAATTGCCGATATTTCATGCTGACCGTGAAATCAGATCCTGAATACTCTTATCTGCAATGGAAGCGATCCAAGAGGTTTATTACCATAATATTGTGCTGTGTCAGTCCGGTATGCAGTCAAAAACGTTAAGCTTTTGACGTCATCGGGAGATGATTCGTTGCCAAATGACAGAAAGGTTTCAGATTAAAGATTAAATCACAGGATTTTTGTTTTTCTTGCCGAATTTCTGAAATACAATTGTTTTAATGATCTCTGATGAAGCAAAATATCCTATTTTCAACTGATAACTTACATTGATACGCTTAAGTGCAGCTTCGAATTTGCAGATCTAAATTGATTTAAGTATAAGGTGTACGGAAAAATTGCTTTAAGTATAAAAACGACGATATCTCTCCATCACACTTGCCGACAAATTGGTGACTTTGAAGGCCTTTAGGAAATTTCGCTTCGTTGGCGATAATTTAATACCTGCAAAATAAAATTCAATTTCTATTATAATCACTGCGTCACTTCGTGAAAATGAATTTAATGTTTTTGATTTAAAAATGTAGCGAGTTTTACTACTCGTGGAACAAGTACATTTTGTGAGGGAGTTGTCTGTTTATTGTTAGGGGGTTATAAAGTGTTGTAAAGTAACTGCATTTTGTTGGGGTTGAACAGCAATTGTATTTTAAGAGATCGTATAGCAATTATATTTTAAAGGATTACACAATCATTATGTTTTTAAGGATAGTATAGTAATTATATTAGTAAGGTGTCGTATAGTAATTATATTTGCGAGGGTCGTATAGTATTTTATTTTAAGAAGTCGTTTAATAATTATATTTTAAGGGATTGTTTAGTAATTATATTATAAAGGGTCGTTTAGAAACTATATTTTAAGGGGCCGTTTAATAATTATATTTTAAGGGGTCGTTTAATAGTTATATTATAAGGGGTCGTTTAGCAACTATATTTTAAGGGGCCGTATAATAATTATATTTTAAGGGATCCTTCAATAATTATATTTTAAGGGATTGTTTAGTAATTATATTATAAAGGGTCGTTTAGAAACTATATTTTAAGGGGCCGTTTAATAATTATATTTTAAGGGGTCGTTTAATAGTTATATTATAAGGGGTCGTTTAGCAACTATATTTTAAGGGGCCGTATAATAATTATATTTTAAAGGGTCGTTTAATAATTATATTTGCAAGGGGTCGTTTAATAATTATATTTGCAAGGGGTCGTTTAATAATTATATTTGCAAGGGGTTGTATAGTAATTTATTTTAAGAAGTCGTTTAATAATTATATTTTAAGGAGTCGTTTAATAATTATATTTTAAGGGGTCGTTTAGTAATTATAATATAAGAGGTCGTTTAGCAACTATATTTTAAGGCGTCGCATAGTAATTATATCTTAAGGAGTCGTATATTAATTATATATTCATGGGCCGTATAATAGGTTAATAATTTAATGAGGTCGTATATCAATTACGTTTTAAGTACTCATATAGAAATTATTTATTTTGATCAGAACATTTACGTAGCCCGGTGATATTAGTTGTGCAAATACCATAGGCTAGTGGATGGGAGGGAATCTTTTAAATAATTGCAAGCACCACATACTCAGAAAATCCGCCTAAAGGAGCGTTCCCAAAGTTAGGACCCTACTTCCGTTATAGACAACAGCATCCAATAGGCAGGTTAGGATCTCACGTTTCCTACGCTTCTCAGCGAAGAATAGCCGGTGACTGCAACAAACTAACTTTTATGTGGAACAATTTCGTGCATCCCGAAATTTCATATAATAATGTAATCAATTGTTCTTACTTCTCTGCCAGACTCCTGGATTTCACTTTTTTAATGACGGGTCCTGCTTCGTCTTGAATTCCATCTTAGAAAAGGAGACCACACAAAGATATATAAGTGAATGCTAAATGAATTGCAAAAAAGTACATATAAAATATATCAAGGATATGATTTTCAGTTACACTACGGCAGTTTAAAAATAGTATATATATAAATATATATATAATATATGTGCCGTATATATATATGACTTGTTGATTCGATATTCATTTTATTTTTTTCCATTTGCTTGAGGATTTGTTGATTTATACTTTTATTTCGTAAGCCTGTTAGATATTTGAATTTTCGTGTTACAGCTTCTCACTTTTCTGTCATTGGATCTTCAAACCTTTTTTTCTTATATATATATATACAAAGTGTCCCCAAAACATTGACCTCGGTTTTTATTCTTTAAATATTGATCTTAGACATATATAATAAATTACAAAGGTACAGAATTCAATGAAATCGATAAAAATTTTCAAGGGATTAAATTTGAAGAAATACAAAATTTAAATTTTTATACGGCCCCCGTACAAAAACATTTCCAAAGAGTAAAATATGCCCCATACACTAATAAGGTGATGTACAAAATCTCAGCATCCCCCCTTGCAGACATTGACGTCCTTGAGCGCCAATGTCTGTAAAGGGGGATCAAACTGTTTAGGATAGGGTATGTAAATACCTCTTTTTGAGAAGTTCTTCGTTAGGAATTGACGTTGTCCCACCCATAAGCAAAAGGTTAAGGAATAAAAGCCGAGGTCAATATTTTAGGGACACCCTGTGCGTGTATGTATGTATATATATATATATATATATATATATATATACGATATATATATATATACTTGTACATAAAGTAGTAACACTTTTTAAGTTATTTTTTTCACATTATTAATCTTTATATATTATTCTATTATTATAACATGGCATATAGCTCGATTACTTATTTTGTTTTGATGTCTGTTTTATTTTCATTGATTATTATTAATTCTGATCCAATTTATATATTCTTCTACGTTGAGCCGTGTGCATAATTTCTGTAATACAATTTACGGTTATACACACAGAAACGTAGAATTTCAGTATTACCGAACCAGGTATGGCCCTTGAGAACGTACATGGTTTCGGAAATACTTTCCACTTTACTATTTTATATATCCCTTTCATGTGTGATACTCTCAAAAAATGTTTGGGAGCCAGGAAAAGCCTTTAGCGCCATTTGTTGTTTTATTAATTTGAATCTTTTCATCTATTACACTATTCATGCATTTACACCATGTATGTTAATGCAGGGAACAACGGGTTTAGCACCTTTAGCACCTGTATTACATATATGATTTATAAAAAAATTAAATATTAATTTCTTTATTGGGTGTAGTTACAGGCTTATATTATTACCAGGCTTTCTCATTAAATCCAGTTTTCAATTGCTTACCTTATATATGGAACAGGTAACGGGGGGTATTTAATACCTATTTAGTACCTGTTTTATTTATAAAGGACTACTGAAGGTAGAAACTTGAAACACTGCATACACGTGGGACTTGACTAATAAATGATGAATAAAAAAATGACGAAAATCGAAAATATCATTTTATTCGAAAAATTTATAAATCGCGTTTTTCCCCCCAGTGTGAAACAACAGAGTGTGACTAAAAACTGATTCAGATATGAATTACACAGCCAACATTGCTGAAAGTAGAAACTTGTAACTTTGAACACAAGTGGTACTAGGCCAAAAAGTAGTGACAAAACATGCTTAAAATCTTTTATTCAATAAATTTATAAATTACGGATTTAACATTTTTACAGCTGTATCTCGCAAACGGATAAGTACGCAAAATTCGTTTCTATACCATCATGGCCTGAAAAAAAAAATAACCTACATTTTCTTAACTCCATTTGCCTAAATTTTTGCTTAAATTTCCCTAAATATTCTTAACTCCATTCCATCGTTTTTGAGATATTTTAATTTATATAATTTAAATTACGATTTATATATTTATAACTTATTACCAACACTTGTTAACATTTATTAATAGGGGGGGGGGATGTACAGCTATATATCCCATCTTCAATGGAATGAAATTATCTCATATATTTTTCTTTTTTTTTTAATAACTAGTGTCCCTACAAATCCTCTTCTTCCAACCAGACCGTCCGACTTACCCGAAGATGTAAGGTATCTGTTTGGACGGCTGAAAGTGCCACTCAATTTAGACCGGAACCCAGTGGGGGTGGCATCCACAGAGACCGTACTCTCGTTCTCCTACCACTAACCTCTCAAAGGGACTTATGGACCCACATATTTAACGTGCCCGTACTCACCGTGAAGACGGGGATAGTTTGAGCAGAGGGGGGGGGGGAATCAAACTCAAGTCATCCGAGTGTAATCCCCACGCACTAATCCACTAGGATGTCCCACCCTTTACAAATCCTCTTAACATTATGTCCTCAGATTCTTCAGTAATGTTCTTTTTCTAAAGAACATTAAAAAATTTTATTAAATTTAAGTCTAAAAATTTTTTACTGTAAATTTTCCGAAATATTTTAAATACTTTAATCAGAGTTTTCATGCTTTTAACACCTTATTATTTTTACTTTTTTTCATATGTAGTATTGAGAAAGTATATTCTTTCCACGCAAAGTTTCGATTTCGTGATTTTGATGCCAATATCCGGATTTATTAAAAAAAAAAATTCTGGAATTAGATAGAATTTTGTTTCGTTAATAGTTTAGTTAATAGTTTCAATGATTGTTGTAAAAAAATTGCGTTTGTGGCGTCGTTACTCCCCTCCCCTCTGGAGACAAGTTATCCTCGAGGGGTACATTGTCAAGTATGGTTATCACACGAAAGATTCTTCAAGCCCTTTAAAGAGAGGGGTAACATAGCAGAGAGGGATTGGAGAACTTTCTCGAACAGACCAGGCATGTCACGCACTTCGGCAGCAGCGGCCGAAATTCTGACTACGTGTTCCTCTTCAGATTCATGGAGAGTGTCGTAGATGAGACTTTTGAGATATCCCCACAAAAAGAAGACACGACAAGTCAAGACATGACAGATCGGGCTATCGTGTGGGGGGGTGGGGCAAGCTACGAAACCACCTCGCCCAATCCCTCGACCCCGAAAAGTGACGTTCAGATAGTTCCTTATCTTTTGCCCAAAATGTGGACCAGAGGTAAGGAATTACATAAAGGTTCTTCTTCTGCAGATGGAATTGGCCTACGTGGCTTTCTTCTTCAACCAGAAAATAACAACCAGAATGACGCTCTAAAGTTTGCGGAGCTGCTGCTTCCCAACGAGTAAGTTCCCTGTAACGCCTTTACGTTTCATTTCCGACCCGGTAAACTATGACGAAAAATGCTTGGTTTGGTGTGTACTATCCTCTCGTAAAGTTTGGCCCATCTTTTTTTAATCACCCTGTATGTATATTTTGTTTCAAAAACGTTAAAATTACAACACATTTTATATTACTAAATTACTCTATATTAATTTTTCCAAAAATTCCTTGGTCAAAATTTATAATATTCCGTAACTATTAATTGTAGGACGTTTTAAGATATTCACAGCCAATAGATTTTGAGAAAATGTTCCCTTTATGGTAAAGAACAGTGTTTTGAAAATATCAAAATTTAGTGAAACACTTGTACTTTAAAAATGTTCTGATGTGGCCAACACATAACCTTCACTATATAATGCAATTAAATGACTTCTTTTACAGTGAAAAAATGATATATAAGATCCACGGTACAGTGTTTTTAGCGTTGAATTAAACATATTGGACGTTTTTTCGAAGGGCAACATGTAAAACCTATTTTAAAGTACCCGCAATTAATTTATATTTAAAACTCTAAATTGACAATTATCAATATTGATAGCATCTACAATAAGTAATAGTGTCCATATATTAAAATATTTTAATAATTAATTCATTAATTAGACGTCATTTTTTTTTATTATTATTGCAATTTTAACGAAATTTCGTCCATTTGGAGTAAAATATCGCAAAGTTGGCGATATTTTTCTAAATGAGTCGCCAAGTTTGCCAAATTGATCTCCAAGCGTTATAGACAAAGGGAGAGAAGAGCATGTCTTATATGAAAATGATTGTTGGCGAATTGTTTGTTAGTCGTCACAATACAAAAAAATCTGATGTGGGCAACACATGACTTTCCTTATATAATGCAATGAATTTACTACTTTTACAGTTAAAAAAACTGTTATTCTTATAGTATATACTTATATTATTTCCAAGATATTGAATTTTCTTCAATTAATCGTCATTTTCATTGGTTTAGCGCCATTTTTTTCCATTTGGCGAGATTTTTGTTAATTTGGCAACAATTTAAAATGTCGCCAAGTTGACGATATTCCGCCAAATTCTCGCCAAGCGTTATGGACGGAGAAATAAGTTATTCTTACAGCAGATAAATGACTATTGGCGTTCAAATACAAAAGTATTACTCAAAGTATCTTTTTTCATGAATGGAACGAGCTAGATCCACGAGAATGATGTGACCAAATTTATCGCATGGTATTACATATAAAAAGTGAACATGTTTCTCCATAGGAAATATTTTTTTTTTATTTTATATGACTTTTTGATAATTTTTTTAAAAAATGTGCAACATCTCGAGAACGGTTCATGTTAGCGTTCTAAAATTTATGTCACTCGTTTTTTAATGAAAAATTACATAAGAAATGTCTATTTGCGCAACTTTATTAGCGGTTTTTGATTTTTTGACGATTTTTTCAAAATTTCACTCGAAAATTTAGGGGGGTTCTGACCATTCGATTGCGTATAAAAACAATAGGCTTCCAGTGTTTACGGATTGTGATTTTTGTTCCAAATTTTGTTCGAATCGGTCCATTCATTCGTTAGTTATCGTCTCCACGCACGCACACACACACACACACACACACACACACACACACCACTTCAAAAATGTTTGATTCGTGATCAGGGATGCTTGAAACGTGCTCTCTCGTCGAAAACTCGAATTCGAATTTTCGACCCCGTCACAATACTTTCCTTATACATTATATATATAAGGAAAGTAACTATTACACAAAGAAATCTAAATCCTTAGAGAATAAAGTTAAAGCATTTATCTCATTACATGTGAAAAGTGAACATATTTTGCAAAAATTAATACTTCTTGTCTTTTATGGGATTTTTTTATGAATTTATTTGGAAAAAGTGTAATATCGGTAATGGTTCGTGTTAGCGTTCTAAAGTTTATGACCACCGTTTCCTAATGAAATATTGCATACGAAATGATTATTCACATAGCATTACTGAAAGTTCTGATTTTTATGATTTTTTAAAATCTAAGGGATTTTCCGAACATTCTATTGCGTTTATAACCAACAAACTACCAGTATTTGCTAACCGTTTATTTTGTACCAAATTTCGTTCGAAACGCTCCACCACTCGTTCGTGTGATATAGTCTCAAACCAGCCTCAAATACGAGGGGGATTGACACACTTCTGATAAAACCTTTCTGGTAGGTCGGACGGTCTGGGTCTCAACAACACTTCTGATAAAGTCTAATTTGGGTGGCACTTCCCGGCCGTCCAAATTGTTACCTTATACCTTTCTGGTAGGTCGGACGGTCTGGGTTTCAACAACAACAACACTTCTGATAAAATCCACGTATTTAGTTTTGTCTTGGTTGATTTTCAAATGTATTTTATCAGCAGCGCTTTTCAAAGCTACATATACAAAACAGACAAAAATCCGATAGGTGGTCTACAGTAAAAGTCTTACCTCTGATTGAGAGTCCGAGAGAGGTCCTATCGTCTTTCATGAGTTCAACATGAGACACGTCCTTCCGTACCACTGAAACGCAAAGCTAAGAGTAAGATTTTCAGTAAATGGCACTATTTCGAAGAAATAATTATTGAAATCAAGTCTGGGGAATTAATTTTCCAGAACAAAGTTATCCAAACTGGGGTACATGAAAAATGTCAAGGGGCATTTAGTACTTGGCAAATTGCTTAATTTATTATATTATGATAAAAATGTTTATAATTATAAAAATTTAATATTTTTTGTAATTAAATAAATATACAGTAGTGGCCAAAATTGTGGAAACCTTTTTAGCAAAGGTGTATTTTTGAGGTTTGATGGCTCATAATACCACTTTGTCTTTTGTACCAATACCATAAAATTATATATCAATGGCAAGATAATTTAATCAAGATTGTAATGCAATAACATTTATGAATTATTTTTTAATAGAACAGCATTTATAAAGAAGAAAAGTGAAATACATAAAAAAAATGAGATATACAAAAATTCTCACCATGTCAGATAATACTTAGTTGGGTAACCTTTAGTCTTAATTACGGCTTTACAGCGCTTTCCCATGGAATGAAACAAGTTTTTTTTACTTTCCCTGCAATACATGGTAATGTATAGGGAAAGTATTGGAATCATGCCGAAAATCGCAACTCGAGTTTTCGACGGATCTACACGTTTCGAGACCTCTAGAATACGAAAAAACCATTTTTAGCGTGACGTCTGTGTGTGTGTCTGTGTGTCCGTCTGTGTGTCTGTCTGTGCAGATTTTGTATTCACTCTAACTAAAAAAGTAATTGACCGAATTTCATAAAATTTGGTAGGTAAGTCACTTGTGGACGAATCTAGTGCTGATTAGTTTTGGGTACGATTCGGGATAAAAGAACCCGCCTTTTTTTTGCGAAATGGCCCGCAAAAGCTTGTATCCACTCTAACTAAAAAACTAATGGACCGAATTTCATAAAATTCGGTAGATGAGTCACTTGTGATTTTGGTATGATTCGGAAAAAAATAACCCACCATTTTTTGCAAAACGGCCCGCAAAAATCGTCAAAATCTAAACTAAACAACTAAGTATACTCAAATATATCCATTAAATGCTCGTTTTATACGTAATTTTTAACAACGAAAAGAATAAGACCAACCCCATTACATTAGGACTAGCCGTTCTCGAGATATTTTAGTTTTTCGTATTGTCTCTACGCCACCTTTGAAAATAAATCCGGTTACCGAATGAGAATGAAAATTGAATTAAAAGTGAAATAAATTTAATTAAATAAAGAGAACGTGAATATAAGTCTGCAGGGAAAGTCATGTGCTGCCCACATCAGATTTTTAGTTCTAGAGCTGATACAATGTGAAACCAAGATTGAATTATTGCTTCTGTTAATTGGGTTTTATTGCTGGATTGCTTCTGACTAACAAGTTTCTTTAGTCGACTCCATAGCTTTTCGATGGGGTTATGGTCTGGGCTATTTCCAGGTCATTCCAGCAGTTGAATATGCTGATCTTGAAGCCACTTTTTGCACACATGAGCAACATGACAGCAATCATGAGCAACAATCCTGTTGAGACATAAATGCTTCATTATCTTGGAAAAGATCAAGTGCAGAAGGCTGCAGTTTGGGCTCAAGTATTTCATTTCTGCATCTTTGGGCATTTGTATTCCTATTGATCACGCAAATTCTACCCACACTTCTTGATGTCATACAGCCCCAGATCATAACACTAACTGGTTTCACGGTACGTGTAATGCAGTCAGGATGCAAATCTTCTCCGATTCTTCTCCTTACGTATTTTACGCCATCACTACCAAACAGGGAGATTTTGGTCACATCACTCCAAATTACACTGTCCTATTGTTCAGTTAACATGGATTTTAGCCCAGTTTAATATTTTCATTCTTAGTTTGAGAGATAAAAATAGCTTTTTTCATGGAATTCTAGCATTTAGACTAAATTCATGCAGTCTGCGCCGAACAGTCCTGGCACCCAACTTCACATTGCATTGCTCCATTTCACCTTGTATACACCGAGATGGTTTTCTTCTATCACATAGGTACATTCTCTTAATTCTTCTATCATCACTTACTGTTGCGCAGCTTTTCCTGCCGTTGCCAGTCTGGTTTTGTAGTGACGGAGGCTCCTTATACCTCTTCAAAAATATAGAAATGCCACCTTTGGTTAAGTTTATCCCTATATTTCTTCTAATTTCTTCATAACTGTAACTTTGTTCACTTAATAGTTCTATTTTACATCGGTTTCTGTGTGACCAGTCAACTGTTTGCGCCATTTCTTTAATTTTATTACATTTTACAAGCTCACCAAATCAAAGAACACAAAAAAATCGACCAACTTGGTAGCAATCGCATAACACACTGATAATGTCCTGTGACCTGTTGGTTGATTGCTAAAACAAGATGACACTTGATTGGCTCTCTAAACACTCATGCTCATTGGCTACATTCAAATGAAGGAAAGCTACTTCATATAAACCTAAGCAAGTTGTGCTTTTTTCTGGTTATTTGTCTATAACTTTTGATAGATTACAGATAATTAAACAAATGCTATTGCATTACAATCTTGGTTAAATTATCTTTCCATTGATATATAATTTTATGGTATTGGTATAAAAAAAAGTGGTGTTGTGAGACATCAAACCTCAAAAATACACTTTTTACAAAAGGTTTCCACAATTTTGGTCAATTTTGTAAGTGAAGCACGAATAGCCAGCCCGTGAATGATGCGAATCGCTGAGTATATGCGCCCTCTACGTAAATAACTTATAACACCAAGCAATTAAATAAAAAAATACCAATTTTGCAACCATAGCAACCCTATTGCGCCCGCGTCTGGAACCATATTCTTTTCATTTTTAAAAACCTGCATAAAATTCTATTGATCTGCAACCTGTAATTTTCCACGTATGTAGCTTTTATAAAAAAAATTTCTAAGTTGAAAACTAACAAAGGTGATAGTGTTTTTAACATGTGTAATTTTTGTTGATTTAGAAGGTTTTCGAGATTTAGTTTTAGTGTTCTATTTCCAAATATTTAAAAATCCATTTTTATCTTTCGAATTTTTTCAATTAATTGGATAATTTTAATGCAATTTATCAAATCGTTAACTAAATTGAACAAAATAAAAAAAAAATTCCTCGTAAAAGTTCTAGGTCAAATATTAGTTTGGAGCTTTGACAATATAGAGAGTCACATAGACATATGGTTCGACAGAAATTAATACACATGATTAATAGAAAAAAAAGTGTAATATATTAATAAAACAATGTGCTAGTCTACAATCTGTATACAATCTGCAGATAACGAAGTATTGTACGCATTACTGAAACTTCCCCGGAAGTATTCGACGGGGGTACGCAGACGAGATTAAATCTCAAAAGGAGTACTCGATCGTTCTATGTTTGGGAAACACTGTTCTGGAACAACGGTTTGCATTCTATGACACGATTGCTATGTTTGGCACACAGCGTGACTTTAATGACACGTGACATTTAGAAAAAATATAGTTCTCTTGCTTAATATTGTTCAAGAAAAATTTACATGTATACTACAAGCTGGCTGGAACTGACTTAGTGGTGAACTTACAAACTGCTAAAGGTAGAAAATTGAAACTTTGCATACACTTGGGACTTGACCTATAAATACTGACAAAAATCTGAAATTTCAAAAATCTGAAATGGAATATAGGTGACATGAATTAAATGTTCCTTGATTTTAGAGAAGCTAACGATTTTATTGTATTGCCTTTTCGATGAAGTGTTAAGCATGGAGTTAGTACTTTTACCTCCATCGTTTTAACTGTTTAAGTAAAATAAATTATTGTAGTATTGTGATAATTTTAAAAATATCGCCGATGAATAAAAGGAATGAAAAAAAATTTAATTTAAAAAAATCTGATATGGGCAGCATATGATTTTCCTTATATAATGCAATGAATTTACTACTTTTACAGTAAAACAATAGGTTAGTCTTATAGTAGATACTTATATTCTTTCCAAGGTATTGAATATTCGTCAATTAGTCGTCATTTTCATTGATTTAACGTCCTTTTTATTCATTTGATGAGATTTTCGATAATTTGGCAACATTTAAAAATGTCGTCAAGTTGACAAAATCCGTCGCCAAAATCTCGCCAAGCGTTATGGAGGGAGAAATAACTTATAGGGGATAAATGACTACTGGCGTTCAAATACAAAAGTATTACTCAAAGTACCTTTTCTCATGAATGGAACGAGCTAGATCCACGAGAATGATGTCACCCAATTTATCGCATGATATTACATATGAAAGTGAACATGTTTCTGAACAGTTATTATTATTTTTTTTAACTTATGGGATTTTTTGATAAATTTATTTGAAAAATGTGCAATATCTCGAGAACGGTTTATGCTAACGTTCTAAAGTTTATGTTAATCGTTTTCTAAAAAAATTACTCAAGAAATGTCTATTTGCGTAACTTTATTAAAAGTTTTGATTTTTTGATGATTTTTTCAAAATTTCATTCGAAAATTTAGGAGGGTTCTGAACATTCGATTATGTTTAAAAACAACAGGCTTCCAGTATTCACGGATTGTAATTTTTGTACCAAATTGCAGTCGAATCGCTTCATTCGTTCGTCAGATATCGTCTCCACAGACTCACTGACACACAGACATCACCTCAAAAATGTTAGATTCGCGATCAGGGATGCTTGAAACGCGCTCTCCCGTCAAAAACCCGAATTCGAATTTTCGACCCGGTCACAATATTTTCCTTATACATTATACTGTGTATATAAGGAAAGTAAAAGTATCCCCTCTGAATGTATTGCATTTTTATAGATGTTTAAATAAAAGTGCATTGCAGTTGGAAAGTATTTCATAAATGCTTTAGGCTTGACTGATCGTTCTTGGTTTATTTAAATAATCGGTTAAACTCAATAGACAATATATGAATTTGAAAAATATCTTCTAAAATAAAACAAATGACTTAATTAAATATATCTTCTCTTACCTGTCAAGTTCATTTTTATCCAAATAGGACGGGTTAGACCTAGGTTTACCCAAAAAGCGTTGGATAAACCTAAGTTCCCCCAAGCAGTGTTAGATACACCTTGGTTTGCCTAGTACTTTTGGATAATATTGGCTTTACCCGGATAAACCTAGGTTTATCAAATTTCGGGCTTGATCTGTAGCATATACACTTCCCTTTCGACAGAAATATTAAGGAATTGTATACTGCTTTGCACACTTATTTCATATAGTCATATGAATTTTCGAAAAAACAGAAAGTGATATCTCCAAAACTGGAAGTAAAAAATCCTTAGTGAATCCCCAGCTCTACCAAAATTTGATGCTGAACATATCAGTCATCATCTAAGCCTTATCTATAGAGAAATAGAGATTTTAAAGAAAATTTTGAAACGGAAATGGAAAAGAACCGGAAGTTAAAATCCTTAGTGAATTCCTCAACTCTCTAAGGCATTTGATGCTGAATCCATGTCAGTCATCATCTGAGCTTTATCTGTAGTAGATCCTGAGAATGGATATTTTGGGAAAAACAATGGTTTTGCAAAATGTTTTCCTCCAACAAAAAATTGACATAGTAATCGGGTTTTCGAATTCAATAAATTAGACCAAATGTATGCAACTTGCATCACATAAAAGTTATTTCTGCTACTTTATAAATTTATTGTGTTAGAGATATAATTTAATTTAAATTTACAATAGTTCATTTTTTTTTCAATTCTTAGTTTCTTTTAAAAACTAAAAGCATTTAAATTCAAACTTTATCGTAACAGAATATTTGAAATTTCAATTCATGTTTTCACGACATGCACAAATATTTTAATTTGCGAGAGATATACAAGGTGATTAACACTAGAAGGACGGATATTTTGAACTACCTAGAACGACGGGCAGCGGTCAGTTTGTCCGCCATAGAAAAAATACAACATAACTTTATTTCAAAACCAAAATATCATAGTTACAGCCTTTAGGATGTTTCTTCGATACATTTTTCGCAATAAGCGTTCTAAAGAGCGTAAGAAAGTCATAAAATTTGAATGGACTGGGATTAGCCGTTTTGGAGGTATCGTTTGGAGTAGTTATGCGGTCAAAATGACTGCTTCCGTCGTTCTAGTGTTAAAACAGATGGGCCAAACTTTACGAGGTGATAGTACACAGCAAAACAAGTATTTTTCGTCAGAGTTTACCGGGTCGGAAATGAAACGTAAAGGCGTTACAGAGCGCTTACTCGTTGGTAAGCGGCTGCTCTGCAAATTTAAAAGCGTCATTGTAGTTGTTATCTTCTGGTTGCAGAAGAAAACCACGTATGCAAATCTCATCTAGGGAAGAAGAACCCCCCCCCCCCCCCATCCCCATAGCCGGCTGCCTAATCGTAAAACATTCTATCGCTTCCATCGGCAATTCTGTGGATCCTTTCTTGCTACCAAGTCTGATGCAGGTTGTGCAAGAAGTGCTAGCATGTCAAGCGTGGAACAGCCGATTCTGGACACAGTAGCAGTTCGGTCAAGCACAAGCACAAAAGTAATGGGGCATACTCTTGGTGTGCCACAATCCACGGTATGGCAGATTCTGCACGGGGAACAGTTACACCCATATATCTCTATGCCAACGGCCCTACCGTGCTGAAAACACCGGTTCTCGTTAGATCACCGAAGTCAAGCAGCATCGGGCGCGGTTAGTACTTAGGTGGGTGACCACATGGGAACACCGCGTGCTGCTGGCACATTTCGGGCGCGGTAGCCCGGTGGTTTGCGCGCTGGATTTGCACGCTGCCACAACTGCCGCCGTGTTCATGCGGAGTACGATCACGTTAAGCATGTGGGTCCGTAAGTCCTTCCGAGAGGTTGGTGGTAGGGGAAGGAGGGTACGGTCCCTGTGGATTCCCCCCCACTGGGTTCCGGTCTAAATTGGGTGGCACTTCCCGGCTGTTCAAACAGTTACCTTACACCTTTCTGGTAGGTCGGACGGTCTGGGTCTCAACAACAACAACCCATATATCTCCAACGAATCCAAGCAATGACTGCAGCGGATTATCCTCTTCGCGTGGAGTTCGTCCGTTGGTTCCTGGGACATATTGCGGTGCAGCTTTTCACAGATAAAGCCTCCTTCGCACGTGATGGCACATTTAACATCCACAATGAGCATGTGTGGGCGAGTGTAAACCTGCATGCGCATCAGCGATGATTTTCCATCAATCTGTGGGCAGGAATCATCTGCGACCTCCTAATAGGGTCGTATCTTATGCCGGAACGACTTGATGGGAGAATGTACCGTATTTTGCAGCAAGAGGTCTTGCCGGAATTGCTGGACGATGTTCCAGCAGACATCCGACGGCGGTTCCAGCACGATGGAGCACCAGTCCATTTTATGCGAGGTAAGGAACTATCTGGGCGTCACTTTTCCAGACCGATGGATTGGGCGAGGTGGTCCCATAGCTTGGCCCCCACTATCGCCCCATCTGACGTGTCTTGGCTTATTTTGGTGGGGATATCTCAAGAGTCTCGTTTATGACATTCTCCTAGAATCTGAAGAGGAACTCATCGCCAGAATTTCGGCCGCTGCTGCCAAAGTCGCGACATGTCTGGTCTGTTTGAGAATATTCGCCAATCCCTCCATCGCCCCAGTGAGACGTACATTCAGGTTGGCGGTCGCTCAATTGAGCCATTACTGTAATTATTGTTTATTAAATGTCATTTTATAACTTGTAAGTCATTCTTGTGTTATCGCCTCACCTCATCCATTTCACCATTAAGCGCCACTGGCGCCTTTACGTTTCATATCGGATCCGATAAACTATGACGAAAAATGCTTGGTTTGGTGTGTACTACCACCTCTTAAAGTTTGATCCTTTTTTTTTAATCACCCTATATACCACGAAAATTCAAAAGGCGAATCTAATGAGTTGTGATAAAGCTGTACAAGATAGTCAACCAGCCCAAACTAGGGCTTTCAACATGGCTTTAATTCGAAATTAGCAGACGAATATCAGAATTCATAAATGCTTATAATTAGATTCTAAAACACTTATCAAATTCTGTATTTTGTTCTAACGCTTATATATTGTAAAGAATATTAATACTTTTCAAATGTGTTTACATACTATCAGCATACCCGTTCTTCGCACGAAGTATACAATAGAAAGAAAGTTAAAATTCGAATTATGTGCAAATTCTTATAGTATTCCAAATAACATCACTATTCAAACCATTCGATTAAAATATTTAATTATCCTTAAAAAATATAAGAATCTTTGTTCTTGCTATACAAAACTATCTGCAGAGATACAGCTGAAGAACGTAACATCCAAAATATCCGCCCCAGCAACTTTATGAGTAGCTGAGAGTAATGCTGGTAATGTTCATTAATGTCAACTGCGAATTTTTTGTCGCTACAAACTTTTTTCGCTTCAAGGAAATTTATCTTTCTAAGTAAAATTCAAACTGGTTAAATGTTTATCAGAGGAATATCTAACCAAGTTAAACTTTCAAAATACTTTATTATTTTATTAATAAATTGCACTAAGCCTAATATTTTACAATTTTTAGTCAATAATAAAAAACGGTTCCAAGTGGTATTTAGTGGTATTATAATCCTGTTTGTAAACAAATTTCAAAAATATGGAATTAGATCAATATATGCCAAAATGAAAGCGCTATGAAATTGAATCAACATATGCCAAAACGAAAGCTTCAAAATGATATTAGAAGATATACCCGTACCATTTTTATTGTTTCAACAATTGGCTAAACTCAACATATGAGTTTCAAAAATTTTATCCAAGGGAAAGAAAACAAAAACAAAAAAAGATGATTTAAGAAATTGAAAATATCAATAATCCCCGAACTTTTCAACCTGAATGATATTAATCCAGCAAAAAATGTAATTCCAATTAAACTAGATTTTTCATTATTCAAATTAGAAAAGATTTATTAAAATCGTCTGCTGTATAAATTCATTGGGTTCAATTCCGTTGCTTAGTGACACGATATTTTTCTCAAATAAACTTGCAGAAAAGATATCGTTTGCATAATGCTATTTCTGTGAGTAAGGGGGGGGGGTCGTTCTTCATTAATATATCGACAACCCCTGGTCCTAGAAACTCAAAATATGGACTAAATTTTAAGTGGGGCTATTTTACGGCTACCCATAAAATTTCATGAAGTTTAGTGCAACCGATGCTCCGTGATGATGAGACAAATATACAAATAAACAGACAGAATTTCAATTTCATTTATATAGATTACCAAAATGCAAGATTTTATTTTACCGTTTATATATCACCGAATGTTTATTGAAAGCGAAGTGAGTTTGGAGATCTTTAACAGAAACTCAAATCTGATTCTCTGCGAAATTCTCGTTGACATATAAAACTCTACAAATTCGAATAAAACTCTGCACATAACTTGAACTAATTAGGTTTTAGATCATGACGAAGCACAAATTTTAAATTTCGATCATACTGAGATGGGACACATTTCAGTATACAAATCTGTATTTTGTTCAAGTCAAAATCTAAATGTTTCGCTATTATCGAGATTTGTATTTAAAGATCAAAATCTTCCTATACATTCTATTTAAACTTTCAAAAATATCTATAAAATACTTTTTTCAGTGATTTTCTAACTAAATATCTTATGTTCATTCACAACTATTATGTGTTTTTGTCCATAGTGGTGACAATCCAAAAAATGTACGGCTTAGTTATCAAACATGTAGCTAGATACATCGCGCTAGACTAGTTAGATACATAGCAAGAGATAGCCTAGTATGCTGTATATATGTTAATATATTGCACAAATGTTTTTATACTGGACACATATATCATTACACAAATCTATATTTTGTCCAAGTTTCAATCATTATAAAAATAACTCAATATTTCCCTATTTCCGAGATTTGTATTTAAAAATCACAACCTTCCTATACATTCTATTTAAACTTTCAGAAATGTCTGTAAAATACTGTTTTAATGATTTATTAGTACAAAATATCTTATACTCATTCACAACTATTATGTGATTTTGTCCATAGTGGTGATAATCCAAAAAAATCTGATGTGGGCAGCACATGACTTTCCTTACATAATGCAATGAATTTACTACTTTTACAGCAAAAAAATAGCTTATTCTTATAGTAGATACTTATATTCATTTCAAGATATTGAATTTTCGACAATTAGTTGTCATTTTTATTGATTTAGCGTCATTTTTAACCATTTAGCGAGATTTTTGTTAATTTGGCAACATTTCAAAAAGTCACCAAGTTGGGAACATTCCGCCAAATTTGTCGCCAAAATCTGGCCAAGCGTTATGGAAGGAGAAATAAGTTATTCTTATAGCAGATAAATGATTATTGGCGTTCAAATACAAAAGTATAACTCAAAGTATCTTTTCTCATGAATGGTACGAGCTAGATCCACGAGAATGATGTCACCCAATTTATCGCATGATATTACATATGAAAAGTGAACATGTTTCTCAACAGTTAATATATTTTTTTAATATATGAGATTTTTTGATAAATTTATTTGAAAAATGTGCAATATCTCGAGAACAGTTCATGCTAGCGTTCTAAAGTTTATGTTAATCGTTTTCTAAGAAAAAACTACTTAAGAAATGTCTATTTACGTAACTTTATTAAAAGTTTTGATTTTTTGATGATTTTTTCAAAATTTCACTCGAAAATTTAGGGGGGTTCTGAACATTCGATTGCGTATAAAAACAATAGGTTTCCAGTATTCACGGATTGTAATTTTTTATGCCAAATTTCGTTCGAATCGCTCGATTCATTTGTCAGATATCGTCTTCACAGACTCATTGACACACACAGATATCACCTCAAAAATGTTAGATTCACTATCAGGGATGCTGGAAACGTGCTCTTCCGTCAAAAATCCGAATTCGAATTTTCGACCCCGTCACAATACTTTCCTTATACATTATAATATGTATATAAGGAAAGTAAAAATATCTCCTCTGAATGTATCGCATTTTATAGATGTTTAAATAAAAGTGCATTGCAGTTGGAAAATATTTCATAAATGCTTCAGGCATGACTGATCACTCGAAAATTTAGGGAGGGGTTCTGAACATTCGATTGCGTTTAAAAACAATAGGCTTCCAGTATTCACGGATTGTGATTTTTGTACCAAATTTCATTCGAATCGCTCCATTCGTTCGTGAGATATAGTCTCAACACACACACACACACACACACAGAGACATCACCTCGAAAATGTTCGATTCGTGATCAGGATTGCTTGAAATGTGCTCTCCCGTCGAAAATTCTAATTCGAATTTTCAACTCCGTCACAATACTTTCCTTATATATTATGTATATAAGGAAAGTAAAAATGTATGGTTAGTTATCAAACATGTAGCTAGATACATCGCGCTAAAGTAGTTAGATACATAGCAAGAGACAGCCTAGTATGCTGTATATATGTTAATATATTGCACAAATGTTTTTATACTGGACACATATCATTACACAAGTCCATATTTTGTCCAAGTTTCAATCATTAAAAAAAAAATCTGATGTGGGCAACACATGACTTTCCTTATATAACGTAATGAATTTACCACTTTTACAGTAAAATAAATAGGTTTTTCTTATAGTAGATACTAATATTCTTTCCAAGATATTAAATTTTCGACAATTAGTCGTCATTTCATTGATTTAGCGTCATTTTTATCCATTTGGCGAGATTTTCGTTAATTTATCAACATTTCAAAAAGTCGCCAACATGGCGACACTCCGCCAAAATTCGCCGCCAAAATCTCCCCAAGCATAATGGACAAAGAAATAAGTTATTCTTACAGCAGATAAATGAATATTGGCGTTCAAATACAAAAGTATTACTCATAATATCTTTTTTCATGAATGGAACGAGCTAGATCCACGAGAATGATGTCATCCAATATATCGCATGGTATTACTGAAAAGTGAACATGTCTCTCAAGAGAAAATATTTTTTTTTTATTTTATATGACTTTCTGATAATTTTTTTGAAAAATGTGCAATATCTCGAGAACGGTTCATGTTAGCGTTCTAAAATTTATGTCAATCGTTTTCTAATGAAAAATTACATAAGAAATGTCTATATGCGTAACTTTACTAGTGGTTTTGATTTTTTGACTATTTTTTCCAAATTTCATTTGAAAATTTAGGGGTGTTCTTAACATTCGATTGTGTATAAAAACAATAGACTTCCAGTGTTTACGGATTGTGATTTTTGTACCAAATTTGGATCGAATCGGTCCATTCGTTTGTCAGTTATCGTCTTCACAGACTCTCACACACACACACACATACTTTCACACACACACACATACTTTCACACACACACACACACACACACACACAGACATCACTTCAAAAATGTTTGATTCGTGATCACGGATGCTTGAAACGTGCTCTCCCGTCGAAAACTCGATTTTGAATTTTCGACCCCGTCACAATACTTTCCTTATACATTATGTATATAAGGAAAGTAATAGGATTTTCTTATAGTAGATACTAATATTCTTTCCAAGATATTGAATTTTCGACAATTAGTCGTCATTTTAATTGATTTAGCATCATTTTTATCCATTTGGCGAGATTTTCATTAATTTGGCAACATTTCAAAAAAGTCGCCAAGTTGGCGACATTCCGCTAAATTCGTCGCCAAAATCTCGTCAAGAGTTATGCACTAAGAAAAAAGTTATTCTTACAGCAGATAAATGACTATTGGCGTTCTAATACAAAAGTATTATTCAAAGTATATTTTTCCATGAATGGAACGAGCTAGATCCACGAGAATGATGTCACTCAATTTATCGCATGGTATTACATAAGAAAAGTGAACATGTTTCTCAATAGGAATTTTTTTTTTTATGTGACTTTTTCATAATTTTTTTGAAAAATGTACAATATCTCGAGAACGGTTCATGTTAGCGTTCTAAAATTTATGCCAATCGTTTTCTAATGAAAAATTACATAAGAAATGTCTATTTGCGTAATTTTATTAGCGGTTTTGATTCTTTAACGATTTTTTCAAAATTTCATTCGAAAATTTAGGGGGGTTCTGAACATTCGATCACGTATAAAAACAATAGGCTTCCAGTGTTTACGGATTGTGATTTTTGTACCAAATTTGGTTCGAATCGGTCCATTCGTTCGTCCGTTATCGTCTCCACAGACTCACTGACACACACACACACACACACACATCACTTCAAAAATGTTTGATTCGTGATCAGGGATGCTTGAAACGTGCTCTCCCGTCGAAAACTCGAATTCGAATTTTCGACCCCGTCACAATACTTTCCTTATACATTATGTATATAAGGAAAGTAATAACTCAATATTTCTCTATTTTCGAGATTTGTATTTAAAGACCACAATCTCTCTATACATTCTGTTTAAACTTTCAGAAATGTGTGCAAAATACTTTTTTAATGATTTATTACAACAAAATATCTTATGTTCATTCACAACTATTATGTGATTTTGTCCATAGTGGTGATAATCCAAGAAAATGTATAATATTTTCACACGAATGATGTTGCATAAATACAATCATTGAACACTATAAATGATTATCACATATTTTAATATGAAAAGTAACATAGAAGAAATTCATTGACTTGCCTTCCAAAAATGCTAATCACATATATACGCACGTATACAAACTCAGCTATTTTGACAAAAATCGGCAGAAGTTGCATCACTTCATGGTTTTGTGTGAATATAGTTTTAATAAAATAATAAAGTTCGATAAGTTTATTCGGTGTTTTAAGTTTCATAAGTATCGTTTACAATAGATTTGCAAATAAACAACAGATTTACAACAATTGATTTACAACTTACAACTGTTTACAACAGATATATAACTAAAGTTTGCAACTAAAATATCATAATTGAAACAACTTTATAAGCTACTACTTGTACTATAAGCTACTAAACTTGTATAAGCTACGAGCTAATACAAGTTTGTACAAGCCGAATATATCTTACAGCATCTTACAAACACTATATTTCAAAAATTACGAACAGGATTTAAAATCCAATTATATATCCTTGTAGAACTTTTTAAATGCTACAAATTCCTTTCCCACTGTTAGTAGTAGCTAGCACTTTCAGTTTTTGAGATATAAGTATTAGAAACTTTAAAAGCAAAATATATTCAATCTTCAACTTGACAAAACGATTACTCTCTATAAAGGCTTTCTAAAAAAAATTGTTGATCCAGAAAATAGATTCCCTACAGAAGATTTTTGTCTCTTGCTGTTTGTATCTATATTTTATAGTTTAGAAGATATTTGGAGTGAAAATAAGCAAGATGAAATGAAAACTCGCTCGAACAAAAGAATTTTTTTTTCGAAAGAAACAGTTCAAAATATTGAAATTATTTTTGTATATTATAAATGGCACCCATTTTCCGACAAAACAAATATAAATTGTTCATATTTTTATTTAGGTTCGGAGATATAAGCGTCCAAAATGTTTACATTTTGCGTAATGCTCCGATTTCAGCCAGATACCCCGACCACAAATGTTATTCACATCAACATAATAGAAAACGTACTCAATAAGCACTATTTACTTACCTAATTCCAACTTCATGGTTAAGTATACACTAAAATTTTAAATAAGCACTGTTATAGGACAAGGAAAACATACATTCATTTACACAAGGATTGACAAGTGAAGCCAGGGTTTAGTTGTTTCCCACCCATTCAAAATGTTGCGAAATCAGTGTTGCCATTCAAGTGAAAAGACTACACTTTGGCAGTTATCACCGCTGAACGTTAACGCACCTAATTTGTTTGTTTCCAGGACTGTCGACCAGTCAGATCTATCTGATCGGTCGATTACCGGTATTTTCAGAACATAAAGCTGGTGAGTACATGCAGGAACGCAAAGTGCCCTTAATGACAAAACTCATATTTCTTGTTCTGGGTTTGATAGAGAACAGATGTGCACTGACCATGGGTGATCTGCATTATGACTTGCGTTACATGAGAGTGAACTTTGATAAATGGTTAGTGCTCAATTTACTTTTGCAGATATAATTAGTTTTGTGGACTGTAATCAGAACATTCCTAGCGACGACTAAAGTTAGATCCACGGAAAGAATGTTAATTGACAAAAGCAACAGATAGACATAACTAAGGGCATGTCTTCCTGCAATGCTGGTTCTAGTATGAAACCTGTACTCTATTAATTTTACATATTGAAATAATCCGAAAATCATAGTACGGCTGATCAGGAATCTTTTCCAAGTTTTGTCGTGTGTAGCTAGTTATGCGTCGATAGATAGAGGACGGTACTACAGCGGAGCCACAAACACTATTGTGGTTGCAAGAGCGTCCTCTATGGATAGACGCGGAACTACGATCAACAGGCTTGAATTATGGCACTTGATCTGATTCAAGTACAACTAATTTTCTAAAGAAATTTATCTCAAACTGTAGTGCTTCCATCCATAGGGGCATAAGAAAGGATCATTGGGGTACGCTAAAAAATTCAGTAACTGTTGACATAAGTAGATTAACGTATTTTAAAACAAATATTGATTTAAAGAATGTTAGGGGAATTTTTGAGAGAAGATTACAGTCATGATGAAAGGCTGGGCAAGCTCTCAACTGATGAAAGGCTGAATTAGCATCAAACTTTCAAGCAACGGAACGTAATCCTTCTTTTTACTTTCCCTACAATACATGGTAATATACATTTTTTGTCTGTATTTGCTTAACTATTGTATTTTTCTAGTCTTTCCTTACCAGTTGTAAGGACAATTTTTCTGTGAATTATTGTAGTATTGGCGTTTTTACAGCGTGTTTCATTGGTTAATCCTGAATATTTAATTAATCTTTTTGTTGAGGATTGATTTTTTACTTTCATATTTCTACATATAATTCTGTGCCGAAAATCGGAACTCGAGTTTTCGACGGATCTGCCCGTTTCGGGCACTCTAGAACACGAATACTCCATCTTTGACATGACGTTTCTCTTTGTGTGTAGTGTATGTATCCACTCAAATTCAAAAATTATCAGGCGAAATTTCCCCGAGAAATTCAGTAGTTAAATCCTTCAGTTACTTATGGTATTCCCTGTTAAAGAGCATAAAATATGTGTGAATCCATGTATGGATGTTGGTATCTGGAATGTGGGCGTGATAGGGTTGAAA
Source organism: Amaurobius ferox (assembly GCA_951213105.1). Lineage (NCBI taxonomy): Eukaryota > Metazoa > Arthropoda > Arachnida > Araneae > Amaurobiidae > Amaurobius > Amaurobius ferox. Next base: position 102,243,468 of record OX578145.1, on the reverse strand, counting down.
ATACAAATTTGAATTTTAGATGACTTTGCATTTTTTTTTCAGCAACCTTTCCCACATTTGACCTTCAGTAAAATAACAACATCTTGATCTTCAAGATAGGATCAAAAAGTTTGGAGGCTGTGCTGATATCTCCAACCCAGATTGGAGGAGAGGGGAACTATTTTACCTTGGCGTAGAGGCACATATGACATAAGATGTGAAAAGGAAGAAGCAGGTGTTTTTCCAGACAATGCGTGTCAGTGAACTGTAGCCGTTCGTGTTCGTCGAAAATGGAAATGACGTTTGAAGAACAACGTGCGAATATGAAATTCTGCCAGCGTTTGGGGAAATCGCCGACAGAAACATTGCACTTGCTGCGCAGGGAAGACCAAGGGGGATAAAATACCTTTATGACAGCCATTCCCATGACGTGAATCTAGGGTTGCCATATTTGACGAGTTATCGCCAATTTTACCACGTTTAGCGACATTTCGAATTTTCGAGAACCGTCTCGATATCACGAATATTCTATGAGATATGAGCCCCTTCTAGAAGTTTCTACAGAGAGTATATAAAAAGGAGTCATCGCTCAGTTGAAGTAGTTAACGTGATATGAGCTACATTGAATTGTGAGATACGTCAGTGTTCTGAAAATAGTAGCTGCTGTTTTGTGAAATTAGTGGAGCATATAATTGCTGTTTTACTGTGCCTGATAGTTGTTTTGTGATCTTGTGAGATATCTATCGAGCTTTTTGCTATTGTTCCTGTTTACGCTGTGCTTGTGAATAAACGTGTTAGTTATCCAAAAATTTGGACTTCATAACAAACGCCGACGTTTGGAATGTATTTATATTGTTTTACATTTAATGTTTCCTCTTTTTTTCTTTTCCAGATCTTTTTAAGTATACCTGGGGGGGGGGTGTTATGGAAGGTTACAACAGCGTTATTCAGGGAACTAAAATTATAGTGTTATGGAGGTCTTAAGACGGATATTTGGGGAACGTCTAATTTCCAGAAATTCGAGATTCAATTGTCCCCCTCGCTCACCGGATTTGATTATTTCCTTTGAGGATATGTTAAGGAGAAGATATACGTTAACAAACAAAAGACCATTTAGCAGCTCAGAGAGAACATTCGAGCGAAATACGGGAGTTAACACCAAATACTTTAACAAAGATTTACTTAATAACGCAGTAACTTTCCATAGTAAATTTAATCTTCCAGGTGTATTTTAAAAGATCTGGAAAGAAAGCATATTTCAAATCCCTTCCCTTTGTAATTTCTCACAAAGTAGCCCTCCTGTATTTCTCACAATAGTAAAAAAATCTGATGTGGGCAACCCATGACTTTCCTTATATAATGTAATGAATTTACTACTTTTTACAGTAAAAACAATAGGTTTTTTTTTATAGTAGATACTAATATTCTTTCCAAGATATTGAATTTTCGACAATTAGTCGTCATTTTCATTAATTTAGCGTCATTTTTATCCATTTGGCAAGATTTTCGTTAATTTGGCAACATTTCAAAAAAGTCGCCAAGTTGGCGACATTCCGCTAAATTTGTCGCCAAAATCTCGCCAAGCGTTATGCACTAAGAAATAAGTTATTCTTACATCAGATAAATGACTAATGGCGTTCAAATACAAAAGTATTATTCAAAGTATCTTTTTTCATGAATGGAACGAGCTAGATCCACGAGAATGATGTCACTCAATTTATCGCATGGTATTACATATGACAGTTGAACATGTTTCCCAATAGGAAATATTTTTCTTATTTTATATGACTTTTTTAAAAAATTTTTGAAAAATGTACAATATCTCAAGAACGGTTCATGCTAGCGTCCTACAGTTTATGTCAATCGTTTTCTAAGGAAAAATTACATGAGGAATGTTTATTTGCGTAACTTTATTAAAGGTTTTAATTTTTTGACGATTTTTTCAAAATTTCATTCTAAAATTTAGGGGGTTCTGAGCATTCGATTGCGTATAAAAACAATAGGCTTCTAGTGTTTACGGATTGTGATTTTTGTACCAAATTTGGTTCGAATCGGTCCATTCGTTCGTCAGTCATCGTCTCCACAGACTCATTGACACACACACACACACACACACACACACACACACACACACACACACACACACACACATACTTTCACACACACATACACATACTTTTACACACACACACACACATACTTTCACACACACACACACATACTTTCACACACACACACACATACTTTCACACACACACACACATACTTTCACACACACACACACATCGTCCAAACAGTTACCTTACACCTTTCTGGTAGGTCGGACGGTCTGGGTTTCAACAACACACACACACATACACATCACTTCAAAAATGTTTGATTCGTGATCAGGGATGCTTGAAACGTGCTCTCCCGTCGAAAACTCGAATTCGAATTTTCGACCCCGTCACAATACTTTCCTTATACATTATGTATATAAGGAAAGTAGCAACGTAAATAAGACGTAAAGCTACTTTTTATCAGAACTTATCTCACAGCTGATAGGGCAAAACTACTTAAGTAAGAAATACGTGACTTTTTGTTTGTAAATATCATCACAGTTACTATGGCAAAACTACTTGAATAAAAAATACGTTACTTTTTGTTTACCAATTCCAAAACAGGTGATATAACAAAAAAATCTGATGTGGGCAACACATGACTTTCCTTATATAATGTAATGAATTTACCACTTTTACAGTAAAATAAATAGGTTTTTCTTATAGTAGATACTAATATTCTTTCCAAGATATTGAATTTTCGACAATTAGTTGTCATTTCATTGATTTAGCGTCATTTTTATCCATTTGACGATATTTTCGTTAATTTGGCTACATTTCAAAAAGTCGCCAAGTTGGCGACATTCCGCCAAATTCGTCGCCAAAATCTCGCCAAGTATAATGGACAAAGAAATAAGTTATTCTTACAGCAGATAAATGAATATTGGCGTTCAAATACAAAAGTATTACAAACAGTATCTTTTTTCATGAATGGAACGAGCTAGATCCACGAGAATGATGTCATCCAATTTATTGCATGGTATTACTGAAAAGTGAACATGTCTCTCAAGAAGAAATATTTTTATTTTATTTTATATGACTTTCTGATAATTTTTTTGAAAAATGTGCAATATCTCGAGAACGGTTCATGTTAGCGTTCTAAAACTTATGTCAATCGTTTTCTAATGAAAAATTACATAAGAAATGTCTATTTGCATAACCTTATTAGTGGTTTTGATTTTTTGACTATTTTTTCAAAATTTCATTCGAAAATTTAGGGGTGTTCTTAACATTCGATTGCGTATACTAACAATAGACTTCCAGTGTTTACGGATTGTGATTTTTGTACCAAATTTGGTTCGAATCGGTCCATTCGTTCGTCAGTTATCGTCTCCACAGACTCACTGACACACACACACACACACACACATTCTTTCACACACACACACACACACACACACACACACACACACATACACACACACAGACATCACTTCAAAAATGTTTGATTCGTGATCAGGGATGCTTGAAACGTGCTCTCCCGTCGAAAACTCGATTTCGAATTTTCGACCCCGTCACAATACTTTCCTTATACATTATGTATATATGGAAAGTAATTATACTTGAGTAAGAAATACGTTACTTTTTGTTTATAAATTTCTTCACAGTTGACATGGTAAAACGCCGTCAATTTAAAGTTTTAATAAATTATACAAAAAAAAATCATCTGATGTGGGCAACACATGACTTTCCTTATATAATGCAATGAATTTACTACTTTATCAGTAAAAACAATAGGTTATTCTTATAGTAGATATATTCTTTCCAAGATATCCAATTTTCGTCAATTTGTCGTCATTTCCATTGATTTAGCCTCATTTTTATCCATTTGACGAGTTTTTCGTTAATTTAGCAACATTTAAACGAGTCGCTAAGTTGGCGAATTCCACCAAATTCGTAGCCAAAATCTCGCCAAGAGTTATGGATGTAGAAATAAGTTATTCTTACAGCAGATAAATGACTATTGGCGCTCAATTACAAAAGTATTACTCAAAGTATCTTTTTTTTATGAATGGAACGAGCTAGATCCACGAGAATGATGTCACCCAATTTATCGCATGATATTATATATGAAAAGTGAACATGTTTCTCAATAGGTAATACTTTTTTTTTATTTTACATGATTTTTTGATAGTTTTTTTGAAAAATGTGCAATATCTCGAGAATGGTTGATGCTAGTTCTAAAGGTTATGTCAATCGTTTTCTAAGGAAGAATTACATAAGAAATGTCTACTTGCTTAACTTTATTAAAGGTTTTGATTTTTGAATGACTTTTTCAAAATTTCACTCGAAAATTTAGGGGGGTTCTGAGCATTCGATTGCGTATAAAGCAATAGGTTTCCAATATTCACTGATTGTGACTTTTGTACCAAATTTCGTTCGAATCGGTCCATTCATTCGTCCATTATCGTCTCCTCAGACTCACTGACACACACACACACACACACACACACAAACATCATCTCAAAAATGTTCGATTCGTGATCAGGGATGCTTGAAACGTGCTCTCCCGTCGAAAACTCGAATTCGAATTTTCGACCCCGTCACAATACTTTCCTTATACATTATTGTACATAAGGAAAGTAAAAATAGCGATCAAAAGCAAAGACACGCGAAGAAGTTGTAATTTAGATTTTTCACCAAAATATATATTGGTATAATTTTCAACAGTATTAGTGAATTTGAAAAAAATCTTTAACATTTTCTTTTCTCTAAATGATGCTTTTCTAGGTACGCCGTATTGCCTTCACAAGACCTATTAATTCCAAAATTCAGGTTTATTGGATCGACCTACTGCATCTTGTAGAACATAATCTCAATCTAGATTGCACTGTTTATCGAACATTTCTTAAATTATTCATAATGACTTTAATCACCCATTTACCCGAAATTCCCTCCCGTATCGATGTTTCACATCCCAGCACTAGGCTAAACCCATCTTATGTCCATCGTTCCATGCTTCATGCGCACACAATACCAAATTCATCCTGAAATGAATCACTGGGCATGTTGAGATGTTCGGTTGGAGTCTTGATGTCATCCCTCGCCACAAAACATGATTCCAAACAATCAAGGTCAAAGTTAATCTATCTTATCGGGGAAATAAGTGGACGGAGAACAATCTTTCAAGCGCATGTCTTGCTTGTCAAGTTAGTTTTGGTTTGTGTCCGTTTGGAATACTTTCTCGTGAGAAAAATTCGAATTTGCTGAATTCTGTTCCTTTAATAGTATTTAATCCAGTGTTACGCGCGGTTAAGCGATGATTAACTAGTATTAAGCACGGTTAAGCGACGCTTAGAGGTCCATTAAACATAGGGACCCAGAGCAAAATGGGATATTTACGGCACTAGGAAGAAAAGAAGGGGTGGGACAGCCAAATGGTTAGCGCGCGGGGATTGCACTCGGGCAGTACGAGTTCGATTTCAGGTTCTACACAAATTGTCCCCATATTCACGCGGACTACGGGCACTTTAAATATGTGGGTCCGTAAGTCCTTCCGAGTGGGTGGTGGTAGGGGGAGGAGAGTACGGTCCCTGTGGATACATCCCCCACTGGGTTCCGGTCTACATTGGGTGGCACTTCCAGGTCGTCCAAACAGATACCTTACACCTTCGGGTAGGTCGGACGGTCTGGGTCGAATAAGATCATAGCAAGTTGTTCTTCAAAAATATTATAAAAAAAATCTGATGTGGGCAGCACATGACTTTCCTGCAGATTCAAATTCATTGTCGCTTTATTTCATTAGTAATTCATTAAATTTAGTTTAATTGCACTAAATAACATAAATAATGAACTCGAAATCGGCATAGCAAAACTGCGAAAAAACTAAAATATCTCGAGAACGGCTTGCACAATGGTTTAATTGCACAAAATAACGCCCACAATTATTTACAAGAAAGATCAATCATGTACAAAGCATTGATTATGAAACACTTTCCAACTTCAATGCAATTTTATTTAAACATCTCATATAAAAGGTGTAATGAGATACATTCCTCGGTAATATTTTAAAAATTATCACAATACTACATTGATTTATTATATTTGAAAACTTAAAACTTTACCGAAAAAAATGAATTTCATTCAAATGACGGCATTGAAATATAAATTGCGTGGTTTAAACATCTCTAAAATGCGATCCATTCCTCGATAATATTTTAAAATTATCATAATACTACAATAATTTATTATATTTAAAAACTTCATCGAAAACGACTGAAATTTATTCAAATAACGTCATAGAAATATAACTCGCCTGGCTCTCTTTATAAAAGCAGCATTTCATTCTTCAACATTTTTCCATTCACTTCATTCATCACAATACTTTAATGATTTATTTTATTTAAAAACTTAAAACCATGGAGATACAAGTAATTTAACTCTATGCTCAAAACTTCATCAAAAAATCGTTTGCTTCTCTGTAAAATCAATGAATATTTCATTCATATCAGCTATGACTCCATGAGCTAAATAATTTTGTGTTAAAGAAATACAGCAATTCTTATACAACTCATTCTACATATTTTGCTGTTTACATTTTACATAAGTGAAAAATAGGCTTCGTTGTAGACATAATTTGGATGATCATTTAAAATCAAATATATTGTCATTGCGTTGTTTCAGTATGTAGATGCACAGAATTTAAGCAAATAAAAAGTGGTTTTAGGACGGATACAACACTCAATATGAATTAAAAAGAACTTTAAAAATCACGATTTTGAGACAAGATGGATGCCATATTTCATTTTGAAGTGGATCACGTGATCTTTTCATATCATTCATCAAAAATATGGCTCCTTTAAGTTCTATCCTGTAATCGTTACTATCAATTTCCAGACCTATTCTAGACTGCGGTTAGGTCTGGAAAGATTTTTCAAAACATCCCCATCTTTTTCATTTTTTTTGTCCTTGGGGAAAATCGAAAATCTGACCCCCGTTAGGTTTTATTCCGTAGTCGAATTTTCCCGTGAAAAATCACGGGAAAATAAATTTTATTCGCTGAAAGTTAATAAAGTCAAAGATTATAGTATTTATAGTAAAACGACTCAGAATTATCTCATTAAATCGCTTTTGATATTATCTTCCTCAAGTGACCGAAGAATAATAGACCGAAGAATAATCGTTAAGTGTCGGTTAAGCCTAACTGTACGGTTAAGGAAACCTTCAGTAAACATGTGGAAATTTTTACTCTGGTTTAAAACTTAATTAATCAGGTGAAAGTTATAAAATAAGACAAAAATGTTTTATATATTGTGTTATTATTGCAGAAAGGTATTTTAAAACAACACAATGTCTTTATTAAAAGTGAATAACGTAAATCGAACATATACATACGCTTGTTGCCATTCGGCAAACGATAATAATGGGCGTAAATTATTCACACTCGAAATTATGTTGTTTAATTTCAAAAAGATAGATTTTATTTCCAAGTATTTTCACAACAATTTTTGCGCATGGTTTTTAAGCTAATTGATGATTCTGCTCATGCACCTTCTGAAATTGACTGTTTTTCGTTTTATTTAATCTTAGGTTCGTAGTATTTATTCACTGATAAAGTTTTAAATCTTAATACTGTTCTTTTTCCTTACTCGTAAGTGTTTTCTTTCGATTTTTCTAATATTTGTTTAACAATGATTTCCTTCCTGGATTATTATTAGAATACGCCTTCTTACTTTTGCTGGTGTGGTTGCTCAGTCTTTTTATCCAAACGGTTTTTTGCTTGCAAACCAGTTGATAATTTTTATTGCTTTTTTTATTATATTTATGCTATCATTAACGAAATATTTAAATTTCAGACGCTGGATGGAATCCAAACGGCTTAACTTATAAAGTTCAATTGTATTTCTCGCCCATATTTATATCATATAGCTGAGTGAGACTAACTGGAAAAGTAATAAATTTATGGCCCAAACTGAACGTAATTTGTTTTTATAGCAGACGATATTTAATTATAGTTTATAATTCAATTATTATGCTGTTTTTGATTTCATTTGTAACCATAGTAACAAAGCTACGCTTCAAATACCGAAATCGTCTGCTGTCTATTCTACTGATCAAATTAATGGAAATATTTTTTATTAATAACATAATTTTAGCTTAAATTGTCTGGAAACCTTGAATATAAGACAACTATACATACAGAGATCCAAAATAAAATATACTGGTGTCCAAAATTATCTTTACATGCTTAAAAATAAGAGTTGTGCACAACGTATGTTTCCTTGCGAACGTCTGTAATTCAGGATTTAATTTCGGTGTTTATCAACTCAAAACAGTTTTTTATGGCTCCAAAATATCATTTGAAAAAAAAAATATTGAAGGTCAGAAAGTGTGAAACTCTTTCATAATTAGTTTTGTATCTTATGAACTCATATTCGATTTTTCAGTTTGTATTTCTCTGTTATGATAAAAATGAATTCAATTATATAGAACAATTATTGACAAATCAGTGTTCTCGTGTATACAAAGATAAATTTGGACACCAGTGTGTTGTTTTACATACAGTAATTAACGTGTTAACAGAACTCTAAATTGTACGCCATTTTTATGCTTCAAATTGAAACGATTTTTGATATTTAGAACTTTTCCTTTTAGTAGGTGCCACATATAGCGACCACTTCGCACGTACGAAGCGTGTGTAGGAATGGCTAGTTACGGCATAACTACTGTGCCGTTTCGGAATTCAGACATGCACAACAAAATGTACATTACACACTTTCAATTCACCGAAATAACTTAAACAAGCTTCTGCGTCTGTCATATGAACGTACCGTTAATCGAACGTGAAACAATAGGAATGCGACAATCATTCGTGGGTGGATAATTGCGCTATCCCCTCAAACCAAAAATATTTGCCGAGGATAAATAACTACAACGTGCACTTAAGTTTGGATTTGTTTTTTTTTTGAAAGGCAATAATTGATTTGAAGCGCTCGATAAATAATCTTCAAACCAGTGTAATGACCTCAACATCCTAAATTGTTCACTAACGTTTAAGAACGATATTTTCACAACCACCTGCATTAACGATCAGTTATTTTTAGCATGGAAAAATTTACAGTTATATACAGTGTTAATTATTCCTGTTTTAAGACACAATCTGACTAACGCGACTGTCTGATTTCATTAAATATTCATCATAAATAAATACTAAGAAGGGGTATTTTTGGAACTACGGGTGTTCCATGGCAAATATGGAACATTGTGAATAGTGGAGGGAGTGCAACCTCTAAAGATGGTCCCTGTGCCACTTCTACAATACAAATACATTTCCTTGGTCAACACCTGCAAAAGGGTGAACAACCAATGTTTCTGCGAAAAATGGACAGAGAAGGCTCAGTTGCAGAGGGGCTCACAGCAGGGCGCTTTTGGGGAGAGCTGACCCTTGACCGTTTCCGGCCGCACGTGCGCCCGAGTACATGGGAACTTTGGCCCAGGTGTCAAACATTAATTCTTGGGTGCTCACCAACCCTCTGTCATGCAGCACCCAATGGCTGATATGTAACTATACGCCGACCTATGGAAAAATGCAAGGGTTTCGGTTTCAAACCAATGAAAATCAGGGGCGTAGCCTTGTAGGAGGTCGAAAACCCAGACCATCCTACTCGTCCAAGGACTAAGAGCAGCAAGATGGATGGTCGGGCCTTGTAGGAGGTGTTAATTTTCAGTGTGCGAAAGAGAGAGAGTTCTTGAGAGAAGTTTGTGATACACTTGATTGTCTGATCTCGAGCAGTAAACTCTCGATTTTGAGAGACTTGATATTTTGATTCCGAGGAGAAAGGTCCTCAATCCACGGAGCAGATGACGGACACCCGTCGCCTAACGACTCGCTGACGAGCAATCCGGCGAGATGCTGAAGGTATGCCGTGCACGTACTTTATTGTTGGCACGAAATGATATCTCTCTCTCTCTAGTTAATTATAGAGTAAAAGCTCCATATTCAGATGAATTGTTTATTTTGTATAAAATTAGCCATTTTTAACGCAGCACATGTTTAGATACGAGTTAATTCCAATTTTAATGCAGTCTAACCACAGGGAGACTATAATTTTTTAAAGGGATAATTATTGAAATTCATTATTGAAAATTGTTAATCATAACGGGATCTATATTTTGCACAGAGATGCTGTCTGGGGTTAATCATGTCTATGTTAGGATGTTAATAGAATATATTTCATTGTTATTTTGTGTGTCAATAAATATTATTATTGTTTTACATCATGTCCACTGTCCTCATTTCCCATTCATAATTTCTAATATATTATTGTTTGTTTATCTGTATTTTTAATCGACACGGCTAATGTCGAAGATCTCTTCTATCGATAATAATGATTTTTTGCGTTCTGACCGGACGTGTGGTGAAAATCCAAGCAACAACGAGTATTTCCTGAGGTGAGAAGCGGTAAGATAAATCTAGCGACACGATCATTACATTTTCCAGCGGTTTACTGTTCAGTTTGTCGTTCTAAAAGATCTGCAATGAGAGCTCATACGATTAAAAATTAGCCCAAAAAGATTATTTATAAATGACCACAAATTACCCGATAAATAACCTAACTTTAAATATTCCTTTTCCGGGCAGAGATAAAATAATTACCCTGAACTCTTTCCAGTCAACATTTTTTTTATTTAAACCATCACCCGATTTTAACCTCTAACTTCCAGTAATTAATTCAAAACATTATTTATTTACAATTTCTGCACAAACTTCGGAGTTGACGCCTCAAAATAAGCCATGAAATAAATATATTTAAAAAAAAACGTGGCTTGGAACAGTACAAGTTTGTTCAAAAAGTGCCAGATATTTTCTCTAACATGTTTATGTAACCTTCCTTCTCGAGAAAGTATATAGACTTCCCGTAGCGCAATGAACCTTCCTGCCCCTTAACTCCAGACCTGAATGTGCGAATGCATCATTCAAGGAGGGCATCATTAGTATTCCCCGTTGCCAAACGAGGATACATAAAGAGGCACTTCAAAACCTTTTTTCACTTTTGATACTATCGGAAGAGCGTTCTTTTGACACCTGGAGTCTCAGGTCGTTATTCGATATGTTTTTTTTCGTCTGCAGTTAGGAGAAAGTTCTTTTTCCTGCATTTTTGCAGGAAATTCGAGAGTTTTTCTTTTCTTTTTTGTTTGCAAAATGCTTTATAGTTAAGGAAGATAAAAAGATGAGATTTTAAATTTTCCTAGTCTGTTCTATCAGTCGTCTCGATCCAGTGTTAATTTGGGAAAATAACTCTCGAATAATAAATAACCTGATAATAATCATAATTTAATCATAATAATTTTTATGATTTTTTTTTTTTTTTTTTTTTTTTTTTTTTAGAATATCACATTAGTAAAATAAAAATCTGATTTGGGTCAGAAAGACTTTCTTTTACATGCTATAATGCGTTCTAATTTATTTTGAAAAGAATATTTTCCTTCACCTTTGCAACCACATAAGAACCTATTGAATGAGATTGACTAACTAAGTGACTAACTAAGTGTCTTACAGCTCAAACTGCTGAAGGTAGAGACTTGAAACTTCACATATACACGTGGGAGTTGACCCGTAAGTAATGTAAAAGTAAAAAATCTTGGAATTTTGTACGAAAAATTTGCAAATCTCAGACTTTTTGTTCCAACATTCTTCCAATTATAATTTGAGAAAGACTAGACGCAAAAACATTAATTTTTATACCATCCTGCACTGAAAATAAATATCCTAAATTTTCTTAATTAACTCTATCCGTGTAAAACGAGCTCTTTGTTCTTAAAACATTTCAATTTTTAGTTATAGCAGACGATTTTTTGTTATATTTTAAAATTCATATTTTTATACAGATTTGATTCCATTTGTAAGTTTACTACGGTAAACCTAGCTTCAATACGTTGGGGAAGCTACGGGATCCAGTTTTAATCGTTTATACGCATATTTGGCGAAATTCCGTGCTTACGACGGACAGATAGATTTTAAGTATGTATTGTGAAATTTGGCGAAGAAGTTTCAAAAACACTATGAAAGTAAAGGCAGGCTTTAATGGTCAGAAATTTTTATGTTAATAATATTAATGCTTGGCAGTTTCTGTTGCGGAAATCGGAGCATTACGAAAAATGTAAACACTTTGGACGTTTATGGGCCAACGGCCGTACCGTGCTGAAAACACCGGTTTTCGTTAGATCACCGAAGTCAGGAAGCATCGGGCGCGGTTAGCACTTGGGTGGGTGACCACCTGGGAACACCGCGTGCTGTTGGCACATTTCGGGCGCGGTAGCCCGGTGGTTTGCGTACAGGATTTGCACGCTGCCACAACTGCCGCCGTTTTCATGCGGAGTATGATCACGTTAAACATGTGGGTCCGTAAGTCCTTCCGAGAGGTTGGTGGTAGGGGAAGGAAGGTACGGTCCCTGTGGATGCCTCCCCCACTGGGTTCCGGTCTAAATTGGGTGGCACTTCCTGGCCGTCCAAACAGTTACCTTACACCTTTCTGGTAGGTCGGACGGTCTGGGTCTCAACAACAACTTTGGACGTTTATAACTCCGAATCTATTAAATAAAAATGTACATAATATTTTTGGTTTTATAGGAAATATGGTCTAACTTATGAATATATATAAAAAATTTCAATATTTTAATATTTCGATCTTTTTCCGAAAAACTTTAAAAACTATCTGTCCGAGCCAGTGTTTTCTTTTTCATTTATCTTATTTTCACTCGAAATATCTTAGAAACAATAAAAGATAAATATAAATAGTAAACGACAAAAATGTGTGTTAGGAAATTTAGTTTTTAAATCTACATTTGTTTTTAAAATCAGTTCTTATAGTTTTTGAGTAATCGTCTCGTTGAAAGGTGAAAATGCTCCGTTTTTCAAGTTCGTAATTCTTATATTTTCAAAAATTAAAGTGCTATCTACAAACAATAAGCAAGAACTCGTAGCCCCTCAAGAGGTTAAAATTCGATATGCAATTTTAGAAATTAATTAATTTTAATTAAAACAATCGTATGTATGTAAAATATTTTAGGTTTTAACTGTTTGTATTATTAAACAAATTGGACTACTCGTATATTCCTCATGTAGGCATACGGTTACGGTTTTTTTCTATACCTTTCTGATATCAAGTTAGGTTTGTTGCAAGTGACATATAGTAACAGGCATGGCGGTAAAAGTAAGGAGTTAAAACTTCATATTAAGAAAACACCAATATCGTTAGAGACAATCATTCAGGTGGCGCTGGGATAAGATAAGTAATCCTGCATTGCATGCATTTCCATGCCGAAAGGCCTGAAATATTTATTTAAACTGTCAATTTTGCGAAACTTTTTTATTAGCGCAATGCAAAGTAGAACTGAAACAATAAAGAATATTCCTACGTATTCAAAATTATTTTACCTTTCAATTTATTTTTATCTCCCCGTACTTTGTACTCTATCCTACAACTATGAAATATACTGATTAATTATACTCATTAGGAAACCCTTAATTTAAAAATAATCAAAAATACATTTATTAAATACAACGCCTTTCTGTTGTGTCAACTAACAATAGCAGCTACTTTACTGACGACACCTAGATTTTATTCTCAAAGCTTTATGGCATTTTCAAGCGTTTCATCCGGAGTTTTATCTCCTTCTTTCTAACCCCATGGTAACAGGGTTACGTTTGAAATATCGAAATCGTCTGCTGGCTATTCTTGTAATAAAAATATTGTCAATATTTTCATTAATAATAATTTTACGCTTTGAATGTCGGAAAATAAAATTGCACAACTTATAGTGATCGCAAATGAAATATTGTTTTACATACCACAATTTCCATGTTAACCAAAGGCGTTCTAACTGTATTAAAGGCGTTCTAACTGTATGAGTATGTTAATATATTTGCCACATATTACATATAGAAATCCAGCTCATTTTACGATACCTAACAACTATTTTTTTTTCATTTTGTGTCACTATTTTGATAAATTTATTTTAAAAATATAATATCTGGGGATCGCGCCACCATTGCTGATAACAGCATACTGGCACACACCGCAAGTTTTCTTGTCGCTGTCTGTCGCAAGTATTAACAATTCCACGCTGACTAGAACATAAGAAGCATGAAACCTGTCCATAGATGTTATTATCTGCAACAATAGCGCTATCCTGACTCAGGGCAATTCTCCTATATGCGTGTTCTACACGTACAGACAGACCTATGCTGCGTTTCGTGCCAGCTTTCCGAAATAAGAGCTATTCGTTTCCTAGCGATATACTGCATAGTGGTTTTTTAGGAAATTCTTTAAGCACCCCAATAGTAAAGTGACCATGCCTGATCGAATAAAATGGATTTCAACGGCAACGCCCCCTATCGGAGAACTTAACAAACTTGGAAACAAATCTAGTTAAAAGAAAAATGTCAATTAAAAAAGTTAGAGAGCAGGAATCTATACCAAGAATGGATGAAACAAGTATACGGAGAGCAATAAATACCTGTGAAAAAGTCCTATCAGGTCACGTACCACGGTGACACCTGCAATGCTTGTCAAAGTGGAGTGAGATATATTTTCTAGAATTCAAATGGGCACTGATTCTGACGGAGGGCATTTTAAACAAACTGTACACATCAAATGTTGTTTGAGTGTTGTTGTGATTTCAACGTGTTGTTTATTATATCATTCCTGGGTAGGACAGTGATTCCCTAATATCCCTATTGTGTCCAATAAATGCCTTCAGGTTTACAATAGATTCTTACTCATTAGACAATGACCTACAACTTTGCATTTAGCTTTTTTCGTCAATCTCACTTTGTTGTCGAGTTCGTTATCTAAACTTTTTAAATTATCCGCTAGAGGCATTACAATCACTTACATACGATTGAAAATGGTCACTTTGTGATAGATAACGTGTACACTCACGGACCTTTCCTTACAAAGTTATTGGAGTGCTCAAGGATTTTACCAGGAACCAAATATAAAATAGTTGTATATTTAACGGTATTAACTGTCCTGATTATTATGATTCGTTCAACAGAAATATTCGAACATTTGGGGGGAAAGGAGGTTTAGATCTCCTATCGCGTTTAAAACCAAAATAATTCTAATATTCACAGATAGCGATAATCTTATAGAATTTCATTCAACTATTAAGACTGTAAAATGAAACTGTTAAGTTTCGTGATTATTGAGACATAAGTAACCGCTTTTATGCATAATTTTGTCAAATTTTGTCATATGCTGCCATGTTAAGAAATTATAAAATTTCAAATAAATTTCGAAGTTTTCGCTCGAATTTCGAAAAATTCTTTCTAGTTATAGGTTTTTTGTTAACAAAGCCGGATGTAAAAATTTGTGAAAATCGATTTACATTTGTGGCAGTTATCGTATGCACAACAAATCGTCCACAGAAAAAACTGATATGAAAATATCCCTCTAAAAATATTTAAAAAGTGTTCAGGAGGTCTTAAAACATATATTGGCATCAAAATCTCGAAATCGAAAATTTTCATTAAAACAACACTTTCTCTATACTATATTCTTTCCATAGTATGAGCAAGTAAAAATGCAAATAATTTTACTTGTTTTTTTCGCGAGTATTGTACCTTTTGTGAATATACAAAAATAATTATAATATTTTCATATTTTGAGCTATTTTTTTTCTCCGAGCGAGTTTTTGCTTCACTTCATTTACTTTTACTTGAGATATTTTCTAAACTATGAAACAAATAGATAAAGGCAGTAAGTAATAAAATTGTTCAGTAAGAAATCCAGTTTGTAGATAAAATTTGTTTTTTACAAAACTTTTATAGTTTTCGGGTAATCTTTGTATCAAGTTGAAGAAGATGATTGAAAATTTTCCATTTTAAATGTTTTACATTACAACATAGTTGAAAAGTGTTTATGATTTTGGTCATTCTGTCTGTTCGTTCGCACGATAACTGCCGTAAAAATAACTTTATCAAAACGAAATTTTAGTATGCTGTTGAGACGGTCTGTGGAACATATGTGAATGTATATGAATAATACCAACCAATTAGTTTTGGATTGAACCCGGGTTCAAAGAAATGAAATACATTGAACCCTATGCGGCCTAATTTTTCAAACATTTTTTAAATAAAGTTAGAATTTACAAATTGCTTCGAAAATTTTAGGAAATATTCAAATTATCCCATAAAATACATAAAAAAAAATTCAGCAACATATGTTCGGTAGTTTTTTAAATAAACATTAATATAATAATTGCACCCATATAAAAGGAAGAGATCACGTGACCCACTTTAAAATAAAATATGACATCCATCTGTTTCCCCAGAGCAAAAATTGTGATTTTTAAAGGTCTTTTAAATTTATATTTAGTGTTTCATCCGTCCAAAAATAGCTTTATTTTTACGTAATTTCTGTGCATCTATATTTTGCGCCAGCGCAATTACAATATTTTTGTACTTAAATGATCATCAAACTTTGATTATTTCTACAACGGAGCCAAATTTTAATGGATGCAGAATGTAAACAAGTGATTATAAGATGAGTTGTATAAGAAGTGCTGAATATTTTGCACGCAAAATTATTTAACTCTGGAATCTGGAATAAAAGTGTATAAATGAAATATTCACTGCTTTTACATAGAGAGGCAGACGATTTATTTTTCGATGACGTTATTTGAATAAAATTCATTATCTTCGAAAAAAGTTTGAAGTTTACAAGTAAAATAAATTATTGTAGTTCTATGATAATTAAAAAATATCATCGCTGAATGTGTCGCATTTTAGAGATGAGATATACATTTAGCGGATTGCATTTCAGTTGGAACGTGTTACATAATCAATGATTTATGCATGATTGATCTTTCTTGTTATACATTGCAATACCCATCTCTCAAAAACTAAAAGTACTAGCTATAAACAATAAATGAGTAATTTGCAGCTGTTTTAAGCCCTACGAAGATCTATAATCGGATTTTAGATCTGGCTTTCAGTTTTTGAAATATATGGGTTATAACTTCAATATGTTAATATTTTGGGTTATTTTGAAAAGATAGTATCATTCGATATTTTAGTTAGCTGTGGCGAGTAAGCGAGTAAAATGTAACCCTTTAAAAGCCCCTACAGGAATATATTATTGTATTTTGGATCAGTTTCTTAGTTTTTGAAATATAGTGGTTGTAATTTTGATATTTCAATATTTTGAACCACTTTGAAAAGTCATTCTAATTTCGATTGATATTTGCTCGTAACTTGATTATATATATATTAGTTTAGTTACCATAGTATATTATTTGTTGTAAAGAGGCAAATGAAACTGAAAGCAATAAATACACTTATATAATTTAATTAGACTATTTTTAACGAGACGTTACTGCCGCAAACCAGATATTTACTACTTTCCATCATAGTTGAAAAGTGTGTTTATGACTTTGTTCATTCTGTCTGTCTATCTGTCTGTCCGTTCACACGATAACTACCGTAAAAATGACTTTAGTATGTTGAAACTTTAGCCAAATCAAACTCTGGTATGTTGTTGAAGCATTCAGTGGGACATACGGGAATGTAAATTAATAATATCACCCAATTAGTTTTGGATTGAACCCGGGTTGAAAACGCGAAATATATTGAACCCTATGGAACCTAATTTTTCAAACATTTTTTAAGCGAAGTTAAAATTCAAAAATTGCTTCGAAAATTTTAAGAAATATTCAAATTATCACATAATATATATATATATATATATATATATATATATATATATATATATATATATCAGCAAAATATGTTCGGTAGTTTTTTAAATAAAAACTAATAATAATTACACCCATATTATATGAAGCAATCATGTGACCCACTTCAAAATAAAATATGGCGTCCATCTTTTTTTTCCAGTGTAAAAATCGTGATTTTTAAAGTTCTTTTAAATTTATATTTAGTATTGCATCCGTCCTAAAACCGCTTTATATCTGATTATTTTCTGTGCATCTATATCCTGTGTCAACGCAATTACAATATTTTTGAGTTTAAATGATCATCAAATTTTGATTATTTTACATAGAGAACCAGCCAGACGATTTATATTCGGATGATGTCATTTGGATAAAGTTCATTTCTTTCGATGAAGTTTGAAGTTTTCAAATATAATAAATTATCGTAGTACTGTGATAATTTAAAATATATCAGCGCTGAATGCTTCCCATTTCAGAGATGTTTAAATAAAATCGCATTGCAGTTGGAAACTGTTTTATGATCAATGCTTTATGCATAATTGATCTTTCGTGTTTTTTCTGAGATTGATTACGCACACATACTTGCATTTAAAATGTTTCGAAATTGGGTACTTCACAGGTTTCATTCCAGAGTGGTATATAAAGAAGTAGGAAATGTAAATATTTATACTGTTCCTTCGGTGAAAACATTAGAATTTAAAAAATAGTACCTACCATTGGAAAAATAAACCCCACACGAATTGCATCCGATCCGGTGATCGACAGTTCATATCACTCAGCAGACAAAGCCAAACACAAAAATACAAATAATGGTAGAAATCAAATTAAAACATCCTTAATTTTACTTTGTTGAAATGTTTGGTTTAAAAAAACTATTCTACATAATCACCACAACAGCCGTGTCGAGCATATTCAGGATTGTCAATTAGCAGATGTTTCAAAACAAATAAAAACACTTTGCACCAAGTATACAGAAATCTAGCCAGGGTACTTGGCCACGTGTCCACGGGTCGAAATAAATATTTCTGGAATAAGTGACCAAAGGTTTTATAAAAGAAGATAAAAAATGAAAAATAATTTTAGCAGTCAAAATGAGCAGATTGATTTGTTCTTTCAAACACTTGAATTAAACATTTACAATGTTCGTCAGATGTTCGTCGTATTTTATGTTGGATGAAGAGCTTTCTTGCTTTGAAACAATCTTTTGCTCTGGGGACACGATTTGATGACAGTATTTCTTTGTAATAAATTGGGAAATTTTTTAATATATAAATCTAATATACTTCATAGATCGCGTTCTGTACTTAATATGTAGCTGTGCTACGTTCATTTCTTTGAAAAATTTTCAAGTTGGATTTCACTGAAATCATCATTTACATCAAAATTCTTTACCAACTAAACACCCATCAAAAGTTCCCCATTTTTAACACTTTACAACAAAATTGAAAAGTGTTTATGACTTTGTTCATTCTGTCTGTCTGTCTGTCTGTCCGTTAGCACGATAACTGTCGTAAAGATGACTTTATCAAAATGAAATTTTAGTATGTTATTCAGACGGTCTGTGGGACCTATGGAAATATAAATGAATAATATCACCCAATTAGTTTTGGATTGAACCCGGGTTGAAAAAATGAAATACATTGAATCCTATGGGACCTAATTTTTCAAACATTTTTTAAGCGGATTTAAAATTCCCAAATTGCTTCGAAAGTTTTATGAAATATTCAAATTATCCCATAAAATGTATAAAAAATTTTCAGCCAAATATATTCAGTAGTTTTTTAAATAAAAATTAAAATAATAATTACACCTTTCATATGAAGCGATCAAGTGACCATTATATGAAGAGATCACGTGACCCACTTCAAAATAAAATACGGCATCCATCTTGTGTCAAAATCGTGATTTTTAAAGTTCTTTTTAATTCATATTGAGTGTTGTATCCGTCCTAAAACCGCTTTATTTTTGCTTAAATTCTGCGCATCTACGTTCTGAAACAACGTAATTACAATATATTTGTGTTTAAATGATCATCCAAATTTGATTACTTCTACAACGAAGCCTAGTTTTCACCTATGGAAAATGTAAATAGCAAAATATGTAGAATGAGTTGTATAAGAATTGCTACATTTCTTTAAAATTGTTTAGCTCGTGGAGTCTGCAATATAGCTGATATGAATGAAACATTCAATGATTTTACAGAGAGAAAGACGATTTTTTCGATGAAGTTTTAGGTATAGAGTTTAATTACTTGTAGTTCCATGGTCTTAAGTTTTTAAATAAAATAAATTATTATAGTATTGTGATGAATGAAATGAATTGAAAAATGTTCATGAATGAAATGCTGCTTTTATAGACAGAGCCAGGCGTGTTATTTCGATGATGTCATTTGAATAAATTTCAGTTGTTTTCGATGACGTTTTCATATATAATAAATTACTGTAGTATCATGATAATTTTAAAAATATTACCGAGGAATGTATCGCATTCTAGAGATGTTTAAACCAAGCAATTTATATTTCAATGCCGTCATTTGAATAAAGTTCATTTTTTTTATGAAGTTTTAAGTTTGGAAATATAATAAATTAATGTAGTATTGTGATAATTTTAAAAATATTACCGAGGAATGTATCGCATTTTAGAGATGTTTAAATAAAATTGCATTGAAGTTGGAAAGTGTTTCATAATCAATGCTTTATGCTTGATTGATCTTTCTTGTTTATTTCCATCATGAGTTCGACTTGAAAAGCCATGGTGAAAAATCATTCGAACACCATTGATTTAAATTGCAAAATAAAATAAAACCATAAAAATTGTAATTGTGTCATCAACCATTTTAGCTTTCAATTTGTTTTACCGATTAAATCCATCAACCCTTATTCAATGCGTATAGTCATCCCCTACGGCTATGTTTGGGTGAACATCCTCAGTGATTTTTATTCGGAAAAATTAACGCCTTTGCGCATTTAATTCTGGCACGTCTAAGCTACAATCTGAAAAGCAGCTTTTATTTGACTTAATTTCGTGTTATCGCCTTATCCGACAACTTCGGTACTTCAGTCAGAAAATCTCTCATCATTCTGAGACATTAATTTCGGGGCTGAATCCTCACTATATCACTTCGACCTGAAAGTAGTTGTCAGAAAGAGGCTAAATATCTCTCTTTTATTTTTCAGCGCATACACACAGCCAAAATAATCTGATGTGAGCGGCATAGGACTTTCGCTGTGGACGTCGATTAATTTTTTTCCTTTCAATTTCTATTTTTGTATGTGTGTGTGTTCATTAGTTTGAGTTTTATTACGCAAAAATTAATTGAACACTTATTGGAGGCACAATTTTTGCTGTGCTATTGTTGATGCGATTTTTTCCCCTAAAGCATCTGTTTTAAAAGATTGGCTATAGATAGAGCTTAGATGATGACTGATATGGATTCAGCATCAAACTCCTCAGGAGGTAAAGTGACTCACCAAGAATTTCTACTTCCGGTTCTGGAGAGGTCACTTCCGATTTTAAAAAGTTACATATTCTTGAAGTATCTATTTCTCGTGATCTTCTATAGATATTGCTTTTTCGTCTTCGACCCACAGCGTCCGACCTACCCGAAAGTGTAAAGTATCTGTTTGGGTGGCCAGGAAGTGCCACACAATTTAGACTGGAATCCAGTAGGGGGCGGCATTCACAGGGACAGTACTCACCTTCCCCTACCACCAACCTCCTAGATTTACTTTCAGACCCACATATTTAACGTGCCCGTACTTCGCGTAGCCCGTACTCATGAGTAGCCAAAAGCGCCCGATTCCAATTTACGCAGTGTTCATTCAATGCCAAAAACATTGTTCTGTGGATCTTGTACATCATTATTTTACTGAGCAAGAAGCAAAGTCATTCCATTATGTATGGAAAAGCATGTGCTGCCCACATCAGATTGTTTTGTAAACTGTTTCAGAAATTTCATAGGATGTCAATATCGATGATTTAACTAGCTAAAACACTCTCTTCCACATAACCTAATTGTTACGAACTTATAAAACGTAATGATATTGTTACGAATAATGTTATACGTTATTGTTATACGTTATGATATTGTTACGAACTTGTTGCTTTGGGATCTCTTTTCCCCCCCTCAGATATTTAACTTTCTTCTCTTTCAAAGACCAGACGGAGAAAACACCCGTACAGGCATTCTTTTCCATGACGTGAGCCTAGGGTTTCTACATACCAAAGTTCGAAGAAGGGTTTCCGGATTTGGCGATTTATCGCTAGATTTGTGTCATTTGGCGACTTCTCGAAGGTTCGAGAAAGACCGCTAAATAACTAGTATTCTACGAGATGTGAAAGAATTCCAGAAGTTTCTATAGAGAGACTACAAAAGGAGTCATCAGCAGTTGACGAGATACGAGTTACATTATTGAACTACGACTTTCGTCAATATTGAGAATAATAGCGCTGTTTTGTGAAATGATTTGAGTCAATGTTCGGAGAATAATATCTGTTATTTCGTGAAAGTAATGAAGCATGTAAGTGTTGTTTTACCATATATTGTTCCTGTTCACGCTGTGCTTGTGCATAAATGTGTTAGTTATCCAGAAAATATGGACTCATTCTAGTATCTTGGACGAACACCCAAGATTCCAGAGAATGAATTTGTAACAATATCGACAAGTACTAAACGAGAGAAAAATGTGACTCAAATAACACAGACAAAAAGCTTCCCAAAAATTTTATGTTCACAGATAAATACCCAACTATGTACAAAAAGTAAAACAGCATTAGGGACAAAAAGAACCCGACAGCAAACAGCCGATACAAAGTCCACGAGGTTGTAGTCGGCAGTTGCCTTTAAAGCACATATCTAAAGCAGCACCATCTTGACTGCCACATTCAATTAAATGATATTTTTTGGCGTATTCGATCTCATTCAACATCTTCACGTCATCTCCCTTTGACATCCCAAGCAAATATGTTCAGTCTTCAACTGAAGGTAAGCGTATGCAGTATTTTTGTAGACTTCTTAATTATAAATTTAGTAACAATACAGGCAACTGCTTATCGATCACGTGATCCCATGAAGGGCATTTCAAAAAGATTCCTTGACTAAATAAATACCTCTTGGACGATGAGTCGCAGACCCACGGTTACTCAATTTAAAAAAAAAATGTTTCAAATAAGATAGACGTTCAGACTAGGACAGTTTTGATCACGTGACACGCTTTAATAGAAGTACAAAAATTCATTTTTTATGCGGGTCTTCTGTAAAAGAAAATCAAATTAACTAATTGCTCCCCATTCATTTAAAGATATTTTGAGAAAAAAAAAATAGTTCATACAAAATTGACTGTGAAAAAGTTACGGGACGACCACTTTGGCTCAATCAAAAGAAACGACAAAAACATAAATTTTAGACGTCGTACAAAAATTAAATTTCGTATATAAAATTTCTATTCAAAAACTTACATGCGTACCTTATTTTCAGCAAAAATTTTATACAGTCCACAATTAACCGTCGAAAACTTTAATTAATGATATCTTAGGGATTTTTTTCTCTTTTTTTTTTTTTGTATAACAATACAAACTCTCTTGTTTAACTAATTGGACTATAATTGAACATATTTTTCTAAAAGGCCCGTATAAAGAATTTTGTACTTTTTTACTAAAATGTGTCACATGATCAAAATTTGCATACGATAATAATCTACCATAAAGCATTTATTAAATTAGAACTATGAATTTACGACCAATCGTTCTAAAGATATTTATTCGTTCAATCTTTTTTAAACACCCTGTATTATTCACATTCCATTAGAAATTTTATAAATAAAAATATTTTTTTAATTTTTCTCAATTAGGGTAGGAATTTTGTAGTTGTAAAGAACTTAATCGTGATAAAGTTTGCTACCAACATTCTGTGATAAAAATATAATAGTTTTCAAAAGCAGCATTTGCAGTAAATTTTGTCAATAAAAGTTCAAATGAGCATTAGCTATAAAAGTATTTAACTTAATGTCTTAATATTTGTCTACTTTCTTTAAATTATTTTATTTAAAAAGCATCAATACTTCAACCGTAAATGGCAAGGAATTTAGAGTAAAGTAGAAAGAAAACTTGAAAGATAGTTACTAAATTCATAGAAATTTACATATTGCAAATGGTGTTTCAATTAGAATGTTAGGAAAATATGTTTTATATCACCAACTAAGAAACACAAAATTCATTCGCAAGAAAACATTCTGGTTATTGAAGCCCCTAATTGTTTCGATAATCTGAAAACTTTTGCTATAAATTTCCTACATATGCATCTATTGTCGAGTGTACCAAACGCCAACTGCTTGGTTTTGTGCTTGCGGTGGTGGCCCTCTAGATAATAGAACCACCGGACTAAATGGGGGTTTTGTTTGTTGCTGAAGTTGTTCTAACTGCGTCGTTCCTCGGTTCATGTGCTGATGATGATTTCGTGGATTTTGCTGCTGATGTTGCATATGTTGATGCTGAATATGTTCTAAATGCCTTTGTTGCTGCTGCAAATGTTGATCAAGTGGCTTTTGTTGCTGAGGTGCCTGTAATAATGGTGTTAAGTCTCCAACATGCCCTTGTAGGTGCTGAGGAGGTACTTGATGACCTTGATGTGGATTATTTCTATGTTGATGATTATTACTTCTGATGCCATCTCTTTGTTCACGCTGATAAGCATGGGGGCCAATGTGATAAAACTGTTGAAGTTCTGGATGTGGGTTCCTGTTTTCTTTATTCTTCTGATGTGCGTCTAAGTACTGTTTGTTGGCTTTTCTTTGAGGAAAACGGGTTACTTCCTCAAGGATTTCACTCACAGTCGGTAGCTTTCCACTTTGAATGTGAGGATATGCATTTTGATCAATAGTTCTTAGAAGCTTGTCGGGACTTTGAATTTCAGGAGTATATACACCTTGCGAGCGATCTTGATGTCTCTGGGAATCCCTTGTGTTCAGAAGTTGGGGATAAGGATTACCTGGTTCGAAAATATTCCTGTTTGGAACATCTGCATGGGGTTTCTCTCTCTCAATCTTTCTATGGTGCTCATCCCGAATGTTTATCAAATCATGTTCCCTCGCATTCTTAGGTACAGGGTATACGTGATCATCATCATGATTTCTATGATACTTCACTTGACTTCGATACGATTTTTCATCATCCTGGGGAAATATGACCTCTTCGCTCTCTTCTTCGCTATCTTCTTCACTATCTTTCTCATACTGTTCTGTATTTTGCTTCTCGTCCGGAAAGCGAACTGAATTCTCCTCTTCCGATGCGTCCTTAGGTTTCGTATAAGTAGGAGGTTTCCTGTGCACATCGTTTTTAATGTTTTCTTTTATACTCGAAACGAGTGCACTTTGGGGTCGTTTTCTATATCCAGCATGACCCACATAGCCTTCAATTGGGACAACCTCATAATCGTCGTCGTATCCACCAATCGGTTTCTTGTTCTGCTGATTTCTGTCTGGAACCCTCCTGCTGTCGGCCAACTGCTGGTGGGGATGCTGCCTATTCCTCTTCAGGTCATCTGGCGGTAAAGCGACCAAAGCTTGTGCCCCATCATTGGATGGAGCATATGCAATTGGAGGAGGAGGCAGGTAAAATGGTAGATGATGGCGATGTGGCTCGTAGTTTACACCAGCAGGTGCCTGGAATGGATTAAAAACTTGTCTCATTTGTGGGTTGATATAATTTATTTTTCTATACTCATAAACATAAAAGATTCATAAAATTAAGGTATTGTGAAAATAAATATAACCAACAATTTTATCACAAAAAAGTTGTGATACCTCTTTGAAACAGTTTTGAATGTATGCGATTCTGCTTTTATGCTATTCTGCTCTATGCTTTTCTGCTTTTAATTTGATTTTTCTACAAAACGTTCTGCTATAGAGCATTTCTGAAAGCGATAGCAGATCTTTCATGTTTATTTTCTTTGAAAATGTAACAACAGGTAAGTTATAAGCAGAAGTTGTATGGAACCTAGCCATCCCAAACGGAAATCAAACCAAGGATCGTCTTTCTGACCGACCGACGTTTTACTGTAAGCTACTGGAATGGAATTCCAAGCTCTTATCGTCAAAATGGACTCTACAAAGCAAAGCAAAGGCAATTCAAAATCATTCTTATAAAGTATGCATCGATATTATTTGCGTAACTTGCAGCACCTAATGTGCTGGTAAACGCTAGCGAGTGAAACCGGTTCATTGATACTGGTTAATGCACTGGGAGCGTGATTCCAATGATTCAAGTTTTCATACAATTTTTATCTAACGTCGAAAGTCCACTATAATGCACCAATTATGTATTAAATATAATAAAAACACTGCTGTAAATTGTCACTCTGATATATCCCATGTAGATAATTTGTAGCAAGCAAATTTACTATCGATGCTTTCGATCCTAATATATCGATCCTAATATTCGATCCTAATATATCGATCCTAATATTCTTCTCATCCCCCTTTCCATTGCAGTGATATGTTACCTTCAATCTTTATCCGTAGTCTTGGTCTATAGCTACTCATTTGTAACAGATATGCTAGAGATGGGGTTTTTTGTACATACAGTAGTTTATGCATAATTTTCGATTAAAATCTTTCAATTTATATATATATATATATATATCAGTATTTTATATATATATATATATATCAGTAAACACAGTATCAAACCGCGGGCAATATAATAGCAAAAAGCAACGAGGAAGGGCCTGAAAAGCAGAGCAAGGAGAGACCAGGACAAGGAAAATACATTAAAGAATAGTATATCTGCCAGGAACGGCTTCAGGGGCACATTCTAGACAGAAATACTAAAATCCGTTGTTTCTATGATTGCATAAAAACACGTGGTTAAAATTTTATGCAATCTGTGTCCAACAACGGAATAAACGAGAATAACAGAAAAAATACCAAATACAAAATTCAACCTTAAAACATAAAAAACCACATAATCATAAAAAATATAGCACACAAATGCACAAACATGCAAAAAAGAATTGCAACTCACAAGTCTGAAGGTCGCCAGCGTAAATAAACTGCATGGGAGTCCACCACGTGCACCAGCCTGAATGCTCACCATGCGAAATACAATGTTGAAATAAACCGGACCAGAGAAAGTGGAAGTAGTTGTACATAATTTCGGTGAGACAAACCCAAGAGTTCTAATATATATATATATATATATATATATATATATATATATATTGCAACTTTTTAAACGAAAACTATGCATAAACTACGGTAAGTACAAAAAATCTCATCTCTAGCATATCTTTTACAAATAAGTAACTATAGACCAAGACTAAGGATAACAAGAAAGATGAATCATGCATATAGCATTGATTATGAAACACATTCCAACTTCAATGCAATTTTATATAAACATCTCTAAAATGCGATACATTCCTCGGTAATATTTTTAAAATTATCACAATAAATAAAGAAATATTAAAATTATCACAAGTGACTTACCTACCAATTTTATGAAATTTGGTCCATTAGTTTTTTAGTATTAATTAAATCATTAAACATTTAATAAGCTGTATAAACTCATTGGGTTTAATTTCGTTGCTTAGCAACATGATATAATTTTTTTTTCAAATAAACCTTCTATAGAAACTCATTGGGTTTATTTCCATTGGGTTTAATTCCTTAGCAACATGATATATATCTATATATATATATTTTTTTTTTCAAATAAATTTGAGGAAAATATATCGTTTGCATACTGCTATCTCTATGGGAGGTTCATTTGTTATTAATGTCTCGATAACCTCTGATTCTAGAAACTGGAATTTAATGGATTATTGAAGAAATAAAGAGAACGTGAAAATGAGTCTGCAGAGAAAGTCATGTGCTGCCCACATCGGATTTTTTTATATCCATTTCCTTGTTATTTAAATCGTATAAATTAAATAAGAATCATCTGCCGCAGAAACAGATATGATTAAATTCCGCTGTTATGTGAAATGATGTAATTTCCTTCACATAAAATTTTTGGAAAATAATCATCTGCATAATGCTATATGGAGCCGTTTACGTAGAGAATAATTTTATTGAAACGACCAATTTTAAATAAATTTTGAAAAGAGACAAATTTGATGACGACCATTCCAAAAGTGTCCACACCACAAAGTATTGGCACCATTCCAAAAATGTCCTGAAATGTGCTCATAACGTGTTTTTCTTTCGAAATCTCATAGAAATTTTTTAGGTAAACAATATTTCATCTATACACAAGTTTTAGAAAACAAAAATATCCTTGAAACGGATTTGCAAGTCGAAAAAGGTCAAGAATAACTCGTTATATAAAGTATGGATAACATTTTCTGAACAATGCACCAAATATTCAAATTTATAGCAAATTAAACGTCCCATTTAACTTGAACGCACTATTTGAGAAGAAAATAATGCCTTGCTAGATGTCTGCCCCAAATTAACTGGTCAATCATGCGCGCACATTGTCCCTACACACTATAAGACAAACTGAATAGCAATTTAAATCCAGATGATCTATTTGTAATCGCTTTATAGCAATATGTCTGAGGTATATGCTAAATAATAAGAGTAATCATATAATTTAAAGAGCACGGCAAGTAGAAAATCTACCGTTTGATTTAAGTTATGGAAGAACGATGGTATATACATTTGCGTGTAAATCAGCTGACCTCAATTATAAATTACACTTGAATTTCCTTGACATCTCTTACGGAAATAAACAAGTAAAAACAAAACACATCGTTTTAAGTAGCCCCTTTCATTATTTATATGTAACTTACATGTAACTAAAATGTAACTAAAATGTAACTTAATTTTATTGTTAAAATGCATATAACTTAAATGTATTTTTCAAATACATGTAACATAAATGTATTTTTCAAAATGCATGTAACTTGAATGTATAAAAGACAATGACATACCAAATATGGACTTTCTAGCTGCTGCGGTTCTCCAGCTATTTTCCAAAATCGAGTACACTGCTATGTCGCTGGCTTTTATTTGATGGGGCATAATCATAGACTCAACATGCAATACACAGGATGTCCCAAAGACATTGACCTCGGCTTTTATTCCTTAAATATTGATCTTAGACATATATAATAAATTACAAAGTTGCGTAAAAAAGGTACATATTTTAATGAAATCGATACAAATTTTCAGGGGATTAAATTTGAAGAAATACAAAATTTAAATTTTTATACGGCCCCCGTACAAAAACATTTCCAATAAGTAAAATGTGCTCCATACACTAATAAGGTGATGTACAAAATTTCAACATTTTATCATAAAAAGTCCCAGAGATATGTTTAAATAAAGTTGGTGAGGGATTCACCACACATTAAAATGTAAATGTTTACAGCAAGAGTGCAAATGACAAAACGCAGAAATGCATCGTAGGCAACTAATATATGCCTCTTATCTTTAATGAATCTTTGGCATGGATGGAAAACATTTTGAACAAGCTTTGTAATCTTTGTGTAAAGTTATTATTTCTACACAGTGTAGATACTTTTGTACCAATAAATAGAAAAATTAATATTTATTTATGTAATTATTGTTTTCTTTCGTATTTTGTGTGTGACCCCTGAAACGCGATCTGCCGACATGATTTTTCCCCTCTGAGAACCCATGCCGATGCATCGAAAAGTGGTCGAAGTCACCAATTTTCTCTTTTCATATCTCTGGGACTTTTTATGATAAAATGCTGAAATTTTGTACATCACCTTATTAGTGTATGAGGCACATTTTACTCATTGGAAATGTTTTTGTACGGGGGCTGTATAAAATTTGAAATTTTGTATTTCTTAAAATTTAATCCTCTTGAAAATTTTAATCGATTTCATAAAATTCTGTACCCTTTTTTTATGTAACTTTGTAATTTATTATATATGTCTAAGATCAATATAAGGGATAAAAGCCGAGGTCAATGTTTTTAGGACATCCTGTATAGACTTAACATGCATCCTTAAAAACGTTTTCTTTTTCTGAAGTTATTTGGGTGTTTAAGAACTTTCTTAGAAAAGCTGTATAGATATACGAGAATCCATATTAAACTTTAGTGATCAAAGCAGTTCTAGGTTAAAAAATCTGATGTGGGCAGCACATGACTTTTCCTCCAGACTTTTACACGCATTATCTTTATTTTAATTAAATTTAATTCACTATTAATTCAATTTTCGTTCTCATTTGATAACTGGACTTATTTTCAAAGGTGGTGCAGAGAAAATACGAAAAAACTAAAATATCTCGAGAACGGCTAGTCCTAGTGTAATGGGGTTGGTCTTATTCCTTTTTTCGTTAAAAATTACGTATAAAACAAGCATTTAATGGATATATTTGAGCATACGTAGCTTTTTATTTTAGATTTTGAGGATTTTTGCTGGCCATTTTGCAAGAAAAGGCAGGTTATTTTTTCTAAATCGTACCAAAATCTAATCAGCACCAGGGTGACTCCCAACTGACTTATTTACTGAATTTTGTGAAATTCGGTCTATTAGTTTTTCAGTGAGAGTGGATACAGGCTTTTGTGGGCCATTTCGCAAAAAAAGGCGGGTTCTTTTATCCCGAATCATACCCAAAACTAATCAGAACCAGATTTGCTCACAAGTGACTTACCTACCAAATTTTATGAAATTCGGTCAATTAGTTTTTGAGTTAGAGTGGATATATACATTGCACAGACAGACAAACAGACATACATACAGGCCAACGCTAAAAATAGTTTTTTCGTATTCTAGAGGTCTCGAAACGTGTAGATCCGTCGAAAACTCGAGTTGCGATTTTCGACATGATTCCAATACTTCCCCTATACATTACCATGTATTGCAGGGAAAGTAAAAATTACGGACCCCTTGTCATCATAAATTGAAATAGGCCATATACCCGTAGAAGATATACCCGTATCAATTTCATTTTATTTTAATGAACAGGATAGAAAATAGATGAATTTGTAAAGTTTTTCCAAAATAAAACAAATGACTTAAGGAATTCGAAAATATCAATATATCTTTAAAATACTAAATATACTAAATGAAAATTAGACGTAATAATATAAATATTTACTTTGTAGAAAGGAACCGCATTCATGAAGGTCAGATACGAAGAATTATCGGTTCAGGACAAATACATAGCATGCATTTAAATATGAACATTGAAAATTTTTAATCTAGCAGCGTTGTATTGCGAATAACAATCAACAAACACACTTTAATGTGAACGGTGACGCTGCTTTTCAATAATTAGAGCAGCAATATTAGTTTCAATTAATGGTAATTTCATTCACAAGTTTTTCTCAACTTCCAATCTATTCCACAACTTAAGACTCCAAATAAGTGATGCGGGAGGAAGAAAACCGTTTCATACAAATAGAGATGATGTAAAAAGATGACGGAGTTAAGCACTTCAATGCGTTTCTTGTTTTTAAAATAGGATGACAGCTTAACTAATTGACTTTATTAATTTGAAAGACCTTTCAGTAACTTTTAATTAAAAAATCTGATGTGAGCAACATATGACTTCCCTTATATAATGTAATGAATTTACTACTTTTACAGTAAAATAATAGGTTTTTCTTAAAATAGATATTCTTTCCGAGATATTGAATATTCGTCAATGAGTCGTCTTTTTCATTGATTTAGCGTCATTTTTATCCATTCGACAAGATTTTCGTTAATTTGGCAACATTTAAAAAAGTCGAGGCGACACTCCGCCAAATTGGTCGCCAAAATCTCGCCAAGCGTAATAAACGGAGAAATAAGTTATTCTTATAGCAGATAAATGACTATTGGTGTTCAAATACAAAAGTATTACTCAAAATAGCTTTTCTCATGAATGGAACGAGCTAGATCCACGAGAATGATGTCACTCAATTTATCGCATTATATTACATATGAAAAGTGAAAAGGTTTCTCAACAGTTAATATACTTTTTTTATTTATGGGCACTCTAAATTCGGAAGGAGTGAGAAAGTCACTTTTGGGAGGAGTGACAAGCCTAAAAACTGATAATCACTCTTTTAGAGTGATTTTTTTGGTCATTTCACTCGTAAAAGGGATGCATATTTCACCTGAAAAAAAAGAGTGAAATATTTCACTCTTTTTTCAAGAGTCATTTCTCACTCTTTAGAACAAGTGAATTTCATACCACTCCTTTTCCGAGTGAAAGCATTTCAAAAATGGCAACAGCGCTGTTGTTTACATCGTGCACATTGCACAGTACTAGTAGCATTGGTGTATCAGCTCGTTTTATACGAAACTCTCTATTACACAAGTTTAATTTATTATTTTTTTCATGTGTTTAATCATTATTAGAATAGCATAGTTTGTATTCTAATACTGATCGTTAATAATTCGATAAGCGATACCGTAATGTATCAGCTGCCCCGAACGTTCTAGGCCTAAAAGTTGTGATATTAATTTTTTCTTTTGGATTTAAAAAAAATATATGTATATATATAGTAAATGCATATTTTTAGGATATTTAGAGCTGCTTTTGCTTAAAATTTAGTTTCAATAGCTATTTTCTTATGAATATTAAATGTTTCAAAACTGTTGCTTTAACTTTTATGTGTAGTAATCGCATAATTAATGTGTAGTAAGCGAACTTTAATGTGTAGTAAGCGAACGTTTATTTTCTAGCAGGTCGGATTTAAAATGTTTTTATTATTTAAGAGGTGCGCGAAAAATTTATCTTCGAATTAATGATATTTTGAGAGTATTTTCTATCATCTCAAAAATATTAGAACTTCTTTTTTGATTACTCTGGCATCGAAACGTGTTCAAATTTTCAAAAAATGAATGTTTAGTTAAATGAGTTACAAAACAATTATACATATATTTTGATACAATTTCTATGCTCTGTTGAATTTTCATGTTTTTGGACCCTTGAAAATACATTTTCCCAATCACTATCCTTCAATAAAACTTGTACGCTTAACAGAAAATATTTTACAAACAGCAGTAAATTGCTATTCTTCGTTCACTGTAAACCAACTGTTCTTTGCCAATTTTTTCAACATATTCTTTCATGCGAATGAGATGTTATGTTTACTTCTATTTCTTTTTTATTTATGTATTTCTTGTTTTCCCTAGAACTTAAAACAATTTCGGTACTTCCTTATTATAGTGGCCCCTGAAGATGAATTGCCAAGGTAGGTTGTAAAATCTCGCCAAGTGTTTGCAGTCCTAAAGAAACAGCATCTATTTATATTATCGTCATATTGATTTTTCGTTAACGTTTCCGATTTCGTACTAGTTTTTTTAAATTGCTTGCTTTTTTTAAAAACAATCTTGTTAACAATCTTACCAGACAGATCTTGTTACCAAACAGATTCCATATCATTATTCCAAGAATAATGTCTTTTACCTGACAAACGAATATATGATAATAATGGCCAAGACATGAAGCTGTATGTTAACGACGAAACCATTTGGAGGTGCAATGTAAAAAGAAGGGCCTCCATGTTGGAAATTGGTTCAGCGGTTCCAGAATACTGTTCGTAATTGCTTTTAGATTTATGTGCTGTTGGGCAGAGGAGTTGACGACTTTCAAATGGTGTGACAAACATCTTAATATGTGTGAAAATGCAACAATTGATTGGAACAATTACATGAGAGAAGTGTGTTCCCTACATCTAATGCAAAGATTTAATGGACGAATAAGTGGTGTCAATAAAATTGTTGAGTTCGATGAAAGTTTGTTCATCTGGTGTAAAAACAACAGTGGTATGGTACTCCAACAATGGAATTTCGGAGGAATATGCTGGGAAAATGACGAGTGCTTTC
This sequence comes from Amaurobius ferox, assembly GCA_951213105.1. Classification (NCBI taxonomy): domain Eukaryota; kingdom Metazoa; phylum Arthropoda; class Arachnida; order Araneae; family Amaurobiidae; genus Amaurobius; species Amaurobius ferox. The sequence goes on along the minus strand of OX578145.1, from coordinate 102,209,919 downwards.
TCATTCAAGTTGCGAATAGAATATGCTAGTACACTCATGGAAAAAATTATTGAACATGTACAAGATGAATCAACGATCAGTTCAGACTGTTGGAAGGGATACAGAACGGTGGATCTTGAAGCAGGTTTGTTCACACACAAAATGTAGAAAGAATGTGGGGTTCTGTCAAGTGGAATAATAAAAAAGATCAAGGCACGGCTCGGGATCACCTTGAATCATATCTTTCAGAATTTATGTGGAGAAGATACAAAGGGCAAAAAATGCTTTTGATGAATTATTGAAAATAATTTCAGAAATATGGCTTGTAATGTACAGCATAATGTCATAAAGATTATTAAAACTCTTCTTATAAAACATGTAAGTATTATATTATTTATTTCTGGGTGATCGGTTGAATTTCTCCCCACAGCTTCTTTGGCGCGAAACGTCTGGTTTTCGCGAAGCACCGAGTTACAATTCTATTCTGTTTTCATCACTAGTCTGGTAGCCTGCGACTTTCTGACATCAAATCAACATGTGGCTTTTTTGGATTCTTCATTTGAATAGGAAATAGGTATTTCATCGGATTTGTTGAGTATTTTTGCTGTACATCTATCTTGCATTTTCATTAAACATTTCACACGTAATTTTCGTATCTATTCTTTTATTTAATATTTTCTGTAGATTTAATTGGATTGCAGATAAGTTTTCAATGACATCTGGTACGCGGCAAATGGATTTGTGCGAATGTTTTAGAAAACGTGTTCCGGTGAGGAATGTTTAAAAAATGTGATGTCTTAGGGGAATGTACGTGTATGTTCAAAAAAACGTGTTTGTGTGGATGTAAGTGAAAATGTGGATATAAGTGCATTTACATAAAGGTTAGTTCTTTTATTTATTCATCCTGTGTTTTAAAATTGTCTTTTGTATTTTTCTGTGTTTGTAAAATGGTTCAAAGTACAATCATTTTTCTAAGTATCGTTTTTTCTTAAATTTCGTTAAGTCCAATTATTTCTCTAAAAGTATCGTTTCTCCTTAAATTTCGTTAAAGTCTAATTTTTTTTTCTTTTAAATTTGTTCTAAGTATCGTTGTTCTTAACTTTCGTTAAAGTCCGATTGTCCTTTTAATAAATTTCATTAAAATCCTTTTAAAATTTTTGAAGTTTCGAGTTATAAGTTTTTGAAATTGATTTTTAAAATCACAAAATATTTTAAGTATCGTGTGTTTCAATATGTTTTCTAAAATTTAAAAAGTTTTTTATTCTGCAATTACACTCGCAAGTTATGCAATATTTTTAGAATGCACAAAAATCTTGTAATCTTTTTATGAGTGTTATTCGGTTTTATTCAAATTGAATTCCATTATAATTACATTCAAAATTCCAGTTCATAAAACTGTAGAATACGTCACTTTGGTATGAAGAGCCTATTTTAAAAAATGGGAATATACGTCACTTTAGTGGGGAGGAGTCAATTTTAAAACACAGAGAAACATGTCAACTTGGCTCATTTTTGGCGCACCGAATGGAGGAGGGGGTATTCTTTCGATCTGCCTTTATTTTTATTTTTCTATTACACATTCGCTCTACAGACCTTGGCGAAATCGTAATTGTGGGGGCCACTATAATAAGGAAGTACCACAATTTCTAATTAAAGATTTTTTCCAACATCCACACCAAATCTTTCTTCGATCTAGGATTCAAATTTCCATACAAAATTACCTGCTTTTCTTTTACTGACCTGTGATCTGAGCTTTTGGCTACCTCTGTGCGACAAAAATGGTAAATTTTCTGAAGTGGAAGCTAAAGCTAATCTGCAAGCTAAGAAACGAAATCAACTGATGAAATTGACTGATGAACCAGCATTGAAGCTAGTGAAGGCTATGGTAGAATGGAAATTGGATTATATGGATGCTGTGACAAATCAATATGTCTTTGTGAAGAAACTAAAATACAAGTTTTGTTGCAGTTAACCTGAACTGGAAAAAGCATATGCCAAAGGGGGGGGTGGGGTAATAACTGTGTTAATTACTTTGATGGAGCTTCATCAATTAAAAAATGCAATGCTGAAAACCATTCCAAATACAAATGACTGACATATAAAAGTAATGGGAAAATATAATGCAGTGCATGCGAGAACAATTTTAGTCTAACTGTGGATGCGGTTTCATTGAGGAACCGAAATGAAATGTAAAGTTGTAAAGCTTTTTGACATAAGCCACTTTCTTGCAAAAGAAGAACTTCTAATTAGCCTTTTACCTGCTCAAATAAAGTTGGAAAAGAGGTATAGCATTGTATGGGAAAAATTTAATGTTAACCACAGGGATTGCAAAACATTTACGATGTTTATTGCCAAGTCTAAAGAATGATCCATCTTAAATGTGCTCTACATCAGTTTTTTAGGAGCACAAATGAATCCCAGAAAGAAAAAAAAAATTATGTACCTGAAGTATATTAAAAAACCATAATCCCCCTAAGAATAAGTACAGATGGTCCTTCACTTTCATATTTTAAGGCTGATTGAACAGTTAAAAAATGTTTTGCAAGTGATCCCATACCTTACTTTTAGCTATAAAAGTAAAATGCAATTTTATCTATGCATTAATAAATTTGATAATAATAAAAAAATAAATGTGTGTAACTACATCTACAATATATTTATATTTAAATGCTTTTTATCTGAGGTGTACTTTAGTGTTTCGTATTTAAATTTGTAAACAGTTTCCAAAGTAAGTGGTTTTCTTTTCATTATATACATTCAATTTTCTTTAACGTTTAGTGAAAAGTTTATAACAAATTAGAAATCATTTTTGATAGTTAAGATTGCTGTGAGCTTAATAGTTTTGGACTCCAACTTATAAAAGGTCACAATGGTATATGATGCCAGTTTTAAAATCTTATTTCTTGCCCTGATCCAAGCCAAATTAATTCATATTAATTTGACAAAAGCTGGTATTTATTGAATTGTTTTGAATAAAAGCAATTCTGCAAATATATATAAATGAAGAGTTTTGTTGCTATGGTGTAAATTAAGCTTAAAATTCCCAGTAGCCACATGGCGATTAACGAAATCCTGACTGCCCCCCCAAATTTTATGATAGTTTAAAATGATTCTTTTCCTTAAACAATCCCTCCCGTGGAGTGGGAAAATCTGGCAACAGTTGCTATGATACTGCGATCATAATTTATATTTACAGCCTAGAATGAGTGTAATCCACATTCCTATCCTCTCCCTCCCCGTAATCACCATGTGTTTTGAGCCATGTCCAGGAATAGCATCTCTGCCCTGCTCTATCCATTGACCCAGAATGCCACTCCCCACTTTTATATGCTATACAATAAGGTTTCATAATTTTTACATCTACATTAAATTTTAAACGGTTCCTGAAAGCAGATGCACAAATGGAAATAAAATCACTCGCAAAAATTAAAATGGTGCATGAAATTCGCTCCCGCTATTTTCGGCTTCTTCTTCGACCCAGACCATCTGACCTACCAAAAGCATATAAAGTATTTGTTTGAATGGCTGGGAAGCACCACTTTTTTTCAATTTAGACTGGAACCCAGTAGGGGAGGCATCCACAGGGACAGTACCCTTCTTCCACTACCGAACTCAGACCAGACCGGAAGGACTTACGGACTCAGATGCTTAATTTGATCGTACTCCGCATGAACACGGTGACAGTTTTGACAGTGGCGGGAATCGAACCCGGGCCGTCTAAGTTCATTTCCCGCAGGCAAACCATGGGGCTGTCATGCCCCTTGCTATTTACAGCTTGTAAATCTATTTATTAGTAAATATTCATTATAACATATTTTACACCATGAAAATTAAAATAATCTATATGAAAGAGTTTCGATAATACGCTGCGGCCCGGGACTGGCACGAGCTAACCTATATTTGGGCACCCGGTGCAAATAATGGGCATCAATCTTGGGGTTGGGGGAATGCTTTAAACTAGATCGTGAGTCTTGCTGCATGGAAGTTTTTCGTTCAGAAAAATTTCAGAAATCCTTTAATTTAATGTATTGTAACTTATTTTAGTTATCTGTCACTGACAATGTTAAACACTAAAAATGGATTCCTAAAATGCTAAGAGATTAGTTGTGTTTTCAGAAGTACTAACTATTAACAATTATCAATTCAAGGTTAAATCAGTTCTATTTTCAACTTTCTCGCGGCCAAGGATAGTTGACGCCAGACATATAGCGATACCTTGCACCTGAACAAAGTACTCGCCAGGTCAAGACATGGAGAAGGACTGGTTGTTCAATTTGTGTCTACTGTATAATAAATCTATAAATAAATAAATGTAATATAGCTGTAATTTTCTAAATTATTACATAACATTTAAATATGTTTATACACTAATTTATCATAATTTTAAGTAAGTTGAAAAATATTGCACATTTAACAGCTGTCAACTGGCCACTAAACTTCACAAACCTACAGGTCAGTGGCTACTAACTAAAACTGGGAAGCTTTAGATGTAAAATTCTAGTATTTACATCCTACTGAAGTAGTCCTACTGAAGTCTTGTTATGTTTGATCGGCAAGTATTATTCTCTATTTTCTTTATAATTTAGTGCCTGTCATCTTTTGTACACTAGGGTAAATTTAATATAGACTTACCTTCAAAATAAAGCTGATTTTGAACCAGAGCCGTAGGTAGAAAGAAAATTCAAGAAGAGTTTTAAATTACTATAGTAATAAATACTTGCTTTCCAAACAGTTACTTTACATCTTTGGGTAGGTCAGATGGTCTTGGTAGAAAAAACAAAACTATTCGCTAAATAGTGCTAAGGTAAGAATTCGCTACATAGTGCTAAGGTAATGCTTCCTTGCACAGTGCAAAATTTAAAAAAACAAGTAATTGAAACAGCAGTCCAGTTCCAGAATAATTGGAGCACATTAAAATAGGACAACCGATGGAATGCAATTGACCATCACGAAATCAAATAGAATGGAACGATTTAAGGAAACGGAACATCAAGGTGATAATGGAGCACCAATTATAGTGCATATAAATTTGTGAGAACATGATGTGGAATAGTATGGAACCAAAATTGTGATGAGAGAGCATAATGGACCATGGAATAATCTAATTTTGAAAACAAGGCAATAGAATGCAATGAAACTACTACAAAATTGTCTAAGCAGGAAGGAAGGAGTAACAGAATAAGAGAACAAGCAGATTAAGTCATAAAGGGAGCAGAACAAAACAGACTATACAACGTAGTCTAGGAAATAGAACAGACTAAAATCCTGTAATTAAGATGGAATAGTTCAAAAATATTTATTAAAAGGAGGAACAGTAGCTTCATAGTGGAGAGAAAGAAGTGCCATAATGAAACATAATATACAACGAACTTTTTATGGAACATAGAACAGAATGGGTTACTGGTCACAACTGATGCAAAGGCATATCCTCCAACCAATATTTATAAACAATTTTATTGAACACTAATCTACATTAAAACAATACTAATTTGAATTAATATTGAACCATAAATAACATTGTCTAGTGTTTTTGCCCCTTATGCAAAGGCAAAAACCAACTCAACAGTGAAGAAAAATTTTCTGTTGTCTGTATCAAGATTTTCCCTGCTTTGATGCATGCTACGTCCTCATTAATATACAAAGATTTGAATATGGTAGTAGAAAAAAAAAATGCTGCATAACATGGTAAATATGATACACATTAAGTGTCTCTTGGTGAATTGTCAGTCATAACAGAAGTGTATAAAGAACATGGTATCCTCCTGTAAAACATTTAATGAATTCGAAGTCAAACCTATCATCAATTTTCATTTCTTCTGTCTGACCAAGACATTAATGCTGTCATGTTTGCAGTAAAAGAACTGGTTTTAAAACCGAAATTATTTTGTTTCTTGCATTAGTTGATTTTGCGATAAATTTTTTATAATTATCAAATAGCTAATAATTTGAACAAAATTCTTACAGGTATATTATTTTTCCTTTTCACAATAAAAATAAGATAACATGATTTTCTAATAAAGGAATTTAGTCAACTTTTAATAAATTATATATATATATACAGCTTTAAGACTGTTTTCTATGAATTATTATTTCAAGAGTTATTTAGGTTTTCTTCTTTTATATACATATTGTGGCTCTGAAGCTATGTTTGATCCTTAGGTCCCAGAGATTGACCTGTATATTGTGTTACTGTTTTGAGAAACCGTAAACATTTGAATACCTGTATAGGCTATGCTTATAAGATTTTCTATCTGGTATATTAAAAAAATTGTATAATTGTAGTGGAAAGAAGATATGCAATTAGGATAGATTCACATATTGATACTCTATAATACTACCGGTTTGAACATCTTTGGTAAAGATATTTTTAGGCATACACAGATTTAGAATTTTTTTTGTTCGGGAGTGCTAAAATACTTTAGCTCCGATCCAGTGGTCGAACGGTCAGGGGCATGTGTTTCCGTCTGATTGCTGGATTGCCGGGTTGTGGTTCGAATCCCGCCAGCGGGCATGGATGCTGTATTGTCGAGGCAAAGTCAGACTTCCGCCCTTGGGGTGCCTCAATATAAAGTGAAGCTGCAAATTTCTCCCCTTCGCCATGGGATCAGGTTGTCTAGTTGATGTGGTGCATAGACGCTCCTTCACCATGTGGGAATAAGTAACAACAACACAAAAAAATACTTTTGCACACCTGAACAAATTTTTTGCAATGTATGTTGTCAATATACAATTGAAAACAATACCACATTTTTGCATTTTATTTGCAATGTCAATATACAATTGAAAAATCACTAGGGTGTTTTTGAAACTTTGGGGGGGAGAGGGTATAATCAAGCCTTTCCTACCTACCTAGCTCTGCGTTATATTTTAAGAGTAAAAAAAATTGAATTTTTGTTTCTTACTGGTTAATTTAGCCTACATGTGGAATTGTGTGTATCTAATAAAACTAACAGATGAAGCTGTTTCATTCAGTGGTTGTTTGTGATTTCAGGAATGGGTTAAGCAGATTTCAGCGGTAGGATTCCTCCTCTAGCTTGACAAAGCATGCATCATCAAAACACATCATGCTACTGGCACAAATGTTGTTAAATTATCTAAAAGTAGCCAAACGAGTCTGAAAAATTTGCCAAATAACAATAATAATAACCCATTCAGCCGATAACATTGAAGCAATACTGTGTCACCTGCTTCACTTCACAAGCCGCTACTGGTTTCATTTGCTTTTTATAAGCTGTATTTAAAGACATATATATATATAATCAGATAATGCTCTGAAAGAAATTATATTTAATGAAGATTCTCGGATGCAAATTTAAGCAGATATTTTCAAATAATTGACTAAAATGAAATATATAAACAAATTGGGTTTATGGAATAAAAAGAATTAAATTTGTATGAAGTTTTGTCATTGCACATTGAATTTCACAAGAAAGATTTAGCCCTACTTTAAATCTTTGAGCTTGTTATGCGTTAAGGTAATCACCTGATGAAATGTGTATTCAATTTAATTTAAAAATTTGTGCAATCTGTCGTTAAAAATTAAATGCATTAATGTCTAAATGTTAAATTAAATTGCTTTATGAATACCAATAAAAATAATCTTGATAGCTGCAAAGTTAGAAATACTCAGAAATTGTTATTTTCATTCAAAAAGAAGCAAGGATTGAAAACATTTTTTAATGAGGAGACAGTAATAAAATGTACTTTAAAGTAATTTTAAAGTACAATTATTAATTTTTGATAATTTTAATGTAAATGTACTCATTTAATGGAAAATGGATCTAATTAAGTAGCTAAATTAAATAAAAGTGCCTGTGAAATTATTCTAAAATAAGTTATTTTAATCATTGAAATTGTAAAACTTCACTTTTATGCTTGCTTAAAGCCTAATATCTGTATTTTGATAATGCAAACACTAGAATTTAAAATACATAGAATACAGATAAAATCTTGATTTTAGATCAGCTAAAATATATTTTAATGCTTATTTTAAAACTAAAAACAGGATTACCTCCACTGAGATAACACTATTTAGGGATGCATATTTATTAGCTCCTAGAAGAGTGATTATTCACTCCTAAATAGAGTCTATTAATCACTCCAAAAACACTAATTCTTCACTCTTTCTAATGGGTGAAAAACCACTTTTGCCAAGAGTGCATATAGTCACTCTTTCTAATGAGTGGAAAAACCACTTTTACTAAGAGTGTATATAGTCACTCCTTGACATGGATTATTCACTCCAAGGTGGAGTCAATAAATCACTCATTCAGAGTGGGCATTCACTCCAAAGGAGTGACTATTCACTCTTTCCCTTGAGTAGAAAACCCACTTTTTGTTAGAGTGAATACTCACTCTTTAGAGGTTGGCTCAATTTCAAGTCTTTCTTAGAGTGACTATTCACTCTTTTTGAGTGAATTCTCACTCTTTCAAATTTAGAGTGGGATTTTTTGATAAATCTATTTTTAAAATGTGCAATATCTCAAGAACGTTCATGCTAGCGTTCTAAAGTTTATGTCAATCGTTTTCTAAGGAAAAATAACATAAGAAATGTCTATTTGCGCAACTTCATTAAAGCTTTTGATTTTTTGATGGTTTTTTCAAAATTTCACTTGAAAATTTACGGGGGTTCTGAACATTCGATAACGTTTAAAAACAATAAGCTTCCAGTATTTACGGATTGTGATTTTTGTACCAAATTTCATTTGAATCGCTCCATTCGTTCGTCAGATATAGTCTCCACATACTCACTGACACACACACACACACACACACAGACATCACCCCAAAAATGTTTGATTCGTGATCAGGGATGCTTGAAAAGTTCTCTCCCGTCGAAAACTCGAATTCCAATTTTCGACCCTGTCACAATACTTTCCTTATACATTATGTATATAAGGAAAGTAAGAAAAAGAATTTAACAGAAGTTTAATTAGTTATAACACTTATTTTTGTGTCATTCGCGGACACACCTTTGGGTTTATGACGTATTTTTGGAAAATAACTGCTGTGGGGGATATCTTTCTGCATATTTTTTACACTACTGGGTGCGCATTATTGCATTTCTGGCTGCATATTTTTCACATTTCTGGAAGCATACTTTTCATCTGGGTGCATATTTTTTTTTATGTATTGCGCTAACGCCCAATCAATAAATATAATTCAGAAGCACGTTAGTATAAATGCTTCAATAATTTTATCATTTTACTAGCAGCGATTACCCGGCGTTGCTCGGGATTTACGATGCAAAACTCTGATAAAAATTACACCGGAACTTATAGGGCCGTGAATCTTATACATTGTTTTTTCACTGTGAAAAAAGTAAATTCATTGCATTATATAAGAAAAAAAATCATTCCATTATATAAGTCATAGCTGTTTCCGGCGCGCCCTTCGCAGCTAGGCTCTCAGGGCAGCGTCTCGGAATGTGATTATTAGGTGTCCATAATTGATGTACAGTCAATATGTACAGTTTGAAATATGTACAGTTTGAAAGGAAAACTAAAATGACTCTTAAACGCTAGGCAACAATGCAAATGTTAACAAATTAAATGGCATTATCCTAATTTGTTAGGTTTTACCGCAATGCTTGCTTGTAAACCACATTTTTTGATTTTCCTCCCGGAGCTAAAACATACAAATTTTATGAAGTTCCTACACTTAAGCATGCCATATACAATTGGCCATGAGAGAAGCAAGAACTTTCTAAATTCACGCCTGCAAATTTAAGGGTTTGTCCTTGAGATTAGTTGATGGTTATGGCAAATGCCAGTCTAACTGGGAACTGGACTCGTTTGAAGCTAAATGGTAGGTCGGTTGGTATCAACGGTATGCGGGGTATGAATATGTCCTCTCCTTTTGTCTTTCCTGTTAATAACGTGGTTTCTATGACATTTGGTAAAATCTTTTTGACACACAGCCGTGTTCTATTGCATAGTTTTGGTGGGTCCAGATTCCGCAGAAGCATTATTGGTGATCCTTTCTTTAACTTCAAGATATGAGAAGGCATTCCAGGTGGCTCAAGGTAGTTCAGAAATTCCAGCGGGTAATTAACGGCATCATCGGTGTTCAATGCAGAGTCAAATGACTTGTCATGATATAAAATGCTGATAATTAAATGACCATTAATATTCACAAAATGCTGATAATTAAATAACCATTTTCATTTCTTAATACTTTTCGTTGTTGAGTAAGCCTGTGAAAAATAAACCATGGTGATAGAGTTTCCATTTAAATTCATATTTCAAACCTGCGATTTTCAAAAGTGACTAATACGTTCAATAAACTCTCACCAAACTCAGAGATTTAATTGACTTTCACGTTTTAAACCAACGATGTCCAAACTTTTTCGTTGGCAATCATGGAGTTAGAGAGTAGAATTCCTAGAAAAAGTTTCGTTTTCCATTAATATCTCGACAACCCCTAGTCTTAAAAACTCGAAACTTGGACTAAATTTATGGAAGAATATTTTAAAGCTACCCACAAAATTTCATTAAATTCGGTGCAGCTGTTCTCCCGTGATGGTGAGACAAACGAAAGTTTCATTTTTCACTAATATCTCAAGAACGCCTGATTGTAGAAACTCGAAAAATAGACTAAATTCAGTGAGGCTATTTCAAGTCTACTCACCAAATTTCATCAAATTCGGTTCAGCTCTTCTCTCATGATGTTGGATAATACATACATACATACTTTTCTTCTTTATATATATAGATTTATTATTAAAATATTTTGAACACAAAAGGTGCAAATGAATAATAGATTTACAGATTTAGCAGCGATGATACCATGGTACGCCACACTCCAATATTATCACATAATTTAATGGTAGACAAAATTGGCCAGCGTATGCTGGTCACTGACCTCATTTTTATAATACGGGATATTTTAAGAATGAGTATAGCAAAAAATACAACCAAGATAAACAATTTGTTGCAGAATATTTTTTCTGGGGAAAAACATTAAAGAAATCACTTTTATACTATTTGAAGAAGAAAACCGATGATTATAGTAAACTTTCAATTACCTAGTTAATATATTATATAATTTGTACATAAACTCATAAATTCCGCAATATATGCCCTTATAAAAAAAAATAATCCAAAGCAGACTACAAGTATGAATAACATTAAGTTTCCAACCTAATCAAACTTGAAATAAATTTAAAAAATCTGATGTGGGCAACACATGACTTTCCTTATATAATGCAATTAATTTACTACTTTTACAGTTTAAAAAAATGTTATTCTTATAGTGGATACTTATATTCTTTCCAAGATATTGAATTTTCTTCAATTAGTCTTCATTTTCATTGATTTAGCGTCATTTTTATCATTTTGGCGAGATTTTTTATTGCACTGCAAATGTAATCCATGGGCTAAATATTGCAATCACCAATTTTTGGCTTGAAAATGGTGTCTACAACGATGAAAAGAAAGCGAACAAATGAAAGCAGCGATATTTTAGTTGATTTTGAAAGAGATAATAATGAAATGGATGATTTGTAATATAATAAAACGTGCAAAAATAATAATAAAAATTAATAATTTTTGTTGATGACTTTTTACCTGTTTTCCTTTAAAAAATCTGATGTGGGCAGCACATGACTTTCCTTATATAATGCAATGAATTTACTACTTTATAGCAAAAAAATAGCTTATTCTTATAGCAGATATTTATATTCTTTCCAAGGTATTGAATTTTCGTCAATGAGTCGTTATTTTCATTGATTTAGCGTCATTTTTATCATTTTGGCGAGATTTTTGTTAATTTGACAACAATTAAAAATGTCGCCAAGTGGGCGACATTCCGTCAAAATCTCGCCAAGCGTTATGGACGGAGAAATAAGTTATTCTTACAGCAGAAAAGTGATTATTGGCGGTCAAATACAAAAGTATTACTCAAAGTATCTTTTTTCATGAATGGAACGAGCTAAATCCACGAAAATGATGTCACCATATTTATCGCATGGTATTACATATGAAAAGTGAACATGTTTCTCAATAGGAAATCTTTTTTTTTATTTTATATAACTTTTTGATAATTTTTTTCAAAAATGTGCAAGATCTCGAAAACGGTTCGTGTTAGCGTCCTAAAATTTATGTCAATCGTTTTCTAATGAAAAGTTACATAAGAAATGTCTATTTGCGTAACTTTATTAGTGGTTTTGATTTTTTGACGATTTTTTCAAAATTTCACCCGAATATTTAGGGGGGTTCTGAACATTCGATTGCGTATAAAAACAATAGGCTTCCAGTGTTTACGGATTGTGATTTTTGTGCCGAATTTCTTTCGAATCGGTCCATTCGTTCGTCAGTTATCGTCTCCACAGACTCACTGACACACACACACACACAGACATCACTTCAAAAATGTTTGATTCATGATCAGGGATGCTTGAAACGTGCTCTCCCGTCGAAAACTCGAATTCGAATTTTCGACCGCGTCACAATACTTTCCTTATACATTATGTATATACGGAAAGTAAAAATTCTTTTTTATGACAAAAAATTGTTTGTTAATCTATTTTACAATCATTATTAAATGAATATTATTTTTATCAATAAAAAATACTTTCAAGGATTAGTTAAACAATTAAAAATATTATATAAGCTCATAGATTTGAAAGATATTCATGGATATTACAGGATTATTAGAGGATATTACAGGATTAGATTTTCGGACTATGGAAAGATTAAAAGTTATCCTGAAACTTAATGTAAATATTACAATCAAAAATGAGAAAAGACTGTAATATGCATTTCCAGTTCAATAGCAATTCATAAATGGTTTAACTTGATGCAACTTCGAATCAGTTTTTAATTTATACATGCCCATTGGTTAATATCTTTCAATAAAACTTAGTAATGACACATCAAATAATTCATATTTGTAAGCTGATAAAAACTTCATAATCTCTTGTTTCAAGCTTGTATTAAAAACAACTATTAGAATTTATTGGCAATATTGATGTTCGATAATGCAAATAAATAATAGTGCACAACATAAGCTTTTTATTTTTAATCACTTAAAATAATATCGTTATTTTCCCTACCATGTAAAATATTGGAAAAATAGAAAATTGTTCGAATTGGGTCTAAAATTCTAATTCGAAATTTTAATAGTTGCAAATTTTAGGGATTTTAGAATATCAATCTACTATTTTAAGTGTGACGCCTGTGTATCTGCGCAATGTATGTATCCTCTGTTACGTAAAATCTATTCGTCCAATTTTAATGAAATTTACTATGTAAAAACGATGTCTGTAATTACAAATTGAATCCTTCATTGTAGTAAAATCGCTACAAGATATACCCTTCTATTTTCGTACTTTTCTACGTTTAAATTACAAAAAAAATGTATTTATTTTCATTCAATTGCAATTTCTGAACATTTTACCCTTTCAGGTTAAATTTATTTTCCCCAAGTCCCATTTATTACTTTCCTTATATACATAATATATAAGGAAAGTATTATGACAGGGTCGAGAATTCGAGTTTTCGATGGGAGAGCACGTTTCAAGCATCCTAGATCACGAATCAAACATTTTTGAGGTGATGTCTGTCTGTGTGTGTGTGTGTGTGTGTGTGTGAGTGTCAGTGAGATTGTGGAGATATCACGAACGAATGGAGCGATTCGAATGAAATTTGGTACAAAAATCACAATTCGTGAATACTGGAAGCCTATTTTAAACGCAATCGAACGCTCAGAACTCTCGTTTTTAAACGCAATCGAACGCTCTGAACTCTCCTAAATTGACGAGTGAAATTTTGAAAAAATCACCAAAAATCAAAACTTTTAATACAGCAAAAATTAAGCACACATCCACAACAGAAGGTCTTTATTTTACTTCCTATAAGACGTACAAAAGTTAAAAAAAAAAAGGCCAGAGCGCTTTCGAGCATAAGTACGCTCTTCATCAGTGGCTACACGGAAATAAAATTGAATCGTTCATATATAGACCAGATATAGCGACAAAATTTGCATAAATACAATTTACAAAAGAATCTACGTTTAGACAAGGATTAACCGTAAGCTATTTTTTAGAGTTTCAAAAATTTCAACAACAAAAGAACAGCATATTAAATTACAATTTAATTACAGAAATCGAAAAAAAAGGGGTGGGGGCGGCAACCAAGCGTAATCCCAAAGATGAAGACGTCAAAGATAACTTTGCAGAGACTTGAATTGCATGGAGTCGCGAATGAATGGCCAAGCGTAACTCAAATTCATAACAGGGTCAAAATTACAAACGGACTCACGGTAAATATAAATAAAAAGGGATTCAAAAAGGAGAATTTTACGAGGGTTATTACAACGCATCAAAACGCATCTTATAGGAAGTAAAATAAAGACCTTCTGTTGTGGATGTGTGCTTAATTTTTGCTATTATAACATCAGACGTGATGCCAAATTATTTATTACTTTTAATATAGTTACGCAAACAGACATTTCTTATGTAATTTTTCCCTAGAAAACGATTGACATAAACTTTAGAACGCTAACATGAACTGTTCTCGAAATATTGCACATTTTTCAAAGGAATTTATCAAAATATCCCATAAATTAAAAAAAATACATTAACTGTGAAGAAACATGCTCACTTTTCATATGTAATATCATGCGATAAATTAGGTGACATCATTTTCGTGGATCTAGCTCGTTCCATTCATGAGAAAAAATACTTTGAGTAATATTTTTGTATTTGAACGCCAATAGTCATTTATCCGTTGTAAGAATAACTTATTTCTCTATCCATAACGCTTGGCGAGATTTTGGCGACGAATTTAGCGCAATGTCGCCAACTTGGCGACTTTTTGAAATGTCAAATTAACGAAAATCTCGCCAAATGGTTAAAAATGACACTAAATCAATGAAAATGACGACTAATTGACGAAAATTCAATATCTTGAAAAGAATATAAGTATCCACTATAAGAATAAGCTATTTTTTTGCTATAAAAGTAGTAAATTCATTGCATTATATAAGGAAAGTCATGTGCTGCCCACATCAGATTTTTTTTAAGTAAAACAGATAAAAAGTCATCAACAAAAATTATTATTAATTTTTATTATCATTTTTGCACGTTTTATCATATTACAAATCATCCATTTCATTATTACTGATTCAGGTATCTCTTTCAAAATCAACTAAAACATCGCTGCTTTCATTTGTTCGCTTTCTTTTCATCGTTGTAGATGCCATTTTCAAGCCAAAAATTGGTGATTGCAATATTTAGCCCATGGATTACATTTGCAGTGCAATAAGGAAGTAATTAGCGAGGAAAAAAAATTATATCTTTTTTCATCCAGACATCTGACTGGAAGTAATAATTTTCAATGTCGGAGCTTTCTCGACACAGGATCGCAAAGGGTTGAGTATTCCAGTGAATGCGTGGAATGAATATATTTATATGCTACCACTTTAATTAATCTCCGTTATCAGATTCCTACACTTGCCCGGCACATTATGTAAAAAAATTATTAGATGACTACAACGAACATGTAGTACTTATAAGGAATATCCATCAACCAATCACCAAGTATAGCTAAAGAATCAAACCAATTAGCATATAGTGTCATATTTAGACAAAATATCAGTTTACTGCGCTTGACAGTCCAGTTTTTAACAAACAATCACGTATCACGAATCAAATGAGGAAAAATGTTGAAACCTGTGGAAACAATGTCTTGACCAACTTTCTTTTCCAATTCATCCACTGCACAAGCGGATTGCGAATTCTCTGACGTATAGGACGAAAAGTTGGTTTAATCTTCAGCCTTTGAACACTTACCACTGGCACAATCTCCGCTTGCTGTTGCTTCTGGCCGGAAGATGTAGATTTCGCCTTCTCCTCTTCGATTTTCTCTTTGTGTTCTTCGCCGTCGAAGTATTTTCTCTCCTTGGTGTCATAGGCAGCATCGTGAGCCTCCTCATTCTTCTCCTCCTTGACGAAACCACGGTCTCTTTCACCTTCCTTTGAGCCGTGTGCAGCACCTTCTTGGTCTTTGAGGCGAGAACCGCTGGTATGGCTGGCAACGCCTTTGTCATGGTGGGCGTCTGCAAAATGAAAGTATATATTATACCTCTGTTAGTTGTTACACTCATCAAATAACTAACTAAATAAAAATATGATCGTAAAAATAAATATATATTAAAGAACCACAAGGGCCAACGAGAGAGGAGGAAACCGGGGCTAGAGCCTCGGTCCGGCAACTAGAGGAAAAATTAGGTACACCCTAAGAGCTAGTATCACTCTTCGATTACTCTTCGATTACATCTCGAAGGGTACAATCAGAAGGGGTGCGGGAGTCCCAGAGGAAGCTTTAGCCCTAGGGCCCACAATCGCCTGCCACAGGTCTGCTGGTCACTTTTTTTCAAATCGAAATGATATTACGAAATTTTACGACAATAATTCGACTAAAATTTTGTAACAATCCAAAAGAAAACACCAATATTTTAAGAATAGTTTACATCACTGAAAGAAGCTTCTTAGCATTAAAATTACATATAAAAAGTTCATTCAATATAGCTAATAGCCACTCTTCACCTCAGTTTGTTACAGTTAAATAAAAATATTATAGGAACCGCAAGCACTTTAAAAAGGAATTCTCTTTTGGTACAAACAACGATTGTTCTCTATACAGGGTTTCTAATGTTACGAACATACTTTTCATTGTCGTGGCAAATAAAATATCCCGATAGCACTCCGATTTTAAAACAGGCTACAGAAGATCAAGGTGAAATATAATACTTTTAACCTCAAGGGGGTTAAGCAAAGAATCTAGACAAGAACTCAAATTTGACCTTTCCTTGAGAACGAGTTGTAAAATTATTCCTGAGTTTTTATTCTCCGAGGATAAGGAACATAATTCGCCCCTTCACCATATAAGGAAGGCAATGGTGAATGCTGCGGTATAGCTAGTATGGCTTTTTCAGACCATTAGAATTGGGCGAAAAATTGGTTACTTTTTTCCGCCACAATTCTTGCCACAGTTATAAAGAATAATACAATAGCAGTGAGATAATTTATCTTCATTACTATCATCACCTTTAAATCCCTTGAGTATTTCTGCGCTCAATCAAGAGCATCTCTATTCCAAAATTCAAAACATTGTTAAAATTCATTCTGTTCAACCAGTATCTCTCTCAGGGTAATTGCATATGCAAATTAAATAAGGGAATTCCACAGGGAGGAATCTCATCCACAATACGGGCCAACCTTTATCTACATTTTTAAGAAATTCAGTACCCTTTCAACAGCCATACCATGTACAGATTCATTGATGATCTAATTGTTGTTGAAATAACTAATGATACCACGATGTTAAACTTTCAGTTTTATCCTCCTAATCTACAACTAATTGAAAATGTATATACATCACGCTGGATCAATTGCCTAGACGTTAGATTAAAAATTCAAAATGAAGGCACATTAAAAATTAAAATATACGACAAAACTTAATCATATAGCTTCAAATTAAATAAACTTCAACATTATTCATCCAATCTATCAAAATCAGTTTATAAAAATATTATTAATAATCAGTTATTAAGAATAAAAATGTTAAGTACACCATGTTACTATGAAGAATGTTTTATTAAATTCCTAAACACCGCTATCCAAAATACTTACTCGTCAAACCTTATTTTTTCATTTATTAAAACACAATTTAAATTTAAATACAAAACCCTGCTCCAATTACAACAACATATCGACAGGCCAATCTTAACCATGTTTTAATAATCAAAAAATTTTAAACAAATTATCATCTCCATGTTTCACTTCCAACAGTTGCACCCTTAGTCTATCAACTTAACTGTAACCTGTTTTGAGTTGGAACAAAGCTTAGTCAGTATCAATAACTCTCCAATGTAAGCAGCACATAGGGTAACTCAATTTATGTTATTTTATTCTTATTCTTTTTCATCTTAAGCATAACATTGTATTCTCATATAAATACAAAGCATTACACTGGTATATTTGATTATTTTATTTTTATATTTATATCTGATCCATTTTCTACTTTCTTCCACGTTGGACCATGTGCATTATTTCTGTAATACAATTTACAGTCATGCACACAGAAACGTAGAATCAGCATTAACGAACCAAGTATCGCCCTTGATAACGTACATGGTTTCGGAAATGCTTTTCACTTTTTTCAATTTATTCATTTTCAAAAAAATTTTGGGAGTCAGAAAGGTCTAGTTCCACGTGCAAAAAATTTTTCTGTTTTGCAACTTTTCATCTTATGCACTATTCATGCTTTTACACCATGTATGTTTATGCAGGGAACAAAGGGATTAGTACCTTAAGTACCTGTATTACATATATGATATATAACACTAAAAAATTTAATCTAAGGAAGTAGTTAAGGGATTATATTCACCAGTCTTTACCACATGTAATTCTTTTATCAATGCCTAAACATAATAGAATAGGGAAAAAGGGGTATTTTATACCAATTTAGTACCTGTTTTATTTATAATGTTATATTTATAATGTTCTATTTATCATATGCACAAGCTAGTCGTATAGTCATTTTTAATATCAAATATTCACTTCAGACCATCTTATTTTCATTTTTGCTATACAGAACAATTT
Source organism: Amaurobius ferox (assembly GCA_951213105.1). Classification (NCBI taxonomy): domain Eukaryota; kingdom Metazoa; phylum Arthropoda; class Arachnida; order Araneae; family Amaurobiidae; genus Amaurobius; species Amaurobius ferox. Next base: position 102,191,333 of record OX578145.1, on the reverse strand, counting down.
CAATAAATGATCAATCTCTGGTATATATATTACAAGTAAATTAAAATTCTTCAATTATAAATATATATATATATATATATATATATTTATTTATTTTACTTGTATTATATATACCTGAGATTGATCATTAATAGAAAATATTCTGTATAGCATAAGTGAAAGGAAGATGTACTGAAAAGTAAATGTGACATCAAAGATACTATACGACAAGCCGTTGGATATTTAAAAAAAAACATGTTAATAAAACATTATAAGTAAAACAGGTACTAAATTGGTATGAAATACTCCTTTTTCCCTGTTCCATATAAAAGTGAAGGAATGGAATAAGAATTACATGTGGTAAAGAGTTGTGAATAAATTTTTAACAACACATTAAGCTGAAAGTATTGATATAAATCATATATGTAATGCAGGTACTTAAGGTACTAATCTCCTTGTTCCCTGCATAAACATACATGGTTGTTGTTGAAACCCAGACCGTCCGACCTACCAGAAAGGTGTAAGGTAACTGTTTGGACGGTCGGGAAGTGCCACCCAATTTAGACCGGAACCCAGTGGGGGAGGCATCCACAGGGACCGTACCCTCCTTCCCCTACCACCAACCTCTCGGAAGGACTTTCGGACCCACATGTTTAACGTGATCGTACTCCGCATGAACACGGCGGCAGTTTTGGCAGTGGCTGGAATCGAACCCGGGCCTACCGAGTGCAACTCCAGCGCGCTAACCAATGGGCTACCGCGCCCCATAAACATACATGGTGTAGAAACATTGTTTTGCACGTCGAGCTAGGCCTTTTCTAGCTCCCAAAAATTTTTTGAAATTGAATAAATTGAATAAAGTGAAAAGCATTTCCGAAACCATGTACGTTATCAAGGGTCATACATGTTCCGTTAATGCGGATTCTACGTTTCTGTGTGCATTAATGTAAATTGTATTACAGAAATAATGCGCATGGCCCGACGTAGATGAAAATACAAATTGGATCAGATATATAAGAAATCAAATATAATAATCAAATATACCCGAGTGTGGCTAAGTATTTATAGGAGAATATAATGTAATGAAAAGGTATAAGAATATAATAATGTAAATGTATTTACCCCTTGCGCTGCTTAGCTGTGTAGATTACATGATACTGACTAAGCATTTTTACTCAATACAGGTTACAGTTAATTCTATATACTAAGACTTCAACTGTTGGAAGTGAAACATGGAGATGAAAAATTATTTAAAATTGTTTGAGAATGACCTGTCAATAAGTTGCTGTAATTGCAGCAAACTGTTGAATCTAAAATTAAAATGTGTTTTATTAAAAGAAAAAATAAGGTTTGGCGGTAGGTATTTTGGATAGTGGTATTTATGAACTTAAAAAGATGCTCCTTGTAGTAACAAGATGTACTTAACATTTTTATTCTTAATAACTGGTTATTAATAATATTTTTATATACTGATTTTGAAAAATTGGATAAATAATGTTGAAGTTTATTTACTTTGAAGTTATAAGTTTCTGTTTTGTCGTATATTTTAAATTTTAATGTGTCTGCATTTTGAATTTTTAAACTAACGTCTAGATAATTGATCCAGTTTGATGCATATACATTTTCAATTAGTTGTAGATTAGGTGGATAAAAATTAAAGTTTAATATAGGTGCTTCATTAGTAATTCCAATAATAATTAGGTCATCAATAAATCTGTATATGATATGACTGTTGAAAGGGTATTGAATTTCGTAAAAATGTAGATAAAGGTTGGCCAGTATTGTAGATGAGATTCCTCCCTGTGGTATTCCCTTATTTAATTTGTATATGCAATTTCCTTAAGATAGATACTGTTTGAACAGAATGAATTTTAATAATGTTTTGAATTTTGGAAAAGAGATGTTTTTTGATTGAGTAAATTGTTCATATAAATTTATTATGACTTTATATAAATCATTAATATCAATGTTATTAAAGAGGTCTTTGATATCAAAAGTTTTAGTATCATGCATGTAAGGTGGTTGTTTTAGGTGATTAATCAGTTCCAAACTATTTTTGATTATATGTGTTTGTTGTGTAGTGAAATGATCATAAATTTGATTTAGTATAATTAGAAGTTGTTTGTCAGCAGCATAGGTGTATGAATTCAATCCTATAGTAACAGTTCTAAAAGAAATTGGTGATTTATGGAATTTAGGTATGAGTATCAGGTAGGGAAAATTAAGATTGTGTGTTTGTTTAAGAAGTTTGTAGTAAACAATAATTAGTTTACTTATTATAGTGATATTAGAGTTTATAGGAGTTAATGAAATTGAGATATGGAGTTGCAGTTTGAGTTCGTCCAAATAAAAAAAAATTTGCAAATAAACGCATAATTACTTGATGCTTTATCAACATAAGTGATTACAAATTTGTCTTGTAATAACTTGATCTCTTTAAAGATGTTTTGGTAATTATGCGTATATTTTGGTATAGGAAATTGTTGAATCAATTGTTTTACATGCCAGGTGACTTGTACTTGCCAGCTCTTAAGAGCTTCAAAAGGGCAGTGATATTTACCTGAAATTTTATATATATAATCTAGATCAATGCCAAAAGCTTGTATTATTTTCTCTTTATTATATAGTCGTGGTAGTCTGTATATATATATATACATATAATAGCTTGATTTTTTAACTTTTTCTTTTTTCGTTTCCATACCATTGAATTTTGTTGATTTTCTATAACTTGATAACTCGTGTTTTGTATTATTTTCCATTTGATTGATGATTTGCTGTTTTATATTTTATTCTGTGGGTGTTTTAGAAAGTTAGGTTTATCGTGTTGCAGCTTCTTACTTTTCGTTCATTGGATTTTCAATATATATATATGTATATATATATATATATATATATATATATATATATATATATATATATATATATATATATATATATATATATATATATCTTACCGTTTAGGAAATATTCCCTTTCTGCGGTGATTTTGTACCCTCTCTCCCTGTACCCCTCCTTCCTTCGTCCTTTGTCTTTATCCACGTAGCCCTTGTCCTTCTGCTCGCTCTGAAGATCCCTCTCGCTGTTATGCTCCTTGTGACCTTTGTTCTCCTCGCTCAAGTGATGCTTGGAGGACTCATGCTGCTCCTTCTTGTCCTGGTGATCCTCTTTGTAGTCTTGGTGATCAGCGTGGGAATGTTGTGGACGCTCCCTGTGATGCAAACCGTAAGGGGGAGTGTAGATCAACGGATGTCCATCTGCAACTGCAAAGAAATGTGAATATAGTGGTATGAGTACCTTAAGTACAGCACGTGACTTTGCGCACAAATTAGCTAGATCACAACGCAAAATGCTGTGCAAATGAAACAGAAAGTAGATGATCGTTTCGTAAATATTTTAATTTTTTTCTTCGGTGCGAATAAGTTTAGGTTCAATTATTGGGGCATTTATCAAATTCCTTGTTAATGCGAACTAGCCTGTATTGGTCAAGCTAAACATGTATTGAAGTATAACTTGAAAAAATATTAAATTTTGCAAAAAATATCGAAAATTTAAAAACCTTCGATCGTTAACCACTGCCTGAGAGCACCGGTTTGATTTCACTTTTGCTAATAGTTCACTAATAAAATGTGCTTTTGAGTTTTAGATTTGGATTTCTTTAAAGTTGTTATATCAATAAAAATTTCATCGTGTTCGAAATACGCTCAAACTGATCCTTTAAAGACAAAAAGATTTTTGAATCTTAATATAGAACACCACAGATAGATCGGTTTGAAGCCGACCTTGAACTTAAATCGTAATGTTAAATCGTACTGTCTTATCCTGAAGAAGGAGGCTGATTTTGCTTCCGAAACCGATTGATACATTTATTATGTTATTTGCAGTTTTATATGAAGCTTTATATATCTTTTTGTCCAACAATCTAGTCAATGTTATCTTTTACACCATATTTCTCGACGTTATGGCATGACCACGTTTAATTTTTTTTTTCTCTGTCTCACTTTCTTTCTGCACCGCACGTCGTGCTCTTATTTTCTACTTATTATTGCTTTCTTTTTCTTTCTTTTTATTTTCTTTTACTTCTAGTGACTAATGAAATTACTTCTAGTACACTAACGAACTTGGGCACCTTGGATGCAATGAGAAATCTTACCTACGGCACAGTCAATATGGCAACCCTATAGTAGATGACGGATATATGACGGTGCGGCGTTGGAAAAGAACATCACAAAAGAAAAGAAACAAATTTAAGAACATCACATTATTTAAGCATAAGATAGCCACAAGATTACAAACGTTACAACGTTGCATCAAAATCACATAGGATAGGAGAGATACAATGTGATGGAATATGAATATACAATGTTGCTGCGATAATAATAATATATAAAGGCTATTAACATTATTTGCTTCGTGTACTATGTAAACAATAAGGTTACCCTATGACCGTGTATATAGTGCACATTTTCACCCTCCAAGAACTGCAAAATGATGTCTTATTCAAAACTGTAAGTCTCACGCAAGATTTACAAAGTAATAAAACCAATTAATTTGCCGTTTCCGACCTCCCATCCCAACCCCTCGAGGAGGTGAAAGTTTCTAAGAACAATCTGATACCGTAAATCCTCCTATAACGCGGTACTCTCATACCGCGGAACAAAAATTGCGATATCCCTCCCATAACGCGGTACTCATAAAACGCGGTTACCATATAGCGCGATAGTCTTATAACACGATTTCTCTATAATGCAACTCAATTAACCTAAGCAGTCTCCCTATAGTAGCATGCATTTTTGTATTATACTTTTACGGTTGAAATGAATGAGAAATTCCTCTGTTTTTTCTTCCACGGACATCACCATTTTCAATTATCAGAGAAATCCCCTGTAACTGCAGACATATCAGCATTACTACGGCAGGTCGACGATATTATTGGCTGTACCGTGCTCACGTGACTTTTTTTTTATCCACTAGCGCCGCCGAACTGCCGTATTCATCATAACATGGTGCTCTAAACATGCAGCTTTATATAACGTAGAACGAATCAGTCTGATTCATATGTTCTGAATTTCACTTAACACGGTTTCCTCTATAACGCGGTGCTAATTGTTCTGTGTTGTACTAATTCTGAGTTTTTTATAACGCACTTTCCATACAACGCGGTACGCGGTTTTTATATAGCACGGTACGAATTAATCTGATTTGCACTAATCTGAGTTTCGTATAACGCGGTTTCCATATAACGCAGTACGAATTAATCGCATTATGGGAGGGTTCACTGTAATAGCTTTTTGAGTGGAAGGTATAACATTAGATGACTGGTAGAAGATTTTGAATTTTCCCCCGGAGTCTCTGGGATTATAAGGATCGCGCTTTCAGATTCAGTGTCTTTTAACGCGAGGAAGTTGTCAAAGGACGATTTTGACAAATTGAATTATTATTTAGAGCGTATTAATTACTATTTAGAATTATTATTTTTTTTAGAAAAACGATTAGATTTTGTCCTTTTACTCTGATCATTCCTCCCACGAAACCTGTCAATCTAACTGTACAGGTGATTGATTACAATGCTTGTGAGTAAGTAAAAATGCCTATTAGGGTTCTATTAAATTGCAAGTATGCATGTTATACAATGTATAAAAAATAAAAATTCTAATTTGCCTAACTTAACATGTCCCCCCCCCCCCCCCCCCGTTCAAATAAAAAAAAATAGTTTTGAGAAAATCATTTATCATTTCCTAATTGTAAGAAGGAAAAGGATAACATGAAATGCATTCCAGACGCTGGGCTTCAGATTTTTGGTTCCAACTGATCCATCGCAAAACTATAGATCATCAAATTCAAATATGCGATATTCTTTTAGACAGAACATCTGTACTAGTGATGGAATAGATATATCAATCGATACGTCATCTTACGATACATCGCTATTTCAAATCAATACATTTATGTACGATACTTACTGAATATCCATACAATAGCTTCCAATACGGATAAAATACTAATTTTTATTTGAAAAAATAAAATAAATATGCTTAATTGCCTATTTTATCTGCAATTTTCAATTAAAAAAAAAAATACTCCCACTAAGCTAGAATAAACCGTTTTCGAAAAATGTTAGTGTTTTCTTCACATTTACGCGTGTTGCGGGTATTTAAAATGGCACCTAATTTGGAAAATTAAAACAAAGGATGTTTTAAAACTACAATTTTGTCTGATATATCGATGAAATCGATACAATAAGTGGGGGAGAATAACCCAATGGTTAGAACACGGGGGTTGCACTCGAAGGTCCCGAGTTTGATTTCCAGCACTGCCCAAACTATCTCCGTGTCTACACGAAGTACGGGCACGTTCAATCTGTGGGTCCGAAAGTCCTCCCGAGAAGTTGGTGACAGGAGAAGGAGGGTACGGTCCCTGTGAATGTTAACCCCCTGGGCTTCGATCTAAATCGGGTGACACTGTCGCGGCTGTCCAAACAGATATCTTACACCTTTGGATAGGAGGACCTTTGAGTCGAAAGAAAGAAGAATGCAATAAGTGGTCCGGGATTGTTCAGTGGTTAAGTTGGGAGGATCGCACGCGGTAGTCCCGTGTTCGATCCTCTACGCCTTCAAACCTATATCTGTGTCTCGGCGTATAGGCACGATAAATCTGTAAATACGCAGCATACGTTTGTCATCATTAGTCTAAAAATAGACCTAAATGTGTATGGAGTACAAAGTCCTGACTATATGAATTTTATGGGCATCAATTTATTGCAATTGTTTCAGAACTCACTTATTTCTTCTCCCTCAGCGACGGCTGTGCCCAACGCCTTGTCCACGCTCGCCCCTGAGTGCACATTGTGACCGCTGCTGTCCTCCTTGGCGTGCAGCTTCTTGTTTTCGTGCGAATCGTGGTCATTGTGACTCTCGTGCTCCTTTAGTCCGTTGGTCTTCTCGTGTCCGGTCTTGGCCTTGTCGTATTCCGTATCAAGGAAATGCTCTGCAGGAGAAAAAAAAAATCAGAATGATTTATTATTCATTAACTAAATTCGATATGGATTGGTGAGTCGACCGTGTCTCGAATCCGGTCGGTGGGTCAGTACACGGTTACCTACAAAATTATTTGTCCACTGCGAACGCTCAGAGTTGTCTTGCGTGTGTTATGCAGTTTATAAATCCATAAATAACTCAATGGGTGGAAAAATAAATATCGGTAAACGTGGTTTTAACTGTTCACACCTCTAACGGGAAAACATAAAAGCAGTGAGTAATATGATCTATGATACAGCCAGCCACAGGCGTAACCAGTAATAAGCGCGGTTAAGTAGGACTTAAGAGTCCAAGAAATATAGAAGCCCTGGACATAAACTGGGATAATTACGGCGCTCAGAACAAAACAATTTTCCTCGAAAAATTGTATTGCAAAATAAAAGTATTTAATTTTTGTTATAACGATCATATTAAGTTATTTATGAATAATTAAAATGACTTTTATGATAAATACGAAAACAATTTTACACAAAATATCCACTCCCGGCCGTCCAAATAGCTGCTCAAGTCCTCAGGATGAGTCGGACGGTCTGGGTCTTCCACACAAAATATCCAGGCCAACGGCCCTTCCGTGCTGAAAACACCGGTTCTCGTTAGATCACCGAAATCAAGCAGCATCGGGCGCGGTTAGTACTTGGGTGGGTGATCACCTGGGAACACCGCGTGCTATTGGCACATTTCGGGTGCTGTAGCCCGGTGGTTTGTGCGCAGGATTTACACTCTGCCACAACTGCCGCCGTGTTCTTGCGGAGTACAATCACATTAAACACGTGGGTCCGTAAGTCCTTCCGAGAGGTTGGTGGTAGGGGAAGGGGGGTACGGTCCCTGTGGATGCCTCCCCCACTGGGTTCCGGTCTAAATTGGGGGCACTTCCCGGCCTTCCAAACCGTTACCTTACACCTTTCTGGTAACCAAACTTTAAGAAAGGATTTATCAACACCCCAGTTACTGCCAGTCACTCTCCCAAAAGTGCTAGCGAACTTGAAGCACTTCTCTCTCAGATTAAAAATATGGGAACTCCATTTAAGGTTATCGTCGATCGTGATGCCTAAGTAATTTAATTGTCTAGTAGTTTGAATTTTAACGTTTTGGATTTTAAATGAGGGTCTCTGTTTAATTTTAGATCTATTTTTTTTAAATACGATAGCTTTACATTTTTCGGGGGTGACGGAGAGTTTAAGGGCCGAAAGGGAGGACGAGATAAGATCAAGGAGATTATTAGTATTAATACGTAATGTTTTCAAGTTTGTGGAAAAAGTGACCACCGCAAGATCATCCGCGAAGGCCTGCAGGTAAAAAAGATCATCATTAAGATTAAGTATATCATTAAAATAAATACTCCACAGGGTAGGAGAAAGAACCGAACCCTGCGGAGCCCCAGAGGAGATACATTTAGTGATAGAGGAAGTGCCGTTAGCCAGAGAAATTTGTCTATTATTTAAATAAGAGAATATAAAGTTTTGGTAAATTGGTGGAAGATTGATATTAGAAAGTGTTTGAGGTAATATATTCCAGTTGAGATTATCGAAGGCCCCGCAGATGTCCACGGTGGTCAGGGAAACGAAATTTTTTGATTTGTGAGTAGAAATGTTATTAATCAGCCTGAGGGTTGCATCCTCGCAACTAGTAAGTTCCCTAAAACCGAATTGCAGGGGATGAAGAGCTCCAGCAGAGAAAAGCCAAAAGTTGAGTTTGTTAATAAATATTTTTTCCAAAATTTTTCCAAGGGTAGGTAATATGCAAATTGGGCGGTAGGAAGAACAAAGGGTGGGATCCTTACCGGGTTTATTAAAGAATATGATATTTGCATTATTAAGACATGAGGGGAAATGGCAAAGTTTAAAGCAAAGGTTAATGAATTTCGAAAAAAAGAAAGGGAATGATTTAAAAAGTTTTTTCCATATTGTGAAGTCCAGGTTATCGAGACCGGGAGCTTTTCCGTTTTTTAAATTTTTGATTACTGCTGAAAGCTCCTCATCCGAGACAACCCCCAACCCATCAGAAGGTAAATTAAAATGTGGAAAACCGCTAAAGTCAGTATCAATTTTAAAGTGGTGGTCCATCAATCGCTTCAATTTGTCTTCATAGTTAAGGGAGGGGGAGTCAGGGAAAAAAAGATTAATATTATTGAATTTTCTATGTTTCTGGAAGGCAAATTTGAAATGTGAGCCGAAAGAGTTACTGCACTTAGTGCAATAAGCCTTCCAGTAATCCATTCGGGTTTTTTTGAGGAGTAATTTATATTTGGCTTTATTAAGCTTGTAAAGAATTTTGGCAGAAAGTATAGTTTCAGGAGAAGCATCATTTCTCTCGAGTGACCGAATTCTTTTATATAGGGCAGTGACAAAATTTCTATGTTTCGAAAGGGTTGGGGTCCACCAAGTGAAGTTTTTTATAGTTTTAGTCTTTTTCTTTCTAATATATTTAAAGGCGCAATCTTGGACGGATTCAATTAAAATTTTTACAAAGGAGTCAAGAGAATTTGTGTCGTGAATTTTATCTAATAGAGGATTAAGAAAGTTAAGGTTGTTTTTGAAGTTGTATATAAATTTGCCTATACCGTATTGAGTTTTTAAGAAGAAAGTATTATCTGAAGGAGGATCAAGGTTAAAAATAATTTTGATATATTTATGGTCACTGAATGTGTCACTCGAGAGAATCTCCCAACTCTGAATAAAATCGAAAAGTGAAAAGTTAACAAGGGACAAGTCGGGGAAGCCATTTCCAGTATGTGAAACAAAAGTTGGACCACATTTAACATCATTACAAATTACAAGATTATTATTAAGACAAAAGTCGATCATGTCGAGTCCCCTCTGATCGGTGAAACCGTATCCCCACATCCGGGCACGGGCGTTAAAATCTCCAAGGAGTAAAAAATTTTCATTAAAATAGTTAAAAATTTCAATTTCTGATAGCATGTTTGTAAAATCTTTCGGTTATCGAAAAGATAATTACTTTCGGCTCAGGAGTTTGGGGAAAAGCATTGACAGGGGTACAGGTCAAAAAACTTATCTCTCTTCAAAGGATTTTTCTTTTAAAAATCTCATCTGGTTTTCGGACTACTTCTAACATTTCTCTTTTTTCTTTAACTGGAATCCCCCCCATTCACTTTGTAATAAATTCTTTGTACAAAAAATATACCTTTTGGAAACTTCGCAATAACCTTTTTACAAATCCTGCCCTTCCCCCCCCTGAAAAATTTGATCATAACTGCCCTTCTTCCAGTATCCCTCCTTCTCAACGTACAGTGACCTTTTCCCCCATTAATCCACTTAACTTTTCCAAAATAAATATTTACACTGATGTGACTCTATTGAAAACAATACAGGATACGCCATTTGCATCTTTAACGAAAACACACTGGAAGAAACTTTCACCTTTAAACTTGAGCATGGGAACACAGTTTTCCAAGCAGAAATTGCTGCGATCCATTTCTCTATAAATTGGGCATCTAATAGAAACATTAAAATTAATATCTTTACAGACAGTCAATCGTCAATCTCGGCCTTTAACTCCATCAAAAACAAATCTTTTTACTTATCCAAAATTAAAACTAATGCTAATCTTAATAAACATTTAATTAATTTATGTTGGGTTAAAGCCTACTCCGACATCTCGGGTAACGAGGTCGCAGACAAAAATGCAAAACTAGCTACTACCTCTGGCTCTCCAACTTCTTTACCTTTCCCTTATTCACTTCTCAAAAAACATTACAAACTTGATATCCTTAGTAATTGGCAATCCTTTTTAAATGACTATGTCTCCCCCCGAACTCACGATCCCGCCAGAATTTTAAATTTCCTTCCAAAAGTTAACTTTAATACACATATTACTAATAAATATTTAATCTACTTTATTACGGGCCACGGCCCATTCCCCGATTATTTGTTCTCTTTCAAATGTAAATCTACTTCCTGCTGCTCCTGCGGCGCTTTCGGCGACGCCGATCACTACGTTTTTTCTTGCCCCCTTACCAAAGCTTTTCACCTTTATAAACCTTCACCCCATAATACGGCGACCTGGTTCTCGAGTGTCTGCTCTAACCCTTCTTCAATCAATAAAATAAAAAACTGTGTTCTCATAGCGAGAGAAATCTCTAATAAAATTTCATAATCAGCCTGGGGATCTCTGCTTTTAATTTTTTCGGTCGGTGACTCCTCTTCTTGTTGTTTTTTTGTTTGTTTTTTATGTTGTTTTTTATGTTGTTTTTTTATATGTTGTTTTTCTCGGTGGTGTCGTCTGCTTTTGTTGTGTTGTCTTTAGTTGTTGCACCCCATTTTATAATATATAGTCAACTTCAAAATGTTTTCAACTACTGTCATAATACTTATATTATCTCAGATCATTATGTCATTTGTAAATATACTATCAAGTCTTCAATAATGTAAATAAGTCAACAAAATGTATTCAAGTCTACAAGAGTATAAATGTAATCAAGTCTTCAGATATATTTTCATATTAGCAAAACTATGTTATTAGCTTATATCCTTGTAACCACTCCTGTAAAAATTTTTTAAAGATTCAATAAATTTGGTGTTGGTTGTTGTGGACACCCAGACATCGGCCGGACGCCTGCCAACTCCTCTCCCGGCCGTCCAAATAGATGCTCAAGTCCTCAGGACGAGTCGGACGGTCTGGGTCTTCAACACCTTTCTGGTAGGTCGGATGGTCTGGGTCTCAACAACAACAACAAAATATCCACCGGCCACACAAATAGCTACGGTAAGCCTTCGGGTCAGTCGTGTAGGCTGGGCTTTTCACACAAAATATCCAAAGGCGCGGTACCCCAGTGGTTAGCGTGCGGGAATTGCACTCGGTAGGCCCGGGTTCGATTCCGGCCGCTGCCAAATCTGCCGCCGTGTTTACGGGGAGTACGATCACGTTAAACATGTGGGTCCGTAAGTCCTTCCGAGAGGTTGGTGGTAGGGGAAGGAGGGTGCGGTCCCTGTGGATGCCTCCCCCACTGGGTTCCGGTCTAAATTGGGTGGCACTTCCCGACCGTCCAAACAGTTACCTTACACCTTTCTGGTAGGTCGGACGGTCCGGGTCTCAACAACAACAACAACACAAAATATCCATTACTTGCTAAATATAAATAAAGCTGTTTCACATAATTTTAAAAATGCAGGGTCCTATCAAACAGGAGGCGGGAACCAGGACGATACCAAACACGTGTGCATGCGTTTAAGAATGGCTTCGAAACTGCCTTTACTTCACAGCGGCTAATAAACACACTAAGTGTATATGTCATTACCATTCCTTAAATTATTTATTATTATTCATTTGATTATTATTCACTCAATTATTACCCAAAGGGGTGTTTTGTAACTGCTTAACACCCTTTGGGTAATTCGGGATGTAATTTCTAGTAGTAAATAAATACATAAATAAACTACATGTAAATAGCCTGAGGCAGTTTTTTTCAAACTGTTCTAGTTGGGAAATCCTTTTGAAACTCAATGTAAATGCGGAACCCCAAAATAAGAAAAATCTGATGTGGGCAGCACATGAATTTCCCTGCAGACTTATATACACGTTCTCTTTATTTTAATTAAATTTATTTCACTTTTAATTCAATTTTCGTTCTTATTCGGTAACCGGACTTATTTTCAAAGGTGGCATAGGGAAAATACGAAAAACTAAAATATCTCGAGTACGGCTAGTCCTAGTGTAATGGGGTTGGTCTTTTCCTTTTCTTCTCTAGAAACTACGTGTTAAACAAGCATTTAATGGATATATTTGAGCATACGTAGTTCTTTAGTTTAGATTTTGACGATTTTTGCGGGCCATTTTGCAAAAAAAGGCAGGTTATTTTTTTTTCGAAGGATACCAAAATCTAATCAGCACCAGGGTGACCCACAAATGACTCATCTGCCTAATTTTGTGAAATTCGGTCCATTAGTATTTCAGTTAGAGTGGATACAAGCTTTTGCGGGCCATTTCGCAAAAATAGGCGGGTTCTTTTATCCCGAATCGTACCCAAAACTAATCAGCACCAGACTCGCCCACAAGTGATTTACCTACCAAATTTTGTGAAATTCGGTCCATTAGTTTTTTAGTTAGAGTGGATACAATATCTGCACAGACAGACAGACAGACACACACACAGACGTCACGCTAAAAAATGGTTTTTTCGTATTCTAGAGGTTTCGAAACGTGTAGATCCGTCGAAAACATGAGTTGCGATTTTCGACATGATTCCAATACTTTCCCTATACATTACCATGTATTGCAGGGAAAGTAAAAAGTGCATTGTGGGCCTAATTATGCATTTTAAAGTTTAGTTACTTTCTTAATTTTTAAGAAAATTTACAAGAAACTACCATACGGTTCCGTGGAGCACACTTTGAAAAACCCTTGTCCGCGGTTCTAATATAACCTTGAACAAGCAGAAGCAGTGCATAATTTCACAAACTATTTTAGCTCATCTGAAAATAATGTTCATTCAATTACCTATTGCTCACAAATATTGAACTATATCTAGGGGAGTTTCAATAAGAATAACAAAAGAAGAAGAAAAATTAAAGAAAATATGAAAAATGTCAAATTTGTTGACTTATGAAAATGACCCCCCCCCCCCCCCTCTCCCTCCACAAAAATAAATAAATAAATAAAATAACAAAAGCATTTTCTTAAATACTTTTGAAGGCCCAAACTAAAATTTTGGCCCCCAGAATTTTAGTTTGAAGAAAACTAAAATTTCGAGGGCCCCTGTTACATATTTTGCTTAAGAGACTCATATTTCTAGTTACGCCGCTTTTGAGAGCAAAACTAACTTTATAGTAAAGACGTATAGGAAAATCTGTAATCTTCCGACAATATATAGTCCAACTATTATTCTCTGGTTTCTTTAAAAATTTTACATATTAAAAGAAGATGTTCATCTTTGAGTATGTGTGTGTGTATGTGTGTGGTCTGTAGATGGAAAATCAAAGCTTCCGACAGCCACGAAATGTCACAAAACTGAACTTCCGGTATGATAGACTTCATCGATTTTTCTTTCCTTCTTTTTTATTCGAGTTAGTTTTTAGGTAGTTTACGTTGAAGCACGTTCTTGAGCGATTTTCCCATAAATCGGTCCCTTATTAATCGAAAATATTATCACAGACTTTCCAACTCGGCATCATCGGAGAGATCGAAGAATGTTCTTTCTAACGATCTTTGAACCGAATCCGTAGGATAATTCCTTTATGTTTATTTATTTGTTTTTATATACACTCAAACATGCATATTTTAAGTAATCTGATTCTTATTTCGTAGCATTCGAAAATGAAAGATTGGCACAATTCTATACTTTAATCTTTTGCTTACGGATGGGACAGCGTCAAACCTAAACGAAGAACCTCCCAAAAAGACAGGTATACGCCAATGCCTGCAAAGGGGGATCGAACTGTTTGGGACACGGTATGCCAAATACCTGTCTTTTTGGGCGGTTCTTCGTTTAGGATTGAACGCTGTACCACCCGTAAGCAAAAGGTTAATAAAAAATATGAGTTTATGTCTCCGCCTTTTAATATTTTTCTTTTATTTTCTATGACTTTTCAAGCAAAAGCATAAAAATTGAGATTTCCGATTTTGATATGGATTTCATCCTCTGGTTTGCCAGTCACTATGCAATGGGCGTTGCAACGGACATCACAGTTTTTCTGAAAGCACTAACGTTTGTGAATCACTGGCGTATTTATCGTAAAACTGTTGTTGTATTTTCGAGAATTTGCTAAATATTTTAGAGTAGTTTTAACCAGAAGTATGCACGGACAATGCTGTGTGCATTTTCAGCCATAAAATGAAATAATACATTGAAAATACTAAAAAGAAACAAATTAAATAAAGCCAATATTTAAATAATTTATTTTTCTGTGAATATATATCTTTGAATATATAGCAATAATTACCTTGACATATAAACTAAAAATGATATTCAAAACTTTAAAGCCAATTATTTTGAAAAGAGATTTGTCTTTGCTTTTACATAATATTTCTTATAAAATACTGTTTGCTTCTTCAGCTCATTTTCAATGGACGGTTTTTAAGCGTTTTGAAGACACGTGTTCTTAGATTATTTTTTATTAATTCGAATTTTGAAAATGTTCTTTCACTAGTGGAAACTGACACTATGTCATTTATTAAAATTCCTCTCAGAGTCTTTTTAGAATACAAACATTAACGATTATTTTGATACCTCAATCATCAAATTGTGCTCAAAGAGTGCTTTATTTTTTTGTGGGATACTCAGGTAAAAATCTGATGTGGGCAGCACATGACTTTCCTTATATAATGCAATAAATTTACTACTTTTACAGCAAAAAATAGCTTATTCTTATAGTAGATATATTCTTTTCAAGATATTGAATTTTCGTCAATTAGTCGTCGTTTTCATTGATTTAGCGTCATTTTTAACCATTTGGCGAGATTTTCGTTAATTTGGCGACATTTAAAAAGTCGCCAAGTTGGCGCCAATCCACCAAATTCGTCGCCAAAATCTCGCCAAGTATTATGGAAGGAGAAATAAGTTATTCTTATAGCAGATAAATGACTATTGGCGTTCAAATACAATATTACTCACAGTATCTTTTCTCATGAATGGAATGAGCTAGATCCACGAAAATGATGTCACCAAATTTATCGCATGATATTACATATGAAAAGTGAACATGTTTCTCAACAGTTCATATATTTATTTTTAATTTATGAGATTTTTTGATAAATATATTTAAAAAATGTGCAATATCTCGAGAACGGTTCATACTAGCGTTCTAAAGTTTATGTCAATCGTTTTATAAGGAAAAATTACATAAGAAATGTTTATTTGCGTAACTATATTAAAAGTTTCATTTTTTGATGATTTTTTCAAAATTTCACTCGAAAATTTAGGGGGGGTTCTGTACATTCGATTCCGTTTAAAAACAATAGGCCTCCAGTATTCATAAATTGCAATTTTTGTACCAAATTTCATACGAATCGTTCCATTCGTTCGTGAGACATCGTCTCCACAGACTCACTGACACACACACACACAGACATCACCTCAAAAATGTTTTAATCGTGATCAGGGATGCTTGAAACGTGCTCTCCCGTCGAAAACTCGAATTCGAATTTTCAACCCCGTCACAATGCTTTCCTTATACATTATGTATATAAGGAAAGTAAAAATAGGTTCGCAGCAGATCCCGGCTGCGCTTATGCCATGTTCTACCAACATGCATTAAAAATCAATCATCTGCATAGAGGCTTTGCAGAGAGACAACATCCCTTATAGATTAGTTTTATCGGGGATGACGATAAAGACCGATCGCCTCTTTAGAAAGAAGCTCGCTTTCCATTGGTGTCCCGCTCGGTAGTTATTTGTGGCAACCAGTTCAATATTTTTTTTTCTTTTTTAACTACCATGTCCACGCATGAAGAAAACCGAAGATTATTGCATAACATTCGACAGAATGGCAATTCTTTTATTTATTTATTTTTTTATATTTTCTTTCAGTTGTTCAGTTCATGACTCAAAACTATTAATTTTTCTCAAACCCTAAAAACAGCCAGTTTTTAGACTAGTAAAATCATTCTTATATCTCAACCATTCCGGAAAGAACATTATTCTAGTACAAAGATAGAGTTAGACTTCGGATATGTATTAAAATGAAAATAATGTTTATAGCATAGAATTTTTCGAACGGTAAGACGAAAATAATGCCCTGGATCATTCCTGATTTCAAAGACTACAAAAAATTTATAAAAAGCACTAATTTAAGGAGTTTCGTGCTCAGTGGTCATCCCACCGTCAACCCCGTGCTGACGAGCGACGATGACCGCGAAACTATGGTTCATGAGGAGGGATAACCAGTCTTATTTTACAGAACCTGAACTCACCTCTCTCGTAGTATTCAATCTCCGTCCTTTCCTTGATCCCTTGTTGGCTGGCCCCTCCCTTGTCGTGGGCCTGTGTGTCGTGCCGATGGCTCTCCTTCTCTGTCTCCTTGTGGTGCTCGTCATGCTTGGCGCTGTGCTTCTCGTGGTCGTGACCTTTGGCCAGCTTGGTGTGCAAGGCGTGTGAGTTTTGGTGGCCCTTGTCCGAGGAGGCAGAGTGCTCGGTCTTCCGATTGTGGTCGCTCGCGGCCCCCTTGGCGGAGGACTGCACGTCCTCCTCCACACCGGCCGCATCAGAGACAGCGTGTACAGGGATGTGTACACTGGAATGAGAATTCAGTTTTCAGGCAAAGAATCTGTTGTTTTAAAATTTTAGTATTCTAATCTAGTTTAAATAATAAAAACGATGTCTGTCGGTTTGTGTGTACAGGTCCTAACGAGATACAGCTACGAAATTTGTTACAGATACTCCTTGACAAGTCCAGAAGACAGCGAAACGGTTTTTTTTACTTTCCATACATATATAGTATAATGTATACGAAAAGTGTTATGACGGGCTTGAATATTCGAATTCTTGACGGAACAGTACGTTTCAAACATACCTGAACTCGAATCCAACGATTTTTAATGTGTGTGTGTGTGGGGGGGGGGGGGGAGTAACCTGCTTACGCACCGGATCGTTACACGCACCTTATACATATATCTCAAAAATATTGAAAGTTTAAAAGAACTTCTTTCGGCTAGAACGTTCGAATTGAAAATTTTAACTTTTATAGACTCATATAAAAATTTATAGAACATTCAGAAATTCGAGTAAATAAAATTAAATTATTATTACAATGCGAAAATATCACATTTACGCCAAAAATCAGAATCGTGGAAATCTTCAATTTTCCGATGCAACGGAATAAAACTGAAATTATCTAAAAAAAGCTCATTTCGATGTATTTAAAACTGAATAAATAAATATGAAAGAATTGCTTCCGGATTCGGTTCAAAGCTCGTTGAAAAAAACGTTTTTAGTCTTTTCGATGGTGTTGAGCTAGAAATTCCTTGATAACATTTTCAATCGCTAAGGAACCGGTTTTGTAGTAATCGTTCAAAGTTGCACTTTAACATAAAATAACAAAAAAGTAATACAAATTTAAAAAAAAAAATCGCTCCAAACTGTCTCGGAACCTGAAATGAACTATCATTGTACCATTTTTCGTAACTGTGGGTAGCTTTAGCTCTTCCGTTGCGCCTCTGACAGACAAGCAAACTGGCAGACATCTTCTTGCATTCTATAACATATGATAACCTGGAGTTAAGATACAATGACGTCCAAACTATTACCTTTCACTAGACTGGACGAGCTGTGTTTCAGGATGATGCGCCGCTGACTCCTGCAAATCCTCCACATCTCCCTTCCTGTTAATATCCGCATCGGGAGCCATGTCACCGCCGACGTACTGTGTCACCACCACTGGCTTACCATCTGCAATAGAGAAAGAGTATCATGAGTGTATGAAATGTTTACAACCGCTTGTCAGGTATTGGCAGGAAAAAACTATGAAAAGCTCCGTAATACATGATACACGAAATTAGAGTGTAAATCAGGGATAAACAAACTGCTGGCTAATGTGTATAATACAGCCCACACAACAAAACTGGATTTCTATAAAGCCATGCCAAAATCAACGAGGTAAATCATTTTGAACTACGTAAGCAAATCATTTCGAACTGCATAGGTAAATCATTTCGAACTACGCAGGTAAATCATTTCGAACTACGCAGGTAAATCATTTCGAACTACGCAGGTAAATCATTTCAAACTACGTAGGTAAATCATTTCGAACTATGTAGGTAAATAATTTTGAACTACGCAGGTAAATCATTTCGAACTACGCAGGTAAATCATTTCGAACTACGCAGGTAAATTATTTCGAACTACGTAGGTAAACCATTTCGAACTACGCAGGTAAATCATTTCGAACTACGTAGGTAAATCATTTCGAACTACATAGGTAGATTATTTCGAACTACGTAGGTAAATTATTTCGAACTACGTAGGTAAATCATTTCGAACTACGTAGGTAAATCATTTCGAACTACGCAGGTAAATCATTCCGAACTAGGCAAATAATTCCAAAAAATATATGGTAATGTTTGCATCCTCATATTCATGTGATCAAGTATTTTCAACGATGAAACATAGGAGAAAGGGATCTTAGAGCTCGACTTACTGATGAGCATATTTTTCTCACTTAAAAATCACCACCTCACAGTTTAAACTCAGATAATGAAAAAATTCTGGCGACTCAACCACAGTTTTACTCACCTTCTCACACTCTATCACTCTAAATCTTCTGAATAAATAGTGTTTTGTATTCTCAATATTTAAAATTTTTTGAATGAATTTTAAAGAAAGAATAAGGAAAAAACGTCTTATTCCTTATGTTTCTTTTAAAAGATAAGGAATAAGACGTTTATTCACCACCTAAAACATGTAAATTAAGTATTTGGCCCGCCTAAAAAAATTTAAATGAATTTTAAAGAAAAATAAGTAATATCCGTCTTTGGTCCACGTAAAAAAATTTAAATGAATTTTAAAGAGGAAAAAAAAATTATACACGTCTTTGGCTCGCTTAAAAAAATTTAAATGAATTTTATAGTAAAAAAATGAAATAACTGTCTTTGGCCCGCCTGAAGAAATTTAAATGAATTTTATAAAAAAAAAGATTGAATAAATGTCTTTGGCCGGTCTAAAAAAACTTAAATGAATTTTAAAGAAAGAATAAAGAATGGCCCTATTTAGTCCATCTAAATAATTTTAATGAATTTTAAAGAAAAAAATAAGGAATAAACGTCTTTGGCTTTCCAAAAGAAAATTTAAATGAATTTTAAAGAGAAAAAAAAATTATACGCGTCTTTGGCCCGCCAGAAAAAAAATTTAAATGCATTTTATAGAAAAAAATGGAATAAAAGTCTTTGGCCCGCCTAAAAAAACTTAAATGAATTTTAAAGAAAGAATAAAGAATGGCCCTATTTAGTCCATCTAAATAATTTTAATGAATTTTAAAGAAAAAAATAAGGAATAAACGTCTTTGGCTTTCCAAAAGAAAATTTAAATGAATTTTAAAGAGAAAAAAAAATTATACGCGTCTTTGGCCCGCCAGAAAAAAAATTTAAATGCATTTTATAGAAAAAAATGGAATAAAAGTCTTTGGCCCGCCTAAAAAAACTTAAATGAATTTTAAAGAGGAAAAAAAAATTATACACGTCTTTGGCTCGCTTAAAAAAATTTAAATGAATTTTATAGTAAAAAAATGAAATAACTGTCTTTGGCCCGCCTGAAGAAATTTAAATGAATTTTATAAAAAAAAAGATTGAATAAATGTCTTTGGCCGGTCTAAAAAAACTTAAATGAATTTTAAAGAAAGAATAAAGAATGGCCCTATTTAGTCCATCTAAATAATTTTAATGAATTTTAAAGAAAAAAATAAGGAATAAACGTCTTTGGCTTTCCAAAAGAAAATTTAAATGAATTTTAAAGAGAAAAAAAAATTATACGCGTCTTTGGCCCGCCAGAAAAAAAATTTAAATGCATTTTATAGAAAAAAATGGAATAAAAGTCTTTGGCCCGCCTAAAAAAACTTAAATGAATTTTAAAGAAAGAATAAAGAATGGCCCTATTTAGTCCATCTAAATAATTTTAATGAATTTTAAAGAAAAAAATAAGGAATAAACGTCTTTGGCTTTCCAAAAGAAAATTTAAATGAATTTTAAAGAGAAAAAAAAATTATACGCGTCTTTGGCCCGCCAGAAAAAAAATTTAAATGCATTTTATAGAAAAAAATGGAATAAAAGTCTTTGGCCCGCCTAAAAAAACTTAAATGAATTTTAAAGAAAGAATAAAGAATGGCCCTATTTAGTCCATCTAAATAATTTTAATGAATTTTAAAGAAAAAAATAAGGAATAAACGTCTTTGGCTTTCCAAAAGAAAATTTAAATGAATTTTAAAGAGAAAAAAAAATTATACGCGTCTTTGGCCCGCCAGAAAAAAAATTTAAATGCATTTTATAGAAAAAAATGGAATAAAAGTCTTTGGCCCGCCTAAAAAAACTTAAATGAATTTTAAAGAAAGAATAAAGAATGGCCCTATTTAGTCCATCTAAATAATTTTAATGAATTTTAAAGAAAAAAATAAGGAATAAACGTCTTTGGCTTTCCAAAAGAAAATTTAAATGAATTTTAAAGAGAAAAAAAAATTATACGCGTCTTTGGCCCGCCAGAAAAAAAATTTAAATGCATTTTATAGAAAAAAATGGAATAAAAGTCTTTGGCCCGCCTAAAAAAACTTAAATGAATTTTAAAGAAAGAATAAAGAATGGCCCTATTTAGTCCATCTAAATAATTTTAATGAATTTTAAAGAAAAAAATAAGGAATAAACGTCTTTGGCTTTCCAAAAGAAAATTTAAATGAATTTTAAAGAGAAAAAAAAATTATACGCGTCTTTGGCCCGCCAGAAAAAAAATTTAAATGCATTTTATAGAAAAAAATGGAATAAAAGTCTTTGGCCCGCCTAAAAAAACTTAAATGAATTTTAAAGAAAGAATAAAGAATGGCCCTATTTAGTCCATCTAAATAATTTTAATGAATTTTAAAGAAAAAAATAAGGAATAAACGTCTTTGGCTTTCCAAAAGAAAATTTAAATGAATTTTAAAGAGAAAAAAAAATTATACGCGTCTTTGGCCCGCCAGAAAAAAAATTTAAATGCATTTTATAGAAAAAAATGGAATAAAAGTCTTTGGCCCGCCTAAAAAAACTTAAATGAATTTTAAAGAAAGAATAAAGAATGGCCCTATTTAGTCCATCTAAATAATTTTAATGAATTTTAAAGAAAAAAATAAGGAATAAACGTCTTTGGCTTTCCAAAAGAAAATTTAAATGAATTTTAAAGAGAAAAAAAAATTATACGCGTCTTTGGCCCGCCAGAAAAAAAATTTAAATGCATTTTATAGAAAAAAATGGAATAAAAGTCTTTGGCCCGCCTAAAAAAACTTAAATGAATTTTAAAGAAAGAATAAAGAATGGCCCTATTTAGTCCATCTAAATAATTTTAATGAATTTTAAAGAAAAAAATAAGGAATAAACGTCTTTGGCTTTCCAAAAGAAAATTTAAATGAATTTTAAAGAGAAAAAAAAATTATACGCGTCTTTGGCCCGCCAGAAAAAAAATTTAAATGCATTTTATAGAAAAAAATGGAATAAAAGTCTTTGGCCCGCCTAAAAAAACTTAAATGAATTTTAAAGAAAGAATAAAGAATGGCCCTATTTAGTCCATCTAAATAATTTTAATGAATTTTAAAGAAAAAAATAAGGAATAAACGTCTTTGGCTTTCCAAAAGAAAATTTAAATGAATTTTAAAGAGAAAAAAAAATTATACGCGTCTTTGGCCCGCCAGAAAAAAAATTTAAATGCATTTTATAGAAAAAAATGGAATAAAAGTCTTTGGCCCGCCTAAAAAAACTTAAATGAATTTTAAAGAAAGAATAAAGAATGGCCCTATTTAGTCCATCTAAATAATTTTAATGAATTTTAAAGAAAAAAATAAGGAATAAACGTCTTTGGCTTTCCAAAAGAAAATTTAAATGAATTTTAAAGAGAAAAAAAAATTATACGCGTCTTTGGCCCGCCAGAAAAAAAATTTAAATGCATTTTATAGAAAAAAATGGAATAAAAGTCTTTGGCCCGCCTAAAAAAACTTAAATGAATTTTAAAGAAAGAATAAAGAATGGCCCTATTTAGTCCATCTAAATAATTTTAATGAATTTTAAAGAAAAAAATAAGGAATAAACGTCTTTGGCTTTCCAAAAGAAAATTTAAATGAATTTTAAAGAGAAAAAAAAATTATACGCGTCTTTGGCCCGCCAGAAAAAAAATTTAAATGCATTTTATAGAAAAAAATGGAATAAAAGTCTTTGGCCCGCCTAAAAAAACTTAAATGAATTTTAAAGAAAGAATAAAGAATGGCCCTATTTAGTCCATCTAAATAATTTTAATGAATTTTAAAGAAAAAAATAAGGAATAAACGTCTTTGGCTTTCCAAAAGAAAATTTAAATGAATTTTAAAGAGAAAAAAAAATTATACGCGTCTTTGGCCCGCCAGAAAAAAAATTTAAATGCATTTTATAGAAAAAAATGGAATAAAAGTCTTTGGCCCGCCTAAAAAAACTTAAATGAATTTTAAAGAAAGAATAAAGAATGGCCCTATTTAGTCCATCTAAATAATTTTAATGAATTTTAAAGAAAAAAATAAGGAATAAACGTCTTTGGCTTTCCAAAAGAAAATTTAAATGAATTTTAAAGAGAAAAAAAAATTATACGCGTCTTTGGCCCGCCAGAAAAAAAATTTAAATGCATTTTATAGAAAAAAATGGAATAAAAGTCTTTGGCCCGCCTAAAAAAACTTAAATGAATTTTAAAGAGGAAAAAAAAATTATACACGTCTTTGGCTCGCTTAAAAAAATTTAAATGAATTTTATAGTAAAAAAATGAAATAACTGTCTTTGGCCCGCCTGAAGAAATTTAAATGAATTTTATAAAAAAAAAGATTGAATAAATGTCTTTGGCCGGTCTAAAAAAACTTAAATGAATTTTAAAGAAAGAATAAAGAATGGCCCTATTTAGTCCATCTAAATAATTTTAATGAATTTTAAAGAAAAAAATAAGGAATAAACGTCTTTGGCTTTCCAAAAGAAAATTTAAATGAATTTTAAAGAGAAAAAAAAATTATACGCGTCTTTGGCCCGCCAGAAAAAAAATTTAAATGCATTTTATAGAAAAAAATGGAATAAAAGTCTTTGGCCCGCCTAAAAAAACTTAAATGAATTTTAAAGAAAGAATAAAGAATGGCCCTATTTAGTCCATCTAAATAATTTTAATGAATTTTAAAGAAAAAAATAAGGAATAAACGTCTTTGGCTTTCCAAAAGAAAATTTAAATGAATTTTAAAGAGAAAAAAAAATTATACGCGTCTTTGGCCCGCCAGAAAAAAAATTTAAATGCATTTTATAGAAAAAAATGGAATAAAAGTCTTTGGCCCGCCTAAAAAAACTTAAATGAATTTTAAAGAAAGAATAAAGAATGGCCCTATTTAGTCCATCTAAATAATTTTAATGAATTTTAAAGAAAAAAATAAGGAATAAACGTCTTTGGCTTTCCAAAAGAAAATTTAAATGAATTTTAAAGAGAAAAAAAAATTATACGCGTCTTTGGCCCGCCAGAAAAAAAATTTAAATGCATTTTATAGAAAAAAATGGAATAAAAGTCTTTGGCCCGCCTAAAAAAACTTAAATGAATTTTAAAGAAAGAATAAAGAATGGCCCTATTTAGTCCATCTAAATAATTTTAATGAATTTTAAAGAAAAAAATAAGGAATAAACGTCTTTGGCTTTCCAAAAGAAAATTTAAATGAATTTTAAAGAGAAAAAAAAATTATACGCGTCTTTGGCCCGCCAGAAAAAAAATTTAAATGCATTTTATAGAAAAAAATGGAATAAAAGTCTTTGGCCCGCCTAAAAAAACTTAAATGAATTTTAAAGAAAGAATAAAGAATGGCCCTATTTAGTCCATCTAAATAATTTTAATGAATTTTAAAGAAAAAAATAAGGAATAAACGTCTTTGGCTTTCCAAAAGAAAATTTAAATGAATTTTAAAGAGAAAAAAAAATTATACGCGTCTTTGGCCCGCCAGAAAAAAAATTTAAATGCATTTTATAGAAAAAAATGGAATAAAAGTCTTTGGCCCGCCTAAAAAAACTTAAATGAATTTTAAAGAAAGAATAAAGAATGGCCCTATTTAGTCCATCTAAATAATTTTAATGAATTTTAAAGAAAAAAATAAGGAATAAACGTCTTTGGCTTTCCAAAAGAAAATTTAAATGAATTTTAAAGAGAAAAAAAAATTATACGCGTCTTTGGCCCGCCAGAAAAAAAATTTAAATGCATTTTATAGAAAAAAATGGAATAAAAGTCTTTGGCCCGCCTAAAAAAACTTAAATGAATTTTAAAGAAAGAATAAAGAATGGCCCTATTTAGTCCATCTAAATAATTTTAATGAATTTTAAAGAAAAAAATAAGGAATAAACGTCTTTGGCTTTCCAAAAGAAAATTTAAATGAATTTTAAAGAGAAAAAAAAATTATACGCGTCTTTGGCCCGCCAGAAAAAAAATTTAAATGCATTTTATAGAAAAAAATGGAATAAAAGTCTTTGGCCCGCCTAAAAAAACTTAAATGAATTTTAAAGAGGAAAAAAAAATTATACACGTCTTTGGCTCGCTTAAAAAAATTTAAATGAATTTTATAGTAAAAAAATGAAATAACTGTCTTTGGCCCGCCTGAAGAAATTTAAATGAATTTTATAAAAAAAAAGATTGAATAAATGTCTTTGGCCGGTCTAAAAAAACTTAAATGAATTTTAAAGAAAGAATAAAGAATGGCCCTATTTAGTCCATCTAAATAATTTTAATGAATTTTAAAGAAAAAAATAAGGAATAAACGTCTTTGGCTTTCCAAAAGAAAATTTAAATGAATTTTAAAGAGAAAAAAAAATTATACGCGTCTTTGGCCCGCCAGAAAAAAAATTTAAATGCATTTTATAGAAAAAAATGGAATAAAAGTCTTTGGCCCGCCTAAAAAAACTTAAATGAATTTTAAAGAAAGAATAAAGAATGGCCCTATTTAGTCCATCTAAATAATTTTAATGAATTTTAAAGAAAAAAATAAGGAATAAACGTCTTTGGCTTTCCAAAAGAAAATTTAAATGAATTTTAAAGAGAAAAAAAAATTATACGCGTCTTTGGCCCGCCAGAAAAAAAATTTAAATGCATTTTATAGAAAAAAATGGAATAAAAGTCTTTGGCCCGCCTAAAAAAACTTAAATGAATTTTAAAGAGGAAAAAAAAATTATACACGTCTTTGGCTCGCTTAAAAAAATTTAAATGAATTTTATAGTAAAAAAATGAAATAACTGTCTTTGGCCCGCCTGAAGAAATTTAAATGAATTTTATAAAAAAAAAGATTGAATAAATGTCTTTGGCCGGTCTAAAAAAACTTAAATGAATTTTAAAGAAAGAATAAAGAATGGCCCTATTTAGTCCATCTAAATAATTTTAATGAATTTTAAAGAAAAAAATAAGGAATAAACGTCTTTGGCTTTCCAAAAGAAAATTTAAATGAATTTTAAAGAGAAAAAAAAATTATACGCGTCTTTGGCCCGCCAGAAAAAAAATTTAAATGCATTTTATAGAAAAAAATGGAATAAAAGTCTTTGGCCCGCCTAAAAAAACTTAAATGAATTTTAAAGAAAGAATAAAGAATGGCCCTATTTAGTCCATCTAAATAATTTTAATGAATTTTAAAGAAAAAAATAAGGAATAAACGTCTTTGGCTTTCCAAAAGAAAATTTAAATGAATTTTAAAGAGAAAAAAAAATTATACGCGTCTTTGGCCCGCCAGAAAAAAAATTTAAATGCATTTTATAGAAAAAAATGGAATAAAAGTCTTTGGCCCGCCTAAAAAAACTTAAATGAATTTTAAAGAAAGAATAAAGAATGGCCCTATTTAGTCCATCTAAATAATTTTAATGAATTTTAAAGAAAAAAATAAGGAATAAACGTCTTTGGCTTTCCAAAAGAAAATTTAAATGAATTTTAAAGAGAAAAAAAAATTATACGCGTCTTTGGCCCGCCAGAAAAAAAATTTAAATGCATTTTATAGAAAAAAATGGAATAAAAGTCTTTGGCCCGCCTAAAAAAACTTAAATGAATTTTAAAGAAAGAATAAAGAATGGCCCTATTTAGTCCATCTAAATAATTTTAATGAATTTTAAAGAAAAAAATAAGGAATAAACGTCTTTGGCTTTCCAAAAGAAAATTTAAATGAATTTTAAAGAGAAAAAAAAATTATACGCGTCTTTGGCCCGCCAGAAAAAAAATTTAAATGCATTTTATAGAAAAAAATGGAATAAAAGTCTTTGGCCCGCCTAAAAAAACTTAAATGAATTTTAAAGAAAGAATAAAGAATGGCCCTATTTAGTCCATCTAAATAATTTTAATGAATTTTAAAGAAAAAAATAAGGAATAAACGTCTTTGGCTTTCCAAAAGAAAATTTAAATGAATTTTAAAGAGAAAAAAAAATTATACGCGTCTTTGGCCCGCCAGAAAAAAAATTTAAATGCATTTTATAGAAAAAAATGGAATAAAAGTCTTTGGCCCGCCTAAAAAAACTTAAATGAATTTTAAAGAGGAAAAAAAAATTATACACGTCTTTGGCTCGCTTAAAAAAATTTAAATGAATTTTATAGTAAAAAAATGAAATAACTGTCTTTGGCCCGCCTGAAGAAATTTAAATGAATTTTATAAAAAAAAAGATTGAATAAATGTCTTTGGCCGGTCTAAAAAAACTTAAATGAATTTTAAAGAAAGAATAAAGAATGGCCCTATTTAGTCCATCTAAATAATTTTAATGAATTTTAAAGAAAAAAATAAGGAATAAACGTCTTTGGCTTTCCAAAAGAAAATTTAAATGAATTTTAAAGAGAAAAAAAAATTATACGCGTCTTTGGCCCGCCAGAAAAAAAATTTAAATGCATTTTATAGAAAAAAATGGAATAAAAGTCTTTGGCCCGCCTAAAAAAACTTAAATGAATTTTAAAGAGGAAAAAAAAATTATACACGTCTTTGGCTCGCTTAAAAAAATTTAAATGAATTTTATAGTAAAAAAATGAAATAACTGTCTTTGGCCCGCCTGAAGAAATTTAAATGAATTTTATAAAAAAAAAGATTGAATAAATGTCTTTGGCCGGTCTAAAAAAACTTAAATGAATTTTAAAGAAAGAATAAAGAATGGCCCTATTTAGTCCATCTAAATAATTTTAATGAATTTTAAAGAAAAAAATAAGGAATAAACGTCTTTGGCTTTCCAAAAGAAAATTTAAATGAATTTTAAAGAGAAAAAAAAATTATACGCGTCTTTGGCCCGCCAGAAAAAAAATTTAAATGCATTTTATAGAAAAAAATGGAATAAAAGTCTTTGGCCCGCCTAAAAAAACTTAAATGAATTTTAAAGAGGAAAAAAAAATTATACACGTCTTTGGCTCGCTTAAAAAAATTTAAATGAATTTTATAGTAAAAAAATGAAATAACTGTCTTTGGCCCGCCTGAAGAAATTTAAATGAATTTTATAAAAAAAAAGATTGAATAAATGTCTTTGGCCCGCCTAAAAAAACTTAAATGAATTTTAAAGGAAGAATAAAGAATGACCGTATTTAGTCCATTTAAAAAATTTTAATGAATTTTAAAGAAAAAATAAGGAATAAACGTCTTTAGCTTTCCAAAAGAAAATTTAAATGAATTTTAAAAATATAAGGAATAAACATCTTTGACCCACCTAAAATTTTTTTAAAGAAAATATAAGGAATAAACCTTTTCTGTCCCACCTAAAAATAAAATTTAAATGATTTTTAAAGAAAAAATAAGGAATAAACGTCTTCGGTCCACCTAAAAAAATGCGAATTTTAAAGAAAAAATAAAGAATAAACGCCTTTGGCCCATCTAAAAATAAAATGTAAATGAATTTTAAAGAAAAAATAAGAAATAAACGTCTTTGGCCCACCTAAAAATAATAAACATCTTTGGCCCGCTAAAAAATTTTTTATTTCATTTTGTCCTTCCGTAAATACGTTTGCCCATCCATGGTGAAAATGAATAGGTTTCTGTGTAGTACTGTAAAACACGAACATGGACCTATAGGATTGTGCACAGACATGCTACCAACCACACCAACCTTTAATCCAAAAAAATATCCCTTACAATGGATAACATTGCTATACATCCTTGCAAAATTTGGTTTCTCTGGAGGTGAAGTCCCCTTGCCAGGAAACAACATTTACAGGCAAATGGGTCCAATGTAGAGGCAGGCATACATATAACCCTATGTATGGCTGAATATCTGATAATTAATTGTCCATTTTGTGTACCTTGAGCTTTACAAAAAATAACAATAAATAAGATAGTTTTTGCAGTATTTGTTTAGCATATAATCTGTTCTACATATTTTTCGACAAAAAAAAAAGGATTTTTGAATAATATCAAATATAATTTTGACTTCATAAAAATGCAAATTTTTTTTTTCTGTCATTGCCCCCCACCCCACCCCCACCCCATCCACTCAGTGATGAGTTTACACCTCCTAATTACATCAGTAAAGAACATAAATAATCCAAACAAATGGGTAAATCTTAAGAAATTGCGATTTTTACTTACATACATATAAACAAAAAACAAAAATCTTTAAACATAAACCGGTATTACCGGTAAAGCGGGTGTCTTTGTTCCGACAACCCGCGTTGTCCGAAAGATTGCCCTTTTTATCCACTAGAATACACTAGATGGCGACGGCAGTGATTATAAGTCAGTTGAGATTTTTAAGTCAGTATTTAGAGATTTGTTCCCCATATGTTTGAAGTTTTAGAACGTTACTATTAATAGTTACGTAAAAAACACGATTTTATTACTCATTTTTGATGAGTATTTTATTACCAGTCATTTTTGACACGCATATAATTATTATTAATATAAATGAAAATTTAAACATACTTGTCTCCTGTTTACACTCTCCTTCCTATATGCACTATATCAGCATTTCCCGACTTGGGGTACGCGTACCCTTGAGGGTACGTGAAAGGATAATTGGGGTACGCAAAAATACTTTACCAATAGCGAATATCAGCAAATTGATGGCATTTTTTAAACCAGATTACTTTCTTTAATACTTTGGACTAAGAATAAATCTGTACGTATTTTATTAATATTTTCTAAAGTTTTACATTTTTTTTTTTTTTTTGTATCTGTTCTAAGAAATTTTAAAGTAAAAATCTGAATTACAGTACATATTTTATTACCTAAAACGGATAGCATCCTTGAGTTATTTCTAAAACATATAAAGTGTATTTTTATTTATAAAGCTGCAGAATTATGCGCTATCGATTGAGAAAGTTTGCAGCGCCTCTAGCGCTGAATTGAAGAAGTTAGAATTTCTATCGTGGAAACGAAGCAAGATAGGCGAAATTTTCCAGTTACAAAATTGTACGGAAAGATGTACGGTTTACACATAACATATACCCATACAATAAAAAATGAAGTGAAGGAAAAGCAATAATTGTGCAACTATGTCTCGTCTATTACTTAGTACTTCTGAAAGAAATGATGAAATATACGCACTGAGAAATAATGATCCACGTAATAAGCTAATTTTAATTTATTTGGAATTATCCATTTTGCATTAAAGAATAAATGTTGTATAAAAACGACAGACAAATGGTACATTACAATAATTGTCACATTTTGTTGGCATCATTTTTTAATTATTTGTAAGCGACTATTGAAAATTGTAATTGAAAATTTTCGCCTATTCCGCTTCGTTTTCGAGACAAGAATTATAACTTCAATTCGCCACTGAGGGCGCTACAAACTTTCTCAATCAATAGCGCACAGTCGTTTTCCGATTAAACCCTTCTTCTGAAGCTCTAAAATACTTCAATCAGACGACCCGTGTTCGATTCCCGGCGATGTTCAAACTGTCTCCATGCTAACGCGAAGTACGGGTATGTTAAATATGTGGATCCGTAAGTCCTTCCGAGAGATTGGTGGTAACGGTTGAGGATTGGTGGGGAGGTTACGGTTCCTGTGGATGCAGCCTTCACTGGGTTCTGGTCTAAATTGTGTGGCATTTCCCGATCGTTCAAACAGATGCCTTATACCTTCGGGTAGGTCGAACAGTCTGGATCAAAGAAGTGAAAGATATGTATAATCACTTATAAGGGAACATCGTATAAAATTTACTATTTAAGCGGAATTCTGTTTAAGCCATTATCTCGGCGAATAAATCATTTCTGAGCTAGCCTCGGTGCAAGACACGCTTACACAGATGCACGCACAAAATCCACGCACAAAATCCACAGATGTAAGAGCAACGGCCAGAATCGCTTCTACTGCAGCGGTTTCACGCTTTTTAGCGCTCATCAGCACTAAATAACTATTGTTAAAGTGATAACAAGAAAATATGTTATGTATACAGTGAAGCAACTTTTTTGCCCTATTGCTACATTTTTAAAAACATTAGTATTTAAAACTGTTCGTTAGTTCATATTCGCAGAACCCACCTCAAAATGAAGTTCTCAAATTTATTTCCGGGTCCTATTGCGGATACCAGGAGCCGGGGATTAGTTCGACACTTTTAGCTTTCTGTGTCACGACATACGATTACCGATGCCAGCAATAGTAATACCAGAATCCGATAATTATAACAGCAATAGCGTGATCCGATACCTACAATAGCAATACCGGAATCCAATACCTACAACAGCAATACCGTGACCCGATACCTACAATAGCAATACCGGAATTCATTACCCACAACAGCAATACCGTAATCCGATACCTACAATAGCAACAAGGTACTTTAAACATATAATATAGCAATACCGGCATCCAATACCTACAACAGCAATACCGTGATCCCCCCCCAGGGTGTATACCTGAAAGAAACACTGGGCTTGCCGGGCCACATTATAAAAAAAGATCAATAACTTGTAAAATACGGGGTAGTAGGGGTCCCGCGTATTTGCTGCATAGGGGTCTGCATAGGGGTCTGATCCATCCGTGGTACTGCTCACGGGGCACTTTTATTTCTGTTTTCTTGCTGTCATTGTAAGTACATTGCTATTCAGTGGTAAAGATCGTTAAAATCCAAGATACGTGTTCATAGATGCTGTGCTGGTATCTGAAACGAAAGCGCTTTCCTGTCTTTTATTTACTTGACCTTCAGGTTTTAAAAATTGTGACGCATTAAGTTTTTTCTGTCCACCGAAGCAATGGCTATTCGGCGCTGATGCGCAGGAAGAAACGCGAAACAGGTGCGTTGATACCGATTGCCGCGGCTACCATTGAAAGAAAGAGGTCAAAATACTTACTGTTGTTATGACACGACAAATAATTCATTGCTCGCTGTAACTTATTTAAAGTGTGTCTAGTATATTTCCTATAAATTTAATTGTTAATTTCTCTATGAATGACCATTTTATGTCACCATGAACCACGTTTATTTATGCGCTATTAAATCTGTCACTCAGATCACCGGACTTGTCTTTTCATTTTGCAAGCAATCTTTAAAAAATGCAATATAGAACTTGATCAATTAAATCTTACTTTGATTTGACTTTTCTGAGTTACATTACAGTGCACAGTCAATTTCTCATAATTACCCCAATAAACTCAGCTCTTCATTTTGTAGTGCTGCCATCTAACGACAGTATATAAAGTTAAGAAAGAACTTGCTATAATATGACACTAGATGGCAGCACTAAAACTGCTATAGACTCTTTAAAGACTCTTTGTAAGTATATATTGTATTTTAAAAAAACAAAAGTATACTACTAATATAGTTACCATGTTGAATTTAACATGCGGTAAATGGTTTCTGCTAAGTTTTTTACGGTGACCAAATACCGTATGCAAATACTCGCATTTGCAACCGATTTAAGTGCGATAAAGTCATAAAGATC
Organism: Amaurobius ferox; assembly: GCA_951213105.1. Classification (NCBI taxonomy): domain Eukaryota; kingdom Metazoa; phylum Arthropoda; class Arachnida; order Araneae; family Amaurobiidae; genus Amaurobius; species Amaurobius ferox. Next base: position 102,158,843 of record OX578145.1, on the reverse strand, counting down.
ATAAAACAACTCAAACTACCAAAATTACTAGAATGAACCTGAAAGGGGGGATGGGGGGAGCATTCCCTAAAATAAGAAAAACACTCCCATTGCAGATAGCATCATCCACAGACCAGTTTCGCATTTTTATGCTGTCATCAGCAAGGGATACCCGTTAACTGCAACGACAACAACAAAACTTACTATTTGCCGCAATTTTACGAACTTTGCACGAAACCGAACCATGGATACTGTTATCTGAAATGAGAGAGTCGTTCTTATTTTGGGAAACGCACTTTCTGACGGATTCTTCTAAGTTTCAACTTGGCTTTTACAGGTTCGTGCAGCTCAAGCTAAATTGTATACGGATTTTATGTCGAATACGCGGAAAAACTAAAATTGACACTTCCCAATAAAGTTTGCAAAATTGCGGTAAATAGCATGTTTTATTGATGCCCTTGTAGTTAATGGTTATTCTTTGGTGATGAGATCATATTAAGAGCAAAAACAGTCCATGGAAACTGCTATCTGCAATGGGAGTGTCTTTCAGGCTACCAAATCTGTCATACGAGAGATAAAATACGTCATTTTGACGGCATTACCGCATGCTGCTAGGCCCCATAAAATAGTAGAAAGGTGTTGCATCTCTTGCTTCACTTTTTGTGGCAATGGCGTCGCCAAGAAGGGAGTCATAACACCTCCCCTTCTCCTCACGACCATTCAAATTGATTCTCTAAGTCTTCGGACGAGACGGATGGTCTGGGTTTTCGACCTCCCCTCCTCAGGAACCTATCGAAATCCATATGAAGGAGAAAAGAAAAATGGAAATATGGGAAATATAATATTTAGTTATCAACCCCCCCCCCCCCATACACACACACACACACACACACCACCACCACCACCACCATCACATACACACACCCCACCCCACCCCACCCCACCCATCCTTATTTTTTATTTTCGGTCAACTCTACTCTTTGAAAGGTAGTGTATAAAGACTATGTAGTGGTTAAGAGGTTTAAAATAAGATTTTGACATATATTTACCACTAACTTATTTTTAACACTTCACAACATAATTGAAAAGTGATTATGACTTTGTTCATTCTGTCTGTCTGTCTGTCCGTTAGCACGATAACTGCCGTAAAAACGACTTTATTAAAATGAAATATAGTATGTTGTTGAGACGGTCTGTGGGACCTATGGGAATATAAATAAATAATATCACCCAATTAATTTTGGATTGAACCCGGGTTGAAAGAATGAAATACATTGAACCCTATTGGACCTAATTTTTCAAATATTTTTTAAACAAATTTAAAATTCACAAATTGCTTCGAAAGTTGTTTCGAAATATTGAAATTATCCCATAAAAAATATTAAAAAAATTTCAGCAAAATATATTCGGTAGTTTTTTAAATAAAAATTAAAATAATAATTACACCCATATCATATGAAGAGATCACGTCACCCACTTCAAAATAAAGTATGGCATCCATCTTGTGTCGAAATCGTGCTTTTTAAAGTTCTTTTTAATTTATATTTAGTGTTGTATCCGTCCTGAAACCGCTTTATTTTTACTTAATTTCTGTGAATCCATATTCTGAAATACAGCAATTAGAATATATTTGATTCTAAATGATCATCAAACTTTGATTATTTCTACAACGAAGCTTAATTTTCATTTCAGAATGTAAACAGATCAAGCTGCAAGATGAGTTGTATAAGAATTGCCGAATTTTTATAAGACAAAATTATTTAACTCTGGAGTCTGCAATATAGCTGATATGAATGAAACATTCATTGATTTTACATAGAGAATAGACGATTTTATAGCAGACTTTTTCGATGAAGTTTTAAGCATACAGTAAAATTACTTTTACCTCCATTGTTTTAAGTTTTTAAGTAAAATAAATTATTGTAGTATTGTGATGAATGAAAGGAATGGTAAAAAGTGTACGAATGAAATATTTTTCATAGACAGCCAAGCGATTTATATTTCAATAGCGTCATTTGAATAAAGTTCATTTTTTTTTCGATAAGTTTTACGTTTTCAAATATAATAAAATATTGTAGTATTATGATAATTTTAAAAATATTACCGCTGAATGTATTTTTAGAGATGTTTAACTAAAATTGCATTGTAGTTGGAGAGTGTTACGTAATCAATGCTTTATGCATGATTGATTTTTCTTATTTATTTTATATTATGAATTATTATGGGTATAGAACTACCTGTTTTAGAAAGTTATTTGGAATAAAATATTACTTTAGAAGATTTTAAACATATATCACACATCACCAATATATCATCGTCATATCTCTCAGATAAAAAGATGAATTAAGTAATTGAAAAAGTAGCACCCGGTTAAGGTAATTTTGGTGTTTATACCTCTACCATTGAGCTGGTATATTTATTTCGGGAATGCTGTTACGCAATTAATCAAAATATTAAAATAATGCATGTATTTTCCTTTATCTGAAAAATCTATAGATGTCTCCCATACAACAACGTATATCGGCTTAACATATCATGGCATACCGGCACTAAACACGTATATTTTTATCTTTACAAGATAACCACACGCCTCCCCTTTAAGAGATTTGCTTCTTAAAGCCCCAGTTTTCGAAATGAATCTGCAAAGAACAGTTTTACCAGAATATTTTACCACAGACACCTCGTTCATTATATGCTGACGTACGAGCAAGGTCGAATTTACTACGCATAAGCTAAATGAAGCCGGGTTTACATTATTCACTTTGAATCACTGAAAGTGAAACCAGCAAACGTTAAACATTGAAAATGAGGAAGCGTAAAAAAGAAGTTCCGACTCACTAACTCTCGTTCACTTTTTAATGATTGTCCGCAGGAAAATCTTCCAAATTGAAGCGTGTAAATGTGTTTTAAGCTACAGCTTAGGGGTCTAGCATACTAAGAGGCCTCACACAGCTTCTTAAACAAACCATTTACTAGCGGCATTTTTTGTGACCTCTTTCCCGAATAAACAGTGCAGCCAAAAGAATTTTCGAACCCCTATGCAGAAAATGAGCGGACCCTCACCTACTCTAAAAATCAACGAGGTCTGGTACTCCATGAAAAACGTTTATTAATCATGAACAATATGTTGATCAATGGATTTCTCAATAAATCAAAATTTGCATTAATTATTTTACTGTTGTATATTCCGCTCATCTTATTTGTTATATTTTATAAATAAACTATCATTTTATTTTATAAATAGATTACTTCTGTCGCGTTCAAAAAGTATATATCAATATATTCATATATTAAGATAATTAAATTAAAAAAAAATTGCAAACAGACACAAATTCGGGAATTTCGGGACAAGAGGGCCCTAAAATGTGTAATGTTAAGCCCCCCCCCCTTCTCCACCAAATATACATATATATATCGACTGATGAATGCATAAGACTATGACTTGCAATTTTCTCAAAAATATCTACTTTCGATTGAGAATTTTCATAATAATTGTATAAATTGCTTTTTCGTGGTCTTCCCATCACCATTATATATATATATATATATATATATATATATATATATATATATATATATATATATATATATATATATATATATATATATATATATATATATAAAACAGTATTTTCCAGTTTTTGTGAATAAATTGATTCTGGGCATCGAATATCTTATAAATAGAACTTTCGAGCAGATTCATCGAAAATTTTATATTTCAATCACAGAGCATATGCATGCCCCAAGCGCTATATGTTTTTATCGCTTATAGAGTTCTATATGCTTTCAGCGCTTATATGCTTTTCGCTTGGTGGTCGCGAAAGTTATTTCAATTGCACATTAAAGAATTTTATGTGGTCCCGTGAAAAAATATTCTTATTTCAAGAGAATTCGCCTAAAGCTAAAAAATATAGAAAACACTGTCTTGCAATTACTGTCACCAAATGTAGAGGCCACAAAACTTGACATGTGTTTCCTTGAATTGCAGTGGCATTTTTTAATTTTAAGGGAATTATAATATTATATATATATATATATATATATATATATATATGTGCGTATGTGTTACAACTTCTCTCTATTCTATCATTGGATTTTCATATTATATTATTTATGTGTGTGTGTGTGTGTAATATTCATTGGTGGAAAATAGTCCAGGGAAGAAACCTTTTACACGTTACTAAAATCAACTTTATTATATGACACTCATAAAATATACTTACTTAGTTACATAGACCGAGCTCCATAGCGTCGACCTGCTGTCACAAAATCTCAATGCCGTCTGCGTTGGTTCACACACAAGTACAAATTACATTTACATCGGAGGAGGAGGGATATGAGACATGGGGCACATGCTATCTTCGCGTTTTGGGCTTTAAAAATGTGATTGAGAAAGCAGTTTTATATGAGAAAGTTTTTCGCAGAGGTTAAGATTAGTGGCCATATATGGTATGGTCGAGGAAAAGAGGGAGTGTTGGCAGACTTTGTATATATTAGTGGCGTAGTATATTTAGTATATTAGTTCCAGCACATAAATGCAGTTGCAATATCTGCTGGACGTGAAATAGGAATTTAGAATAATTGTGAAAAAAAAGGGGCGCGTTATTGGGAAAGGCTAAAAATTTCTGTATCATATATATATACTCAAATTTTAAGGGGTCATTGTTTGGTAATTAAAGCGCGCTTAACCTCGTGCGTGACGACCATACATTGTATGACGAAAAGTGCTTGTTTATGTGTGTTTTATCACCCCTTAAAGTTATTCCCCATCGTTTTGAATCACTCTGTATATAAGCATTACAAACTGGACTGAAAACGTTTAATCTTCTTGGAGTCGACAAAATGATTGGTCGAAAATTGTAGGGGGCTATGTAAAAACAAATTATTAATCTAGAAACTAGATTTCCTACTATTTTTTATCGCTTACTGTTTATATCCATCTTCTATAACTTAGAAAATATTGCAAGTGAAAATATGCAAAATGCAAATGCGCAGAATATGCAAAATGCAGTGTGTGCAAAATGTTATGTAACATTTGTTAATGTGGTCTTGCAACATTACGAAACACTTTTGAATCTCCGCCTTTTGCTTTATAAAATTTTTCTATAATAAGAATGGATTTCAAGTCCAAGGCATTTATTTCTTGTGCTCTATATTGATGCTAGTCGATCATTTCCGTCATCTTATTCTTCGGCATCATCTTCTTTGTCAGCAGTATCGAGAGATGATTTGACCTGTTCCAGCATGTCACCGACTATAAATGGCTTACTCGTGAGATCGACATCGATATTGACGATTTCGAAAATTTTCCATTGCACTCGTCAGCAAAATCCTTTAAGAATTTGAAAGATTTGAAGTCGTTTTCGCGATTCCTGACTTTGTCATACAATTTTTTAGGTCATCCATCGTTAATGATAAAAATGTGGTGATAGGAAGTAAATACGTTTGCAAAAGAGGGGGGAGGGCTGAAATATGAGTGATTCTTCATTTACTGAGAGAAGAGAAAATTCAGATAAATGTATTCAGGAAGTATAAAAGGATCCCATATTAGAATGCACAATGGCGACTTATTTTCACTTAACAGACGCGTTTTCTGTAAATTTTATGACGTTATAACCAAGGCAAAATAATATTATTCCTATGAGGTTCGTGAGTTGATTCGACAAACCGAATTGTCACTGCAACCGAGGTTATTATAGCCGAGTTCAACTGTATTTAAAATGGTGCCTTATTTCTGACAAAACCAATATAAATTGTTCTATTTTTATCTATTAAGTTCGCAGTTATCTGCGGGCATCGTAACTTAGTTATTCCATAAAATTGTAAAATTATAAATTTAAAATCCAGGAAAAAGATGGGCGCCCATGACGGTAAATGTACGTAACAGTTATGTTTATTTTTAACGTGGATGACGTCTATGGTTGGGGTATCCTGCTGAAATCGGCGCTTCAGCGTCCAAATGGTTACATTTTTCGTAACGCGCCGATTTCAGCAGGATACCCCAACCATAGACGTTATCCACTTTAAAAATAAATATAACTGTTACGTACATTTACCGTCATGGGCGCCCATAGTGTGGGAACATAAAAAGGAATTTCCCCGTTTCTCCTGGATTTTAAATTTATAATTTTACAATTTTGTGGAATAACTAAGTTACGATGCCCGCAGATAAAGGTCCCTATTTTATATCAATTACTTTTTAACAATCGATTTTTTTAAGCAAATTAGCTAAAAATACGCGGCCTCGTAGCCCTCTAAGCCATGCGAAAATATATGCATCCCTATCTTCTAATACGCCCTTAACAAGAACCCTCTACACGGCATCGTAACCCACTTTTACAACTAAAAGTAAAAAATTAGAATCAATATATATAGGGGTGGAGATATGCCGGAATATATGAAACTCGTCATTTCATCCACGCTTCGTTCGTTCTCAATGGCTAGTGGTCATTAAATGTGACATCTATAGGTGTCACATTTAAGGTATATGTGTATACACACTCAATAAAAGTTGTTGATAACCAGCTTTAATTATTGGCAACGAAAGTCGATCAAATTATGAATTTATTGTTTTTGAAAGGCAAAGTGGTGTAAGTTTTTGAAAATGATTTTGCATCGTCACCCTTCATGTGAATTTTCGATTTATTTCGCTGATCTAAAGCTGAGACGGGTCGAATGAGATCAAATCCGATATTCTGTCTCGAATGGAAGTGCTCGATCATTTTGAAAAGTTGTTTTTATTTTTAAGTATTCCTTTACATCGTCACCCCTAATTCGAAATTTTCGTTAACCTGGAAACTAAGATGGATCGAATGAGATCCAAACCAAGATTCTAGCTAGAGTGGAAGTAATCGATAATTTAGCAAAGTCGTTTCGAATTTCTTTATGATTCCTTTGCACCGTTACCCCTATTTGGAAATTTTAGATTTTCCCCTTGGTTTCGAAGCTGAGACGGATCGGATAACACCAAAACCAAGATTCTAGCAATAGTAGAAGTGCTCTATAATTTTAATACGTCACCCCCTCAGTTAGTTCTGTGCATATTATAATGCAGTACAACTTGGCTATAACGATATTGCCTATAACGACAAACCTGTCTATAACGATAATTTTTGCTGTCTCGACAGATTTCCTATAGTACTAATGTATATCGAACTTGTCTATAACAATAACTTGAGTAAACCTGTATATAACTATCATTTGAGTAAACCTGAATATTACGATCATTTTGTACTTTTCAAGACTTTGGCCATGCGCTGTGTCCAAGACTTTGAAAGTAATAGTCTTTGACAATCCATTAATGCTGAAGAACATCGTTCACAAATCTAACTGGTCCTGCAGAATAATAATTGTTTGGTTCATAATATGTTTGGCGCAGCATGTTCGTAATTTGGATTTTGCGCCATTTAACCCCAATCAACCAGCCTACCGAATTATCCCCCAACTTAACAGTTGTTGATGTTGTTATACACACACCGGCCAGTGAATTAGAAACTGATGTTTATTTTTTCGGACAGCCTTTAATCCGAATTACAGCACATATGCGACTAGGCATGGATTCTTCCAAGGTGCTGGAGTGTATTTACATTGAGAGAATACCGGACATTGGACAATCAGATAGTAAGCTCCTGTACAGTTAAAGGCAAAGAAGAATGTTGTCGGATGTGTCTTTCCAACATGTCCCAAACGTTCTCGACTGGGTTTAAATCTGGACTTTGAGGTGGCCAGGGTATATGGTGGAAGTCAGAGTTATGCTCCGTGAATCATTATTGCACGATTCCGGCGCGGTGGATGGTGGCATTATCGTCCATGAAAGACCTATCACCTGTGGGGTAAACATGCAGCATTGCAGGGTGGACGTCATAGGCCAGAATGTTTAAGTACGCCATGGCTGACACCCAATCTTTTGAAAACATCAGGAGACCAGTACCAAATTATAGCAGAACATATACCCCACACCATAATACCCCTAGAACAGCCGTGAACTGTGTATGGAAAATCATGCACTTCCCGTGGGCGGTACATGACTTTCCCTACATAATTCGATAACTTTACTTCTTTGACAGCGAAATTATTGTGTATAAGATCTAGTGCACAGTGCCTTTGGAATTAAAATAGCACCAAGTAAATTGAAATTGAGAGCTTTTGCCAAATTTCTAATCCAAACAGAATTACTTGTTCATGTTCACTTTCAAAATGACGTTATTTCTGCCTCTACCTTTTTCTCGTTAAATACAATGATATCCAATTCAAACTTACACGTGTAATTTTTAATCCAATCGCCCATCACGTTTCCTGCATTCAATAAAGTATCTCCTCACAGACTTGTCACCTCTACGCTGAGGCCAATCACAAGCGATTAAGTCTCCAGTCTTCCTTCGCCGATTCGGCTTAATCTCGGCTTACATGATAAGGCCCTGTAGGCACGTCACTGGAATCTTACAGTAATCTAGAGATCCGTGCACTCTTTTCAGAAACGACATTAGCCGAATTGTTATTTCCTTTCAAATTAGGTGATTCATTCATATTCTGTAATGATCTATTAAGCTTCTCTTATGTTCCTTAATACGATTATGGAATGCATTATTATCCGTTTTTAAATACACTGAACTGAGTTCTTGACGTAATAAAGAATGACAAATGAGTGGAAAGGTTGGATGCCATTTAAATAATGCGTAAGTCATGTGTAACATACTCCGTAGAACAGAGTTACCCAAATTAAAACGAATAGTCGATATATGCATATCCCTCTTGAAAGAAATATCGTAATCTAAATATATAAAATTAAGAGTACGTTTGTTTGTCTGTTCCGCATACAAAATCCACAGTTTTTAAAGGATTTTTTTTTTTTTTTCATATTTAGTAGGGTTATTCTTTTGCGGGTAACCCCTTCTATGTTCCGAATTTCTGGGTTCAAAACATGGAGTTAAAAAGAAGGAGATAAAACTACTATGGTTCAAACGCTCATAATGCTTTGAGAATTATATCTAGGTGTCGCTAGTGTTAGTAAAGTAGTCGCTATTGTTAATTGACACAACAGAAAAACGTAGTATTCAGTATATGTATTTTTGATTATTTTTTAATGAAGGGTTGGTTCCCTAATTATGAGTATAATTAACCAGTATTACTTTCCTTATATACATAATGTATAAAGTATTGTGACGGTGTCGAAAATTCAAATTCGAGTTTTCGACGGGAGAGCTCGTTTCAAGCATCCCTGATCACGAATCGAACATTTTTGAAGTGATGTGTGTCTGTGTGTGTGTGTGTGTGTGTGTGTGTAGACGATATCTCACGAACGAATGGAGCGATTCGAATGAAATTTGGTACTAAAATCACAATCCGTGAATACTGGAAGCCTATTATTTTAAAACATAATCGAATGTTCAGAATCTCCCTTAATTTTCTAGTGAAATTTTGAAAAAATCATCAAAAAATCAAAACTTTTAATATACTTATGCAAATAGAGATTTTTTATGTAATTTTTCCTTAGAAAACCATTGACATAAACTTTAGAACGCTAACATGAACCGTTCTCGAGATACTGCACATTTTCAAATAAATTTATCAAAAAATCCCATAAATTAAAAAAAATATATTAACTGTTAAGAAACATGTTCACGTTTCATATGTAATATCATGCGATAAATTGGATGACATCATTCTCGTGGATCTAACTCGTTCCATTCACGAGAAAAGATACTTTGAGTAATACTTTTGTATTTGAACGCCAATAGTCATTTATTCGCTGTAAGAATACCTTATTTCTCCGTCCATAACGCTTGGCGAGATTTTGGCGACGAATTCAGCTGAATGTCGCCAACTTGGCGACATTTTAAAATGTTGCCAAGTTAACGAAAATCTTGCCAAATGGATAAAAATGGCGCTAAATCAATTAAAACAAGAAAGATCAATCATGCTTAAAGCATTGATTATGAAACACTTTCCAACTTCAATGCAATTTTATTTAAAAAAGTCGAAAATGCAATACATTCCTCGGTAATATTTTAAAACTTATCACGATACTACATTGATTTATTATATTTGAAAACTTAAACCTTCATTGAATAAAATGAACTTCATTCAAAAGACGGCATTGAAATATAAATTGCGTGGTTTAAATATCATTAAAATGCAGTACATTCCACGGTAATATTTTTAAATCTATCATAATACTACGATAATTTATTATATTTGAAAACTTCATCGAAAACAACTGAAATTAATTCAAATGACGTCATAGAAAAAATAACACGCCTGGATCTCTCTATAAAAGCAGGTTTTCATTCATAACTTTCTCCATTTCATTCATCACAATACTATAATAATTTATTTTATTTAAAAATTAAGACCAAGGAGCTACAATTCATAAACTTCATGCTTAAAACTTCATCGAAAAATATCGTCCTTCTGTTTATAAAATCAATTAATATTTCATTCATATCAGCCATGCAGACTCCATGGACTGAATTATTTTGTGTTAAAGAAATACAGTAATTCTAATACAACTCATTCTACATATTTTGCTGTTTACATTTTACATAGGTGAAAAATAGGCTTAATTGTAGAAATAATCAAATTTGAAAGAGAATTTAAACTCAAATATATTGTCATTGTGTTGTTTTAGTATGTAGATGCACAGAATTTAAGCAGAAATAAAGTAGTTTTAGGATGGATACAACACTCAATATGAATTAAAAAGAACTTTAAAAAATCACGAATTTGAAACAAGATGGATGTCATCTCATTTTGAAGTGGGTCATGTGATCGTTTCATATCATGGTCACGTGATCGTTTCATATAAGATGTGTAATTATTATTTTAATTTTTATTTAAAAAACTACTGAATATATTTAGCTGAATTTTTTTTTATATATTTTATGGAACAATTTGACTATTACCTAAAATTTTCGAAGCAAATTGTGAATTTTAAATCCGCTTAAAAAATGTTAGAAAAATTAGGTCCCATAGGGCTCAATGTATTTCATTTTTTCAACCCGGGTTCAATCCAAAACTAATTGTGTGATATTATTCATTTATATTCCCATAGGTCCTACAGACCGTCTGAACAACATACTAAAATTTCATTTTGATTAAGTCATTTTTACGGCAGTTATCGTGCTAACGGACAGACAGACAGACAGACAGACAGACAGACAGACAGACAGACAGACAGACAGAATGAACAAAGTCATAAACACTTTTCAACTTTGTTGTAAAGTGTTAATGACGACTATTTGGAGAAAATTCAATATATTGGAATGAATATAAGTATCTACTATAAGAATAACATTTTTTTAACACTTTACAACAAAGTTGAAAAGTGTTTATGACTTTGTTCATTCTGTCTGTCTGTCTGTCTGTCTGTCTGTCTGTCTGTCTGTCTGTCCGTTAGCACGATAACTGCCGTAAAAATGAGTTTATCAAAATGAAATTTTAGTATGTTGTTCAGACGGTCTGTAGGACCTATGGGAATATAAATAAATAATATCACCCAATTAGTTTTTTATTGAACCCGGGTTGAAAAAATGAAATACATTGAACCCTATGGGACCTAATTTTTCAAACATTTTTTAAGTAAATTTAAAATTCACGAATTGCTTCGAAATTTTTAGGAAATATTCACATTATCCCATAGAATATATAAAAAAAAATTCAGTAAAATATATTAAGTAGTTTTTTAATTAAAAAAATTATTTAATATAGGGAAAAAAACAAATTCAATTAAATTCTGACTTTGGAATATCTTCCAGAAAGAAAAGAGAGAGATATTATATAATAAATATCTCTCCATTTGCTTAAGCGTTTTGCATATGGGAGTGGCTTCATATTTTAAAATAAATTTGGTCGATAACAATTTTTCATTTTTTTTAAATTTTATATAACTCTTCATGATAAATTTAATTGATGGCATTTTAAATGCACTTTCCTACGTCCTAGAGAGTTAAAATTTGGTACACAGCTTAAATTTGTTGAACATTTTATTCGACAAAAATTTGATGGATCTTTAAATATAGATCATACATTTTTTTCGAAATGGCCTGAGAATAATCCCCGTTCACTTCTATAAATCATTGGTGTAATATTGTTAAAAATTCTGATGTGGACAGCACATGTCTTTCTCTGCAGACTCACATTCGTTCTCTTTATTTATTCAATGATAATTCGTGTTTATCTGCACAACATAAGTATTTTAAATGACATTGAATTTACACGTTAAACTTAAATTTGGTTCTCATTTGATAGCTGGACTTATTGTCAAAGGTGGCGTAGCGAAAACGCGAAAAAACTAGAATATCTCAAGAACGGCTAGTCCTAGAGTAATGGGGTTATTCTTATTCTTTTTGTTGTCAAAAATCACATATAAAATAGGAATTTAATTGATATAATTGAGCACACGTAGTCTTTTATTTTTATATATAACGATTTTTGCTGGCCATTTCGCAAAAATAGCCCGTTCCTTTTTCCCGAATAGTAGTAGAATAACCTACAAATGATTTATATACAAAATTTTGTTAAATTTGGTATATAAATCACTTGTAGGTTATTGAAATATTATACTCCAAATTTTGTTAAATTTGGTTCATTAGTTTTTAGCTAGAGTGGATAAAGGCAATTTCTGAGGCCATTTCGCAAAGAAGGCAGATTCTTTTATTACGAATCGTACTATAATCTAATGAACACCAGGATTTCCCACAAAAAACATACCTACCAAATTGTATGAAATTCGGTCCATTAGTTTTTCAATTAGAGTGGATGTAATATCCACACAGACACACAGAAACATACACAGATACACCCTTACACACACAGACGTCTTCCTAAAAGTAGTTTTTTCGTGTTCTAGAAGTCCCAAAACGTGTAGATCCTTTGAAAATTCGAGTTCCGATCTTCGGCACGATTCCAATACTTTGAGTACATACACATACACATATATATTATCTGTGTATTATCTGTGTATCTAAATTCCGTGCCTATGCAATTACAATAGTTGTGATTTTAAATGATCCCTAAACTTCTATTATTTCTTCAAGGAAGCCTAATTTTAACATATGCAGAATGCAAATATCTCAAGCGATTGTAAGATGAATTACATAAGAATTGCTGAATTTTTTTCACACAAAATTATTTAGCTCTGGAGTCTGGAATACAAGTTATATGAATGAAATATTCATTGATTTTGAATAAAGAATCAGATGATTTATATTTCGATACAGTTTTAAGTATTTAAGTATAATAAATTACTGTAGTACTGTGATAATGTAAAAGATATTACCACTGAATGAATCACATTTTAGAAATTTTTAAATGAAATTACATTTCAGTTGGAAAGTGTTTCATAATCAATGCTTATGCATGATTGATCTTTCTTGTTTTAATTGTAAAAGTAGTAAATTCATTGCATTATATAAGGAAAGTCATGTGCTGCCATATCAGATTTCTTTTTCATAGTTATAGGATAGAGTACAGAATATAGGGAGATAAAAATAAATTGAATGGTAAAATAATTTTTAATGCGTAGAAATATTCTGTATTGTTTCAGTTCTAATTTGCATTGGGCTAATAATTTATTTTTACAAAATTGACAGTTTACATTAATATTTTAAGCCTTTCGCCATAGAAATGCATACAATGCAGGACTACTTATCTTACCCCAGCGCCACCTGAATTATTGTTTGAAACGATATTTGTCTTTTCTTAACACCTTACTTTTACCTCCATGGTTCAATAGTAGTCATAAAAACTTCCATAGAATTTGCAAAGAGCAGACGATTATTTTTCTCGGAATTTTATTTGAAGAAAATTGTATCATGTCACTTAGCAACGGGGTTAATTCAAATGTGTTTATACGATCAAACGATTTTCATAAAACAAATTTTCATAAATGAACGGTATTTTGTTTTTTGATTGGGTCATATCCATTACGGCTTTTGGGTATAAAATTACGGGAGCTATTGATATTTTCAATTTCTTGAATTGTTTGTTTTATTTAAGCAAAGATTTTTCAAATTCACATATTTTCTATTGTGTTTAAGCGACTGTTGCGACAGGATAACAATGGCACTGGTAATAAATTTGACAACCATTTTAACATCTTCATTTTAGGGTTATTGAATAAGCATCCATTGTTTTGTAAATCGGTTTACAAACGGGATCAGGTGGTTTCAATCAGGTAAGATAATTTTGTATTGCGAGAATAGGGATTCTTTTATGGGAATTAAATCATATATTTTAATAACATTATTGAAGAACAATATAATTTAAAATACATGCAGATTTTGCACATTTCCAATCACGAGCAACGGCAAGTGCATCTGCTAGTAAAATATGAACGCTTATATTCAAAGAGCACGCAGATAGGGGCGTTTCTAAATTTAGAATCACGCTCCTCAATCTAATAACCGATAATACCCTCGAGCTGGTATTATCGGTTATTACTTTCATATAGTATAGTGTTTAATATAGAAAATATTGAAAGAGCGAAAATTCTAATTTGAGTTTCCAATGGATTTAGGAACATCCTAAAAAGCTAGTATATTTTCTTTAACATTAGTTTTCACTGCCCTTTTTCTCTATCTTTGATCCTTTCCTTTTACATCGAAATTCATTAGTTTTATAAACGCTACAGTTGCTGGCGATATAACGTTTAGACTTTTTAAAATTTAATTTATGTATTTATTACTTTCCTTATATACATAATGTATAAGTAAAGTATTGTGACGGGGTCGAAAATTCGAATTCGAGTTTTCGACGGAGAGCACGTTTCAAGCATCCCTGATCATGAATCAAACATTTTTGAAGTGATGTCTGTGTGTGTGTGTGTGTCAGTGAGCCTGTGGAGACGATAACTGACGAACGAATGGACCGATTCGAACCAAATTTGGTACAAAAATCACAATCCGTAAACACTGGAAGCCTATTGTTTTTATACGCAATCGAATGTCCAGAAGCCCCCTAAATTTTCGAATGAAATTTTAAAAAAATCGTCAAAAAACCAAAACCACTAATAAAGTTAAGCAAATAGACATTTCTTATGTAATTTTTCCTTAAAAAACGATTAACATAAATTTTAGAGATATTGTACATTTTTAAAAAAATTATCAAAAAGTCATATAAAATAGAAAAAAATATTTCCTATTGAGAAACATGTTCACTTTTCATATGTAATACCATGCGATAAATTGCGTGACATCATTCTCATGGATCTAGCTCGTTATCCATTCATGAAAAAAGATACTTTGAGTAATACTTTCGTATTTGAAAGCCAATAGTCATTTATCTGTTGTAAGAATAACTTATTTCTTAGTGCATAACGCTTGGCGAAATTTTAGCGACGAATTTGGCGGAATGTCGCCAACTTAGCGACTTTTTGAAATGTTGCCAAATTAACGAAAATCTCGCCAAATGGATAAAAATGACGCTAAATCAATGAAAATGACGACTAATTGTCGAAAATTCAATATCATGGAAAGAATATTACTATCTACTATAAGAAAAACCTATTTTTTTACTGTAAAAGTAGTAAATTCATTACATTATATAAGGAAAGTCATGTGTTGCCCACATCAAATTTTTTTATGTTCATTTTAGGTGTTCTATTTTGAGTTCTAATATTTCTGAATTCTGATTTTGTAAGATTGAATTTTTATACATTATGAATTTTTGATTAGATAGTGCATTTTTTAGCTGCTTAGAGAGTTTTCAGTTTTATGTAATTTTAGAATCTCTTTTCTTAGCATACAAGATTGGTATCGTGACCAGAATTAATTCCCCCCCCCCGTTATCACTCCTTGAATTTTTAAATCCAGGATTAATTTTTAGTTCCCTTAATTTTCCATAATTATTTTTATTCTTTAATTTATATCTGTTATCACAAAACTGTAATTTTATTTTGCGTATCTCTTGGATTAATAACCGCATAAATAAAAATAAACTTTCGAACATTACTAAGTGTTTAAAACAACCGGACACTTGTGTGCTCATCAGCTTGAAATAGTCGATACGTGCAATAGCAGCAAGAAAAACTTGCTGTGAGCCACAATTTCGCGATCCCATATGGAAACCAATAAAAACAGTCTTTCTGCATTTTGTGTCCATTCTTTAAAAAATTTCAAGGTGGCTACGTGATAGGATTGAATTTTCCCATTTCCATAGACGCTCCGGTAATTGTGGTATATAGCAAGTTCTTTGCTGTCGTTGCAGGTATCGGCTATTTCATGTCAGGGCCTGACTAGTGCAGGGGCATACGGGGCAGTTGTCCTGAGCCCCAAATATAAAAAATCTGATGTGGACAACACATTACTTTCCTTATATAATGCAATGAATTTATTACTTTTACAGTTTAAAAAAATGTTATTCTTATAGTAGATACTTATATTCTTCTTTTAAAGATATTGAATTTTCTTGAATTAGTCGCCATTTTCATTGAATTAGCGTCATTTTTATCCATTTGGCGATATTTTTGTTAATTTGGCAACATTTAGAAATGTCGCCAAGTTGGCGATATTCTGCTAAATTTGTCTCCAAAATCTCGCCAAGCGTTATGGACGGAGAAATAAGTTATTCTTACAGCGGATAAATGACTATTGGCGTTCAAATACAAAAGTATTACTCAAAGTATCTTTTCTCGTGAATGGAACGAGTTAGATATACGAGAATGGTGTCACCCAATTTATCGCATGATATTACATATGAAAAGTGAACATGTTTCTCAAGAGTTAATATTTTTATTTAATTTATGAGATTTTTTGATAAATGTATTTGAAAAATGTGCAATATCTCGAGAACGGTCCATGCTAGAGTTCTAAAGTTTATGCCAATCGTTTTCTAAGGAAAATTACATAAGAAATGTCTATTTGCGTAAGTTTATTAAAGGTTTTGATTTTTTGATGATTTTTTCAAAATTTCACTCGAAAATTTAGGAGGGTTCTGAACATTCGATTGTGTTTTAAAACAATAAGCTTCCAGTATTCACGGATTGTGATTTTTGTACCAAATTTCATTCGAATCGTTCCATTCGTTCGTGAGATATCGTCACCACAGACTCACTGACACACACACACATATATATATATATATATATATATATATACTTTCACACACACACACAGACATCATTTCAAAAATGTTCGATTCGTGATCAGCAATGCTTGAAACGTGCTCTCCCGTTGAAAACCAGAATTCGAATTTTCGACCCCTTCACAATACTTTCCTTATACATTATGTATATAAGGAAAGTAATAATTGCAACATCAAAAAATTAACCATTGCTTTCTCAAAAAAAGAAGCATGTCATCGAAATAAGTTTTCTCAGCACATAAATTCTTTTGGGGGAAATATAGAGATTAACCGCACGAATTTAGCATGCTGGCATCTTGACTATGATAAGAAAGCCAATAATTTAAATTTCATTAAAATATGTAAAAACCACATTTTGTATATATTTTTCTAGAATGCAATTACGTTTTTGCAAAATATTTTTGTACATTTCATATGTATCGAGGGGTGCAGGGGGACCTCGGAGAAATGTCTGCTCGAGCCCCAGCTAGGCTAATTTGCACCCTGTTCCATACTAGCTAGCGTAAATAGGTGAAGCATGTGCTTAGAAGAATCTGTAATGGAGGCGCGACACTGATTATTACCTAAGTAAAATAATTCCATTTAACAAAATAAGGTGTGCATGGAATGTAAACGAATCACAATCAACAAAACCGAATGATTTTTCTACAACAAAGAGAACATAAATTCGGTTTCATTGCTCTATTTTCTTATATTGGAACGGATGTAAAAGTAAATTACCAAGGGCTCTGCTACATCACCGCTTTTAACACAATTAATAAGTAAAGACAATGTATTTCGAATTTGTTTGCCTCCCCATGTGTAACCCTATTTTCTCCCGATCAACAATGAGTCGGTTACTTGATAACCTCTCAAAAGTATCTGCGTAAGAGAAATTAATAGGGCACAACTGATTATATCTGTTTCGGCCATGGCAACACTGCGGGTCAAGTGCGGAGCTACTTGAGTAAAATCGAGATGGTATGAATGGAAAGTAACATTTCATGGAACGCAGGAACAAGACGTGAAGCAACATATGTCTGAAAATATCGCATACCCTAAAAAAAATTCAATTTCACATTAATTCTAAAAAAATGGGCAATTAAGCAATGCAGAAAACAAATTTGGTCCGTTTAGAAATAATTGTTAAAAATCACAAATAAACAAATTATATATATATATCCTTTATTACTTGCCCCTTTATATTTGAAGTTTTTACTGTAGAATATACTATCACATTTTACTGCCTTTTCGCAATACTGTTATTTATTTCTCTCAACAGTAGATCTCTACTTTTACCTTTTGCGATTGGCAACATTGGTCTCGTCATTTAATGCTCGAATGGGTAAGACATTTGCAGTGTATTTTCAGGTATTTTTATTTCCAATATTATTTTTCAATCTTTATGGTTGTCATCCAAATAGCAAGAGTTTACAGATAAAATCTATGTCTTGCTTCAGAAACAAGCATATTTTGTGTTCATTTTGCTTAAATATTTGGACTTGAAGAATAATTTTTTCGAAATGAACAATCTTTTAGGCCTAGTGCTTTTCCACGTGTATAGATTTAATGCTTGGTTATTTTTTGTTTTCCTATTTTCGATTCTACACCATGGCTATTTGTTGATTATCTTTAGCTTGATGACTAGAAATACGCATTTAATTTTCCTCGTGATGGTTGATTTTCTATTTAATACTTCTTTTTAATTTGTAGGCAAATTCTAAATTAGAGTATTATGAGCTACAACTTCTCTCTATTCTATCATTGGATTTTCATATTATATTCATGCATATATATATATGATACATATATTTTTAGCCTAAGCCTTAAGCCTAATGAACGCGAAGACAAAAAACATATGGCCCGTATCATAAACCCTCTCCTAGCCTCTCCGAAGTAGATATATTGTACTTGTAGAGAAAAGCGCAGATGGCACTGAGATTTTGTAAGAACTGGCCGACGATCAGGACCACGGCCAGACCATGTAACTATATCTGTTGAAGTATCTTCTAATAAAATAGATTCTATAGTATATATATATATATATATAGTTAATATTGATCTTAAAGAGACACTATAAATCTCCTAAAACTATAGGTGATTTTTTAAACTACAAAATTTATTTACGTCAAAAAAAAACCCCGTCCTAGCAATACTTATGGTGCAAACCGTACCGTAATGCGATGATTTTTCGATTTTTAATAAATTTTTTAAATTTATACGGACTTTTGAAAGACCCTGTGTATATATAAATATATATATATATATATATATATATATATATAAACCAAGAAAAAGATGAATTGAAGGAATAAGGGATAACCAAATGCTTTGTATTTAATGGTTGGGAAGGATTGCGACTCCCCCTCCCGTTTAAAGCTGCTTTTCCAGCCTAGGCAAACGCCCACGGTACCAATACAAAGCAAAGGTTGGTCCCCAATTCGTGCTAATACGAAGGCACCCGGATACGGAAGAACAAGACCAACCAAACAGAAGGACACTGGACCAAAAGTGAAACCTGCCCAACTCTCTATTCTATATATGTTCATCTTACGCATGCGTGCAATCCCAGCAGGTACGCATAAACTTTATATACTTGCAGATTGATGAAGTAAACTGTCAAAATCCACATGATCCTTGAAAATCGATCTATAACAATCCTTTAAGAAATATAAAGGATAATGTTTATATAAAGCCTCAGTTATGATTTTAATGTTGCTATTATTGCAATCTCTTTTAAACGTGTTGTAAATTTGGTTTCTCTTGAAGTGTCCGAGATTTTAGGGTGACCAAGATTTATATATATATATATATATATATATATATATATATATATATATATATATATATATATATATATATAATATATATATTTATATATATATATATATTGAACAAAATAGGAAATACAATTTTATGGAAAGAACGAAGAAATTCAAATTGCAATTCAATAGTTACGGTTTATGGATAATTTACAGTTTTTTACGGAATTTTTCATAAGTACTTGCGGCTTCGTTCCAAAAAAGATCTGCTGTTATTGAATAATGGAAACGTAACAAATCGGTGTGTGCATGTACTCAATTTAAAAATTCCAAACAACAATTTAGAATAAATTTTTTAAGAAAAAAAATTGTTATTAGCTGTAAAATTAACTCATGTCCTGAATGCGTGCAATTTAAAGAGGCAATGAGCGCAGTCCATTTAATCACAGCGTGACCAAATACGAGTCCCACTGCGTAAGAAGGTCACTAAGCCTAATTTCCGGGTCCGTCCTACCCCCAAAACAGATTCTCTGGCAGTGAATATCCTCGAAATCAAACCGTCACGATCCATTGGATTAATACTATTTATCTAAACATATGCTTTCACTTTTTCATCCAAAAATTGGCATTAGAACATACTGTTCAGAGGTGAAAAAAGGCGCGAACTTTCTTCACAAGAGCGTTGAGAACAAAAAATGGTAGAATTCCACCAACCGGAACCTCTTTAGCCATTTGTGGATGTAGACAATGTCATTCTTCAGAATTTGATTCTTTCGAGCGTGGAGGGTAGTTTCAAAATGAAAATCTATTAGATTTGTTACGTTTTCGTATTACCGAGGTTTTATGGCAGGAATACCTGCGTGAAATTAAATTTTCACACAGTAAATATGAAAGTTACGTGAGCCTTTGTGTGATGCCATTCTGCGGCACGAGTTATCTATTAGTTGCGTGACACCAATTATGTAATGTTTGCATTGACTGAAGTTTGACAAATGTCTTTGACTTGTAGTTTGCTTATAGTTTATGGGTTCGTTTTTTGAAGTATGGAATTATTTAATGGAACAATTAGTCCTTTATTGCATAACATTTCCAATTTCGCGGTCTACCCTTTATTCAAGTTGCTCAGCTTATTAATTAAACATTTCAAATTCATTCTTCAGAATTTCTACTGCTAAACTTTTATGCGAGAAAATTGGGCCTTTTCGAAATATTAGTTTTATAAAAAATATATATATATATTATTAACTTGGAATATTTTAGCACTTGAACACCAGAGAATAATCTAGATACCTAACTTTAAGGAGGATTAATAAAATTCATAAGTAATCATTCGTGCCAGTTAGAGGCCTGTCGTAGTCAAAATTATGACTGTTACCTGGCTCGGCTTTAACAATGTTTGACCCCAGATCGATCAAAAAGACATAGCAATTCCGAATTCAAACCCATCCGGGCCGAATATATTTTATTCTTGACGCAACCCAGACCAAACACTTGCTTTTTTAGATGTCAAAGGTATATACAGTGGCTCCCAAAAGGGTTTGTACACATTAAAAATTTGTAGAAATTTGTTGTTCCAGTCGCCTGGAACTGAATTCGAATGCAAAAAATTTCTACAGAATTTACTGAAAAATTTTCTACTTCAATTTCACCTGAAACCGTTCATCGAATGCTCAGATCAGCTAGATTACATGGGCGTCCTGCCCGAAGAAAATGTTTGTAAAGTGCGAAAAATAGAAAGCTTAGGTTTTCCTTCGCAAAATCAATGATAAATAAGCCCGAAACGTATTGGAATGATGTCTTATTTGCAGATGAAAGCAAATTTAACATTTTGGGTTCCAATGGTCTTACAATTGTACGAAAAAAAAAAAAAAAAATGAGGAACTTAATCCCAAGAACTTAGTTGGAACAGTAAAACATGGCGGTGGAGGTGTCCTTGTGTGCGGGTGCATGTCAGCATCAGGACTAGGTAATTTGGTATTTATTGATGGCATAATGAATCATGCTCTTTATTTAAATATTTCAAAAGACAATTTAAAATTATCAGCCCAAAATTTTGGTATTCGAAACAACTTTGTTTTTTATCAAGATAACGATCCTTATTACACGGCTCTCAGTATTCGCCTCTGGTGTCTCCATAATTGTCCACAAGTTCTGAAAAGACCACCTCAGTCGCCTGATTTAAACCCAATAGAACACATTTGGAGAGAACTGGAAGTTAGAGTACGAAGACACGACATTAAAATGAAAAGCGAACTAAAAACAGTAATGATCGAAGAATGGAGGAACATTGATACAGAAATTACAAAAAAAAACTAGTAAACTCTACTTACAGTCGTTTAAAAGCTGTTGTCGATGTTAGAGGATATCCTACAAAGTACTAATTTACCGAAATATTACAATATTTACTATATGTAGAGATTTTTTTAAATTGTACGAAGACTTTTGTGGCGTAACTTTTTGGTTACATTTTGATTATTAATTTTTCAAAAAAAAGTTTTACTACGTTTTTAAAATATTTTATGTAGTTTTGTTAAGAACACGTTATAGATAATATTAAAAAATTCCCATCCTGAAATATTAATTTTTATTAATGGATAGAGCATTGAAAGTCGTAAGTGTACGAACACTTTTGGGAGCCACTGTATGTACTCTCAGACTTATCCAAAAATGTATTTACTAAGCTTTTCTCTCTAAATTGGTGATATATATATATATATATATATATATATATATATATATATATATATATATATATATATATATATATATATATATATATATATATATATATATGTATATATTTCTATTATCTATGCCCGAAATGTTAAAGATCCGCCGAAAACTTGAGTCACAATTTTCGACACGATTCCAATATATATATATATATATATATATATATATATATATATATATATATATATATATATATATATATATATATATATATATATATATGTATATATTTCTATTATCTATGCCCGAAATGTTAAAGATCCGCCGAAAACTTGAGTCACAATTTTCGACACGATTCCAATACATTACAATGTATTGTAGGAAAGTTAAAAGTGTTACTTTTCCTATACGAATTCCTTTGCATTATACAGTACTTTTGCCATACATTTTATACATAATACATTTGCTATACATGTACTGAAAGTAAAAAAATCTTATGTGGGCAGCACATAAATTTCCCTACCGACTATATCTGATTTTCTGCTTTCGTCATCATTCATTAAAGTGAATTTAATTGCACAAAATAACACGAATAATTATTTGAAATGACACTAAATTTACAATTTTAATTCAATTTTCGATTTTATTTGACGACTCGGCATATTTTCAAAGACGTGGCAAAAATGCGAAAAAACTAAATATCTGAAAAACGGTTGGCCCCATAGTTACGAGGTTAGTCTATTACTTTCGTCGTAAAAAAATACGTATAGAACAAACATTTAATTGATATAGGTAGAAATTTATTTTAGATTTTAACGGTTTTTGCTAGTCATTTCGCAAAAATCGTCGTTCAAAATTTTCCTTTTTTTTTCGAATAGTACCAAAATATAATCAGCACCAGGATAACCTACAAGTGATTCATCTACTAAATTTTATGCACTTTGGTCAATTAGTTTTCCAGCTATAGTGGAAACTGCACAGACAGAACACACAGACATCAAGCTACAAATTTTTCGGGTTCTAGAGTGCTCGAAATATACAGATCTGTCGAAAATTCGAGTTGCGATTTTCGACGCGATTCCAATACTTTCCCCTACACATTACTATATATCGTAGGGAAAGTAAAATCAAGGAATTGGATAATCCATACCTTTACCATCCTCTCCAATAGGAGATGTGTATACTGTCACTTTGTATCCGAAAGTTTTCTTCACTGGATTGTGACCCATGATTTCTTCTTTGAGAGCTTTTATGGAGTCAGATACAGAACTATTCTTGGGCGTCAAATACAATTGCGCATCCGATCGGACATCTGAAGATCCATTTACAAATGACCCGTTCCCGGCTGGAGCAGACATACGAATACGTTCAAGTTCCCGCAGACGATCATTCCGGAAGGCATCGAGCGAATCCAAAATACTGCTGAGCATTTTAACTGTTCCTTGGTCCAAGGTAGCTTGCTTCTGTGAGGTTGCATTTGTAAATCGTAGACATAGCAAAAGCTACAAAAAGAAAAGGAAAAGAAATTATTAAACTGAAGAATTTCACTTCAGTATTTCAGACTTTTCGACTACAACGTTGATAGTTGCAATCTTGTGCTACATTTATTTTAGAGCTTACTACATTTTTTTGAGAGTTTAAGTATAGAACCAGTGTTTATAACATTTACACCAAAGAATGTGGAGTCTTTTTCTTAATCATATCGATAGATATATGAAAATAATTTGCATTATATCGATTTTCACTCTTTTATATCGATAGCACGGAGCTCCACTACGAGAAAATAAACTCTAGAGAACATATTACTGCATGATTACGCTTGCACTCGAGTCAACTCCGGAACAGCTTTGTGGAGGCTGGTCAGAGCCCCGTTATAAATTTTTATCAAGAATGTAGGGCTAAGCTCCACCAATTTGTAAAATGCAGTTTATTACAAGTGTAATAAACCACATGAAGCATCCTATGTTTTCCGATAGATCTTCAAATATTAATGAAATGAATGATAAAAAAAATATCATCAAGAACTATACAAAATTACGGATCAATTTGATGCGAATAATTCTGGAAAACGACCATGAAATACTAAATTACCGTAGCTAGAATAAGAAGTATGGATTTCGCAATTTCATTAACAATCCATCTCTTCACAGTCTGCTACTACTTTATAACTAATAGTATTCCATTTGCTTCAGGTGTTACAAAACTTTCTTCACTAACGCTTATAAAAATTTTCAGTTCAGAAACTGATTGTTTGGATTCATTACCATATGTAAAGATATGGAAGGGCCACTCATTTTTATGTTTTTCTTTTTTTTTCCTAGAAATAAACTATTCGTGAAGTTCTAAATAAGACCTTAACAGCTATCGATCCATTACATTCTGCATTGTTATCATTGACTACCAAGAAACTGCCTGCAACTGCTTCCTAACTGTCCTAAGGACAGAAGACAAAGAAGTGAAACTCTCTGGGATTGCTTCATCCTGCACATCATCTCAAGCTTCCATATTTCTCTCAATAGCAAGTTGTAAATCAACCATGGAATTAGAAAGAAGAAGATGGAAACTCCTATGGATGAAACGTTTGAAAATGTCATAGTGCTTTGAGGACTATATTTAGGTGTCGCTCGTGTTAGTAAAATAGCTGTTATTGTTAGTTGATACAACAGAAAGGCGTAGTATTGAGTATATGTATTTTTGATTAATTTAAATTAAAAGTTCCCTTATTATGAGTATAATTAACCAGTATTTTTTTTTATACTTGTGAGATAGAATACAGAATATAGGGAGATAAGAATAAATTAAAAGATAAAAATAACTTTGCATACGTAGGAATATTCTTTATTGTTTCAGTTCAACTTTGCATTGCGCTAATAATTTATTTTTACAAAATTAGCAGTTTAAATAAATATTTTAGGCCTTTCGCCATAGAAAAACATATAATGCAAGGTTACTTATCTTATCCCAGCGCCACCTGAATTATTGTCTCAAACGTTATTGGTGTTTCTTAATATGAAGTTTTAACTCCTTACTTTTACCTCCGTGAGATCAACTGTAGAGATATCTTCAAAGACTAAAGCGGAATGGACTTACTTCGCTGTGGATTTCAACATTCAAAAGAGGAACCAGAATCGTCCACCAGAATGGGGCTTGAGAGTACTGACTGCTCTTGCAGTTTCCATAGTCATGTCATTTTCTCTGTTAATCACGAAGCATTAAGAAAAATTGAATGGTCTAAGCATGGAGGTGTATAAGAAGGAGTTAAAACTCAATGCTAGGAAAATGCCATAATCGTTTTTGACAATCATTCAGTTGGTGCTGGTGTAAGATAAATCCCATTGCATAGTATGTTTTTCTCTGTCGAATAAATAATATTTATTTAAACTGTCAGTTTTATAAAAAGATATATCAGTGCAACGCAAATTAGAGCCCAAATAATAAACAAGAAATATTAATCAAGCACAACGCATTGATTATGAAACACTTTCCAACTGAAATGTATTTTTATTTAAACATCTCTAAAATGCGATACATTCAGCGCTGATATTTTTTAAATTATCACAGTACTACAATAATTTATTTTACTTGGAAACTTCATCAAAAAGGGCAATGCTATAAATCGCCTGCTTCTCCATGTAAAATCAATGAATATTTCATTCATATCACTTATATTCCAGACTCCAGAGCTAAATAATTTTGCGTTAAAAAAAATTCAACAATTCTTATACAATTCATTTTACAGTTTGATTTGTTTATATTCTGCATACGTTAAAATTAAGCTTCGTTGTAGAAATAATCAAAGTTTAGTGATCATTTAAAATCAAAAGTGTTGTAATTGCGTAAGCACAGAATTTAGATACACGGATAATATGCAAAAATAAAGCGGTTTTAGGATGAATGCAATGCTAAATATGAATATGCGTTCCTTAAAAATCACGAATTTCATCAAACTAATAAAAAATGGATGCCATATTTTATTTTGCAATGAGTCACGTGATCTCTTCCTATAATACGGATTTAATTATTATTTAAAATTTTATTTAAAAAACTACTTTACATATTTTTATGAAATTTTTTTACACATTTTACTTGATAATTTCTTAAAATTTTCGAAGCAATTTGTGAATTTTAACTCCGCTTAAAAATGTTTGAAAAATTAGGTCCCATAGGATTCAATGTATTTCATTTTTTCATCCCTGGTTAAATAAAAAACTAATTGGGTGATATTATTCTTTTACATTCCTATATGTCCCACAGACTACTGTCTCAACAACATACTAAAATTTCATTTTGATAAAGTCATTTTTACGGCAGTTATCGTGCGAATGGACAGACAGACAGAATGAACAAAGTCATTAACACTTTACAACTATGTTGGAAAGTGTTAAAAATATTCCTAACGGACTGAAATTTATTTTACCCTTCAATTCATTTTGGTTTCCCTATACTCTGTATCTTGTTCTATAACTAGTAAAAGAAACTTGTTACTTCTACTTATAATTAGAGAAATTCAATTTAAAAATTATCAAAAATACATATAATAACCACTACGCCTTCCTGTTCTATCAAAAGAGAAACAGATAGAAATTCGATAAAACTAGCGATACCGAGATATAATTCTCAACGCATTACGTTGTTTTCAAGTTTCTCATCAATAGGAGTTTTATCTCCTCTCTAACTTCATGGGTGGTGTGCTTAAATGGGAAAATTTTGAGGACTCCCCGATTTAAAGTGTCGTGAAAACACGTAATAGAAAACCGGGCGGAAAAAAATACGTTTTGCAACGATCAAGAATCGCGTTATGCTCAATTCACGTTACAGACGCATAAGTAACTGTACTTAGACAAAAAACCTGATCTGCTTCCTTTTAAGTTCAGTCAAGTATATATTTTACTATTTTCTAAGTTACACACGAAGAACGCTAAGAATACACGCTACATTTTAAGAATAATCCATCGTAATTATGTTAAGCATCGCAGGATGATTTCTAGCGTATGCTGGTTTGAGGATATGGGTGAAAATAAGTACAATATGAAACCATTTCCACCTGGTGTATGAGCACAGTTAAAATTAAGATTCTCTCTGTTATGGTTTTTATACATATTATTAAAACCTTTTAAAGATAATTAAAGATAGAATAATCCACCGTAATTCTGTTAAGCATCGCAGGATGATTTCTAACGCATACTGGTTTGAGGATATGGGTGAAAATAAGTGCAATAAAGTCATTTCCACCTGGTGTATAAACACAGTTAAAATTAAGATTCTCTATGTTATGGTTTTAACGCATATTATTAAAACCTTTTAAAGATAATTAAAGCTAGAATAATCCGTCGTAATTCTGTTAAGCATTGCAGGATAATTTCTAACGCATACTGGTTTGAGGATATAGGTGAAAATAACTGCAATGTGAAGTCATTTCCATCTGGTGTATGAACACAGTTAAAATTAAGATTGTCTCTGTTATGGATTTTACACATATTATTAAAACCTTTTAAAGATAATAGGTTAATGTTACAAACGTCTAAAATGCCTTCGCGTCTCCCGTTTCTCCCTTACACTGAAGTATCTTTTGTAAACCATGCGGCATCCTTTCCCCTGACGTGAATCTAGGATTGCCATATGACAAGTTCGAAGAAGGGTTGCCAGATTTGGCTATTTATCGCCAATTTAGCGACATTTGGCCACTTTTCGAAGCTTTGAGAGACACCTTGAAATAACCAATATTCTACGTGATATGAGAGATTTCCAGAAGTTTCTATGGAGAGTCTATAAAAAGGAGTCATCACTCAGTCGGAGAGCAGTTGACGTGATACGAGCTACATTAAACTGTGACGTTCGTCAGCGTTTTGAGAATAGTAGCGGTTAACTTCCTGCGTGGTCGTTATCCTCTCGATTTGAAATCGGCGCTCCATCTCCCAGAGTCCACTGAATCCATGCTAGTCGTACTAAGGAGACTTTCAGACCTCCGACATCTTTTCACTAACCTACAGGGTTGATTTGTTCGGGTGTCATTATAAATGCTATTGCCGCCCCAACCGGGAATCGAACTGACCAGCCGATGCTCTACGGTTGAGCTACTGGGACGAAATTGCAAGCTCTTATTGTTTATCTCTGCAATGTGGATGATAAAGGATGCCAATTGAGATACAAAATTGGCATTTATTCAGAGGGTCAAGCTCTAGGTCCATATTGTGGTTACTAATTATAAATCAAACATTGGATCTGTACATAGATGACAACTCAGTTCAAGAGTTCGCAGACGACGTCATATTACTCATTAAATGAACAGCACTCTATATTTATGCAACTAGTAGCTACCAACGCAATAAAAAAGTTGATTGGACGAACGTGAACAATCTCCAGTTCAGCCCAGAGAAGACTGGATGTATAACGTTTCATTTTAAGAAGTTGATCAAATTTATCCCGGCTATTAAATTATATGGAAAAAATATCAAATATGTAAAAAAACTTAAGTATTTGAGGGTACTTATTGATTACAAACTATCATGGGTTCCACATCTAAATGGTGCTAAAGAAAAAGTTATAAATTTCCGACAAAAACTTAATGATGACGAAAGCCGCGTCTGAAATTTGAGATACTGAAAGAGACTTAAAGTCTTCAGGAAAGGTAATACTTTATGGAGAAGAAATATGGTATGCTGATTAAAGCAGGATCAATTCAAGGCTCGCCAAGATACAAAGACTCATGCTTATTGCTCTAACCAAATGTTACAGAACTCTCTCATACGAGTCAGTACAAATACTCGCCGGATGGCAGCCACTAGACATAAGACAAAATACAATACAATGATCTATAGAGTGTATAACTGGCAAACCAATTCAAATTTTATAAGTATAATTATTACTCCAGAGATATATTCCACAGAGAAAATTGAGAAAGCCTTGGAAATAGAAAAGGGTTATTTGGGACTTGAAGAAAGAGGAAAAAGAAGGTATCAACATCTATACTGATAGATCCAGAATGAACAATACAACTGGCTGTGCTTGTGTGGTGTATAAGGAAGAAAAACATATCTACACTAAGAAATTACGACTTAACGATGAATTCACAATTTTCAATGCAGAATTCTATGTAGTTTACGGGGCTATTAGATACGGGAGAGATAACAATTACAACAATACTAACATCTATTAAAATTGCAGGGCAGTTTTAATGGCATTGTCGAAATATGACAAAGACAATAAAATGGTGGGAAAAATCACACAACGGAAAAATACAATTGCATTTGATAAAATTCCATATTGGCTACGCGGGGAACGAAGAAACGGACAAGAGCGCAAAAGAAACATCATTAAGGAGGTAAAATATAGAGTACCGCTTCCTACTGACGAAAATACAAGTAAAGACCACTGTTAATGATGAAATTATGGAGATATGGCAGGAAATGTGGACTAATCATGAAAATGGTAACGAACTCTGCGGACATCTACCTAGAGTAACTACAAAGGATAAGAAACGGAAACTTCTATATTAATTAGACGTTGACGGGAAATGAGGTCTTTAAAGACTACCAACACAGATTTTTCCAAACATTTGATTTTGCGACGAGAAAGTCGAAAACGATGAGCATTGCATTTATGAATGTAAACTATGGCAAGAAATTAGGAAAACAATTTTCTTGTCAACTATGTCCTCTCATTAACCTGGTGAATGGCACTAAATATAAAAAGGTATCATATTAATTATAAACATACTCAACTAAGAGATGAGTTAGCGAACCTCAAAGAACTTCAAAATGCTGCTGCATTTGCATTGGGAAAATTTCCATTCTTCTGTTCCGACCGTTCATCAGACTTTCCTGGAGTCATGTCGGCATGTTGTTGTTGTTGAGACCCAAATCGTCCGCCCTACCAGAAATGTTTAAGGTAACCGTTTGGACGGCCGGGAAGTGCCACCCAGTTTAGACCGGAACCCAGTGGGGGGGGGGGCATCCACAGGGACCGTACCCGCCTTCCCCTGCCACCAACCTCTCGGAAGGACTTACGGACCCACATGTTTAACGTGATCGTACTCCGCGTGAACACGGCGGCAGTTTTGGCAGTGGAGGGAATCGAACCCAGGCCGACCGAGTGCAATTCCCGCGCGCTAACCACTGGGCTACCACGCCCCCATCATGTCGGTATGTTGTTGTTGTTGAAACCCAGACCGTCCGACCTACCAGAAAGGTGTAAGGTAACTGATCATGTCGGTATGTGAAATTGTTAAATCACAGGTCTTTAAAATGTAACTGTATGACTAACGATATTTTAAACAATATTAAAAAGAAGTACAAAACTGTTGAAAGTTACGTAAAGGAACTACACTATATGATCAAAAGTATCCGGATACTTTGGATGTCAGAATGTTTTCAGAATTTCTAAACAAATACTTGATGAAGTAAGTGTTCTATAACTTTGGCGATGTAAAGAACATGCTTGAACGCACACTTTCCAGTAAAGTTTCGGTGACTTATGTATTTAGAGGACCATCAAGATATTGAAAAAGGGGGGAAATATAGTTGATCACCCTGTATCATAAAAAGCTGGAAGTGATTTGTAACTTTCACAAAATAGTTAAGTAGCTTTGTTCAATGTAAATAAGCATTTTCGTAAAACAAAAACGCATATTCATAAAGATATAAACGTTTCTTAAAAAAAAATTTTTTTTTGTTACATGTTTTTTGCTTACACTACCCATACGTTTCAATCAAATTTCACGAAACTTACAGAACATTTGTCAACGTCCAAGAAAAACATTATACTTCAATTGAAAATTAAAGCATTAAATATACGATGAGATATAAGCATTTGAAGAAACTAAGTTTTTACTGCGCAGGCGCAAAACATAACAATAGTTTTCTTTCATGATTTTGTAGTGAATACTGTAGGGCAACTTCTATAAAAAAAATCCACTGGAATATCGTGAAAATTCACAAAGATATCGACGATATAGTGATAAGTTTTTCTCTGACTCTCTGAAAGTACCTAAATGGTAAGGGGTTTTCCACAAATTGACATTTTACAAATTTAGACATCCCTGTTCTGAAAATGAATTATTTGTCGTTAAATCCTCATTTACTAAAACATGTTTATGCGTAAGCATGTACTTTAAATCACACATTTAAAAAATACACTTCAATCATAATTTTATTGCTAATGAAGCAATAATAAAATAGAAATATTCATTGAGTGATCATTTTGAAAATGGTTACGGAAATAGTTTTAATAACTATAAAAAAATCTGATGTGGGCAACACATGCCTTTCCTTATATAATGTAATTAATTTACTACTTTTACAGTAAAAAAAAGTAGGTTTTTCTTATAGTAGATACTAATATTCTTTCCAAGATATTAAATTTTCGACAATTAGTCGTCATTTTTATCCATTTGGCGAGATTTTCGTTAATTTGGCAACATTTCAAAAAGTCGCCAAGTTGGCGACATTCCGCCAAATTCGTCGCCAAAATCTCGCCAAGCGTTATGCACTAAGAAATACGTTATTCTTACAGCAGATAAATGACTATTGGCGTTCAAACACAAAAGTATTACTAAAAGTATATTTTTTCATGAATGGAATGAGCTAGTTACACGAGAATGATGTAACCTAATTTATCGCATGGTATTACATATGAAACGTGAACATGTCTCTCAATAGAAATTTTTTTTTTATATGACTTTTTGATAATTTTTTTTTAAAAAATGAACAATATCTCGGGAACAGTTCGTGTTAGCGTTCTAAAATTTATGTCAATCGTTTTCTAATGAAAATTTACATAAGAAATGTCTATTTGCTTAACTTTATTAGTGGTTTTGATTTTTTGACGATTTTTTCAAAATTTCAATCGAAAATTTAGGGGGGTTCTTAACATTCGATTGCATATAAAAGCAATAGGCTTCCAGTGTTTACGGATTGTGATTTTTGTACCAAATTTGGTTCGAATCGGTCCATTCGTTCGTCAGTTATCGTCTCCACAGACTTACTGACACACACACACACACACACACACACACACACACACACACACACACACACACACACACATACACACACACAGACATTACTTCAAAAATGTTTGATTCGTGATCAGGGATGCTTGAAACGTGCTCTCCCGTCGAAAACTCGAATTCGAATTTTCGACCCCGTCACAATACTTTCCTTATACATTATGTATATAAGGAGAGTAATGATGGAGGTACATTAATATAAAGGCTTAAAATAAGTCTGAAAGTTACCATGAAGTTTTATAGCAGAAACTGTCATAAAAGTTTAATAGAATATGAAGCATGATAAATATCATAACACTTTTACACACATATAAACACATAATGTTTCAAATACATAAAATGCTTTTGTTGCATTTGCCTAGCTCCAAGGAAAAGCAACCTTTACAGGTAGCCAATCCTATTACGTCAAAGTAAGATTACTATACTTTACGGGCATATATGCTATATTTGGCGATTTATCACCAACTTGGCGACTTTTCGAATGAACTGAGCTTTTTCGAAATATTAAATATTTTCGGAGATACGAGCACTTACTAGAAATTTCTAGAGAGTATATACGGAAACCATCGCTCAGTTGGAGAGCAGTCGACGTGGGCCAGGCTAAAGTGAATTGTGAGATACTTTAGTGCTTTGAGAATAATATATATTATTTTGTGAATTAGTTGATCGTTGAATTGCTATTTTATTGCATCTGATAGTTGTTTAGTGACCTTGTAAAACAGTTATCAAGCTATTCGCTGCATATTATTCCTGTTTACGCTTATTAATGCTTTTAAATAAAAGCATTAGTTATCCAGAAATTTGGACTCATTCTTGGATACATAATAACAATAATCAACTTTCTGTAACACGTATAAAAATCCACAGATTAGTCTTGGACTTTCTAATTGCAAATCTAAAAATTTTATAATTAAAAAAATAGTTAATTTTTACTTTCCTTATATACATAATGTATAAGGAAAGTATTGTGACGGGGTCGAAAATTCAAATTCCGAGTTTTCGACGGGAGAACACGTTTCAAGCATCCCTGATCACGAATCAAACATTTTTGAAGTGATGTCTGTGTGTGTGTGTGTGTGTGTGTGTGTGTGTGTGTGTGTGTGTGTGTGTGTGTGTGTGTGTGTGTGTGTGAAAGTATGTGTGTGTGTGTGTCAGTGAGTCTGTGGAGACGATAACTGACGAACGAATGGACCGATTCGAACCAAATTTGGTACAAAAATCACAATCCGTAAACACTGGAAGCCTATTGTTTTTATACGTAATCGAATGTTCAGAACTCCCCTACATTTTCGAATGAAATTTTGAAAAAATCGTCAAAAAATCAAAACCGCTAATAAAGTTACGCAAATAGACATTTCTTATGTAATTTTTCATTAGAAAACGATTGGCATAAATTTTAGAACGCTAACATGAACCGTTCTCGAGATATTGTACATTTTTCAAAAAAATTATGAAAAAGTCACATAAAAAAATATTCCTATTGAAAAACATGTTCACTTTTCATATGTACTACCATACGATATATTGAGTGACATCATTCTCGTGGATCTAGCTCGTTCCATTCATGAAAAAATATATTTTGAATAATACTTTTGTATTTGAACGCCAATAGTCATTTATCTGCTGTAAGAATAACTTTTTTCTTAGTGCATAACGCTTGGCGAGATTTTGGCGACGAATTTGGCGGAATGTCGCCAACTTGGCGACTTTTTTGAAATGTTGCCAAATTAATGAAAATCTCGCCAAATGGATAAAAATGATGCGAAATCAATGAAAATGACGACTATTTGTCGAAAATTCAATATCTTGGAAAGAATATTAGTATCTACTATAAGAAAAACCTATTTTTTTACTGTAAAAGTAGTAAATTCATTACATTATATAAGGAAAGTCATGTGTTGCCCACATCAGATTTTTTTATTGTCGATGATTTGATGATTATTAGAAAATGATTCTGGGCAAGTAACTGTACTTAATGTTAAAAAATTCAAACATGTGTTTTGCTTTTCTAAAAAATCGTAATCGCGTTTTATATTAAAATACGCTTTCTTCGATAGCCTAGCGTCATCTGTTGACTTTTTAAAATCAATTTAAAAAGTCAACAGTAAGTTGATTTCTTTTTCAATACTTTTTTTGTAATATGCCAAGTATTTCCAAGCGGATTTAAGTCCGTATTATTGGTAGGCCACAACAAAACTTTAATTTTATTATTGTCATTGCTTCAAAGGCAAGTTCTAAACGTTTTGCTGCAGTGGCAGGAAGCATTTTCATTTTAATCGATAAAATCATCTGATACAAGGGCGTAGGCAGAGGGGGGAAATTAGAGACCGCCCCCCAACCCCGAAATCAATCCCAATCAATGTTTTCCCAATTGAACTACAACAAGTAATAATTATATATATATTTTTTTTATTCAGCTACTGAACAGCAAAAATGTATATAATTAATTTTCATACAACCAAAAAAATGGTCCCCCTCCGAAATTAAATCCTGGCTACGCCCGTGCTGATTCACCAAACCATACTTAAATGCTGGAAAATAAAAAGTGAATAATAATATTTAGTAATGAATTGCGTATTTGTATATGTGTTTAGTTAAATATCAAAAATATGATTAGAATTTTTAATTCAACTTTAGAAATTGATTAACTGGTGGAATTCAAATTCCACCGATTTTACATAAAGAAACACTAGATTTTTTCATACTTAACGTTTTATGTCTAAACAATTCTACTTAGCGGAAGCATATAGTCGCCCTTATACTTTTTTGTTGTCAAGTTAGTCTTCCATGTAGTATATACAGCCTTCAAGTATTCAGTGTAAACATTCTAAATTCTTGTCGACATACAGGAAAGATCTTTAAAAAAAATTACTAACATTCAACCTCCTTCATAAAAAAAGAAAAAAACTAGGCCAAACCTTCCAGCGAAAACAAACTGTTTTTTAGGCATCGATTATACTTTTAATCTCTTTCAATTTCAGGAGTTTCAGTATTTAACACAAAGGTCGTCTGCGCGCTGTTGGTCATTTCCCGGAATAGAGCTAAGCAGCCTGTCTCCAACACCACCCATTCGCATTCTTCACCCATGACCGCAGTTAACCGTGACCGCCACGGTAGACAAAGTAAAAGTGAAAATACTGCGTTAGTACAACAATCTAGCAATGCAAGACACAATCATGAGTTTCTTTATCACAAGGTGTCAACTTTTTTCTGTTTCGCTTCATTTCTTTGAATTTTTAGAAGCTCCAATGCTCACCTGATGTTTCCGCTCATTGATTATAGATAGGTTTTGCGAATTCCTAACGAAAAAGTCTTTAACGATGTTTGACCTTCAAATTTTTCAAAAGAAGGTAGAACTCAACATCTATTATACAGTATCAACAGCCCTACATACAGTGTGGGGCCTACTTCCACTGTAAGAGGTAAGTATTTGAAAAAAAAAAGTAGAACTCAACACCTATTATACAGTATCAACAGTCCTACACACAGTG
The DNA here is from genome assembly GCA_951213105.1 of Amaurobius ferox. Taxonomy (NCBI): domain Eukaryota; kingdom Metazoa; phylum Arthropoda; class Arachnida; order Araneae; family Amaurobiidae; genus Amaurobius; species Amaurobius ferox. The sequence continues at coordinate 102,122,874 of OX578145.1, read as the reverse complement.
TATTGTCCACTTTCACTAAAAGATATATTTGAAATGCAGGTAAAACTCAACACCTTTAATACAATATCAACAGTTCTACATACAGTGTAAGGGTCCACTCCCATTATCTATATACAGTATAAAGAAGAAAAGTATGTATGTATGTATAATCCAACATCACGGAGAATGGATGAACCGAATATGATGAACTTTGGTGGGTAGTCTTGAAATAGCCTCACTTAAAATTTAGTTCATTTTCGAATTTCTAACACCAGGGGTTGTCGCTATATTAATGAACAAGAAAGATCAATCATGCATAAGCATTGATTATGAAACACTTTCTAACTGAAATGCAATTTCATTTAAAAATTTCTAAAATGTGTTACATTCAGTGTTGATATCTTATACATTATCACAGTACTACAGAAATTTATTATACTTAAATATTTAAAACTGTATCGAAATATAAATCATCTGATTCTCTATGCAAAATCAAAGAATATTTCATTCATATAACTTGTATTCCAGACTCCAGAGCTAAACAATTTTGTGTGAAAAAATTTCAGCAATTCTTATGTAACTCACCTTACAATCGCTTGAGATATTTGCATTCTGCATATGTTAAAATTAGGCTTCGTTGAAGAAATAATAAAAGTTTAGGGATCATTTAAAATCACAACTATTGTAATTGCACAAGCACGGAATTTAGATACACAGATAATACACAGATAATATATGTGCGTGTGTGTGTATGTACTCAAAGTATTGGAATCGTGCCGAAGATCGGAACTCGAATTTTCAAAGGATCTACACGTTTTGGGACGTCTAGGACACGAATAAACTATTTTTAGGAAGACGTATGTGTGTGTAAGGATGTATCTGTGTATGTTTCTGTGTGTCTGTGAGGATATTCCATCCACTCTAATTGAAAAACTAATGGACCGAATTTCATAAAATTTGGTAGGTATGCTTTATGTGGGAAATCCTGATGTTCATTAGATTATAGTAGGATTCGTAATAAAAGAATCTGTCTGCCTTTTTTGCGAAATGGCCGGCAGAAATTGCCTTTATCCACTTTAGCTAAAAATTAATGGAACAAATTTAACAAAATTTGGTGTATAATATTTCAATAACCTACAAGTGATTTATATACAAAATTTAACAAAATTTGGTATATAAATCATTTGTAGGTTATTCTAGTACGATTCGGGAAAAAGGAACGGGCTATTTTTGCGAAATGGCCCGCAAAAATTGTTAAATATAAAAATAAAAGTCTACGTGTGCTCAATTATATCAATTAAATTCTTATTATATACGTGATTTTTGACAACAAAAAGAATAAGACTAACCCCATTACTCTAGGACTAGCCGTTCTTAAGATATTCTAGTTTTTTCGCGTTTTCGCTACGCCACCTTTGACAATGAGTCCAGCTATCAAATGAGAACCAAATTTAAGTTTAACGTGCAAATTCAATGTCATTTAAAATACTTAGGGCTGTTATTTTGTGCAGATAAAACTCAAATTATTATTGATGAAATAAAGAGAACGTGAATATGAGTCTGCAGGGAAAGACATGTGCTGCATCAGAATTTTTAACAATATTACAACAATGATTTATGGAAGTGAACGGGGATTATTTGCAGGCAGTTTTGAAAAAAAATGTATGATCTATATTTAAAGATCCACCAAATTTTTGTCGAATAAAATGTTCAACAAATTTAAGCTGTGTACCTAATTTTAACTCTTTAGGACGTAGGAAAGTGCATTAAAAATGCCATTAAATAAGTATATCATGAAGAGTTATATAAAATTTAAAAAAGATGAAAAATTGTTATCTACCAAATTTATTTTAAAATGTAAAGCTTCTCTTCATATACAAAATGATTAAACTCTTGGAAAGATATTTATTATATAATTTATCTCTTTTTTCTTTCTGGAGGATATCCCGAAAGCCAGAATTTAATTTAATTTGTTTTTTTCCCTATATTAAATCATTTTTAATTAAAAAACTACTTAACATATTTTACTGAAAATTTTTTTATATATTTTATGGGATAATGTAAATATCTCCTAAAAATTTCGAAGCAATTTGTGAATTTTAAATTTGCTTAAAAAATGTTTAAAAAATTAGGTCTGATAGGGTTCAATGTATTTCATTTTTTCAACCCGGGTTCAATAAAAAACTAATTGGGTGATATTATTTATTTATATTCCCATAGGTCCCACAGACCGTCTGAAAAACATACTAAAATTTCATTTTGATAAAGTAATTTTTACGGCAGTTATCGTGCTAATGGACAGACAGACAGACAGACAGAATGAACAAAGTCATAAACACTTTTCAACCATGTTGTAAAGTGTTAAAAACGAAACTTTCATTTGTCTCATCATCCCGGGAGAACAGCTGCACAGAATTTAATAACATTTTGTGGGTAGCTTTGAAAAACCCCTCCCCCCTCCACACACACACACACACCACCACCACCATAAATTTAGTCCACGTTTCGAGTTTCTAAGACCAGGGGTTGTCAAGATATTAATGGAAAACAAAACTTTTTCCTTTAAGTTTTACTCTCTAACTCCATGATTTCCAACGAAAAAGGTTGGAAATCGTTGGTTTAAAACGTGAAAGCCATTTAAATCTCTGAGTTTTGTGGGAGTTTATTGAACGTATTAGTCACTTTTGAAAATCGCAAGTTTGAAATATGAATTTAAATGGAAACTCTATCACCATGGTTTATTTTTCACAGGCTTACTCAACAAAAGATTCACGGCCCCATATGTTCCGATGTAATTTTTATCAGAGTTTTGCATCGTAAATCCCGAGCAACGCTGGATAATCGCTGCTAGTAAGATATATTTCAAATAAAACGTAGAACTTAACACCTACAGTATCAGCAGTCCTACATACAGCGTAGGGTCCACTTCCATTATAAAAAATTAGTATTTCATCCCAGTAACTCAATGAATAGAGGCCATTAAAATATCCATGGTTCGAATCGCTTTTAGAACTTGAATTCCACAATGGCACCCGACCAGCTTAACCCGGCAGGTTAGATGCAGTGATCATTGACTTCTTAACGCGACTTAGTTGCGAGTTTGATTTACGAGTATTGTAATAAGTACAGAATGCTAGTCAGTATAAAAAAAAATAGAGAATGAAGAGTTCGTTCAAATCAATTTCACCTCGATCTGAAATCTAAAGGAGGGGAATGTAAGGACCACTCCCACTGCAAGAGATAAAAATTTCTTCAAAGTAGCTCTGTAGCTAAATCGGCGTCTGGCCAGTTCAAAAAACCGTATAATTAGAATCCCCATTGGGATTTGAATTATTTATAACAGTCATCAATAAATGTTTGAAGTCGGATGCAAAATTTGTGAATGTATTTTTTTTTTTCATTACAGAAATTACAATTTGCCTTAAAACATGGACTTTTTAAAAACTACATTCATGAATCCGGTGTACAACACATACAATTTCATTAGCAATAATTCGGTCATATTAAATACTTCCTTTTCCAACTCTAAAATAATTTTAAACATTATATTGTCGATTGCATTAGCATATGCATAAATAATTTAGTAAATTACGTTAGCTTAAATACAAGCCTAACACCTGCAAATCAAATTTACTAAATTCCGTTTGGTGTTCTTAGGATTGTTGCATTTGTCGTAATACTTGTCAATGGTCATTTTGAGAACTTTTATGTTTCTCTCCTTCTAAATATTTATATCATAGCATTGAGTGGAAAATACCTAACTAAGTGATGAATTATACAGCCTAAACTACTGAAGGTAGAAAATTGAACTTTTGCATACACTTGGGACATGACCTACAGGTAATGAAAAAAAAAATTAACATCTGGGAATTTTGTTTGGAAATTTAATAAATCTGTGAATTTTTTGTTCAAAAAACTCCAACTGTAAAATAACTAGATACACACATATTGCCTTATTACCATCATGGGCAGAAAATATAGCCTAAATGTTCATAATTTACTCCATTGTTGTACAATTAATTGTTCTTTGGATATTTTAATTTATATTTAAAAGCCGACTTTTTTTTATTATTGTTCATAATTCAATTTTTTGTAGAGTTTTTTTTCTGTTCCATTTGTAACCATAGTAACAGAGTTACGCTTCAGATATCGAAATCGTCTATTGACTGACTATTCTTCTAATCAAACTATTAAAAATATTTTTCATTAATAGTTTATTTTTAGATTATTAGGAGGCTCTGCCAACCCCCTTCGCTGAACTCGCTTCATACCTATCTTTCCTGAAAATCCTACTTTCAAAAATCTATTTTTCTATCCCTACCTGTTTTCCGCAGAGAGCAAAAGCAGAGATTTTTCTCAGCCCAGGGAATCCAAAAACTAAATTCCATGATTCAGAGCTCGCTTCGTGAGTCATTTCATTCCAAGCTAAAGTGCAAATCGGTAAACGCTTTATTTCATTGTGCTACCCTATTATTTCTCTATAAATGTACCCAATTTCATATTTATGTATGCAATAGTTTTTGCGTTACGAGACAGAGAAATTGCTATGCTAGAAAAAAAAATTTCCCTTCAGAAATGCATGAAAAGTAAAATATCTCAAAAACTTCATCGGAATTTTTAAAAAATCTGATGTGGGCAACACATGACTTTCCTTATATAATGCAATGAATTTACTACTTTTACAGTTAAAAAAATGTTATTCTTATAGTAGATACTTATATTCTTTCCAAGATATTGAATTTTCTTCAATTAGTCGTCATTTTCATTGATTTAGCGTCATTTTTATCAATTTGGCGAGATTTTTGTTAATTTGGCAACAATTAAAAATGTCGCCAAGTTGGGGACATTCCGCCAAATTTGTCGCCAAAATCTCGCCAAGCATTATGGACGGAGAAATAAGTTATTCTTACTATTGGATAAATAATGACTATTGGCGTTCAAATACAAAAGTATTACTCAAAGTATCTTTTTTCATGAATGGAACGAGCTAGATCCACTAGAATGATGTCACCCAATTTATCGCATGGTATTACATATGAAAAGTGAACATGTTTCTCAATAGGAAATATTTTTTTTTATTTTATATAACTTTTAGATAATTTTTTTGAAAAATGTGCAATATCTCGAGAACGGTTCAGGTTAACGTTCTAAAATTTATGTCAATCGTTTTCTAATGAAAAATGACATAAGAAATGTCTATTTGCGTAACTTTATTAGCGGTTTTGATTTTTTGACGATTTTTTCAAAATTTCACTCGAAAATTTAGGGGGTTCTGAACATTCGATTGCGTATAAAAACAATAGGCTTCCAGCGTTTACGGATTATGATTTTTGTACCAAATTTCGTTCGAATCGGTCCATTCGTTCGTCAGTTATCGTCTCCAAGACTCACTGACACACACACACACATACACACAGACATCACTTCAAAAATGTTTGATTCGTAATCAGGAATGCTTGAAACGTGCTCTCCCGTCGAAAACTCGAATTCGAATTTTCGACCACGTGACAATACTTTCCTTATACATTATGTATATAAGGAAAGTAAAAAAGGCTCCGTCCAGCAAAAATTCAACTATGCAGGTACTTGCCTGCAAAAGTTCGTGATCTTGCTATTGTTGGTGTATCCAGGGCGCGAACTTGTAGCTCAAATATTTTGACTTTGATATTAAATATTTTTTAAACTGCAATACTAATACAATATATATCGAAAAACGGTTTATTTCAGAGTATTCCCCCAAAGTTTCCCTACAAGTGTACCAAATTTCATATTTTTATATGCTATAATTTTTTGCGGTACGAAGCAAAGAATTTCGAAAAACGAGAAATTTGTCGGCGGCGGCGGCGGCTATTCTTTTAACACTTTACAACATAGTTGAAAAGTATTTATGACTTTGTTCATTCTGTTTGTCTGTCTGTCCGCACGATAACGGCCATAAAAATGATCTTATCAAAATGAAATTTTAGTATGTTGTTGAGACGGTCTGTGGGACATATAGGAATGTAAATGAATAATATCGCCCAATTAGTTTCGGATTGAATCCGGGTTGAAAAAATGAAATACATTGAATCCTATGGGACCTAATGTTTCAAACATTTTTTAAGCGAAGTTAAAATTCATAAATTGCTTCAAAAATTTTAGGGAATATTCAAATTATCCCATGAAAAAACAAGAAAGATCAATCATGCATAAGCATTGATTATGAAACACTTTCCAACTGAAATGTAATTTCATTTAAAAATTTCTAAAATGTGATTCATTCAGTGGTAATATCTTTTACATTACACAGTACTACAGTAATTTATTATACTTAAATATATAAAACTGTATCGAAATATAAATCATCTGATTCTTTATGCAAAATCAATGAATATTTCATTCATATAACTTGTATTCCAGACTCCAGAGCTAAATAATTTTGTGTGAAAAAAATTCAGCAATTCTTATGTAATTCATCTTACAATCGCTTGAGATATTTGCATTCTGCATATGTTAAAATTAGGCTTCCTTGAAGAAATAATAAAAGTTTAGGGATCATTTAAAATCACAACTATTGTAATTGCATAGGCACGGAATTTAGATACACAGATAATATATATGTGTATGTGTATGTACTCAAAGTATTGGGATCGTGCCGAAGATCGGAACTCGAATTTTCAAAGGATCTACACGTTTTGGGACTTCTAGAACACGAAAAAACTAGTTTTAGGAAGACGTCTGTGTGTGTAAGGGTGTATCTGTGTATGTTTCTGTGTGTCTGTGTGGATATTACATCCACTCTAATTGAAAAACTAATGGACCGAATTTCATACAAATTGGTAGGTATGTTTTTTGTGGGAAATCCTGATGTTCATTAGATTATAGTACGATTCGTAATAAAAGAATCTGCCTTCTTTGCGAAATGGCCGCAGAAATTGCCTTTATCCACTCTAGCTAAAAACTAATCAACCAAATTTAACAAAATTTGGTGTATAATATTTCAATAACCTACAAGTGATTTATATACCAAATTTAACAAAATTTTGTATATAAATCATTTGTAGGTTATTCTACTACGATTCGGGAAAAAGGAACGGGCTATTTTTGCGAAATGGCCAGCAAAAATCGTTATATATAAAAATAAAAGACTACGTGTGCTCAATTATATCAATTAAATTCCTATTTTATATGTGATTTTTGACAACAAAAAGAATAAGACTAACCCCATTACTCTAGGACTAGCCGTTCTTGAGATATTCTAGTTTTTTCGCGTTTTCGCTACGCCACCTTTGACAATAAGTCCAGCTATCAAATGAGAACCAAATTTAAGTTTAACGTGTAAATTCAATGTCATTTAAAATACTTATGTTGTGCAGATAAACTCAAATTATCATTGAATAAATAAAGAGAACGAATATGAGTCTGCAGAGAAAGACATGTGCTGTCCACATCAGAATTTTTAACAATATTACAACAATGATTTATAGAAGTGAACGAGGATTATTTTCAGGCCATTTCGAAAAAAATGTATGATCTATATTTAAAGATCCATCAAATTTTTGTCGAATAAAATGTTCAACAAATTTAAGCTGTGTACCAAATTTTAACTCTCTAGGACGTAGGAAAGTGTATTTAAAATGCCATCAATTAAATTTATCATAAAGAGTTATATAAAATTTAAAAAAAATGAAAAATTGTTATCTACCAAATTTATTTTAAAATATGAAGCCACTCCCATATGCAAAACGTTTAAACAAATGGAGAGATATTTATTATATAATATCTCTCTCTTTTCTTTCTGGAAGATATCCCAAAGTCAGAATTTAATTGAATTTGTTTTTTTCCCTATATTAAATAATTTTTTTAATTAAAAAACTACTTAACATATTTTACTGAATTTTTTTTTATATATTCTATGGGATAATGTGAATATTTCCTAAAAATTTCGAAGCAATTCGTGAATTTTAAATTTACTTAAAAAATGTTTGAAAAATTAGGTCCCATAGGGTTCAATGTATTTCATTTTTTCAACCCGGGTTCAATAAAAAACTAATTGGGTGATATTATTTATTTATATTCCCATAGGTCCTACAGACCGTCTGAACAACATACTAAAATTTCATTTTGATAAACTCATTTTTACGGCAGTTATCGTGCTAACGGACAGACAGACAGACAGACAGACAGACAGACAGACAGACAGACAGACAGACAGACAGAATGAACAAAGTCATAAACACTTTTCAACTTTGTTGTAAAGTGTTAAAAATTCAACACAATATGTTTGGTAGTTTTTTAAATAAACATTAAAATAATAATTGCACCCATATAATATAAAGAGATCACCTGACCCACTTCAAAATAAAATATGGCATTCATTTTTAACACTTTACAACAAAGTTGAAAAGTGTGTATGACTTTGTTCATTCTGTCTGTCTGTCTGTCTGTCCGTTAGCACGATAACTGCTGTAAAAATGACTTAATCAAAATGAAATTTTAGTATGTTGTTCAGACGGTCTGTAGGACCTATGGGAATATAAATGGATAATATCACCCAATTAGTTTTGGATTGAACCCGGGTTAAAAAAATGAAATACATTGAGCCCTATGGGACCTAATTTTTCAAACATTTTTTAAGCGGATTTAAAATTTACAAATTACTTCGAAAATTTTAAGTAATACTCAAATTGTTCCATAAAATATATAAAAAAAATTCAGCGAAATATATTCAGTAGTTTTTTAAATAATAATTAAAATAATAATTACACCTCTTATATGAAGCGATCACGTGACCACGATATGAAAAGATCACTTGACCCACTTCAAAATGATATATGGCATCCATCTTATCTCAAAATCGTGATTTTTAAAGTTCATTTTAATTCATATTGAGTGTTGTATCCGTCCTAAAATCACTTTATTTTTGCTTAAATTCTGTGTATCTACATACTGAAACAACGCAATTACAATATATTTGAGTTTAAATGCTCATCCAAATTTGATTATTTCTACAACGAAGCCTATTTTTCACTTATGTAAAATGTAAGCAGCAAAATATGTAGAATGAGTTGTATTAAAATTGCTGTATTTTTTTAACACAAAATTATTTAGCTCATGGAGTCTGCATAGCTGATATGAATGAAATATTCCTTGATTTTACAAAGAGACGGACGATTTTTTTCGATGAAGTTTTAAGCATCAGAGTTTTGAGTTTAATTACTTGTAGCTCCATGGTCTTAATTTTTAAATAAAATGAATTATTATAGTATTGTGATGAATGAATTGAATGGGAAATTGTTTGTGAATGAAATGCTGCTTTTATAGAGAGAGCCAGGCGTGTTATTTTTCCTATGACGTCATTTGAATGAATTTCAGTTGTTTTCGATGAAGTTTTCAAATATAAATTATCATAGTATTATGATAATTCTAAAATTATTACCGAGGAATGTATCGCATTTTAGAGATGTTTAAACCAGGCAATTTATATTTCAATGCCGTCATTTGAATGAAGTTCATTGTTTTCGATGAAGGTTTAAGTTTTCAAATATAATAAATTAATGTAGTATTGTGATAAGTTTTAAAATATTACCGAGGAATGTATTGCATTTTAGACATGTTTAAATAAAATTGCATTGAAGTTGGAAATTGTTTCATAGTCAATGCTTTAAGCATGATTGATTTTTCTTGTTTTTTCACAATGTAAAAATTGTAATTTTTAAAGTTCTTTTAAATTTATATTTAGTATTGCATTCGTCCTAAAACAGCTTTACTTTTGTGTATTTTCTGTGCATCTATATTCTGTGCCAACGCAATTACAATATTTTGAGTTTAAATGATCATCAAACTTTGAGTATTTCTACAGCGAAGCTTAATTTTAATGGATGCAGAATGTAAACCAGTGATTGTAAGATGAGTTGTATAAAAATTACTGAATTTTTTTTCACTCAAAATTATTTAACTCTGGAGCCTGATAATAAAAGTGTATGAATGAAATATTCAGTGCTTTTACACAGAGAGCCAGACGATTTATATTTCGATGACGTCATTTAAATAAAGTTCATTTTTTTCGATGAAATTTTAAGTTCTTAAATATAATAAATTACTGTAGTACTGTGATAATTTAAAATACATAAGTGCTGAATGTGTCGCATTTAAGGATGCTTAAATAAAATTGCATTTCTGTTGGAAAGCGTTTTCTAATCAATGTTTTATTCATGATTGATCTTTCTTGTTTTGTTTTTTTAATACAGAGAGAAACTGTCTGAGAACGTTGAATACAGGCAACATAATACAGAGATCGGAAAAGAGATATAGTTTTACAGACCGCAATTTACATCTTAACAAAACAAAATTAAATAGAATGTAGCTCAACTCAGGTAATCATACCGGAATCTAATTTTAGTATCATATTTTTTTACCTTCTTTCAAATTTTATAAGAGAATTTTTAAAATCAGTATCCTGAGTCCAAATGTACCGTTATAGCGTATTACACTTCACTTTGAAGCGCTTGAAAAAAATCTTTCGATTGATACCATATTTGACAATGAACTCCCCCCCCCCCCTCCCACCCCGACAGAGGGCAAGTGACGTCACGAACAAAAAAAATGGATCGCGGCTGTTCATATCAATGATTGAAACTATTATGTCTCGTAAATTATTGAGCCGTAAATAAATCCTTTTATGTATGATTACCCCAAATTTTGTCCCATGCTGCTGTGTTAAAAAAAATATAAAATTTTGAATATGTTTAGAAGTTTTCGCTAGAAATTAAAAAGAATTCAGTCTAGTTCTAGATTTTATGAGAGCAAAGCCGGATATAAAGTTTCGCAACAATCCATTAATAATTGTGGCCGCTATTGTGAACACAAATAATCGACCACAGACCGACAGACGGACAACACTCCAAAAATAGTCAAAACGGGTTCAAGAGGTGCTAAAACATATATTGGCATAAAAATGTCGAATTTAAAATTTTCGTGAAAACAATACTTTCTCTATGCCGTATTACATAATATGAGAACGTAAAAATGCACGTCGTTTTTATGCTTAAATTTGAAACGGTTTTTGATATGCAGAATTTTCATGAATTGTGTAGGTATCACATTTGGTGGTCAGTAGCCATCTTATCCGCACGAAAGAAATGGCTTGTGAAAAGAAATGGCTAGTGTGTGAAAATGACTGAATAGCTAGTGAAAATGGCTAGTGCGTGGAAATGACTCTACTATCTCCACGAAAACGAAATTTGCATCGTTCAAAGCAGAATTATAGAACAGCTTTGAATAAAAGCTCATAAAATATATACAGATATCTATATAATATAAACTGAACTGATTGCACCGCCACTATAGCTAGAATCTTGCCTTTGGTGTCATTAGATCCGTCTCAGCTTCAAGACGAGCGGAAAAATCTAAAATTTCAAAAATTCGCGTGATTGTGTAAAGGAATAATAAAAGAGAAACTCAAAACCACTTTGCTTTATTCTCCTTCCAATCTAGCTAGAATCTTGGTTTCGTTCTCTTTCCATCCTTCATAGCTTCTAAATCAACGAAAAAAATCGTATATCTTAAAAATTCGAATTAGAAGTGATGATGCAAAGGAATAATTAAAATATTTAAAAGCACATTTCAAAGTGATCGAGTGTTTCCACTCGAGCCATAACGGCTTTTGACCTGATTGGATCCGTCTCAGCTTTAAGATCGAAGAAAAAATAGAAAAATTTAAAAATTCAAATTAGGGGTAATAATACTAGGAGAAAACTTTCAGAAAACTCACACCACTCTACTTTTCAAAAATTTGCGCTTTCCATTTACATACTTAAATTTAAAACGGTTTTTGATATTCAAAACTTTATTAAGCGTGTATAGGTTGTTGTTGTTGAGACCCAGACCGTCCGACCTACCAGAAAGGTGTAAGGTAACTATTTGGACGGCCGGGAAGTGCCACCCTATTTTGACCGGAACCCAGTGGGGGAGGCATCCACAGGGACCGTACCCTCCTTCCCCTACCACCAATCTCTCGAAAGGACTTACGGACCCACATGTTTAACGTGATCGTACTCCGCATGAACACGGCGGCAGTTGTGGCAGCGTTCAAATCCAGCCCGCAAACCACCGGGCTACCGCGCCCGAAATGTGCCAACAGCACGCGCTGTTCCCAGGTGGTCACCCACCCAGTACTAACCACGCTCGATGCTGCTTGACTTCGGTGATCTAACGAGAACCGGTGTTTTTCAGCACGGTACGGCCGTTGGCTCAAGCGTGTATAGGTGTCACACTTAGTGATTACTAGAGAACTTGCACATTTAGTGATAATTTTCTTCGTCACTTTAGGGATCACCAGTGATTATTAGAGAAAATGATTACTAGAGTGATTACTATAGAAAACGCGCGAAGCACGGGGGGAAATCGCTAGATTTAGTAAAAAAGCCATTTTATACACTGGATTCTTAGTAAAATGAGAAGCATAAAGCTTCATTTTGCGAAACTGCTTTCAGAAATATATCGCGTTTCTAACAGGTAAAATCACCAAGAGTAAAATCTGCAATTATCTGTTTCCTTTTTAGGAATATATCCGCGGGCGAAACCCCACTGAAGAACTGAACAGCAACTGGCTGCATCACTCAGTCTTCGAACCAAGGTTGTCGAACTTAAGCCATTTTGTTGTTGATTTCTGATTTCAAGCTGTGAGGGGAAAAAATTTATGTTAGCCAAACCGGAGGATAAAACGGTACGAAAAGGGAATCTCACCATGCATTTAGCATAATGGGGTGTTGATTTTATCGGCAGAAACGTTTGTGAAGCGTGGAAGATTACATGATCATTGCTGAAGAGTGGAAAACTGTTTGGATGAATTTGGCGGGAAATGAAATGATGATCTGCGGGTGGTTTACACCCATTGTTTTTAGCTATATATATTGGTAACAGGAAACGTATTACTAATTTGTTTTTAACTTTACATTCATTGACTTATGCCGTAAATGGTTACATTCCATTTATTCAAGATTCTTACGCTGTATACCAAACGTTCTCAAACTGTTTGGATAAATTTGGCGGGAAATGAAGTGATGATCTGGGAGTGGTTTACACCTATTGTTTTTAGCTATATATATTGGTATCAGGACATGTATTACTAATTTGTTTTTAACTTTACATTCATTGACTTATGCCGTAAATGGTTACATTCCATTTATTCAAGATTCTTACGCTGTATACCAAACGTTCTCAAACTGTTTGGATAAATTTGGCGGGGAAATGAAATGATGATCTGTGAGTGGTTTACACCTATTGTTTTTAGCTATATATATTGGTATCAGGACATGTATTACTAATTTGTTTTTAACTTTACATTCATTCATTGACTTATGTCGTAAATGGTTACATTCCATTTATTCAAGATTCTTACGCTGTATACCAAACGTCTCAAACTGTTTGGATAAATTTGGCGGGAAATGAAATGATGATCTGTGAATGGTTTACACCTATTGTTTTTAGCTATATATATTGGTATCAGGACATGTATTACTAATTTGTTTTTAACTTTACATTCATTCATTGACTTATGTCGTAAATGGTTACATTCCATTTATTCAAGATTCTTACGCTGTTCCAAACGTTCTCAACGTTTTCATAAATGCGTAACCAAAAATCAAAACATATTAGTACCACCAACAAAAATATGTATGTTTTGTATACAAACAAAAAGTCAAGAATATACACTTATGTAATTGCTACATAGTATTTGTGTTTCGTTCCTAATAAAATAAATGGAACACTAAATAATAAATATTAGCAAATACGATTAACAATATGATTATCAAACAATATGTTTATTGATTAACAATATGATGGACAAAATAAGTTAATGTGATACTTATTTTGATCTGACAGAAATTAGTTTCTTTATACTTAGCTCTGTTTTATTTAATTTCAAACATAAATTTGTCTCCGTGCCGAGTTTCGTTCATATTTTCTTAATTACAGCATCAAAGAACATCCTATTTCGCATATAAATACGTGGAAAAATGGTATTTATAATATAAACACCTTGATTTATCTGCTTGTTTATCTATCTATCTCTGGGTAACGTTTGGCGAAATTTTAGTAACAAAATTGGCGGAATATCGCCAACTTGGCGAGATCTTTTTATGTTGCCAAATTGATAAAAATGTCGCCAAATTGATAAATATGCAGCCAAATTAGTAAAAATGACGACTAATTGATGAAATTCAATATCTTGGAAAAAATATAAGAATCTACTAAAATAATACCTTTTTCTCCGTCTGTAACGCTTGGCGAAATCCTGGCGGCGAATTTCGGCGGCATGTCGCCAACTTGGCGAGTCTTTTAAATGCTGCTAAATTGACAAAAATGTCGCCAAATTGATAAAATTGACGCTAAATCAGTGAAAATGACGACTAATTGATGAAAATTCAATATCTTGGAAATAACATAACAAAGACTATATGAATAACCCATTTCTCCGTCCGTCCATAATGCTTGGCAAAAAATTTGGCGGGATGTCGCAAACTTGGCGACATTTTAAATATTGCCAGTTTGACGAAAATGTCGCCAAATTGATACAAATGTCACCAAATTAATAAAAATAACGCTAAATGAGAGGCAATGCATTGCAAATTTTCAATTCCTTCATATGACAAGCATACATTTTGGTTAAAAATACAATTACGCTTTCTGAAATGTCTTAAAAACATTTTTTGTTTCATAAGATCACTAAAGAGTTAATTTTAAAACCATCCTTTCAATTTCTGTCACATATAATATAAGTGAGTTGTTATTTTTCTTCATAAGAAAGATATTCGGCTAATGCATAAAAATTATCCACGTACCATCAGTCCTCTTTTCGTGTACCATTGGTTGAGAACCGCTGCTGTATACAGTATATACAGGGTGGCCCAAAAAGATTGAAACTCTCTTTAATTCTTTACCTGTTGAAAATAAGTGGGCAATGTGAATTGCAAAAATGTTGAAAGTAAGGTAGGAAATAAGACTACGTTAATGAAATAGTCCTCCCATTCATTTTCAAAAAGTTAAACTTTTTTAATTTTTATACGGCCTCCTTAGACAAATTGGGTCAATCAGAATTTTTTATTTTTAATGCAAGATCATTAAAAAAACCCACATATCTGTATCTTTAAAATCAACTGAATTATGATAAAGGAAAAAATCTGACTTATGCCACTTCTCCGTACCATGTGAAAGGCTGTTTCATCAGTAAAAATAGGAATCATAAACAAATTGACGGTGGAAATTGTTTAGATAAAAAATACGTTAATATGTGTCAATTCTTTTTATCACAAATGCATCTAAATAAAGAATTACACAGACAGAAATCATATAAAGCAGTGGTACTCACTACGCAGTTGGGTATCCTATGTATTATCATCCAGTTTTATCTTTTTTGTGATATGTCACAAATTTACATTTCTAATTTGATATAGCGTCCCCATTTACAATGTCCAATTTTCAATTAAATATAACTCGCTCAATTTTAAAGATACAGATATGCGGTTTTTTAAATGATCTTGTTGCATTAAAAATAAAAAATTTCTGATTGACCCAAATAGTCTAAGGGGGTCGTATAAAACTTTAAAAAGTGTAACTTTTTGAAAATGAATGCGAGGACTATTTCATTAACGTAGTCTTATTTCCTACCTTACTGTCAACATTTTTGCAATTTACATTGCCCATTTATCTCCAACAGGTAAAGAATTAAAGCGCGATCTTTTTGGGACACCCTGTATATTGTTACGCTTATTCACGATTCTTATGCTGTACTGTAAATATTCATTGTTAAGAACTTGTGCACGGCATTGTACACTGCAAACCATTTGCAAGCATGTCACTGAAAATTTCAGGAGAATAAGCTGTCCGTAATGGGGAGTAAGGTTCCTGATAATTATGATAATATACTATACTATATATATTTATATATACAAAAATAACGCTTCGGCAGCCTATAATTAGCTGAATATTTCATAAATGAAGCAGGAATTTTCACGAATGCCCATAATTGAGGCTTTTCTTTTAGTTTGTCGAAATGATCAACAAAGTAGCTGAAAGAAATCTGATGTGGGCAACACATGACATTCCTTATATAATGTAATGAATTTACTACTTTTACTGTAAAAAAAATAGATTTTTCTTAAAGTATATACTAATTTTCTTTCCAAGATATTGAATTTTCGGCAATTAGTCGTCATTTTCATTGATTTAGCGTCATTTTTATCCATTTGGCGAGATTTTCGTTAATTTGGCAACATTTCAAAAAGTCGCCAAGTTGGCGACATTCCGCCAAATTCGTCACCAAAATCTCGCCAAGCGTTATGCACTAAGAAATAAGTTATTCTTACAGCAGATAAATGACTATTAGCGTTCAAATACAAAAGTATTACTCAAAGTATCTTTTTTCATGAATGGAACGAGTTAGATCCACGAGATTGATGTCACCCAATTTATCGCATGGTATTACATACGCAAAATGAGCATGTTTCTCAATAGGAAATATTTTTTTTTTATTTTATATGACTTTTTGATAATTTTTTTGAAAAATGTACAATATCTCGAGAACGGTTCATGTTAACGTTCTAAAATTTATGTCAATCGTTTTCTAATGAAAAATTACATAAGAAATATCTATTTGCGTAACTTTATTAGTGGTTTTGATTTTTTGACGATTTTTTCAGAATTTCATTCGAAAATTTAGGGGGGTTCTGAACATTCGATTGTGTATAAAAACAATAGGCTTCCAGTGTTTACGGATTGTGATTTTTGTACCAAATTTGGTTCAAATCGGTCCATTTTTTCGTCAGTTATCGTCTCCACAGACTCACTGACACACACACACACACATACTTTCACACACACACACACACACATACTTTCACACACGCACACACACACACACGCACACACAGACATCCTTAAATGTTTGATTCGTGATCAGGGATGCTTGAAACGTGCTCTCCCGTCGAAAATTCGAATTCGAATTTTCGACCCCGTCACAATACTTTCCTTATACATTATGTATATAAGGAAAGTAAAAATGAGCGAAGGTTAGAATGTTTAACAGTGAATAAAGGTCGAGATTCTTATGTTAAATGCTATAAATGGTCATCATTCCACTTGTTCAAGATTCTTATACAGGGTATCCCAAAAACATTGACCTCGCCTTTTATTAACTGAATATTCATCATAGACATATAGTATAATAAATTACAAAGTTGCGTAAAAAAGGTACAGAATTTTATGAAATCAATTAAAATTTTCAAGGTAATAAAATTCTAAGAAATATAAAATTTAAATTTTTATACGGCCTAGTACAAAAACATTTCCAATGAGTAAAATGTGCCCCATACACTAATAAGGTGATGTACAAAATATCAGCATTTTATCATAAAAAGTCCCAGAGATATGAAAAGACAAAAATACTGACTTAAACCGCTTTTCGATGCATCGACATTGGTTCCTAGAGGGGAAAAATCATGTCGGCAGATCGCGTTTCAGGGATCATGCACAAATTACGAAAGAAAACAATGATTACATAAATAAATAATAATTTTGTTATTTATTGGTACAAAAATATCTACACTGTGTAGAAATAATAACTTTACACAAAGCTTGTTCAAAATGTTTTACATCCATGCCAAAGATCCATTAAAGATAAGAGGCAGATATTATTTGCCTATGATGCATTTCTGCGTTGCGTCATTTGCACTCTTGCTGTAAACATTTACATTTTAATGTGTGATTAATCCCTCACTAATTTTGTTTAAACATATCTCTGGGACTTTTTATGATAAAATGCTGAAATTTTGTACATCACCTTATTAGTGCATGGGACACATTTTACTCATTGGAAATGTTTTTGTACGGGGGCCATTTGTATTTCTTCAAATTTTGTATTTCTTCAAATTTAATGCCCCTGAAAATTTTAATCGATTTCATAAAATTCTGTACCTTTCTTTACGCAACTTTGTAATTTATTATACTATATGTCTATGATGAATATTCAGGGAATAAAAGCCGAGGTCAATGTTTTTGGGACACCCTGTATAAGAATCTTGAACAAGTGGAATGATGGCCATTTATATATATATATATATATATATATATATATATATATATATATATATATATATATATATATATATATATATATATATATGTATGTATGTATGTATGTATATATATATATATATATATATATGTATGTGTATATATATATATATATATATATATATATATATGTATGTATATATATATATATATATATATATATATATGTATATATATGTATGTATATATATATATATATATATATATATGTATGTATATATATATATATATATATGTATGTATATATATATATATATATATGTATGTATATATATATATATATATATATATATATATATATATGTATGTATATATATATATATATATATATATATATATATGTATATATATATATATATGTATGTATATATATATATATATATATATATATATATATATATATATATATATATATGTATGTATGTATGTATGTATGTATGTATGTATGTATATATATATATATATATATATATATATATATATGTATGTATGTATGTATGTATATATATATATATATGTATATATATATATATATATATGTATGTATATATATATATATATATATATATATATATATATATATATGTATGTATATATATATATATATATATATATATATATATATATATATATATATATATATATATATATATATATATATATATATATATATATATGTATGTATATATATATATATATGTATGTATATATATATATATATGTATGTATGTATGTATGTATATATATATATATATATATATATATATATATATATATATATATGTATGTATGTATGTATGTATGTATATATATATATATATATATATATGTATGTATATATATATATATATATATATATATGTATGTGTATATATATATATATATATGTATGTGTATATATATATATATATATATGTATGTGTATATATATATATATATATATATATATATATATATATATATATATATATATATATATATATGTATGTGTATATATATATATATATATATATATATATATATATATATATATATATGTATGTGTATATATATATATACATATATATATATATATATATATATATATATATATATATATATATATATATAAATTCTTTACTTCAACAGATTATAAAATTTACAGATGTGTAAAGAGAGAGAGAGAGAGAGAGAGATGATCTGATTTGTCTTGTATTTACTGATAACTATCTCATAGATATAGATTTCTATCCGGATAATTTGGAATTAATACCTAATGAAACTACTATTAGTAATAATATTTATTATTTGGATTTAAATCTAATTATAGAACCTACTAATGGGATAGTTACTAATTTATATGATAAAAAAGATTTTTTTAAATTTAATATTAATAAATTATTACCTTTTAATTCCTGCAACTCGATTCAATTGTTTAGAAATATTATACTTCATCAACTTTTTAGAATTTATAGATTATCAGATAAAGAATTCCATGCTTTGCACATTAATAACCTCAAAATTACCAGTAGATTTTGTAAATATCCAGCATATTTAGTAAATGGTATAATTAATAAGTTTCGATTAGCCTAAAATTCTCATAATCTCTCCTTAATATCTTAGTATCTTATTTTAGCTGTACATTTACATTCCCTGGAATTTATTATATTTTCATCTTTTTATCTTGCAGCTTTAACTGTAGAATATCTCATTTTATTGCTTTTACGCAGTACGGTTTTTATTTCTCTCTTTGTCAACAGCAAATCACATCTTTTCATTTCTGCATATGGCAACATTGGTTTAGTCATATTTTGCTCGTCATGGTTGTACTAATGAAGTGTATTTTAAGGTATTTATGTTTCCTTTATTTTTCCAATCTATATGCTTGTCGTCCATATAACACAAGTTTATAGATAAAATCTATCTTGTGTTTCAGAAACAAGCATTTTTGTGTTCATTTCGAAGGGATATATGGACTTGACAAGAATTTTTTCGAAATGAACTTATCTTAAGCTTAAAGCTCTTCCACGTGCAAGCTTTTTTGCTTGATTTTTTTGTTTTCCTACTTTCATTCCTCACCTTTGAAATTTGTTGATTGTCTTTGTCTTTATGACCTGCATTACGCTTTATAATTTCCTCTTTATGTTTGAATTTCTTTTATTTCTTTGTATTTTGTAGAAAAAATTTTGGAATAGTGTATTATGAGTTACTACTTACATTCTAACATTGGATTTACAATTTTATATTTTTATACAGAGATGTATATATATATACAGAGAGAGACCAAAACCGAGTCATTAACCGGTCTTATTGTCGGTCCTGAAAAAGTAGGCTGTTGTTTGCCTCTGAAACTAGTAAATCAGTTTTTTTTGTTTGTTTGTTTTTTCCCCTCATGTAGTCTGTATTTACGAAGTTTCAATTTATATGTCATTATTGCATCAGTTTTTGAGCCATTACCTGAAAGTACTTTCGAATAATAATATTTCTAAAATATCAAAAATTGCAATGTTCAACTTTATATTTTTACTTTTACATTTTTACTTTTTTATACTAAAAAGAAATAACTTGTTAAATTTTAGAATTCGAAATTTTGACAGAGCCCCCCTGAATATTTTCAGACGGAAACGGTTATGTGGAGAGAAAGGGGAGATTTCAAATTTGCGGAAGAACACAGATCGCCTATTTTATTTAACACCCGTGAGATTTGGTATTTAAAACTCTTAAAATAATAACATAATGAGAGTTAAGAAGATTATGTAAAGAAAACTTATCCTGTGAAAAATGAAACATCATGAAGAACCGAATTTCTATTTCAGTAATACTCTTGTATGCAATCTTAATAAAAGAAGATGTTTGGCCGTCTCTATACGTTCTTTGTAGCGCAAATTCGAAGCGTCGGACAGCAGTGAAATTTGCTACAGAGGAGCTTAACGACCCCGTAATGTATACTTCGTCCAGAATGTTTTAAAATTGCAATTAGCTTAAAAGTAATTGCAGTCAAAATTCACATTTTCGCCATTTTGTCACACTCTATCTATTCTTTGCCTAGCCGCTGCAGACGGCAGACGATAATTCGAAAGTAGCTACTATAATTAAATTAGAAACATCTCGAGGAAAAGCAGCTAATGACACAAAAAGTTCATTTAATTTACAGCTTTTCTAACATAGCGAATTCAAAAAATTCTGTTTGCAAAATTCCGTCTTATTTTGTTTTTAATTTGGTAATTTGTTATTATATTATCATAATGAATATTGTGCTAAAATTTGACATAAATTAGAGGGAAATTCGTCGATATGGTAATATATATATATTTTTATTTTACTCCAGTAGCAAAAGAACTTTTTTTATTTTTTGCTACTTCAAGTATTTTCATTGTGTTCTTCTGCTAAAAATGGACGATCGAGCGCTTATTTAGGACGTATCAAAGGAACCTACTTAGGGCATATTACGCCCGTGTTGTATAATTGGAATGGATGCGCATGGAAAAAACGGAGCGTTGGAATAATTTTAGTTCAAGCTGGCAATTTGGTAATTGAGTGGTATTATCTTTATTCGTATTATTTTAGTAGCGGGCGCTTATTTAGGACTCGGGCAAAGCCGGGTAATCCGTTCTAGTCTTGATATATGTCATTAAACAGTGCCTCGGTCGCATGCGTAGCCATGTCCAAAAATTAAAAGCACAATATGAAATTGACCTGAACAATGTAAAAATTTTAATTTTAATTGATTACGACTAGAAAGGGCTACGTGTAATTTGAAGAATGGTTAGCATCCTTACGCAGGGTTCCCTACCCTATACATGAAACTACGACTCCGGTCCTACTGAAAATTGGCGCAAACCATTTTGAGACTTTATAACTTTTTTGTAAGGAAGTTTTTGTTTTATATACTTGGCGGGGAATTTTTGGTGTAAATAACATTTATAGAATCTATCTGGTTGAAATCAGAGCACTATGAAAAATGTAAACATTTTGGACACTTATATCTCCGAACTAAATAAATGAAAGAGTGAACAATTTTTACTTGGTCGGAAAGAGGGTTCTATTATTTATGAATATATAAAAGTTAATTTCTATATATAGACCTCTTTCTTTTTATTTAATTTAATTTTATTATTACTATTATTATTATTATTTATTATTATATTGATAATCTAAAATGTTTTTGTTTAACCGAATTCTCACTTTGCTTCGAAATATCTTCTAAACTATAAAAGATAGTTATAAACAGTAAGCAACATAAATGTTCAATAGGAAATCCAGTTTCCAAATAAATAATTTGGTTTTATATAAAGCTTTTATAGTTTTCGAGGTATCGTCTTCTCAAGTTAAAGAAAATTGGAAATTTTCTGCTTTTCAAGTTTGCAATGCTTAGATCTCTAAAACTGGCTATAAACTGTAAGAAGTAATTTTTAGTCCTTTGAAAACCTTACAAGAATATATATTTGGGAATTCAGATCAGGTTCTTAGTTCTTGAAATATATGGCTGTAATCCCGATATTTTAATTGAAAATGTGGGTCTAATTTCGATATTATAATATTTTAATATAATAATATTACAGACTTTTACCGTGAAGTGATGTTTTGTAAGATTAATTAAATATAAATTGCATTTTTTACTTTCCCTACAATACATGGTAATGTATAGGGAGAGTATTGGAATTGTGTCGAAAATCGTAACTCAAGTTTTCAACGGATCTACACAGTTTGGAGCCTCTAGAACACGAAAAAACTATTTTTAGCGTGATGTCTGTGTGTGTGTGTGTCCGATGTATGTATCCACTCTAACTCAAAAACTAATTGACCAAATTTCGTAAAATTTTATAAGTCACTTGTGGGTGACTCTGGTGCTGATAAGATTTTTGGTACGATTTGGAAAAAAATAACTGGTCTTTTTTGGCGAAATGGCCTGCATACATCGTTAAAATCTAAATTAAAGGACTATATATGCTCACATATGTCAATTAAATGCTTATTTTATAAGCAACTTTTAACGATGAAAAGAATAATACCAACCCGATTACTCCAAGACTATCCGTTTTCGAAATATTTTAATCTTTTCGCATTTTAACTACGCCGCTTTTGAAAATATGTCCAATTACCAGGTGAAAACGAAAATTGAATTAAAAGTGCAAATCCAGTGTCATTTCAAATAATTATACTTGTAACTTGTGCAATTAAACTTAGTTTAATGAATTATTAAAGAAACAAAGCTATAATGAATTTGAGTCTGTAGGGAAAACCATGTAACATCAGATTATTTCCCTAACAATACATGAAACTAAAAATATCGTTCTTTTAATTTTATTTTCATTTCAACTTAAATTCTACAACCAACCCATTAAAATCTGCAATTCTAAATCTGTAAAGTTTTAAACATTGCTTTTAATCAGTACTGGGAAATACTCTTTTCCGTCAGCTCTCGAAATCAAAACAATATTTAAAAAAAATGCTTTTAAGGTGGAAAGGGGAAAAACTAAGCTAAGCTGCTTAATTTACATCACTAGTAATGCTAGAAACGCTCCTTGTTTTAGTTTTTTTTTATCTTTTTATCTTTCTATGTTCACAAAGCGTGTAATTGAAATTTGCAAAAACTTAATTCATCCGTTTTGATGACTGAAAAAAAATCCTAATCGGGCTCAGAATTTGATATCATTAATGTGAGAACTCAACTACAGACTATGGCGACTAAGTGGCAGTTTCCTGTGAAGAAATATAAGCGGAAAAACTTCACATGTGAAATTTAAAGGAATCTTATAGAAGGCTATCCTTATTGACAAACTACTTTTATTTGTTATTTATGTTTATTTATTTATATAAATTGTACCAGATTTTAGGGCAAAATCTACACACGGGTCGGAAAACTACCTCCCTCTAGACATTAAGTGCGGCCTTCTCAAGGAACCTTCCTTCTTTTAAGTTATACAGGGTGCCCCAAAAAGATTGAAACTCGCTTTAATTCTTTACCTGTTGGAGAAAAGTGAGCAATGTAAATTACAAAAATATTGAAAGTAAGGTAGGAAATAAGACTACGTTAATGAAATAGTCCTTCTATTCATTTTCAAAAAGTTACACTTTCTTAATTTTTATACGACCCCCTTAGACAAATTGGGTCAATCGGAATTTTTTTATTTTTAATGCAACAAGATCATTAAATAAAAAACAGCATATCTGTATCTTTAAAATCAACTGAATTATGATAAAAGAAAAAATCTGACTTATGCCACTTTTCCGCACCATATGAAAGGCTGTTTCATCAGTGGAAATAGGGATCATAAACGAATTGACGATGGAAATTGTTTAGATCAAAAATACGTTAATATGTGGCAACATTTTTTATCACAAATGTATCTAAATAAAGCATTACACAGACAGAAATCATATAAAGCAGTGGTACTCGCCACACGGTTGGGTATCCTATGTATTATCATCCAGTTTTATCTTTTTTGTGATATGTCACAAATTTACATTTCTAATTTGATATAGGATCCCCATTCACAATGTTCAATTTTCAATTAAATATAACTCGCTCAATTTTAAAGATACAGATATGCGGTTTTTTTAATGATCTTGTTGCATTAAAAAAAATCTGATGTGGGCAGCACATGACTTTCCTTATATAATGCAATGAATTTACTACTTTTACAACAAAAAAAATAGGTTATTCTTATAGTAGATACTTATATTCTTTCCAAGATATTGGATTTTCGTTAATTAATCATCATTTTCATCGATTTAGCGTCATTTTTATCCATTTGGCGAGATTTTCGTTTATTTGGCAACATTTGAAAAGTCGTCGAGTTGGCGACATTCCGCCAAATTCGTCGCCAAAATCTCGCCAAGCGTTATGGACGGAGAAATAAGTTATTCTTATAGTAGATAAATGACTATTGGTGTTCAAATACAAATGTATTACTCAAAGTATCTTTTCTTATGAATGGAACGAGCTAGATCCACGAGAATGATGTCACCCAATTTATCGCATGATATTACATATGAAAAGTGAACATGCTTCTCAACAGTTAATATATTTTTTTTTAATTTATGGGATTTTTTTATAAATTTATTTGAAAAATGTGCAATATCTCAAGAACGGTTCATGCTAGCGTTCTAAAGTTTATGTCAATCTTTTTCTAAGGAAAAATTACATAAGAAATGTCTATTTGCGTAGCTTTATTAAAAGGTTTTGATTTTTTCAAAATTTCACTCGAAAATTTAGGGGGTTCTGAACATTCGATTGCGTTTAAAAACAATAAGCTTCCAGTATTCATGGATTGTGATTTTTGTACCAAATTTCATTTGAATCGCTCCATTCGTTCGTAAGATATCGTCTCCACAGGTTCACTGACACACACACACAGACATCACCTCAAAAATGTTTGATTCGTGATCAGGGATACTTGAAACGTGCCCTCCCGTCGAAAATTCGAATTCGAATTTTCGACACTGTCACAATACTTTCCTTATACATTATGTATATAAGGAAAGTAATAAAAATTTTCTTATTGGCCCAATTTGTCTAAGGGGGTCGTATAAAAATTTTAAAAGTGTAACTTTTTGAAAATGAATGGGAGGACTATTTCATTAACGTAGTCTTATTTCCTACCTTACTTTCAACATTTTTGCAATTTACATTGCCCACTTATCTGCACCAGGTAAAGAATTAAAGCCCGATTCAATCTTTTTGGAACACCCTGTATATATTAATTAGAGTTTCCACTAAACATTTGCATTTTTCAGTATATACGTATAACTAGAAAAAGAACCCGGTTCCCGGAGGTCTTGGCAAAAAAATTGCTATCTCAGTGAAGTTTTATCCAATTTCAATCAAATTTTAGCACAATATTCATAAAAGATGACACCTTCACAAATTTTGAAAACCCAAAACTATAAATGTACTTCGTGCAATTGGCTGTTGTCAAACTAAATGTCTACCAAACTGCTCGATCATCTGCGAATCTGCGGCAATGAAAGAACAGTTTTAATTTAACAAAATGTACGGAAAATCATGATTTTAGACCTTAAACTACAATAATTCGAATTTGAAAAAAAATAATAATAATAAAGCCGAGGTTCACCTTTCCGGGTCCTGAAGTACATGTGTACCAAATTTCATGGTCTACGATGCTTAGACTTCTCGCTACAGACTGTACAGTAAACAGACAGACAGACTAGAGACCTGCAAGGGCACAATTTTAACATTTTTACCAGGCCTGAGCCCGATGATTTTTTAAAATAATTCACACTAGCCCGAACCGGCCAGAAGTCACTCAAAACCAGGTCGATGCGGCCCGGCCCAAATTCTAATGTATTAAAAGCATGTCTAAAGGTAACATATAATTGCCTCGTATCATGATTAAAATTTGCTATAATAAAGAAAAGTGTGTGTGTGTGTGTGCGCGCGCGCGCGCGAAAGAGAGAGAGAGAGAGAGATGTACGTATCCACTCTAAATCAAAAATTAATGAACCAAAGTTCATACAATTTTATAGGTAAGTTGCGTGTTGGTGACCCCCCCTCCCCCTAATGCTGATTAGATTTGAGTATGATTCGAGGAAGGACCAGTTTTGTTTTTTTTTCCTAGATGCTGCCTACAAATATCACTAAAGTCTAAATTTGAAAACTACGTATGCTCAAATGTGTCCATTAAATGCTTGTTTTATACGTAATTTTTGATGGTAAAAAAAATAAGACCAACCTCATTACTCTAGGACTAGCCGTTATCAAGATATTTTAGTTTTTCACATTTCCGCTGCGCCTTCGAAAAAACGAAAATTGAATTAAAATTGTAAATTCAGCGTCATTTCAAATAATGATGCGTGTTATTTTGAGCAATTAAGACTCAATTTAAGGAATTATTAAGGAAATAAACAGAAAATGAATTCGAGTAATCTGTAGGGAAAGTCATGTACCGCCCACATCAGATATTTTGGTATGTAATTTGAAATTGTATGTTGATATTTACTTTCCCTGCAATACATGGTAATGTATAGGGAAAGTATTGGAAATATGCCGAAAATCGCAAGTCAAGTTTTCGACTGATCTACACGTTTTGTGACCTCTAGAATACGAAAATACCAATTTGAGCGTGACGTCTGTGTGTGTGTGTGTCTGTGTGTCTGATTGTCTGCCTGTCTCTCTGTGCAATGTATGTATCCACTCTAACTCAAAAACTAATGGGTTGAATTTCTTAAAATTTGGTAGGTACTTGGCTGTGGCGCTGGTGCTAATTAGTTTTTGGAACAATTCAGAAAAAAAGAACCCGCCTTTTTTTTGCGAAATGGCCCGCAAAAATCTCATGTATCCATTCTTGCTGAAATACTAATGAACCAAATTTCCCAAAATTTTCTAGATATGTTACTTGTGGGATACTCTGGTGCTGATTAGATTTTGGTATGATTCGAAAAAGAAAAAGGTGCCCTTTTTTACGAAATGGCCCTCAAAAATCGCCAAAATATAAAAAAATGACTACGTATGCTCTAACGTATCAATTAAATAAATGCTTGTTTTATACGTAATTTTTAACGAGGAAAAGAATAAGACCAACTCCATTACTTTAGAACTAACCGTTCTCAAGACATTTGAGATTTCTTGCTTTTTTGTTACGCCGCTTTCGGGAAAATATCCAATTACCAAATAAAAACAAAAAATCTGATGTGGGCAGCACATGACTTTCCCTGCAGACTTATATTAACGTTCTCTTTATTTTAACTAAATTTATTTCACTTTTAATTCAATTTTCGTTCTCATTCGGAAAACGGGCTTATTTTCAAAGGTGGCGTAGGGAAAGTACGAAAAACTAAAATATCTCGAGAACGGCTAGTCCTAGTCTAATGAGGTTGGTCTTATTCTTTTCGTCGTTAAAAATTACGTATTAAATCAGCATTTAATGGATATATTTGAGTATACCCAGTTCTTTAGTTTAGATTTGGACGATTTTTGCGGGCCATTTTGCAAAAAAAGGCAGGTCATTTTTTTCCGAATCGTACCAAAATCTAATCAGCACCAAGGTAACCCACAAGTGACTCATCTACCGAATTTTGTGAAATTCGGTCTATCAGTTTTTCAGTTAGAGTGGATACAAGCTTTTGCGGGCCATGTCGCAAAAAAGGCGGGTTCTTTTATTCCGAATCGTACCCAAAACTAATCAGCACCAGACTCGCTGACAAGTAACTTACCTACCAAATTTTGTGAAATTCGGTCCATTAGTTTTTTAGTTAGAGTGGATACAAAATCTGCACAGACAGACAGACAGACACACAGACAGACACACAGACACACACACAGACGTCACGCTAAAAATAGTTTTTTCGTATTCTAGAGGTCTCGAAACGTGTAGTTCCGTCGAAAACTCGTGTTGTGATTTTCGGCATGATTCCAATACTTTCCCTATACATTACCATGTATTGCAGGGAAAGTAAAAATTTGATGTGGGCAGCACATGACTTTCCCTGCAGACGTTTATATTCACGTTCTCTTTATTTATTTTTAAATTTATTTCACTTTTAATTCAATTTTCGTTCTCATTCGGTAACCGGACTTATTAAAGGTGGCGTAGAGAAAATACGAAAAACTAAAATATCTCGAGAACGGCTAGTCCTAGTGTAATGGAGTTAATCTTTTTCTTTTCGTCGTTAAAAATTACGTATTAAACGAGCATTTAATGGATATATTTGAGTATATCTAGTTCATTAGTTTAGATTTTGACGATTTTTGCGGGCCATTTTGCAAAAAAAAGGCAGGTTATTTTTTTTCGAATCGTACCAAAATCTAATCAGCACCAGGGTAACCCACAAGTGACTCATCTACCAAATTTTGTGAAATTCGGCTCATTAGTTTTTCAGTTACAGTGGATACAAGCTTTTGCGGGCCATTTCGCAAAAAAAGGCGGGTTCTTTTATCCCGAATCGTACCCAAAACTAATCAGCCCCAGAGTCTCCCACAAGTGACTTACCTACCAAATTTTATGAAATTCGGTCGATTACTTTTCTAGTTAGAGTGGATACAAAATCAGCACAGACAGACACACAGACACACACACAGACGTCACGCTAAAAATGGTTTTTTCGTATTCTACAGGTCGAGTTGTGATTTTCGGCATGATTCCAATACTTTCCCTATACATTACCATGTATTGCAGGGAAAGTAAAAATTGAATTAAAAATGCAAATTTAGTGTTATCTTGCGCAATTAAACTCAATTTAATGAATTATTAAAGAAATAAAGAGAAAATGAATATGAGTCGGCAACGAAAGTCATGTGTTGGCCACATCAGATTTTTACGTTACTGGCTCGGAAAGCAAAACGATTCAAATCAGCAGGCAAAAGAGCAACGTATTAGTTTGACTCCGGAATGTCTTTTATGAATGCGTATGTCTTTCCTTATAGACTCAAATCCACTTTCTCCTTCTTTCTTTCTTTCATAATGCGTTAAATTCAGTTTAAGGTATACATGCATCTTTGTGGGTGATTTTTCTTTTTAAATTATTTAAATTCTGACTTTAGATTTGCATTTTATAAAAGAACATGCCCTAGAACATGGAAAAACATATAATTCAGTTTTTATATTAAATTGTATAAAAAAGCACAGACAGATATTTAAAATGACATTGATATTTGCAGTTTAATTCAAATTTCTTTTCCACTTATAGACTGGATGTATTTTCAAATAAAATCTGAAATATTTCTGGAACCGTTCGTGCTAGAGTGATGGGGTTGATCTTATTATTTTTGTCTTTAAAAATTAAGTATAAAACAAGCACTTAATTAATATACTTAAGAATATTTAGCTTTTATTTTAGATTTTTGTAATTTTTACGAGCCATTTTGCAAAAAATAAAAATAAAAAAGCAAGCTTTATTTTTTCGAATCTTACCAAAATCTAATCAGCGCAATGGCAACCCAGAAATTACGTACCTACTAAATTTTATGACATTTCGTCGAATAGTTATTGAGCTACAGTGAATACATACGTATATTTCACAGACACACAAACAAACACACAGACGTAACGCTAAAAATATACTTATCGGGTTTGAAATGTGTAGATCTATCAAAAACTTGAGTTCCGATCTTCGACACGATTCAGATACTTTTCCCATGCACATTACCATGTATTGTAGGGAAAGTGAAAATTGAAATCGCCAGCCCGCGGAGACAGAGCGCCCCGAGGGCCAAGTTGCTCACGTGACCACTTAGGGCCTCATGCTTGCAGAAGACCTCAAAATTTTGTACATTATTTTCATCGGATTTATCTTGCATTTTTTAAAGACTGATTAGTGCACATTTTCTTGATATTTTATATAATTCTATATTTTATTATTAGGTATTTGTGTATCAATTCATCGAATTGTATGTGAGAATATCGAGATCATGATACTACAATTCCTATGATGCGCTGTGTTATATAACCAGAGTCATATTATCCAATAGGAACAAGATAGTTTCAAACCAAGAAGTATTTTACATCATACAAAGATCGCCAAAATATTGTTGACACAGGGACCCAAAATTCTATTCCAAAACCTAATGTGAAAAGACTACTGTATATGTTAGTCCTTTAGCGAATCCGTATTTTTTACTTTTCCTGCAATACATGGTAATGTATAGGAAGAGTACTGGAATCATGCCGAAAATCGCAACTCGAGTTTTCGACGGATCTACACGTTTTGAGACTTCTAGAACATGAAAAAACTATTTTTACCGTACGTCTGTGTGTGTGTGTGTGCGTCTGTGTGTCTGTTTAACATATGTATCTACTAAAAAACTAATTAACCGAATTTCATAAAATTTAGTAGGTAAGTCCCTGGATGACCCTGGTGCTGATTAGATTTTGATACGATTTGGGGATAAATTAAAAAACTGTCTGTTTTTCCGAAATTGTCCTCAAAAGTTTCCTGTATCCACTCTATCTGAAAAACTGTTAGACCAAATTTCACAAAATCTGTTAGATAAGTCACTTGTGGGTTACCCTGGTGCTAATTAAA
This sequence comes from Amaurobius ferox, assembly GCA_951213105.1. Classification (NCBI taxonomy): domain Eukaryota; kingdom Metazoa; phylum Arthropoda; class Arachnida; order Araneae; family Amaurobiidae; genus Amaurobius; species Amaurobius ferox. The sequence goes on along the minus strand of OX578145.1, from coordinate 102,091,818 downwards.
TTTTGGTTTGATTTGGAAAAAGGAAACTGCCTTTTTTGAAAAATGGCCAGCAAAAGTCTAAAATGAAAGACTACGTGTTCTCAAATATATCAATTAAGTGCTTGTTTAATACTAAGATTTAACGATGAAGAGAATAAGATCAACCCCATTTCTCTAGGCCTAGCCGTTCTCGAGATATTTTAGTTTTTTCGTCACGCCTTTGGAAACAAGTCCAGTTACTAAATGAAAACGAAAATTGAATTGAAAGTGCAATTTCTGTGTAATTTAACCTTTTGCTTACGGGTAGGACAGCGTCAATTTCAAAAGAAGAACCTCTTAAAAAGGCAGGTATTTGACATACCCAATCCCAAACAGTTCGATCCCCCTTTGCAGACATTGGTGTCCATGGACGTTAATGCCTGCAAAAGGGGGATCGAACTGTTTGGGATAGGGTACGTCAGATACCTGTCTTTTTTAGAGGTTCTTCATTTGAGATTGACGCTGTCCCACCCGTAAGCAAAAGGTTAAATTAATTAATGGTGTTATTTTCGTGAAATTAAATTCAATTTAATGAATTATTGACGAATTAAAGAGAACGTGAATGTGAATCTGCATGGAAAGTCATGTACTGCCCACATCAGATTTTTTTTGTTTTAAACTTGCATAAACAACATGATTAATTTGTCAGATAATCAATTTTTCGGAATATCAATGCTCGGATGTGTGACGTTTTACTGTATTTATTGTTCAGATAAGGCTTTTTTTTTATAAAAGTTCGCTTGTTACCCCAGAAGACCTCGGGTCACGCCAGCGCGGAGAAAATGTTTAACTTATCTTTCCACCGACCTACATAAAATGTATACTACTGTATATATAATGATACAGAATTATAAGACATAGTCAAACAAAATAATATAATAGAAATAGTTCTTATAACGTTGATATGCAAGATATGTCGATGCTTTACCAAAGCTTTATCAAAGCTTAACCAAATGTATCTAGAATTCAGTTCACATGCTCTATTTTTCGGCATGGAATATCTTTGTTTCAAAAATAAAAAAAAATTAATCGTTTTAACTTTTTTTTTTAAATATTAATACGAAAACAATGGTAAAGTATGTGGTCAAGCGTAAAGAAAATAATAACAAAATATGGTTTATCCAGAACGAAAAACTGCACAAGACCTATTTCGTTTTATAAAGGCATGTTCTCATGCATTTTTAAAGTTATTGGAAAAATGCTTAGCGTCATGGGAAAAAAATCAGATATTTATGAAAACCACTGAAGTGTCCCTTACCTGACTTTCTCTACAACGTAAAAGAATTTGATTTAGTGGGAAAGGGCTAAAATTGCAAGCTTTTGACGATTCTATATGACTAAAAATTAAAAAACTTTTTATAACTTTCAACTGAAACAATCGCACAATATTCCATGCCAATGACTCAATTATTTGAAAGTATAAGGTTCTCACAGGAACGAAATAGAATTTCTAATATCTCGAGAATGGCTTGTGATAATTTAAAAACAATAGTAGTGTCACTTCTGGTTAAATGTCTTCATTCATTGATATCCTCCTTTGCAAATAGTAATAAGAATATTTAATTTTTATAACTTTTACCATCTTTGATAAAGCTCGTAAAATATCACGAGAACGATACATGTTATCACCTTATTAAAGTGATAACACCTATAATACTAGTTAACGCAATTGTATTTTATGATTTTTGTTTCAATTAAACATTTGTTTCACCGTTAAGGGTATTTTCATGATGAGATTGTGCATAAAATCAAAAGGCATATTACGTTCTTGTTGAAGTAATCGTGCCAAATTTCGTTAAATTCGCCGAATTTCTTCGACAAATATCGCACACACAGACATCGTTGAAAATATTACTGTTTCACATTCACGACAGTCCAAAATGCGTAAATACATCAAAATCTAAGAACCGGATTTTTGACTTCCTCGCATTACTTTCCATTTATACATAGCATGTACTTTAGGTAAAATAAAAATAGATCGGTTTTTTACCCCGATATTTCAAATAATTGGCGAAGACGTATTTTAAATCCGTATCTGCATGTAAAGAACTGCACTGTAAAATGCACAAACTTTAATCCATCAAATATTAATTAAAAGACAGAATATGTTGGGGTGCAACAGCCCAGTGGTTAGTGCGCGGGGATTGCACTCGAACGACTCGAGATCGATTCCAGCCTCTGCCCAAAATGTCGGCGTGTTCACGCGAAGTACTCACACATTAAATATGTGGGTCCTTAAGTCCTTCCGAGAGGTTGGTGGTAGGAGGAGGAGGGTACGGTCCCTGTGAATGCCTCCCCTACTGGGTTCCGGTCTAAATTGGGTGGCACTTCCAAACAGATATCTTACACCTTCGAGTAGGTCGGACGGTCTGGGTCGAAAAAGACAGAATATGTTAAATTCGTAGAGAAAGGTAAGTGTTGTCCACAAACATTTTTTAAACAAAAATTGGCATATAAGACAATAACCCGCCTATAAGGAACGATCTAAAAGTTAGCAGTCCCAAACTTGGCTACTCCGTACTGACGAATGCATAGCCGCGAAACGGGTCCACGCATACTGTTGGCTGTAATCGGAACGCGATCCTAACAGAACCTAAACTTCTTATAAAATCACGCACTTTTTCTTTTTTCAAATTGTGAATAAAATCATTTTGATTATTCGAAATATTTATTACAAACCGAAATTCTGAGTAAAGTATCTAAAAATGCCGTTCTACTTTTTTTTTTCCACCCATTCTTTTTCATCGAAATTTGCGTATGAGGGTCACTCACAATTTTCGTAATGGTCGAGTCGGGTTCCAGCAAACGATAAACACAATATGCTGCAAATTGTTCAGCGCGGGAGAAAATCAACATCTCGGCTCATTGTTTACTTATTTGTACATTCTTTGCATTCATTCACGATTTCTTTCTTTTTTTTCCCCCTCTTCCCAGTTGGGAAATCAGAAAAGAAATTATCTTTGAAACAAATTTACGAAAACGCGTTTGAGAGAGAAAAAAAAGAACAATTGTTCACATTAGGCGCGTTACAGAATTTTGGAAAAGGTGTTGGATAATCATTTGAAATATCTCAATATGTTGTTTTTATGTCAGTGATCAAAATGCAATAATATATTGTTACAACAACGCTGAAACATAAAAGTCATTCATTCAGTATTAAACTTATATCTAGAACAAGTTTTGTACTACTTCCGCTGCCAAATATGACATTTCCTTCATGTGTTAATGCATAATAAATTTATACATCAGCAAAAAGTTCTCGAGAAATCACAAGTTCCATTCTAAATCTTACATAATAAAGGAAGATATGTATGTGTGTGTAGTCTGTACCGATAAATCTAAACGTCGTACGGTCAGGAAATTTGGTATATGTACTTGAGGACCCGGGAAGGTGCACCTCGGCGTTATTTATTTATTTTTTTTTAATTTCAAATTAATTTTTTAGTTATTTTTTAGGCCTGAATTTCCTTTGCAATCACTAAACATACCATAAACGCATGGAAAATATGCGGCTCGAATTTCGTTCGAGGCACTGCGGCAAAATCATTAACAAGCGTCTCACTCGCGAAACCGGGAATCCCGGACTGCTGGCACTTCTGTGGTAGGATTTAAAATTCAGATATTTAAAATCCCGCGTTTTACAGATAAAGATATGTAGTTTTAAATATAAGATTGTATCAGAATTATAAACATTCCCAAAAAAAATATAACGTTTCTACGATAATGAGTTCTAAAGTTAACAATTAAGATTTTAAGCGGCCGCAGAACAAAGACTTGCGGAGAGCGTGGTTGTTTAATTTAATTAATTTATTTATTTATTTATCTTACTTCGCAATTAGTGTACTTGGTGAATTATAAAGTAATAGACGTACGTCTATTTACAACCCGAGCAGATGCGGGTAATTCGTTTTAATCACTTATAATTATCTAACGTGTTTAACCTTATCTATCCAAGCGCCCCAGAAGCCCCCCGTGACCTAGGAGGCTGAATTTTTGCACACTATATAGTAGTTCCCGGCCGTCCAAATGGTTGTTCGAGTCCTTAGGATGAGTCGAACGGCCTGGGTCTTCAACACTATATAGTAGTATCGGCTACGATGCAGAAACTAATAGAGCCAATTTTTCTATCCCCCCCCCCCCCCCGGATGGATAAAATGGAGGTGGGGTTGAAAAATTCATCCGGACTTTTCAAAAGAACCTTCGTTAAACTAGAAGGCTGAATCTTTGCACGCTCATGATATCGACTACGGTACAGAACATAACGGAGCTATATTTTTAATTTACTCCGCCGTCCGGGGTGGAGAAAATTTGAAAAGTATTTTCAGATCCTCCAAAAACCTTCTTGGTGACCTAGAAAGCTAAATCTTTGCACACTTATAATATCAACCAACGGGCAAAACTTAATGCAGCCGAATGTTCGATCCCCCCTCCCCCACACACATACACACCTGGAGCAAAGATTATAGGTTTTTTTAATGTATATCAAGATCCTCAGGCTAACCTCCGGCAGCGCTTAAAAGTCGCAAACTATACACACTTACAGAACCTCCTTCCGCTGCCAAAACTGCCGCCGTGTTCACGCGGAGTACGATCACATTAAACATGTGGGTCCGTAAGTCCTTACGAGAGGTTGGAAGTAGGGGAAGGAAGGTACGGTCCCTGTGGATGCCTCCCGGTCTAAATTGGGTGGCTCTTCCCGGCCGTCCAAACAGTTACCTTACACCTTTCTGGTAGGTCGGAGGGTCTGGGTCTCAACAACACTTACAGTACCGGCCACTGGATAGAAATTAACGGAGCCAAATTTTTGATTTTTCTGCGGAGAGGAAAAAATCGGGAACGGAGGGGTAATGTCTCTCAGAAACCTCCCGCCGGAGACATGAAAGGCTGAAAATCGACTACGGGGCAAAACCTAACTGCACCAATTTTCAATTGCGATAACTATTTTCAACGCTAAACACTATACATAGTTAAACAAAATTAAAATTAAATTTGAAAAAAGTTGCAGCTTAAAATTTTAGAAGTTCTAGTTTCCCAGTCCTTGACAGACTTAAATGCTAGTTCCATTATAATTTTGTAAAGATCAGATCATTGAAAAAGATCAAATGTGGGCAGCACACGCTTTTCCCTACAGACTCAAATTTATTTTTTATTTTTTTCATTAATAACCGAGTTTAATTGCACAAAATAACACCGCATAATTATTTGAAATGACGTTGAATTTGCACTTTTAATTCAATTTTCGTCTTCATTTGGTAACTGGGCTTATTTTCATAGGCGGAATAGAAAAATAAAAAATATCACGAGAACGGTTAACCGTGGAGTAATGGGGCTGATCTTATTCTTTTTATTGTCAAAAATTACGTATAAAATAAGCATTTAATGGATACATATAGGTATACGTAGTCTTTTATTGTAGACTTTAACGATTTAGCAAGCCGTTTCGCAAGGGAAAGCAGGTTCAGTTTCTTTCCCGAATCATACCAAAATCTAATCAGCACCACGGTAACTCACAAGTCTCTTATCTACCAATTTGTGAAATTTGGTCAATTAGTCTTTTAGCTTGAATGGACACATAAAATTTTTGCGGGCCATATCGCAAGAATAGGCGGGCTCTTTTATCTCGAATCGTACCAAAATCTAATCAGCACGAGGGTACTCCATAAGTCACTTATCAAATTTTATAAAATTCGGTCAATTAGTTTTGAGTTACAGTGGATGCATACATTGCACACACACACACACACACACACACACACACACACACACACACACACACACACACACAGAGACGTCATGCTGAAAATAGTGTTTTCACGTTCTAAAGATCCCAAAACGTGTAGATCTGTTGAAAACTCGAGTTGCGATTTTCGACACGATTCCAATACTTTCTCTATACATTACCATGTATTGCAGGGACAGTAACACAGCCGGAAAAGGGTAAACCCTGTTTCACCATGCTAATCTACCATACTGATCTTATACTTAATCATATAGTTATACTAACCATTTTCATCCAAGCTTTGCGTAGGGGAAATGGCTAGCCGTCATTAAATGTGACACCTACACATCTAATAAAAGTTCTAAATATCAAAATCCGTTTCAAATTAATGCGTAAAAAATGCACACAGTTTTTTGGACATGGAAGTTTCGGTATGTAAAACAATATTTCATCTTCAATCCTTATGCTGCCTTATTTTTAGTGTTCAATCTAAAAACCAATCTAAAAATCAATCAAACAGACATTTAATCTAAAAGTTGACCATTAATATTTTCAACCATGGAGGTAAAAGTAGAGTCAAACCTTTAAATTAAGAAAATACCAATATCGTTTGAGACAATAATTCAAGTGGCACTGGGTTAAGATATGTAGTCCTGCATTATATGCATTTCTATGGCGAAAGGCCTAAAATATTTTTTTAAACAGTCAATTTTGTAAAAATGAATTATTAACGCAATTCAAAATAGAACTGAAACAATAAAGAATATTCCTACGTATTGAAAATTATTTTACCTTTCAATTTATTTTTATTTCCCTATATTCTGTACTGTATCCTACAACTATGAAAAAATACTGGTTAATTATACTCATAAGTAGGAAACCCTTAATTTAAAAATAATTAAAAATACATATACTCAATACTACGCCATTCTATTTGTGTCAACTAATAATACCACCTACTTTACTAACATTAAGGACACCTAGATATAATTCTCAAAGCATTATTGCATTTTTAAGTATTTCATCCATAGGAGTTTTATTTTCTTTCTAACTCAATGTTTTCAACAGTTTGATCAGAAGAATAATCAGCAGACGATTTCGGTATTTGAGGTGTATAACTCTGTTTCTATAGTTACAAATGGAATCAAAAACTGCATAAAATTTAAATTATATAAAGTATAAAAAATATCGCGTAAACAATTAGTAATAATTACGATTTACTTTGTGTCTATTTCTAGCTGGAAATACTTGCAAAGTATGTACTTATTTAATAACAGTAAACGTATTTAATTTATGACATTTTTTTCTTGATTTTAGATCGTAAACATGCAATATCTCGAAAATATGATATTACAGTATATTATCGCCCTATAAATTGTGGCATACGCTTTTAAAATAAAAAATATATTACTAATAAAATAGCTATCTCTCCCACAAATATTGAGGCAATCATCGTATTACAATTTATTTTCAACTTTCGAAAAATAATAATTAAATAATAGAAAGTATTTCCGGAGTCCGAGCTCTTCAAAGTTCCCTAAACCTCTATTATGAATCGATTAAAATAACCTCACCAAATTTTATTTGATTTACTCAATGTGTTCCAAAGATTTAATGCTTTATGTGGAAAAAATTCAAATTTCCATTATCTCTAGAACGGCTCAAGATAAGTCCTAAACAATGGTAACCAGTAATTTCGGATTAAGAGTACTTACAAAGTATTTTCTTATTTAATAATAGCGAAATTATGTTTTTATTATTATTAATTTTTTTCATTTCAGATCAAAAACGTGAAATATTTCGAGAACAACGCATTTCAGAGTCCTATATTTGATGTCAATCGTTTATGAATAAAATGCCTAATATAAAATACTTTTAATAATATTTTAAAAATAATTATATTATAAAACGTTTTTTGAAATTATAAAAGAAAATGTGGGTTCTCTTGGGGCCAAAAACTCAGGTCCATCCTTTGGTCAGTTGACGTCAAAAATTAATATTCCTCTGCCGTTCACCGATTGAAGTAATCATATCAAATTTCATCCGATTTGCTCAATTTGATCGCGAGATATCGTGCGGACAGCCAGACACACGTACGGGCAGACAAAACTGCAAAAATGGTTGAAGGAATGTTTAAAACGTGTAGAAAAATGGTACGGGGTAGTTGAAAACGTGTAGATTCATCATATAAGAACAGTCGGATTTTTAAAAGCATCGCAATACTTTCCTTTAAATACACTACGTACTTAAAGTAAAAAAAAAAGAAACAAAATGAACAAAAATGGATCATACGCTAAACTTCTTTGCCCATTATAACAAGATTTCCTCACATTTGAACTCTTCTTCATTTACAATCATTTAAACACAAGAGAAGGAAGTTTTAAAACCTGGAGACGAATTATGCTTCCTTTCCACAGATCAAATGATTGTAGCGAAAATGGGTGGATAATCCAAATGCTTCTATCTTTAATACCCAGACGGGGAAGCACAAGAGAATTATTGATTTGCAGCATATTCGAATTCAAAGGATGGGTTTAATTTGTTGCGCATTTTCTACAAAATTTCGAATAAAATGGACAACTATAGAGGATCAGGGCAAGTCAGAGACTTTTCGCGCGAAATGAGTGGGCATTCAGCGCCTGAACCAAATTATATATATTTTGAAACACTTGCTTTCTGCATTTATATCTACAGTATACCATCGAAATTATGATTTCAAATCGCTTTAGCGATTTATGAGATTACAAAAGGTAACCGATTTTGCAAAAAATTTCATTTTATAGCCAAACTATGTACATCTTTACTTTCCCTACATTACATGGTAATGTATAGGGATTGTACGGTAAAGTATTCGAACCGTGTCGAAAATCATAACTCGAGTTTTCAATGGATCTACACGTTTTCGAACCTCTAGAATACGATAAAACAATTTTTAGCTTGAAGTGTGTGTGTGTGTGTGTGCAATGCATGTATCCAATCTAAAACCTAATTGACCCAATTTGTTGAAATTTTATAGTAAGTCATCTGTGGGTGACCGCAGTGCTGATTAGATTTTGGTATGATTCTAGATAAAAGAACCTGCCTTTTGTTTTTTGCGAAATGGCCCACAAAAATCGTATCCACTCTAACTAAAAAAATACTCAACCAAATTTCACAAAATTTGGTAGATCACTTGTGGGTGACCCTGGTGCTGATTAGATTTTGGTACGATTCAGGACGAAAGAATCTGCCATTTTTTTTTTTGCGAAATAGCCCGCAAAATTCATCAAAATCTAAAATAAAAGACTACGTATGCTCAAATGTATTAATTAACTACTTGCTTTACACATATTTTTGACGCTGAAAAGAATAAGACCAACCCCATTACCCAACGACTAGCTGTTCTCGAATTATTTAATTTTTTCGCTGTTTTGCCACGCCGCTTTTGTAAAAACGTCCAGTAACCAAATGAAAACGAAAATTGAATTAAGAGTGCACGTTTAGTGTTATTTCAAATGATGATGCGTGTTATTTTGTACGATAAAACTCAATTTAATGAACTATAATGAAAATAAAGAGGATTTGATTCTTTAACGAAAGCCATGTGCTTCCCCCTATCAGATTTTTGCTTTCCCTACAATACCTGGTATTGTATAGAGAAAATATTGGAATCGGCCGACGCGGTGGCTGAGCGGTCAGGGCAAGCGTCTCCTCGTGCTCGCTCAGCTGCCGGGTTGTGGGTTCGAGTCCCACCTGCGGACATGGATGTTGTATTGTTGGCCGTAGTGTGTTGCGCCCCCACTAGTGCGCTGTGACAACGTATCATGTGACGGCTAAATGGTTCACGATACTGCAGGTTGATTGCCGAATGATTATTGTATTAAGTGCTACTGCTAGAAATAATAAAATGTATTAGAATAGTGTCGAAAATCTCAACTCGAGTTTTCGACAGATCTACGCGTTTCGATTTCTCTAGAACCAGAAAAACTATCTCCATGTGTGTGTTTGTGACGTACCACCCAAATTAGGTCCAAATCGTCTCAGCGGTTTTTCAGATTTCGAAGGGTCGGCGATTTGCACCCACAGACCGACAAAAATCATATCTGGTATCTAGGAAATCTATGTATTTAAAGTAAAAACTCGACTTGTGATTAAATCACGATCACCATGTTTTTCTTATGCTACATCGGTTAAAGTAAAAAATTTACTTAATCTACTGCTAAAAGCCGATATTATGAAAAGTGTCACAATCACTATCGCCATACGTTCCTCTAGCACAGCAGGAAGAAAGTCAAAACCATTAAGGCAAATAATATTAATTGAAAATTCATTTTCAATAGATTATTAATAATATAAACACCTTGATTGGTTTGTCTGTTTATCTATCTCTGAGTAACGCTGCTATAAAATGTTACCAAACGTGTTTTAATCACTGATAAACATTTCAATTTAGATACTAACCCAAACCCAGAGAAATTATGTTCCAACCATGGAGGTTTGCGTAGCATATGACATCAGGCACTGAAGGTTAAACCTTGATGGTTTTTCATTTCTTATCATTTTATAAACTTTTATTTGAAATACCACGCAACTAGGAGTGTCACGCTCATATTGACAACAAGTCAAATATTTCATGCTTTTTTCAACAAAATATGGACTATAAGAATAACCCATTTCTCCCTCCATTCGTCCGTAACGCTTGGCGAGAAATTTAGCGTGACGTCACCAACTTGGCGATTTTTTTAAATGTTGCCAAAGTGACAATAATGTCGCCATATTGATAAAAATGACGCCAAATAAGAATATAATTTCGCAAATTCTGATTTCCGTCATATGACGGTCATGCATTCTAGATCTAGTGAAATAAATTATTACTTTCCTTATATACATAATGTATAAGGAAAGTATTGTAACGGGGTCGAAAATTCGAATTCGAGTTTTCGACGGGAGGGCACGTTTCAAGCATCCCTGATCACGAATCGAACATTTTTGAGGTGATGTCTGTGTGTGTGTGTGTTTGTGTGTGTCAGTGAGTCTGTGGAGACGATATCTTACGAACAAATAGAGCGATTCGAATGAAATTTGGTACAAAAATCATCAATCCGGGAATACTGGAAGCCTATTGTTTTTAAACGTAATCGAATGTTCAGAACCCTCCTAAATTTTCGAGTGAAATTTTGAAAAAATCATCAAAAAATCAAAATCTTTAATAAAGTTACGCACACAAACATTTCTTATGTAATTTTTCCTTAGAAAACAATTGACATAAATTTTAGAAAGCTAGCATGCACCGTTCTCGAGATATTGCACATTTTTTAAATAAATTTATCAAAAAATCCCATAAATTAAAAAAAATATATTAAATGTTGAGAAACATGTTCACTTTTCATATGTAATATCATGCGATAAATTCGGTGACATCATTCTCGTGGATCTAGCTCGTTCCATTCATGAGAAAAGATACTTTGAGTAATAATTTTGGATTTGAACGCCAATAGTCATTTACCTGCTATAAGAATAACTTATTTCTCCGTCCATAACGCTTGGCGAGATTTTGGCGACGAATTTGGCGGAATGTCGCCAACTTGGCGACTTTTTAAATTGTTAGCAAATTAACGAAAATCTCGCCAAATGGATAAAAATGACGCTAAATCAATAAAAATGACGACTAATTGTCGAAAATTCAATATCTTGGAAAGAATATAAGTATCTACTATAAGAATAACCGATCTTTTTTTTACTGTAAAAGTAGAAAATTCATCGCATTATATAAGGAAAGTCATGTGTTGCCCACATCAGATTTTTTCATTGTGTTTTAGAAACTGGTTCCACGTGGTTTTCGTAGCGAGTTTCTGTCTCATTCATGCTGTTATTGAATGAATTTTACTAGCACTGAAATTCAGTTGGTGAAAGATGTTTCAAATCAAAAGCTTTGCGCACCATGTATGAGGTTTTATCCAATTTGCTTTAAATTGGCTAATTAATTTTTCAATCATAACTTTAAAACGAATCTGAAGTGGGTAACAGATGACTTCCCCTAGATAATGGCAATCAATTTACTTCTTTCACAGAGAAAAATTGATGTACAAGGTCCACGGCACGATGTTTTCTTAAAGTTGAATTGTATATTTAACGCTTTTCTGGGTGATAACATGTAACATAAGCTATTCCTAAATACCCAATTAACTTCTATTTCGCGCAAATCTAAGTCGACAATATTAATAACTACGTCAATATGAATGGCATCCGCAATAAGCAAGTTATATATTAAAAGGTCATATATTAAAATCGTTCATATGAGTTCATATATTTTTATAAATTATTCATTAATTTGACGTCATTTTCGCAATTTTGGCGATACTGTTTTTCTTTTTGGCATTATTAAAAGAAGTTAAGTTGGCGATATTTCGCCAAATTAAGTGCCAAGTTCTGCAAATTTATTGCCAAGCGTTATAGACATACGGCTTTTCTTATATATATCAATAAGTCGACGTGGTGGTCGATCGGTCAAGGCAGGCGTTTCCTAGTGATAGCTCGGTTGCGGGTTGTGGATTCGAGTCCCAACATGGATGTTGTGATGTTGGGCCCGGTGTGTTACGACCCCCACTGGTGCGCTGGGGCAACGTCATATGACGGTTAACAGGTTCACGGCTCTGGCCTTTGTTTGAGATATTGATTGTTCATGTTATATGTACGGGATATTTGTTTTGTTTGTATAATGTATGTCTTATTTTCTGCCATTAGAAATAATATATATATATATATATATATATATATATAATGAGGTTATCAGATTTGTGGCTTAATATCGCCCTAGCTTCGGTGTTTTCAGATAACAGTCACTAAATATAGCAAACAGTTTTTATAACAATCAGTTTTCTATAGAAAGTTCTGCGTCCGTTGTACTGTCACAGAACTTGCAAAGCAACAAAATTGAATAGAGCTTTAGCTTGAGCTGGTTGAGTGGGCCCATCGCAGAGTAGAAAACTTATCTTAAAAATTGCATCAAAATCGGAGCTAGAGTCATCTAAGATAGATGAAAACTCAGATTAATTTTAAACAAGACAGATCAATCATACATAAAGCATTGATTGTGAAACACTTTCCAACTGAACTGCAATCCGCTGAATGTACCGCATCTCTAAAATGCGATACTTTCAGCAGTGATATTTCTTTAATTATCACAGAACTACAATCATTTATTGTACTTGAAAACTTAAAACTTCATCGACAAAAATGAACTTTATTCAAATGAAATCGAAATATAATATCGAAATATAAATCGTCTGGCATAACATCGAAATATAAATCGTCAGGCTTTCTATGTAAAAGCAGTGAATATTTAAGTCATACACTTTTATTCCAGACTCCAGAGTTAAATAATTTTGCGTGAAAAAAATTCAGCAATTCTTTTACAACTTATCTTGCAATCACTTATCTACATTCCCATAAATTATCACAGTACTACAATAATTTATTTTACTTGGAAACTCAAAATCATGGAGGTAAAAGTACTTTCTAACTCCATGCTTAAAACTTAAAAAAACTTTATGAAAAAAGGAAATGCTATAAAATCGTCTGCTTCTCTATATAAATCAATGAATATTTCATTTATATCACCTATATTCCAGACTCCAGAACTAAATTTCGCGTTAAAAAAAATTAGCAATTCTTATATAACTCATCTTACAGCTTGATTTGCTTACATTCTGCATACGTTAAAATTATGCGTCGTTCTAGAAATAATCAAAGTTTGATGATCATTTAAACTTTAAAATATTGTAATTGCGTTGGCGCAGAATATAGATGCACAGAAATTATGCAAAAATAAAGCGGTTTTAGGACGGATGCAACACTAAATCTAAATTTGAAAGAACTTTAAAATTCACGATTTTTATTCTGGAAAAAAAAATGGATGACGTATTACTTTCCTTATATACATAATGTATAAGGAAAGTATTGTGACGAGGTCGAAAATTCGAATTCGAGTTTTCGACGGGAGAGCACGTTTCAAGCATCCCTGATCACGAATCAAGCATTTTTGAAGTGATGTCTGTGTGTGTGTATGTGTGTGTATGTGTGTATGTGTGTGTGTGTGTGTGTGTGTGTGTGTGTGTGTGTGTGTGTGTGTGTGTGTGTGTGTGTGTGTGTGTGTGAAAGTATGTGTGTGTGTCAGTGAGTCTATGGAGACGATAACTGACGAACGAATGGGCCGATTCGAACGAAATTTGGTATAAAAATCACAATCCGTAAACACTGGAAGCCTATTGTTTTTATACGCAATCGAATGTTCAGAACCCCCCTAAATTTTTGAGTGAAATTTTGAAAAATTCGTCAAAAAATCAAAACCGCTAATAAAGTTACGCAAATAGACATTTCTTATGTAATTTTTCATTAGAAAACGATTGACATAAATTTTAGAACGCTAACATGAACCGTTCTTGAGATATTGTACATTTTTCAAAAAAATTATCAAAAAGTCATAAAATAAAAAAATATTTCCTATTGAGAACCATGTTTACTTTTCATGTGTAACACCATGCGATAAATTGGGTGACAACATTCTCGTGGATCTAGCTCGTTCCAGTCATGAAAAAAGATACTTTGAGTAATACTTTTGTATTTGAACGCCAATAGTTATTTATCTGCTGTAAGAATAACTTATTTCTTCGTCCATAATGCTTGACGAGATTTTGGCGACGAATTTGGCGAGATGTCGCCAACTTGGCAACTTTTTAATTGTTGCCAAATTAACAAAAATCTCGCCAAATGGATAAAAATGACGCTAAATCAATCAAAATTACAACTAATTGAAGAAAATTCAATATCTTGGAAAGAATATGAGTATCTACTGTAAGAATAACATTTTTTTAACTGTAAAAGTAGTAAATTCATTGCATTATATAAGGAAAGTCATGTGTTGACCACATCAGATTTTTTTATTTTGAAGTGAGTCACGCGATCTCTTCATATTACATGGGTGTCATTATTATTTTAATCTTTTATTTAAAAAACTACCGAACATATTTTGCTGAAATTTGTTTTCTATATTTTGTGAGATAATTTGAATACTTCCTAAAATTTTCGAAGTAATTTGTGAATTTTAACTTCGCTCAAAAAATGTTTCAAAAATTAGGTCCCATACTGTTCAGTGCATTTCCCTTTTTTCAACCCGGGTTCAGTTCAAAACTAATTGGGTGATATTATTCATTTAAATTCCCATATGTCCCACAGACCGTTTCAACAACATACTAAAATTTCATTTTGATAAAGTTATTTTTACGGCAGTTTTATCGTACGAACGGACAGATAGACAGAATGAACAAAGTCATAAACACTTTTCAACTATGTTGTAAAGTGTTAAAAATGGGAGTCGCCCACTTCCCCAGTCATCCAAGAGTGAGAAGTCAATATTGCATCCCTGTACTCCTCAAAAATAAGAGTCAGTATTGCATCCAAAAAGATGAAAAAAAACCATCGCGAATTTTTCACCTTAATTGAACTTCCTACTCCCCCCCCCCCTCCCCCTCTTCCTCATCGATAATCAGACAGGTCAAAGTCACTCAAAGATCATATTTTGAAACCCGTACCCTCTTTTCAGTAATCGGAACGGCCCCAGCTCAGTCGAAAAAATTGAGAAATTATTTTCCGTAGTTGATAAACTGGATCTACTACGGCATTTTGGAATAAAGGTTATTGATTCCTTAATTTAATTTGAAAAAATTTAACAAATAAAGTGACAAAGAGAACAATTGCAGTTTTCCAGAGCTAAGGAGTGAGGGTTTACGATGACATATTTTGAAGACCGTACCTAGAAAAAATTTTGGCGACAGCTTTAAAATAAGCAACACAGATAATACTCGAAAATATTTGAGATACTTGTTTTTACTCATAGTTAAAAATCTGTTCTTAAAAAAAAACTATGGACATTTTGAAAACTCGGGCTTTCGTGAGGCTTTTTAAAATTTATCTGTCTTCCGTTCAAATGAAAAATGGGCAGGCTAACTTTATTTTTATAGGAGGAGATATATTTCATCGTATAATTTTAACCTCTAAAAAGAGGTTTTCCCAAATGTTAAAGTCTATTAAAGTTTTCTAATTTTCGAAACCGCTATTACCAAATTTCATTCATTAGTTACATTAAAATAAATACGTAAGATTTTAAGTCAAATAGGGACTTTGTGGTAGGTGTCATCACACGAATGCCCATATAGCTGCTATGGCGTTTGACTTTTAGTATAGTGTAGCTGGAAAAAGAACGCATTGGATAATACTTACTATTTTAATTTTAGGTATTTTTTTATGAATTTATTTGAAAAACATGCAATATCGCGAGAACGGTTTCTGCTAGTGTCTGAAGCTTGTATCATTCATTTTGAAATAAAAAAAATTACGTCTGATTTAACAGTATTGAAAGGATCAGATTTAAATGATTGTTTCAAAAAATCCATCCGAAAATCGCACAATATCCCAAGAATGGTTCGTGTTAACGTTTTAAAGTTTGTATCATTTGTTTCCTAATGATTATTTCTAATTTAATTTATTTATCATTATTGAAGATCCTGAATTTTTAATACTATTTTTTAATTCATTCAAAAATTGTGGGTTCTTTTGAGCAGTCGATCGCGTATAAAATCGTAAAGGTTCCAGTTCACTGATTGTAATAATCGTACCAAATTTCATTTAAAACGCTCCATTCTTTCGCGAGATATCACGCACACACACACACACACACATCACATTAAAAATGTGTCTAATAGTGTCTAAAGCTAGTATCATTCATTTTGAAATAAAAAAATTACGTCTGATTTAACAGTATTGAAAGGATCAGATTTAAATGATTGTTTCAAAAAATCCATCCGAAAATCGCACAATATCCCAAGAATGGTTCGTGTTAACGTTTTAAAGTTTGTATCATTTGTTTCCTAATGATTATTTCTAATTTAATTTATTTATCATTATTGAAGATCCTGAATTTTTAATACTATTTTTTAATTCATTCAAAAATTGTGGGTTCTTTTGAGCAGTCGATCGCGTATAAAATCGTAAAGGTTCCAGTTCACTGATTGTAATAATAGTACCAAATTTCATTTAAAACGCTCCATTCTTTCGCGAGATATCACACACACAGACATCACATTAAAAATGTTGGATTCTAGTTCAGGGATGCTTGGAATGGTCTCTTCTGTCGAAAATTTGAAATCAAATATTTGATTCTGTCACACTACTTTCCCTATACTTTATACTGTGTATGTAGGGAAAGTATAATATTTGTTCCTTTAGTTTCATTTCTTTTTTTATTCGTTACACAAGAACTTAATTGGCTCCTTTCTTGAACGTTAAAAGCAGTTAAAAACTGAAGGAAATGATTTTTCAAGCTATTCTTAGTACAGACATCAAACACATAAGTAGCAAGAGATACGACGTTGTTGAAAAAATCATTGAACAATATTTTACCGCAATACACCCATATTCCCAAATGTTACACACTTCACGTACCTTTTCTTTATCATCTACCTACATTTGAAGAGTGCAAAAACGTGCAAATATATTCCTTTTAACCTTTTCTATTTTCTAAATGGAACACTCTCAATATTAATGCTCATTCGTGGCCCACTTCTAAAACAAGACAGAAGCGCATTCAAAATGAAACTGAGACCCTTTGTTTTCAAGACATCTATATGTTTAAATGAAGACAAGTTTTCCTGTTACTTGGAGATCTTCACAAAGGCACACAGTAACTGTTACCTTACACCTTTCTGGTAGGTCAGACGGTCTGAGTCTCAACAACAACAACAACAAAGGCACACAGTGAAGGATATTACTTCGCTACATGCATAGTATAATGTATAGGGAAAATATTGTGACGAGGTCGAAAATTCGAATGAGAGTTTTCGACGGAAGAACGCGTTTCAAGCATCCCTGAACTCGAATCAATCATTTTTGAGGGGATGTCTGTGTGTATATGTATGTTAATGTGTGTGTATATATTAGAGTGTGGGTCTATGTCAATGAGTGTGTTAGTGTGAGGGTCTATGTTAGAGTGTGTGTGTGTGTGACGGTCTATGTCAGAGTTTGTGTGTGTGTGTGTGTGTGTGTGTGACGGCCTATTTCAGAGTGTGTGTGTGTGTGTGTGTGACGGTTTATATCAGTGTATGTGGGAGGATCTATGTCAGTGTATGTGTGTGTATGTTAGTGTGTGGGTCTATGTCAGAGAGTGTGTGTGTGTGTATGTTAGTGTGTGGGTCTATGTCAGAGTGTGTGTGTGTGTGTGTCAGTATATATGTCTGTGAGTCTATAGAAACGATATCTTACGAACAAGTAGAGGTATTCAATAAAAGAAAATCTTGATACAATTATTACAATCAGTAAATACTAGAACCCTACTGATTTTAAATGCAATCGAATGTTCGGAAGCCCCCCCTTCCCAATTTTTAAATCATTTTTGACAAAATCATTATTAAATCATGAACTATGTCAATGTTACATAAATAATTATCTTTTACGTAATTTATCATTAGAAAATGAACAGCACTCACTTTAGAACATTAGCATGAACCTTACTCGAGATATAATACGTTTTCAGATAAATTTATGTAACCTTTTCGATAAATGTAAGTAGCAAGTATCCTTAAATAGATTGGGGATATAAATTTGAGATATCTGGGATTATTGAGAATTTGATATATAAATTTGGGATACCTGGGATATAAATTTGATGAAATATCGCCAACTTGGCAACTTTTTAAATGTTGCCAAATTAGGGAAAACGTCGCCAAATTGGCAAATAGTACGCTCCATTGACGAAAATGACGACAAAATGGATGAAAATTCAATATTTTCTCATGATTAAAATCGTTTAATATATCAACTATATGGACTGTGTTGCTATATGGACTATGGTGCGAGCAATATTTCTAATTGTCAAGTTAGATTTGAAGAAAATCGAAATAATTTTCTATATTGTCATCCAGAAAAAAGTCAAATGCTATGGAACAATTAATTCATCGTTAAAGACATTGGGCCATGGATCTTGAACATTAGTTTTCTGTGAAACTAGTGAATTATAGTTGTTGTTGAGATCCAGACCATCCGACCTACCAGAAAGGAGTAAGGTAAATGTTTGGATGGCCGGAAAGAGCCATCCAATTTAGACCGGAACCCAGTGGGGAAGACATCCACAGAGACCTACCCTCCTTCCCCTACCACCAACCTCTCGGAAGGACTTACGAACCCACATGTTTAACTTGATCGTACTCCGCGTGAACACGGCGGCAGTTTTGGCAGCGGAGGGGATCGAACCCGGGCCTGCCGAGTGCAATTCCCTCGGAGTGAATTACGTAGTAAAAGTCTAGTGTGTTACCCACATCAGACTGTTTCCCCAGGCTCATACGGTATCCAAAAGGAGGCGCTATTCATATTTTGACTGTTAAAGAAAATCTGATGTGGACAGCACATGACTTTCACTACATCATACAATGACGTTCACTCTTTTGCAGCCTCACAATGGTACACAACGTCCACGGTACAATGTGTTGGGCAATGAATGAACACCGCGTAAACTGAAATCGGGCACTTTTGGCAACTTATAAGTCCTAACAGATTATCCATTACCTCCGGGCAACCTTGAATGGTTTACGCCAACTGGGGCATGGAGGGCCAAAGAGATTATATATTCGCAATCAGGCGAGACCTCGATCAGGGGAGCGAAGTCGACTGAACCATTCCTGGGGCGGGAGCTAGAAGGTGGGCTCTAGGACACTCGACTCCAGTTGCCTACGGATCTGGGGCTATGGTCATAAAAGCCAGTCCTTCCCCGCAACCTGTAAAGAGTCTGCTTCATTGGAAAAATCAGCAGAATTATGTACACCCCCGCTCCCATGTTCGAAAAGATGATAAGATCATTCTTAATAAAATTGTTGAAGAATGAAATTAAATAATCGCACTCATACATATGTAGGGCTATCATTAAAATATTATAATACATTTATTATATATAATAAAAGCTGAAATATATTGTGAAAAGTGTAGTAAATGTAAAAATTACATTTGAAATGTTTTAATGCAGATATAAATAAATATCTAATCATTGGATTTTTAAAAATATAGTATCCATTATCTCAAACATCGATAATACTTTCTATAGTATGTAATATAAATATGTATTTCAAAAATATCTAATTGCGTAAAAAAATCCCACATACATATAAAATATATTGATGACTATGAAATATCATCAATCTAGTAGTGACCTAACTATAGACATTATATTAATAGTAATAGGTTCGGATCTTGAGAAAAGGGGGAAGTTGACGATCGAATGGGTGGTTACCGGCAATAGATTTTATTTACCAAAAGAAAAGACGATTTATTTTGTGAGCTAATAGAAGATTATGACCCTTGGCTAAGCCTCTGGATGTGTCAGTTTTCAGAAATATATTTTAAACATGCAAAATTGATAAACTTTATAAGAGTTTTTTAAATATCTATGTAAACTCTTTAAATATATAAAATCTGTCTTTCATTTCCTTTAACATTCATATGCCTATATGTTAATTTTTAGCAATATTTATTTCGCTTTCATTCAGTTTTATAATCATTTCTAATAGAATTTTACAAATAGTTTCTCCAGTAGAGGATTCCAGGATTGCATATAAAGTTTTCGGTCAAGATTTTAAGGATGAAATTGAAGGAAGAAGCCAATTAATTTTCTCCTTCAAAAATGCCTAACACACATCGTAATGCTAAAGCAGCTGTTATGTCAGAGTCCGTTCATGGCAATTTTTATTATTTTTTCTTTAAGGATTCTACGTATTTGTCTTTCATTATAAAATGATGATAAATTCTTTATATTTTCATTTGCACATTTTCATTTTTTAGAAAATTTATCTCTTCATTTAAGTCCTTTATATTTTTAATATGATCATCAGGTTTCAGGCCATTCATAGTTTGATTTTCTTCAGCAGTTTCATAGTTTCCATCACCATTTATTGAGCTACTAGCCGCCTTTGGCGACCAGCCTGTTCGCCACCCCTGAAAATTCTGACCGTTGCAAACTCGCTGGCGCGAACTACCAGAAAGGTGTAAGGTAACTGTTTGGACGGCCAGGAAGTTCCACCCAATTTAGACCGGAACTCATTGGGGGAGGCATCCACAGGAACCGTACCCTCCTTTCTCTACCACCAACCTCTTGGAATTACTTACGGTCCCACATGTTTAACGTGATCGTACTCCGCGTGAACACGGCGGCAGTTTCGGCAGTGGCGAGAGTCGAACCCGGGCCTACCGAGTGCAATTCATGCGCGTAACCACTTGGCTACAATGCCCTCCGCAACAAACTCCATAACTATCTTTTTATTTACCCAATTTAGACCGGAACCCAGTGGGGAAGGAATCCATAGGGACCGTACCCTCCTTCCCTACCACCAACCTCTCGGAAGGACTTACGGACCCACATGTTTACCGTGATCTTACTCCGCCTGAACACGGCGGCAGTTTAGGCAGTGGCGGGAACCGCTAACCACTGGGCTACAGCGCCCTCCCCGACAATCTCCTTAACTTTCTTTTTTTCCAATGTAAATTTGTTTTGGTCCGTAAGTCATCGGAAGGACATACGGACGTGAACATGGCGGCAATTTTGGGAATCGAACCCGGGCCTACCAAGTGCAAATCCCGCGCGCTAACCACAGGGGTTCTTCGCCCTCCGCGACATTCTCCATAACTTTCTTTTTATTCACCCAATTTAGACCGGAACGCAGTGGGAGAGGTATCCACAGGAACCGTACCCTCCTTCCCCTACCACCAACCACTCGGGAGGACTTACGGACCCATATGTTTAACGTGATCGTACTCCGCGTGAACACGGCAGCAGTTTTGGCAGTGGCGGGAATCGAACCCGGGCCTACCGAGTGAAATTCCCGCACGCTAACCACTGGGCTACCACACTCTCCGTGACAATTTCCATAACTTTCTTTTTATTTACCCAGTTTAGACCGGAAGCCAGTGGGGGAGGCATCCACAGGGACCGTACCCTCCTTCCCCACCCACAAAACTCTCGGAAGGACTTACGGACCCACATGTTTAACGTGATCGTACTCCCCGTGAACACGGCAGCAGTTTTGGCAGTGGCGAGAATCGAACCCGGACCTACCGAGTGCAATTCCCGCGCTCTAACCACTGGGCTACTGCGGCTTCGCGACAATCTTCATAACTTTCTTTTTATTCACCCAATTTAGACTGGGACCCAGTGGGGGAGGCATCCACAGGGACCGTACCCTCCTTCCCCTACCAACAACCTCTCGGAAGGACTTACGGACCTACATGTTTAATGTGATCGTACTCCTCCTGAACACTGAGGCAGTTTAGGCAGTGGCGGGAATCAAACCCGTGCCTACCGAGTGCAATTCCCGTGCGCTAATTTAAATTTTATAATGACCATATGCTTAGCTCTTAATTTCATCATCCTCATTCCAGCGTACTATCATTTAAAATTATTATTTATACATATTATTATTATTATTATTTATCCATATTATTATTATTTATCATTATTATTTATCATTATTATTTATCCATTAATTTAAAATATCCATCGTTCCATCATTTAAAATATTCATAAATTAAAACGTTCCATCAATCATCCATATTGTTTTACAAATACATAAATATAATAATTTCAAATACATCACCACAATTCAATCCACCATAATTCAATCATTTAAATTATTTAAAATATCCATAAATTAAAATATCATATAAATATAATCATTTCACCCGCTGTATACAACACATATCTTCATTCATTTAAAACCGGAAGGGCGGTCGGTCTCCATGGAAACGGGGAAATAATTCAACCGGTGAAAACGCGGTTGGCCGAGAAATTGAAAATCTTTAGGTCATTAAAATCGCGATCCTGTGAATATTTATAATTATTTCTTGACCAGATTAGACTTGTAAGAATGCCAGATGTTTGACCTTTCTAAAAATGTAAATTATTAGTCGAAATTATGAGTACTTTTACCGTTGGAAGGCCAGGAAGTGCCACACAATTTAGACCGGAACCCAATGGGGGAGGCATCCAAAGAGACCGTACCCTCCTTCCCCTACCACAAACCTCTCGGAAGGACTTGCAGTCCCACACGTTTAACGTGATCGTACTCCGCGTGAACACGGCTGCAGTTTTGGCAATGGCGGGAATCGAACCCGGGCCTACCGAGTGAAATTCCCGCGCGCTAACCACTGGGCTACCGTGCCATCCGCGACAATCCCCATAACTTTATTTTTATTCGGCAATTTTGGGAATCGAACCCGGGCCTACCAAGTGCAAATCCCGCGCACTAACCACTGGGGTACTTCACCCTCCGCGATATTCTTCATAACTTATTTTTTATTCACCCAATTTAGACCGGAACCAAGTGGGAGAAGCATCCACAGGGACCGTACCCTTCTTCCCCTACCACCAACCTCTCGGAAGGACTTACAGACCCACATGCTTAACGTGATCGTACTCCGCGTAAACACGGCGGCAATTTTGGGAATCGAACCCGGGCCTACCGAGTGCAATTTCCGCGCGCTAACCATTGGGCTACTTTGCCCTACGCGACAATCTCCATAACTTTCTTTTTATTCATCCAATTTAGACCGTACCCTCCTTCCCCTACCACCAACTTCTCGGAAGGACTCACGGACCCACATGTTTAACGTGCTCGTACTCCGCGTAAACACGGCGGCAATTTTGGGAATCGAACCCGGGCCTGGTAACTGGTTGGACGGCCAGGATGTGCCACCCAATTTAGACCGGAACCCAGTGGGGGAGGCATCCACAGGGAACGTACCCTCCTTCCCCTACCACCAACCTCTCGGAAAAACATACGGACCCATATGTTTAACGTGATCGTACTCCATGTCAGTGGCGGAAATCGAACCCGGGCCTACCGCGTGCAATTCCCGCGCGCTAACCACTGGGCTACTTCGCCCTCCGCGACAATCTCCATAACTTTCTTTTTATTCACCCAATTTAGACCGTACCCTCCTTCCCCTACCACCAACCTCTCGGAAGGACTCACGAACCCACATGTTTAACGTGATCGTACTCTGCGTGAACGTGGCGTAAGTTTTGGCAGTGGCGGGAATCGAACCCGGGCCTACTGAGTGCAATTCCCGCGCGCTAACCACTGGGCTGCCGCGCCCTCCGCGACAATCTCCATAACTTTCTACATATTCACCCAATTTAGACGGGAACCCAGTGGGGGAGGCATCCACAGGGGCCGTATCCTCCTTCCCCTACCACCAACCTCTCGGAAGGACTTACGGACCCACATATTTAACGTGATCGTATTCCACGTAAACACGGCGGCAGTTTTGGCAGTGGCGGGAATCGAACCCGGGCCTACCGCTAACTTCCCGCGCGCTAATTTGCAATTTAAAATGACCATATGCTTAATTCCATCATCCTCATTCCATTGTTTCATTGTTCCATCATTTAAAATATCCATAAAATTAAAATATCCATTTAAAATATCCAAAAGTTAAAATATACATTTAAAAAATCCAGATCGTCCCATCATTTAAAATATAAATATAATAATTTATATAGAGCAAAGGCGCTCTATTCAGAACCGTGACGTCACCTCCACCTTGACGTCCCCACCCACCACCTTCCCTGCTTCAGCGGGGGAGAAACAAACGGAACGCCGAGCGGAACGGCGAGAAATTTAAAATCATTACGTCTTTAAAATTGCGATCCTGAAGGCAATTTTCATTATTTCTGGACCAGATTAGACTTGTAAGAATGCCAGATGTTTGACCTTTCTGAAAATGCAAATTATTAGTCGAAATTATGAGTACTTTTCACGATGCGAGAATTTAAAAACCAAAAATCGTTTTCTTGAGCCAAAAGTGACTTTTGTTTTAAAATCTTTAAAAAATATTAGAAATCGAAATGGAGATTTGAAATTGAAATATTTTTACTCGAAATTCTCTGCTCTTTCCGATGGTGTGATTTGTTTTTTTCTACGATGTCTGGATCGAGGAGAAAAAAGGGCAAAAAGATCAAAAAAAGGTCGAAATCGCATAAAACATTAAATAAATAAAAAAAATAATTAGAATTTTGAAAATCGGTTTTCACGTGTCCCCTTCCCACCCCCCAGGGTCTCCGATTGCCAAATTTCGTAACTCTCCGACGCGCGGTCGCGAAACGTATAGTGTATAAGACACACACACACACACACACACAGACATTGCCTTTTATTATATAGATTGACAGAAATGTTCTATTCAGAAACTTCAATTACAGGTACTACACAGTCTGTTCTAAACTTTTTCTTCGTCATAATTTCTACTTCTATTTTCCATTTTTTTAACACTTTACAACAAAGTTGAAAAGTGCTTATGACTGTTCATTCTGTCTGTCTGTCCGTTAGCACGATAACTGCCATAAAAATGACTTAATCAAAATGAAATTTTAGTATGTTGTTCAGACGGTCTGTAGGACCTATGGAAATATAAATGAATAATATCACCCAATTAGTTTTGGATTGAACCCGGGTTGAAAAAATGAAATACATTGAACTCTATAGGACCTAATTTTTCAAACATTTTTTAAGCGGATTTAAAATTCACAAATTGCTTCGAAAATTTTAGGTAATATTCAAATTATTCCATAAAATATGTAAAAAAAAAAAATTCAGCAAAATATATTCAGTAGTTTTTTAAGTAAAAATTAAAATAATAATTACACCTCTTATATAAAGCGATCACGTGACCATGATATGAAAGATCACGTCACTCACTTCAAAATGAAATATGGCATCCATCTTGTCTCAAAATCGTGATTTTTAAAGTTCTTTTTAATTCATATTGAGTGTGGTATCCGTCCTAAAACCGTCTTATTTTTGCTTAAATTCTGTGCATCTACATACTGAAACAACGCAATTACAATATATTTGAGTTTAAATGATCATCCAAATTTGATTATTTCTACAACGAAGCTTATTTTTCATATATGTAAAATGTAAACAGCAAAATATGTAGAATAAGTTGTATAAGAGTTGTATAAGAGTTGTTGCTGTATTTCTTTAACACAAAATTATTTAGCTCATGGAGTCTGCATAGCTGATATGAATGAAATATTCATTGATTTTACAGAGAGAAGGATGATTTTTTTTTCGATGAAGTTTAAAGCATAGAGTTTAATTACTTGTAGCTCCATGGTCTTAATTTTTAATTAAAATAAATTATTATAGTATTGTAATGAATGAAATGAATGGGAAAATGTTATGAATGAAATGCTGCTTTTATAGAGAGAGCCAGGCGTGTTATTTTTTCTATGACGTCATTTGAATGAATTTCAGTTGTTTTCGATGAAGTTTTCAAATATAATAAATTATCGTAGTATTATGATAATTTTAAAAATATTACCGAGGAATTTATCGCATTTTAGAGATGTTTAAATTAGGTAAATTATATTTCAATGTCGTTATTTGAATGAAGTTCATTTTTTTCGATGAAGGTTTATGTTTTCAAATATAATAAATTAATGTAGTATTGTGATAAGTTTTAAAATATTACCGAGGAATATATTGCATTTTAGAGATGTTTAAATAAAATTGCATTGAAGTTGGAAAGTGTTTCATAATCAATGCTTTAAGCATGATTGATCTTTCTTGTTTATTTTGTTTGTCTTTTATCTTAGTGATCGCTCACTTTTTACACTTTGATTATTTACAGATGATGGCTTATTAAGACGAGGAACAACTAACTCCTTGTTTTAATCTTTTAACCTGCTTCAAATTCAAATATTTAGTATTATTGATCTCTGACAAGGAGGACCAGGGCTATTAAGAGCCAAGATCCGTACACCACCCTTTAGGAGAGCCCCTAGGGGAGATATAAGTCCTAACAGAATGACTTATTCATGCTCATGCGCAAAATCTTCATCAAAATGCAATAGTCCTTTAATGAATGTAAAATGGTTATAAGCGAATTATTTAACGTCAAAATACAAAACTATTACAAAAAGAACCTTCTTTCGCGAATGGGATGCACTAGATCCACAAAAATATGTTAACAGATTTGTCGTATATTATTGCATATGGAAAGCCAACATATTTGTTGACACTTTCTACTTATTTTTTTTTTTTTTTTTTTTTTTTTTTGATAAATTTATTTATAAAACGTGCAATATCTCGAGAACGGTTTATGCTAGCGTTCCAAAGTTTGCATTATTCGTTTTCAAATGAGAAGTTACTTATGAAATGGTTATTTATTTGTCCCTTTTCAACGTCCTGATTTTTAAATGATGTTTTTGTTTCAAAAATTCATTGACTTTTTTTGTCAAAAATTCAAACTTTAGAGGGGGTTTCTAACTTTTGATCACGTTTAAAATCAATAAAGTTCCGGTATTTACTAATTGTAATATTCATACCAAATTATTTTCAAAACGCTTCATTCGTTCGTGAGATATCATGTCCAGAGACGCAAACACGCTCGATTCAAGGTCAGGTATACTTGAAACGTGCACTTCCGTATACGCTCTTCCCTATACATTAGTATACTATGTATATAGGTAAAGTAATACCTGGAATATTAGCCTCCATCCAGCTTTCTATTCCACAGCGCTTAGCTCCAGTTGCATGCTGGGGAGGGAGACATGCCCCTTCATTGGCTCCAACAGTTACATTATTTCTCCATAAGGTCCGTATTAGAAATATTGGAAAATGAAATCCAACACTCGAAATCCTGCCATTCAATCGTCGACCCCCTCCCCCCCCCCCCACACACACACACACATTTTCCGAGATTCTGACAAAGTCTATGCTTTTATCACAATCATTTTGAGAATGGGTGCAAAGGTGTACCATACTCAGATTTCTGACCCAAGTTCTTCTTTTAAAATATTTTGAAAATCCTTTAAAAAATTTCATTATTGATATTTTTGAAAGTTTTACATTATTTGTATCTGTTCTAAGAAATTTCAAAGTAAAGTTCTGAGTATCATATATATTTTATTCCCAAAAATTTATAAAATCTTTGGGTTATTTTTAAAAGTTGCAAAGTGTATTTTTATTTATCAATTTATCAATTTGTATTTATCAATTATATTATTTATCAACAATTGCAATATTTACTAAATTGAAAAACTTTACGGGAGTGTGTGTGGGGGGGGGGTCAAATGAAAGGATATTGAGTCAATTGAAAGAAAGAGAAAAATAAGGGGTACAATGCAAAGAAATGGACAATAAGGTAGTTCAATACAAAGAAATGGACAATAAGGGAGTTCAATGCAAAAAAATTGACTATCAGAGGTTACAATGCAAAGAAAATGACAATCAGGGGCTACGATGCAAAGAAATGGACAATCAAGGGGTACAATATAAAGAAATTGACAGTCAGGTGGTACGATTGGAAGAAACTGACAATCAGAGGGTACTCAGATGAAAATTGTTTGGGAACCGCTGGTTTAGAGATTTGAAGAGTTGCTGTGGAAGCATAAAAATTCGTTAGTGGTCGATGTTTCATTTTGAAAACTTTTACATAATGCTAATACATATTCAAAAGGCACAAAAGTGGTTCCTAAGCTTTCTTGCCAATGCAACACTTTTTGCCTTATTACAATTACACGAAGCACCACATTTTGTTTCTATTTGTTCTTTAAAACTGCAAATACTAATAGTTAATATGTTTAAACATATTAATTATGTTAACGTATTTCTATGTACAAAGACGACACAAATTATATTTTTATGAAACAAATGAAAAACGAAATAATATTTTTCATTTTATTCGGATTTATGTTACATTTATTTAAATCATTTGAATCATTTATTTAAATCATAACATTTGAAATACTGCTGGAAAGTTTAATACACATACCAAAAGCATTGCAAGCATTGTAAAGTGTTGCATTATATTATATATCCATCAATTACTATAGTTTGATGCACAAGACGTGAGTATAAAGCTAAATATAGTAATATTAATATTAGTCCATCACTATGTTTAGTTTTCGCAGCAACATAATATGAAAATCCAGTCTTAATAAAAACCAAGAAAGATCAATAATGCATAAAGCATTGATTATGAAACACTTTCCAACTGAAATGCAATTTTATTTAATCACCTTTCAAATGCATTCAGCTGTGATAACTTTCTAATTATCACAAAACTACAATAATTTAATTTACTTGAAAGCCTAAAACTTCAACGAAAAAATGAACTTTATTCAAATGACGTCATCGAAGTATAAATCGTCTGGCTCTCTATGTAAAAGCAGTGAATATTTCATTCATACACTTTTATTCCAGACTCCAGAGTTAAATAATTTTGGATGAAAAAAATTCAGCAATTCTTATACAACTCATTTTATAATCACTTGTATACATTCTGCATTCATTAAAATTAGGCTTCGTTGTAGAAATTATCAGTTTGGTGATCATTTAAATTCAAAAATATTATAATTGAGTTGGCGCAGAGTATTGATACACAGAAAATAAGCAAAAATAAAACGGTTTTAGGAATGCAACACTAAATATAAATTTAAAAGAACTTTGAAAATCACGATTATTTCTCTGGGAAAAAAAGATGGATGCCATATTTTGCTTTGAAGTGGGTCACATGATCTCTTCATATTATATGAGTGTAATTATTTCAATTTTTATTTAAAAAACTACCGAACATATTTTGCTGAAATTCTTTATTATATATTTTATGGGATATTTTGAATATTTCCTAAAATTTTCGAAGCAATTTGTGAATTTTAACTTTGTTTAAAATTTGTAATATTTTTGAAATTAGGTCCCATAGGGTTCAATGCATTTCATTTTTTTAAACCCGGGTTCAATCCAAAACTAATTGGGTGATATTATTCATTTACATTCCATATGTCCCATAGACCGTCTCAACAACATAGTAAAATTTCATTTTGATAAAGTCATTTTTACGACAGTTATCGTGCGAACGGACAGATAGACAAACAGAATGAACAAAGTCATAAACACTTTTCAACTATGTTGTAAAGTGTTAAGTAGTAGCTAATAGGAAGAAGTCTCAGAACCGCACACTCACAGAGCTCTTCCATTTATCAAAAAATATATTCATTCTATCATCTTTAAATAGTACTAGGGGAATACCAGTTGAAAATCAACGGTCTCACAATAAGCAACCTCCGAGTAATGTAAATTTTTTAATAATTCGCCTTTCACATTTATTCCGAAAATCGAATATTTTGGTGTGCAGAACCCCCTAAATAAGAAATACTACTGGAAAACTGGAATTGAACACTTATTCCTTTCAAACTATCTGCCCGTACACCAAATTAAAGTCTCTATCTCATCCCGAAGCGTGCTATTTTATCACCTTTCGAACGTTTTACTGTGGAGCACCCCCCCCCCCCCTTAAATGAAAATTTTTGAAAAGCTCTATTCTTCTTAGGGTTTTTCATCAGATGATTGGCCCATACACCAAATATCAAGCCTCTATCACATTTAAAAGGAAGCGTGCTTCATTTGTTCGGAAAGTCGAACATTTTGGTGTGCGGCACCCCCTAAAGAAGCAAATATTGAAAATCTGAAATTTCACACTTTCTTCCTTTCAAACTATCTACCCGTACACCAAATTTGAAGTCTCTATCTTATCGTGGAGCTTGCTTTTCCTATCATTTCACCTTTCGAAGGTTTTACTGTGCAGCACCTCCTTAAATGAACATTTTTGAAAAAATTGTATTCATCTTAGGTTTTGTTATCAAATGATTATTCGATACACCAAATTTCAAACCTCTATCACATTGTAAAGGAGGCGTTTCTCATTTGTTCGTCAAATCAAATATTTTAGGGTGCCCCCCCCTCCCCCCACAACAGCAAATGTTGGAAAACTGAAATTGCCACTTTCTTCCTTCCCTTTCCAAAAAATATATCAGAAGTATCGTCTGCTGTTTAAAATACGGTAGATGATCATCACAAACCACTTTTTTTTTTCAATCGTAGAACATGGCGTTTTCCCAACGTAAAAGAATTTTGTAGCGTAATAGTCCTCCAGCTATTCTTATGGGTGTGTCATTGTTGAAAACTTTCAGAACTGTTCATTAGAGAGCTTTAGCAACGCAGTCTCTATTTCCGATAGTTTATACTTTATGATAATGGAAGTCCTGCATGTTTTTGCTTAATCTACAACAACTTTATCTACAACTTTGCTTTATCTCCAACTTTGCTTTATCTACTATTTTTCAAAACCTCAAAACTATTTATTGACCTCGTAAATATTGAATTGTTAGGGGGTTTTAGAGAATGGGTATTTCTTCTAAACCTTTTCAGTGACTTTCTCAAAAGAATGGCTAAAGATAAAAAAATATTACTCAAAGACAAAAAATTATTTCACTCTGTGAAAACGCAATGTTCTGCAATGAATGAAAATATATATATCTGTAGTGATCGTTTGACGTATTAAAACCAGCAGACGATATAGCTGATGAGGATACATTAGTGACACCTAACTAAGAAAAATATCTACAATTTCAATTTCTTCCTACATTATATGATTTTAAAATTTGAGGACTTTTTGATCGCCTGTAAAATGTTTACGGACAACATTATTAACAAGAAATCAATTTGAAGTTCTACATTGTAGATATTATACGCATTAAAAAACATTGAAATTGTTCGTTTTGCCAGTGTTACGCATAATTTTGCAGCGTAGTAACTATAATACACGGTCCGTAATATGCCTAAAAATGGCACCCATGTGCAGAAAATAGTCAAATAAATGAATGTACATGCTTTACTAAGAAAATTGCTCTTTTTATTTACAATGAATAAAATGAAACATTTTTAAACAATGTTCTTGTCAAAGGGAAAACATGTTTTCGTTTAAAGGAAACCATGTTCTTGCTAAAGGGAAACAATGTCCTTATTAAAGGGATTCATATAAAATTAACTGAAAGGTGGCTCAATTCGACTTTCTCATTCCAGAATCCATTTTTAGTAGTTTTTCTCCTTCCCAAATTTTACAAGAAGAAATATTTTGAAAAGTCGATATCGTGGATCCAAATTATAGCGTCTAACCCTTCACATTAAAGGTCTTTAAAAAATATCTGGATTGATACCATACTTGACAATGTACTTCCCCCCCCCCCCCCCCCCCACACACACATACCGGGAGGTAACTTGTGCCCCGATAGGGGCTAATGACGTCACAGACAAAAATATAACATCACAGCTATTTTTCACAACCATGATTGAAACTATTAAGTGACGGAATCATTGAGCTATAAATAAACCCTTTTATGCAGGATTATATCAAATTTTGTCCTCTGCTACCGTGTTGAAAACATATAAAATTTCGAATAAAATTCATATTTTTTCGCTTCAATTTAAAACAAAATTCTATATAGTTCTACCTCTAGCCTATCTGGTTCAACCTCTAGATTATCTAGTTCTATCTCTAGTTTCTAGACTTTTTGATAGCAAAGCAGTAATTATTAAGTTTCATAAAAATCCATTCATATTTGTGGCTGCTATTGTTTACACAAGAAATCGACCACAGCCATCACACGGGCATCACTCCGAAATTAGTCAAAACGTGTTCAGGAGATCTTAAAATATATATTAGCATCAAAATCTCGAAATCGAATATTTTCGTGAAAACAATACTTTCTCAATACTACGTATGAGAAAGTGAAAGTGTGTGAAAGTAGGTCGCGAAAACAGAAACATTAGGAATAACCGCTCTACATTAGAATGATAAAAATTTTAAGCATTCAATGTGCTTTATAAAATAACTCAAGCATCGGGGTATTTAAGTAATAAAAAAAAGAGCCCTATAACATCAGGAAACATTCCTTTCACGTAGGAAAAAAAAAACACGATTCCCTTCACAGATATCATTTCATATTTTTCCCCATTCCTGTGTGAAGATTGGGTTTAACGATTTATTTTCATTAAGCTGTGTGAAAACGACTTCCGGAAATAAATTGAACATCAACCCGCTACGAAATCGCGTGTTTATTCCACTGTTGAGTAGGTTCGTGCTTTCTCTTCGATTGGACAAGACTCATTGAGAAGAAAGATTGGGCCGGAATGGCAATGTCAGCCAGCTTTCCCTCGAGGTAAAGAAGAGTCTTACAGAATCAAAATCGCGTTATTGTCATGACACGCGCGATTAAGCCTAATTGTACAGTTCGATAGCTCATAACTTATTTTCGGTTTGTTTGCTTTTTAAATCTGATAACTTTCGTTAAACTTCTTTTTTTTTTCTTTTTTTTCAGTTCTTTATATTTAAAAAATGGAGTATTATCTCCCAAAACAATCGTCATAATATATGAACTCAATACTTACTTCAAATTACATAGATAAACGTAGAATTATCATTTTTTTTTATATAATTTGGCGACTTCATGCATTAAAAGGCACCGACCTGCCGAAATTCAAAAAATGTGATTGGGCAATTCCAAACGGCAAATAGTACATATTCACAAAACCTGCCTAAAGAGGACATTCGCAAAGCTTGGGGTTCAGCACCATTTATTGAAGAATCTATTTGATTTCTGATTGCCGGCTCCAGTGAGTTGTTTAACGGCGCATGGCCATCCTACCTCAAATAAATATCGGGGGGGAGCTATCTCCTATGATACAGTCTCCCTTACAGATACAGCTCACCTGAATCCCGCAACAGTTCCTTTGTACATTTAAATCAAGCTTTATTGTCACATCTTCTCGGAACTATTTTCCAACATAATAACGCTCCGACACACATGGCACACGTCTCTTAAGAGTGTCTTCGATGCTTTGATAATCTCCCATGGCCAGATAGGTTTCCAGACATTTCGCCAATCGTGTACTTCTGGGTTATGCTGGAACGACAGCTGCAGCTATTTCAAAATTTGCATGATATAACCGAGACATTACAGAACATCTGGCGTAATCTGCCGCAGGACAACATTAAATTGTTTGACTGGAGTCCTCCGTTATCGGAAAGTCACGTGACTAGAAGAAGGTCCTCTGTTCACTATGACCTTTGTATTGTCACAGCTCTGTAATAAAAGTCCTTTTGCAATAAAAATGTCATCATTTATCTTTACATAATTACTAATGAGGACTTCAGGCATTCTATTATGCCCGTAAGTAATTTAAAAAACCGGTTCATTCATAGGATATCTTACTATAATAAAAGACAACACTCAATCACTGTCTGTGTAGCAACAACACAAAAAACGTGTCACCCTATCCATTGTCGTAAATAAATTAAAAATGAGTTCAATGTCCGGCTACGTTTTCAGTATGTGATGTCATATGCAACGTAAAGCTCCAGATTTTTCCATTGTTGTAAATAAGTTAAAAATGAGTCCAATATCTAGCTTCGTTTTTAGTATCCGAGGTCACTCAACGTAGAACTCCAGAATACTGCTCTTTATAGTATATAGATGGCGTATGCGAAGTTTCACGGTGATAAAACATTTACTTCGGCGTACGTCTTTTGAATTAGAGTTAGGTAAAGGTGTTCTGTGTGCAAAATGGTTTGGAAACAGATATATTGCAAAAATATTAGAATTAATTTTAATTCAAAATAACAATCAGAACAGAGGTCGGTTCAAATTTCTTGACAAAAACTCTTTCCTAGTTACAATGTATAACACAGTAGCAGTAACATTATTAAGTACCACTAATGAGACCCGCGGGCATTCTGCCCTATAAGTAATAAACATAAAACACGCAAAAAAAATTTCTACTTTTATTGAGTTTGTTTACCGAGTTAAGTCGTATATCTCAAATAAAAATTTATAAAATGATAAAAAATAAAAGAACATCATGGTCTCACTTTCAGTATCTGATGTCACACACTACGTAAAGCTCCATGGTTTCCTCGCAGTTTTTTGCTGTAAAAGAAGCACAGTCATTGCATTATGTAGGGAACGGACCGACCACATCATGGACTCATTTTCAGTATTTGATGCCATACGCTCATAAAGCTCCATGGTTTCCTAGCAGTTTTTTGCTGCGAAAGAAGCATAGTTATTGCATTATGTAGGGAACGGACTGCCCACATCATGGACTCACTTTCAGTATTTGATGTCATACGCTCATAAAGCTCCATGGTTTCCTCGCATTTTTTTGCTGCGAAAGAAGTGCAACCACCTATATTTCAATTTGGGAGCCAGTTGTACTGGGTGAGTGACAAATCACGCGGCATTATCCCAAAGACCGGTACGCTCTTGAATTTGGCAACTTTTCTGGCGCCCGATGTTGAGATAGTTGCTATAATATCCAACCAACTCGCCAGGTTACCATGATTATGAAGAGTCAAAGAGTTACCATGGTCGCAACATAGCACTCCACTTATCGCCGATTTGGTGCGATAAAAAAAAAAAACGACCGTACCAGTCTCTGGGATTTAGCCAATCGCGCATGTCCAATTTTAAAATCATATAATGTCCCGATAAATTAAAATTAATAGAATTTTTTTTTATAATTAAAATTAGTAGAATTTTTTAGATAAATTAGTAGATTTTTTTTTTCAGCTAGGTGACACTATGAAAATCGGATGTGGACAGCACATAACTTTCTCTATATAATACAAAAAAAAATTTTCTTTCACGGTGAAATAAATTATGTATAATATCTACTAATATTCTTAATGATAAATTGTATATTGGGCGCTTTTCCAGATGGCAACACGCAAAACTTTTTCAAAACATCCAATTAACTTGTATTTCGCGCAATATAGCCCATATATTAAAATATTTTAATAATTAATTCATCAATTTGGCGTCATATTCGTAAACTTAGAGTCATTTTTGCAATTTTAACGATATTTTCGTCAATCTGGAACGAAATATAGCCAAGTTGGCGATATTTTGCTAAATGAGTAATCAAGTTCGGCAAATTGATCGCTAAGTGTTACAGACAAACAGAGGGAAGAGCATTTTTCATATATAAATGGCTGTTGCAGAATTATTAGGTGTCAAAATGCAAAACTATTGCACAAAATACCTTCTCTCTTGAATGGAACGAACGAGACAATGAATCATCAAATTAATTTTTTCATGCTTCAAATAATTGATAGTTTGAAATGCAGTATGTGCGCTTGCATTGTCATGATGAAAAATGATGCACTCTTCGCATTATTTTTTCCGATTTAATCAACTATTTCTGGCAAACAAATTATCTTATACCATTCAGTATTTACTGCCGTCCGATCCTCCAAAGCAACGGTTGCAAAGTAGCCGGATTTACCAAAATAGGAAGTAATCATTTTATTTTAAACACTTCCTGCACGAACAACTTT
Source organism: Amaurobius ferox (assembly GCA_951213105.1). Taxonomy (NCBI): domain Eukaryota; kingdom Metazoa; phylum Arthropoda; class Arachnida; order Araneae; family Amaurobiidae; genus Amaurobius; species Amaurobius ferox. The sequence continues at coordinate 102,055,829 of OX578145.1, read as the reverse complement.
TGCGGGATTTGCTTCATTTCGAAACGCTCAAAAACTAGATTGTTCTTTTGTTTCGGGTTCAAAGGAATAAATCCGCGTTTCGTCACATGTTACAATGTCATGTCTGGAGGCACCAGAGTTGAATCTTTTGAGTTGTTGCTTGCACTATTTGACACGATTTTCCTTTCAAACTTCAGTTAAATTGTATGGAATCCAACGCATACATACCTTTTTGACTTTTAAATGATCACGTAAAATTGAATGCACTCGGGTCCTTGGAATGTTCAACGATGCCTCAATTCCATCATATGTGACATGAGATCTAAAGTGATCATTTATTGCACAGCATCAATGTTTTCTGGCGTTACGGCAGTTCTTGGTAAACATTCACGAAATTCATCACTGACACTCCTACATCCAATATGGAACTCTCTAAACAAGTTGCAAATTTTTGTTTTGAATGGTGCTTACCAACAAAAATTGATTTCATTTGATAGACTCACTGTTGCTGTGTCGACCCTTCCTCTTCTTCTTCTACTTAGACCGTCCGAAGGTGCAAGATATCTGATTGGAGGACCGAGAAGTGATACCCAACCCAGTGGGGGGGAGGAAGCATCCACAAGGACCATACTCTCCTTACCCTATCACCAACTTCTCGGAAGGATTTACGGACCCACATATTTAACGTACCCGTATTCCGCGTGAACACGGGGACAGTTTGGACTGAGCCATGTTTCGAACTCGGGTCGTTCGAATGCAATCCCCGCGCGTTAACCACTGGGCTTTCTCGCTCCGTTTTGTCAACCCTTGTCGAAAGTTATAATAAATCTCGTAAATCCCTTCGACTTAAATCCATGTTTTTTCACTACCTTATTGACTTCACGCAACGCCGTAAAAAAAATAATTTTATAGACTTTCTCGAAAAAAACTGTTATTTTTGGTATTGCCACATTCTAAAAACTTTATTACTAGCCCTGTACCATTTTAAAATTGGATGTGCATGACTTTTTTATCACTTTACAGATTATTAAATTTAATTTTAACTCAATCAGGGCAATAATCGAACCAGGGACTCTTTGATGACACATAAACATCCTTCCAGCTGCACCACTCTAGTTTTGTAAGGAATTTTCTTAAATTACCTTACAACGTGCATTATATATTGTAAGGAAAGTATAAGAATCCTTTTAACATTCTGTTCAAATAACAATAAGAAATCTTTAAATAAATGTTTTTAAAAAAAAGGGCAAAGGCTTCCTGCGCGGGCAACCAAGATGTATGACTTTTTCTCCTTAGATTTCTGTAACACCTATTTAGATACATCCAATTTCCATTTCCTGTATGTAAATTTAGAAGACTTACCCATCCTAACCTGGTTTCTTCTTCACTTTTATTGCCTCGGAACTTAACTCCTGCGCAGAATTAAACCAGCTCGCTACAAGGCTTCCAATTTACGTGAAAGTCCACATAAAAGACATAATCTCCAGAATCCGACCAGAAAAATGTTACTCCTGCGTCCTGCGCGTGCTTCGAATGAAAATTCCGAATTTGAGGAAGTCTACGAGTATATAGTAGAGTGTTATCTGATGTCAACGCAATTTCGGACATTGGCCGGACTGACGTTTATAAAGTATATACCTTAGCAATTGCAATAAAGAATGGGATCAACAACTCCCGTTGGAATTTTAATAAAGTAGAATTTGTAAACAAATGTCTGGTAACGTGATATCCATAGCAAATGCACAAATTTCTAATAAGATTTGAAATACCATTTTGTTCTGGCTGTATGTATGTTTGAGGGCAGCCAAGAAAATAATGTGAATATTTTGAGTAAAAGACACAACTCGACTTTTTTTTTTTGCATTAATCTATATCATGCAGCTGAGACTGACTAACTAAGTGATAAATTTACAGCCTTAACTGTGGAAGGTAAAACCATGAAGCCTTACATACACGTCGGACTTGACATTTAACTAGTGAAAAAAATATAAATTCTTAGAAATTTGTTCTAAAAATTTATAAATCTCAGGATTTTTTGTTTCAACATTCATCCAGTTATATTTCGGGAACGGCTAGATGCTCAAAATTCGTTTTTATACCATCACGCGCAAAAAATAAATTCCTTAATTTTCTTAATTAACTGTACTGGTGTACAACTAACAATTCTCGAGACATTTTAATTTATAGTTTTAGCAGACGATTTCTTATTACGTTATATAATTATTTTTTTACACAGTTTTCTATTCCATTGTATTTGTAATCATAGTAACAGAGTTACGCTTTAAATACCGAAATCGTCTGCTAGCTAATTTTCTTATCAAATTATTGAAAGATAATATACAATTATAGATTAAAAAAAAGTCTGTAAACCTAGAAAATAAGACCACATGCAGTGATCGGAGATGAAATATTGTTTTACATACAGCAATTTCCATGTTAACGGAACTGTAAAATGTGTGCCATTTTTACACTTCTATTTGAAATTGTTTAAAATATTCAGCTTTTTTAAGTCACATTTAGTCACCTACTTGCCATTTCGGAAATGGTTAGTATTCCATATTATTTAAAATAATTTTGTCACAATCAACATTAAAAAATTGTATCTTTTATGAGCTTTTATAAACAAGTTATTAATTCTATTTTTGTAAAATGTTTAAAAAAATATCTGGACGAGGTTTTTATACATTCACTAGCAGCATACCCGTTCTTCGTACGGAGTATATAATATAAAGGAACATATAATTCACAATCATGTGCAAATTCTGTTAAAATATTAAATTTATTGCTCCTAAAGAGAAGTTTAAAAATATCTGTTCTCACTCAGCAAAATTATCTTCACGGGCAGATCTGAAGAATAAAACATCCAGGCCCCTTTTGAAAGCAAATATACAAAAAATATGAAATTGAATCAATATATATAAAATAAAAGAACTAAAATTTTATGGGATCCGTACTAATTATATACTCCAATATTAGAAGATATAACCTGTATTAGTAGATTACATATATAAATTGAAAATATCAATTAGCCCGTAATTAATTCCAATATATACCAGAATTAAAGCACTAAAATTATATGGGAATATATATATATATATATATATATATATATATATATATATCCCCGTACTACTTATAATGTCGCAGATTAGAAAAAATGCCTGTGTGTTAGTAGCAGATTACCTGTATTACAATATGAATCTCAAAAATTTTCGCCAAAATAAAACAGATGACGTAATAAATTGGAAATATCAATAATCCCCGTAATCTTTACACCAGAAAGTCGTAATTTTCCAATATATGCCAATATAGTATATTAAAATATATGCAATATACCTGTACTACTTATATTCTCGTAGATTAGAAGATATATCTGTGCATTTGTAGAAGATTACTTGTATAACGAACTATATAGGAGTTTCAAAAATTTTTGTCATAATAAAAGAATAGCATATTAATTTGAAAATATCAATAATCCCTGAATCAACAGTCCCTGAAAATATCAATAATAATAATGTTTAAACCTGAAGACCGTAATTGATATTATCCAGCCAAAAATGCAATATCAATGAAATTTATTTTATACTAGCCGCCTTTGGCGACCAGCCTGTTCGCTACCCTTGAAAATTCTGACCGTGGCAAACTCGTTGGCGCGACCTACCAGAAAGGTGTAAGGTAACTGCTTGGAAGGCCAGGAAGTGCCACACAATTTAGACCGGAACCCAATGGGGGAGGCATCCAAAGAGACCGTACCCTCCTTCCCCTACCACAAACCTCTCGGAAGGACTTGCAGTCCCACACGTTTAACGTGATCGTACTCCGTGTGAACACGGCTGCAGTTTTGGCAATGGCGGGAATCGAACCCGGGCCTACCGAGTGAAATTCCCGCGCGCTAACCACTGGGCTACCGTGCCATCCGCGACAATCTCCATAACTTTATTTTTATTCGGCAATTTTGGGAATCGAACCCGGGCCTACCAAGTGCAAATCCCGCGCACTAACCACTGGGGTACTTCACCCTCCGCGATATTCTTCATAACTTTCTTTTTATTCACCCAATTTAGACCGGAACCAAGTGGGAGAAGCATCCACAGGGACCGTACCCTTCTTCCCCTACCACCAACCTCTCGGAAGGACTTACAGACCCACATGTTTAACGTGATCGTACTCCGCGTAAACACGGCGGCAATTTTGGGAATCGAACCCGGGCCTACCGAGTGCAATTTCCGCGCGCTAACCATTGGGCTACTTTGCCCTACGCGACAATCTCCATAACTTTCTTTTTATTCATCCAATTTAGACCGTACCCTCCTTCCCCTACCACCAACTTCTCGGAAGGACTCACGGACCCACATGTTTAACGTGATCGTACTCCGCGTAAACACGGCGGCAATTTTGGGAATCGAACCCGGGCCTACTGAGTGCAATTCCCGCGCGCTAACCACTGGGCTTCTTCGCCCCCAGCGACTATCTCCATAACATTCTTTTTATTTACCCAATTTAGAACGGAACCCAGTGGGAGAGGCATCCACAGGGACCGTACCCTCCTTCCCCTACCACCAACCTCTCGGAAGGACTTCCGGACCCACATGTTTATCGTGATCGTACTCCGCGTGAACACGGCGACAGTTTTGGAAGTGGCGGGAATCGAACCCGGGCCTACCGAGTGCAATTCCTGAGCGCTAACCACTGGGCTGCCTCGCCCTCCGCAACTTTCTTTATATTCACCCAATTTAGACGGGAACCCTGTGAGGAAGGCATCCACAGGGACCGTACCCTCCTTCCCCTACCACCAACCTCTCGGAAGGACTTCCGGACCCACATGTTTATCGTGATCGTACTCCGCGTGAACACGGCGGCAGTTTTGGAAGTGGCGGGAATCGAACCCGGGCCTACCGAGTGCAATTCCTGAGCGCTAACCACTGGGCTGCCTCGCCCTCCGCAACTTTCTTTATATTCACCCAATTTAGACGGGAACCCTGTGAAGGAGGCATCCACAGGGACCGTACCCTCCTTCCCCTACCACCAACCTCTCGGAAGGACTTACGGGCCCACATGTTTAACGTGATCGTATTCCGCGTGAACACTTCGGCAGTTTTGGCAGTGGCGGGAATCGTACCCGGGTCTACCGCTAACTTCCCGCGCGCTAATTTACAATTTAAAATGACCATATGCTCTCTAAGGTCTTAATTCCATCATCCTCATTCCATTGTTCCATCATTTAAAATATCCATAAAATTTAAATATCCATCGTTCCATCATTTAAAATATCCATAAAATTAAAATATCCATTTAAAAAATCCATATCGTTCCATCATTTAAAATATAAATATAATAATTTCTACAGTGCATATGTTAAGCTCTTATTTCATTTAAAATCGGAAGCGCGGGAAACGGAAAGTAAAAACTAATTCGGTTTCTTATTGTCCCACCCATCGCTATGCATATACAGAACCGTGACGTCACCTCCACCTTGACGTCCCCACCCACCACCTTCCCTGCTTCAGCGGAGGAGAAACGAAGCGGCACGCCGAGCGGAACGCCAAAAAATTTAAAATCATGACGTCTTTAAAATTGCGATCCTGAAGGCAATTTTCATTATTTCTGGACCAGATTAGACTTGTAAGAATGCCAGATATTTCAGCTTTCTAAAAATGTAAATTATTAGTCGAAATTATGAGTACTTTTTACTATGCGAGAATTTAAAAACCAAAAATCGTTTTTTTGAGCCAAAAGTGACTTTTGTTTTAAAATCTTTAAAAAATATTAGAAATCGAAATGGAGATTTGAAATTGATATATTTTTACTCGCAATTGTCTGCTCTTTCCGATGGTGTGAGTTGTTTTTTTCTACGACGTCTGGATCGTGGAGAAAAAAGGGCAAAAAGGGCAAAAAAAGGTCGAAATCGCATAAAACATTAAATAAATAAAAAAATAATTAGAATTTTGAAAATCGATTTTCACGTGTCCCCTTCCCTCCCCCCCGGGTCTCCGATTGCCAAATTTCGTAGCTCTCCGACGCGCGGTCGCGAAACGTATAGTGTATAAGACAGACAGACAGACAGACAGACGCACAGACACACAGACATTGCCTTTTATTATATAGATACATATCTCTATTATTCAAATCGGAAAAGATTTAATAAAAATCGTATGCCGCATAAACACGTTGGATTTACATCCGTTATGACCAGAGAACCACTGGTCATACAAACTCAAATCATGGACTAAATTTTAAGTGGGACTATTTTCAGGCTACCCACAAAATTTCATGAAATTCGGTTCAGCCGTTCTCCCGTGATGATGGACAAACAGACAGACAGACAGATTTTCAATTTTATTTATATAGATATCCTAATGTAATGTTCCATTTATATCCCAATTAATATCAAAATACAAAAAACACGTATCTTTTACAGATTTCGCGGTTAAGTTATTTTTTTTTAAATATTCTGCAAAATTAATTTTAAAAAACTTTTTTATTCCGAGTTGACAAAAGGCCTAAACCATACCAATGAATTCGATAAATTCGATTTATTCATGTTAATTTAAATTATTTAAACATCGTTTACATTCATAATGTAGTTCAAATTATCTCAATTTTCAGCCATTTGCTATACAACTCTGATTGTTTGGAGAATAATCTTGATTTCATATAATAAAAAGAACACATTTTAAATACCAATAAATTCAAATTTATCGTGGGCATAACTTAAAAATCTATCTCGTTCTAGGTTTTCAGTTTCGCATAATATACCCCCCCCCCCACACACACACACACACACACACACACAAAATTTCACAATTGTAATGAACATTTGTTCTTGAGTTATCATTGTGACGCCTCACAGTCATACTCGCACACACGGACGGGTAACTTTTCCAAAAGTGTTCGAAATGTGTTCAATATCATGTGTGTAATGTGCATCACAATACAATCTCTTTCTGTTATATGTCGTAGGGAAAGTAAAATAGCACATCCAATAACGATGGAAATTATTTAGAGCATGTATTTTGCCTCTGGGTTAGGTTAATCGATTTAGCGAGGCAACTTTTAACTCTAAATTTACTTTTATAGCTTTTTTTTTAATAGCTTGAAAAGCGATGTTTCCGCTCTCCATTGATTGAAAATTGAACAATGTTTCAAAGAATTATATAGGCTTTAACGCAATTTTGAAGGTCCAAAATGACATGGCTATTATTCGGAAAACATACAGACCACATTTGACTGTTCGCTAGATTTTGACATAATAAATATACAAGTAAATATAAAAACTTCGTTTTGGGGGTAAAATTTGTTATTCATAACTCTTCATGAACAGTCACATACAGTATTTCTTTCAGGTATACATCTGGGAGAGTGAAGACGACAATTCGCTCCCATTTAATGTTAACCACATTTAATGTTAACCTATAGTTTCAACTTATAGTAACAGCATTTAGATATATTTATATAAGGCAAATAGAAAACTTCCCCCACTAAAATTTTATTCGCCCCCCCCCCCACCGGTTAAAAAGTCACGAAAGAAACACAGGTCACGTGTTACAAATTTTCTCTTTTACATATTGTTACGACGTATTCTCGGAAGTCGTGAATGCACACTCTGGTTACAAAAAGGAGTCCATATTTCTGGATAACTAACACGTTTATTTAAAAGCAGTAATAAGCGTAAATATTAACAATATATAGCGACTGGCTCGATTACTAACTTACAAGATCGCTAAACAACTATCAGGTGCAGTAAAACAGTCTTTAAATGCTCAGCTAATTCACAAAAACACTACTATTCTCAAAACACCGACGTATCTCACAATTTAATTTAGATTATATCACGTCAACTGTTCCCCAATAGAGCGATGACTCCCCCTTTTATGTACTCTACGTAGAAACTTCCAGAAGAGCTCGTATCTCCCAGAATATTTGTTATTTCAAGAAAGTTCTAGTACATTCGAAAAGTCGCCAAGTCAGCGATAAATCTCCAAATCTGGCAACCCCTTCCCTATATTTAAAACATGGTAACCCTACGTGCACGCAATAGGAATGACAGCCTATAAAGATGTTTATTCCTTGAATAGAGACAAATCACAGTGAAACTTTTTTACATATTCATAGCAATGTATACAGGGTGCTTCAAAACTAATACAATACACTTTCAGGGGTGATAGAATACATCGAAACAAATACTTTTCATCATAGAATGCATGGTCGCAAGTGAAGTGATTACGCGCTAGAGGGCTCTTACAGGCGCGCATATAAGACCTGTGGTTTTCGCATGCAAGGTCATTAGAAACTTGGAATGGATAAGTATACCAATGTGGAGAAGGCGGACATGCATCTTGTCTATGGTCACGCCAAAGGTAATAGCAGGGAAACGCAAAAGCTTTATCGAGACCGCTCCCCAGCAGGCGTGTTCCTGATCACGGAATGTTATCTTGCTTGCGCAGCTCATTTCGTCATGTCAAGCGGTTGTTGATGTTTTGTTTTGTCTTAAATAAAACTTTGTTTTGATGTATCGTGCCAGTCCTGTTCTTCCGTTGCGTAAGACTGCGTGTGTGGGAAGAAAAGGAAAGCGCCCTCTAGCGCGTAACCACTTTACTTGCAACCATGCATTCATAATGAAAAACTGCTTGTTTCAATGCGTTCTATAACCCTTAAAGTTTGTAAAGTTTGCTTTATATAAACATTATCCTTTATATTTCTTAAAGGATTGTTATAAATCGATTTTCAGGGATCATGTGGATTTTGACAGTTTACTTCATCAAACTGCAAGTAAATAAAGTTTATGCGTACCTGCTAGGATTGCACGCATACGTAAGATGAACATATATAAGATAGCGAGTTGGGCAGGATTCACTTTTGGTCCAGTTTCCTTCTGTTGGTTGGTCTTGTTCTTACGTATCCGGGTGCCTTCGTATTAGCACGCATTGGGGACCAACCTTTGCTTTGTATTGGTACCGTGAGCGTTTGCCTAGGCTAGAAAAGCAGCTTTAAACGGGAGGGGGAGTCGCAATCCTCCCCAACCATTAAATGCAAAGCATTTGGTTATCCCACATTCCTTTAAATCCTCTTTTTCTTGGATTATATATATATATATATATATATGTATATACACAGAGAAAAAGAGAGAAGCGAAGCTACATATTGGACTCTTTTAACTATCTTACGACAATGATATCATATATTTATATATTTCTGTAAAAGCGAAGGGAGACTTTTCACGGTCCATTTCATAAAACACATACCGGTTCTATTTTTCGAGGATCCGCTAAATTTTAAGTACAAAGAACTTTCGGATATAATGAACAATTTCTGTAAGAATAAGAATATATTTTAGTAATTGATCGCGTTTGACCATACTTCTAAAATCATTGAGCAATAGTAAACCGTCTGAAATAATATACCTTAAATAAGGCAATAAAACATACGAAAAAAATTTAGTAACTTTATAATATATGCACGTGTGCACTTTGAAATACATATTCTGGAAAATATAACTGGCTGATATTGAACAAATTACGCATAATATTTATAAAATAAGAACATAGTTAATAATTTCATTTCACATATTGTGATTTTTATTTTAAAAGAAATGAGTATGCGCAACATTTATTAAAAGCAATCGATCCAAAATCAAATTATATGCACTTTTAGGGTTTTCAAAGAGCTACAAATTCTTATTTATTATCAATAACCATCATTTTTAGCTTTTAAGAGATTAGCATTACAAACTTCAAAACGGAAAAGTTTCAATCTTCTACAACTTGACAAAACGATTACTCGAAAACCATAAGAGCTCTTTTTAACACTTTCCAACATAGTTGAAAAGTGTTTATAACTTTGGACTTCCTGTCTGTCTGTCTGTCCGTTCGCACGATAACTGCCGCAAAAATGACTTTATCAAAATAAAATTTTAGTATGTTGTTGAGATGGTCTGTAGGACATATGGGAATGAATAATATCACCCAATTAGTTTCGATTGAACCCGGGTTGAAAAAATGGAATACATTGAACCCTATGGGATCTAATTTTTCTAATATTTTTAAATGACGTTAAAATTCACAAATAGCTTCGAAAATTTTAGGAAATATTTAAATTATCCGTTGAAATGTTAAAAAAAATTTCAGCAAAATATGTTCGGTAGTTTTTTAAATAAAAATTTAAAAAATCTGATATGGGCAGCACATGACTTTCCTTAATATTGCAATTAATTTACTACTTTTACAGTAAAATAAAATAGGTTGTTCTTATAGTAGATACTTATATTCTTTCCAAGATATTGAATTTTCGCCAATTAGTCGTCATTTCCTTTGATATAGCGTCATTTTATCCATTTGGCGAGTTTTTTGTTAATTTTGCAACATTTAAAAAAGTCGCCACGTTGGCGATATTCCGCCAAATTCGTCGTCAAAATCTCACCAAGCATTACGGACGGAGAAATAAGTTATTCTTATAGCAGTTAAATGACTATTGGCGTTCAAATACAAAAGTATTACTCAAAGTATATTTTTTCATGAATGGAACGAGCTAGATCCACGAGAATGATGTCACTAAATTTATCGCATGACATTACATCATGCGATAAATTTGTAAAAAAAGTGAATACGTTTCTCAACAGTTAATATTTTTTTTTAATTTATGGGATTTTTTGATAAATTTATTTGAAAAATGTGCAATATCTCGAGAACGGATCATGCTAGCGTTCTAAAGTTTATGTCAATCGTTTTTTAAGGAAACATTACATAAGAACTGTCTATTTGCATAACTTTATTAAATATTTTGATTTTTTGATCATATTTTCAAATTATCACTCGAAATTTTAGGGGGGGGGGGGGTTCTGAACATTTGATTGCATTTAAAAACAATAGGCTTCCAGTATTCACGGATTGTAATTTTTGTACAAAATTTCATTCGAATGGCTCCATTCGTTCGTGAGTTATCGTCTCCACAGACTCACTGACACACACACGCACACACACTCACACATACTTTCACACACACACTCACACATACCTTCACACACACACACACACATACCTTCACACACACTCACACATACTTTCACACACACACAGAGACATCACCTCAAAAGCGTCTGATTCGTGTTCCGGGATCGTTGAAACGTGCTCTCCCGTCGAAAACTCGAATTCGAATTTTCGACCCCGCCACAATACTTTCCTTATACATTATATGTGATATATAAGGGAAGTAATTGGAATTACACCTATGGTACATAAAGAGTTCACGTGACTTGTCGCAAAATAAAATATGGCATCCATTTTGTGTCAAGATCGTGATATTTAAAGACTCTTTAAATTTATATTTAATGTTGCATCCGTCCTAAAACCGCTTTATTTTTGTGTTTTATCTGTGTGTCTAAATTCCGTGCCTACGCAATTACAATATTTTTGTGTTTAAATGATCATCAAACTTTGATTATTTTTACAACGAAACCTACTTTTAATGGATGCAGAATTTAACCAAATTAATTGTAAGATGAGTTGTATAAGAATTGCTGATTTTGTTCTCACGCAATATTATTTAGTTCTGGAGTCTGTAATATAAGTGATACAATTGAAATATTCATTGATCATTGATTTCACATACGATTTATATTTCGATAACGTCATTTCAATAAAGTTTGAATGAAGTTTTAAGCATGTAGTTAGAAAGTATTTTTACCTCCATGGTTTTAATTTTCCAAGTAAGTTGTAGTTCTGTGGTAATTTAAAAAATATCGCTGCTCAATGTATCGTATTTTAGATATGTAAATAAAATTACAGTTCGAAAGTGTTTTATAATCAATGCTTTGTGCATGATTGATCTTTCTTGTTTTGTTTTATTTTGTTTCTTCAAAAAAATACAGCTGGGTCCAAAATCCACTTATATACACTTGTAGGGCTTTTAAAGCGCTACAAATTCTTGCTTATTGTTCAAAGCTAGCTCTTTCAAATTTTTGATATATAAGCATTACAAACTTGTAAAAACGGAAATTTTTCAATCTTCTTCTTGACAAAACGATTACTCGAAAACTATTGAAGCATTTTTTAATAATAAATATAAATTGTAATATTAAATTTCCTAGTACACATTTTTATCGTTTACTATTTATATCTCTCTTTTATAGTTTACTATATATTTCGAGTGAAACTTTGAAAAATTAATAAAAAAAAAAAACTCGCTCAGAGAGCTATTTTACAGTTTGTTTGAAAAAAAAAGGTTCAAAATGTTAAAAGATTGAAATTATTTTTATATATTCATAATCTGGGCCCTCTTTCCGACAAAACAAGGAACGTTATTTACATTTTTACTTTCCCTGCAATACATGGTAATGTATATGGAAAGTATTGGAATCATGTCGGAAATCGCAACTCGAGTATTCGGCAGATTTACACGTTTCGAGACCTCTAGAATACGAAAAAACTATTTTTAGCCTGACGTCTGTGTGTGTGTCTGTGTGTCTGTCTGTCTGTGTGTCTGTACAATGTATGTATCCACTCTAACTCAAAAACTTATGGATCGAATTTCATAAAATTCGGTAGGTAAGTCACTTGGGTATGACCCTGGTGCTGATTAGTTTTTGGCACGATTCGTAAAAACAGAACCCGCCTTTTTTTGCGAAATGGCCCTTAAAAATTTCATGTATCCACTCTAACTAAAATACTAATTGACCAAATTTCACGAAATTTGATAGATAAGTTACTTGGGGGATACTCTGGTGCTGATTAGATTTTGGTATTATTCGGAAAAGAACAACCTGCCTTTTTTACGAAATGGCCATCAGAAATCGCAAAATCTAAAACAAATTCTACGTATGTTCAAATATATCAATTAAATGCTTGTTTTATACGATGTTATTTTTGATGAGGAAATGCTTGTTATTTTTGATGAGGAAAGTAATAAGAACAACTCTATTACTCTAGGGCTAACCATTTATCGAGATATTTGAGATTTTTCACATTTAGTTATGCCACTTTTAGAAAAATGTCTAATTACCAAATAAAAACAGAAATTGAAGTAAAAATGCAAATTTAGTGTTATTTTGTGCAATTAAACTCAATTTAATGAATTATTAAAGAAATAAAAAAAATGAATTTGAGTCTGCAGGGAAAGTCATCTGCTGCCCACATCAGATTTTTATCTATTAAGTTCGGGGGGTATAAGCGTCCAAAGTGTTTACATCTTTCGTAACGCTCCGTATTTCCGCCAGAGAAACCCCTAATCATAGGTGTTATTGACATAGAAAATTGTAATTTTGAATTCTCTGTGCGGGCATGACATATTCGTTTTATTTTAAATCCATTATAGCCCATATCAAGTTATTTAAGTATGTTTAATTTGGTGTGAATCGGAAAAAAAAAGGGAAAAAAAACTGGAGATCAAAATCGTGATCAAACGAGGTGGAAATCGAATTATTTTGGAGAAAAATAAAATGAAATAAATAAACAAATAAATTATATAATTGTGTTTTACGTACATGACCTTGCAAAAAAAAGTGCATACTTTCTGTATACTTGGTAAACATTGTTGCCAAAGAAGTGTCAAAGTTTTAGATTCCAAATTTTACCAAAAAAAATTTGGAAAAATCTGCATCATGGGTCCAAATGACTACAATTATAGATTGTAACCTTTCATTTTAAAGGTCTTGAAAAAATCTTTCGATTGATCCCATACTTGACAATATACCCCCGGGGAAGGATCACTTCCCCCCCCCCCCCCCCCGATGGGGCCCTAATGACGTCAAGAACAAACAAATTGTATCGCGGTTATTTTTCACAACAATGACTGAAACTATTAAGCCTCGTGATCATTAATCCATAAATAAACCCTTTTATGTACGATTATGTAAAATTGGATCCTACGCTACCATGTTATAAAAATATATAATTTTGAAGTTTTCACACGAATTTCAAGATATTCTATCTAGTTCTAAATTTTTTTTTTATATAACGAAGCTGGATATAAAGTTTCGTGAAAATCCATTAATATTTGTGGCTGCTATCATGTGCGCAAAAAATTGAACACAGACAGACGAACATCACTCCAACAAGAGTCAAAAGTGTTCAAGACATCTTAAAATATACATTGGCATTAAAATTTCGATTTCGAAAATTTTCGCGAAAATAACACTTTCTCGATACTATATTACATAGTACGAGAAAGTAAAAATATAAAATAAAGTACATAATTGTGTTTTTTTTCTAGGTTCTGCCAAAACGTGCGACGGGCATGTTGCTATCACAATGCAACGCAACGTGTGGCTTTTACCGCAAAGCGAAATCCTGCTTCCAAGTGGCAGATTCCCTTCCTTAACTATTTTTCATGTTTATGAAAAAAATTACTGAGACAATTATGTAATAAGCAATCGAAATTATGTAACACCTAATTTCTTCACCAAAAATGATATTATTTAGTTGAGTAGGTTTGGGGGAAAATTTTTCAATAAAAATGCAAAATTCCACTGCGCGTTTTGGACAGGGCTGAGCACGATATTGACAAAACTGAAAAAGTCGTAAAGTCGTTTTCACAATCATGTATAGAAGCTTACTTCTGTACAAAATTTGGTGTCATTCAGCTGGGTAGTTTAGATGAAAAATCGATTACGAGATTTCATAGTAGTTCAAAATTTGCACAGTTATAATGCAAAAACCTTCCCGGTCCAAATAGATACTCTAAGTCCTCTGGACGAGTCGGACGGCCTGGGGCTTTCACAGTTATAATGCAAAAACGGATGAACAGGTGAAGCTAACAAACCCGAAGTCCAAAAGATTTCCTCTTTTGAACTTCGGGTTTATTAATTCTCTTGCACTGACGAAGGGGATCCAACATATCCTCCAAACAGCTGTATGCTGCATTATCATTTTATTCGTGCTTATAGACGTTGCTCAAGTTTTCCTTATCCTTTCTCACAAATTTCATTTTACTTATTGATGTTGAGTTGTAGATTTGGCGCTTTTCAGAATAACCACATGTAAAACTATTTCGAAGTACACAATTAACTTATATTTCACGCAACTCTTAACTCAATAATTGTTAATATTGATAGCATTTGCAATAAGCAGTAAAGTCCATATATTAGAAAAGTCATTATTCACCAATTTGGATACATATTTTGGCAATATGTAGCCAAATTGGTCGGCATACGTTACAGACAGGCGGAAAGAAGAGATTTTCTTATATATAAATAAATGACTATATATTGGCAAATTGTTAGGGGTCAAAATAGAAAACTATTCCACAAACTAGATCCTCCGTGCTATTGGCACATTTTGGGCGCGGTAGCCCGGTGGTTTGCGCGCTGGATTTGCACGCTGCCACAACTGCCGCCGTGTTCATGCGGAGTACGATCACGTTAAACATGTGGGTCCGTAAGTCCTTCCGAGAGGTTGGTGGTAGGGGAAAGAGGGTACGGTCTCTGTGGATGCCTCCCCCATTGGGTTCCGATCTAAATTGGGTGGCACTTCCCGTCCGTCCAAACGGTTACCTTACACCTTTCTGGTAGGTCTGACGGTCTGGGTCTCAAAAACAACAAACTAAATCCACCGACCGTCCAAATGGTTGCTCGAGTCCTTAGGATGAGTCGGACGATCTGGGTCTTCAACAAACTAGATCCACAAAAATGTTTACAAGTTTGTGGAATAATATTGACAAGTGAAAAACTAATATATTTCTAGATAGTTAATTTTTTTTTTTAATTTTAATTTTTTTTTATATAAATGTATTTGAAAACGTGCAATATCCCGAAAAGGTTTCCTGCTAGCGTTCTAAAGATTGCGTTATTCATTTTCTAATTAAAAAGGACATAAAAAAGTAGCAGTATTTATGTAACCAGGAGGCTCTGCCCCCTGCTCGCTCTGCTCGTGCAACCCCCTTTGGTAGGCTTCGCCTTCTACTCGCTGCGATCACAGAGCTGGCTTCATATCTATCTTTCCGGAAAATTCAACTTTCAAACATCTCTTTTCTATCCCTGCCTATTTTCCGCAGGAGATCGTCTGTTGACTGACAATTCTTCTAATCAAACTATTAAAAATATTTTTCATTAATAGTTTATTTTTAGATTACTAGGAAGCTCTGCCAACCAAAAACAACAACGCGTCGACGATTCAGAGCGCTGTTTGGAGCTGTTCAAGAGAGATAAGAAGGATTTCTTGCATCGGTATGCGACAATGGATGAAACATGGATCCATTACTACACACCTGAATCAAAAATATCGTCAGCTGAGTGGACAGCAGCCGGTGAATGTCGTCCAAAGCGTCCAAAAACCCAAAAGTCAGCTGGCAAGGTTATGGCATCCGTATTTTGGGACGCGCATGGTATTTTTTTCATCGACTATCGGTAAAACTATCGGTAAAACTCGATCGGTAAAACTATCGATCGGTAAAACTATCAATAGCGAATATTACATGGCATTATTGGATAAATTGGGTGTAGAAATCAAGAAAAAACGGCCTCACATGCAAAAGAAAAAAGTGCTGTTCCACCAAGACAATGCCCCGTGTCACAAGTCGAAGAAAACTATGGTTAGATTATATGAATTATGCTTCGAATTGCTTCCTCCACCGTACCCTCCAGATCTGGCCCCCAGCGACTACTGGCTTTTTGCAGACATCAAAAAGATGCTCTAGGGAAAGAAATTTGGCTCAAATGAAGAAGTGATTGCCGAAACTGAGGTCTATTTTGAGAGCAAAGACAAATCGTTCTACAAAAAAAGGCATAGAAAAGTTAGAGGAGCGTTGGAATGAATGTATCACTCTTGAAGGAGAGTATGTTGATGAATAAAGTCGAATTTCTAAAAAAAAAATTGTTCTTCTTAGTTAGACCGGAGACTTATTGTGTCTGATAAGTATATATCCTTCACAGAAATTTCTAGAAAGGGCTCATATCTCCGAATATTTCTAGAAAGTTCCACCGGATTCGGAAACTCACCAAAAGTCGTTAAGTTGGCGATATTTCTCCAAATCGACCAACCCTTACCCCAAAAGTGTCGACCTTCTGGCAATAGCAATGGTTGGCTGTAAAAGTCTTTTCTCCTTCAATAAATTATTAAATAATAGCAATTCTAAAAATATTTTCAATGACTTGATTAAAAGAATAGCCAGCAAACGATTTCGTTAAACGTAATTCTGTTACTATTGTTACAAATATAATCAAAAACTGTATAAAAATTGAATTATAACATATAATAAAAAAAAATCGAGTGCTATAACTATAAATAAAAATGTTTCAAGAACAGTTGCTTGCACACTACTAGAGTTAATTAAGAAAATTTAGGATATATTTTTACGCGTATGACGGCATAAAATTGAATTTTATATATTTAACCGTTCTCCAGTTACAGATGTTGAACAAAATGTGTTGGGAAAAAAAAGTTGGAGATTTATAAATTTTTAGAATAAAATTCAATTTAAAATCAAATTTGAAAGAAGGAGTTTAGATTTTTCTCCCTACGTTTCGATCAAATCCTACATGTACGCAAAATTTCAAGTTTCTACCTTCAGCAGTTTGAGCCATAAATGTATCTCAGTCGTCAGTCTCACACAGCTACATGATAAACATGCGACTTCAAATTATGAAGTTTCTCTTTCAGAGTTAAGTAGAATTTTCTGGTAGATAAAAATAAAAATTTCTCTTCGTATAAAAAATTCTTTATTTCTTGCTAGACATTAAATGATCTTTTAAATAACTTAAAATAGTTTCTAAATGCAGTAAATCACAGTCGCGTGATGTGCGCTTATTACTTTCTTTATCCCATTTTAGAGGAGGAAAAGTGAAAGCGTTTTCAATTATGTTATTTATCATTTGAACAATTTAAAGGTCACGGGGAAGAGTTTTTGAACACATGCAATGCTCTTCTACGAACGTATTACTTTTATTGGTGGCAGAAATTTTGACATGCAAATGATTTTACGGAAAAAATGTTCCTTGAAACATCTAATTTTCAGAATTTACTATAGATAGAGTTCAGATCATGAAGGTAAAGCTAAGGAATTCAAACTCCATACTGAGAAAATGCCAGTATCATTTGAGACAGTAATCCAGGTGGCGCTGCGATAAAATACAAGTCCCTGCATTGTATGTATTTCTGTGGTGAAAGACTTAAAATATTCATTTAAACTGCCAATTTTGTAGGAATAAATTACTGGCGCGATACAAATTAGAACTGAAACAATAAGGAATATTCCTACGTATTCAAAATTATTTTACTTTTCAATTTAATTTTATTTCCCTATATTCTGAACTCTGACCTATAACTGTGAAAAAACACTGATTAATTATAGTGATAATTAGGGAATCTTAATTTAATAATAATTAAAAATACATATACTCAATAATATGCCTCTCTAATGTGGCAAATGGAAACAAAGGGCGCTTTACTAACACTGCGAAACCTAGATATAATTCTCAAAGCGTTATGGCGTTTTCAAGCGCTTCATCCAAAGGAGTTTTATGTCCTTCTCTCTAAATCCATGGTTCAAATAATGAATTATTTCGATTTGCATTGATTTCTGAAGGAGGATGGGAGTTTACTAAGAATTTTCCCTTCCGGTTCAAAAATTTTCATTTTACTTGAAACATCTATATCTCAAGATTGGATATAGATAAAGCTTAGATGATGACTGATATGAATTCTGCATTAAATTCCGGAGGAAGTATGGTCGGAATTCACTAAAAATATCCACTGCCGGTTTAAAAAATTTCCATAAAATATATATTTCTCAGGATTGACTATAGATATAGATTAGATAGTGAGTGATATAGATTCCGTGTCGAATTCCAGAGGTGGTAAAGGGGTTTACTAAGGATTTTAATTTCTAGTTTTGGAGATGCCACTTCCAGTTTTTCCAAAAATTTGTACGACTGTATGAAATAAGTATGTAAAAGGGAATAAAATTGCTTAATAGCTTCGTTAAAATTAAGTATGCACAGCATTTGCCACCCTATAAAGGCTCCTTCATAAACTTCTTGTAGGTTTCTACATGTTGGTAATTATGCATTTCAATTTTTACTTCCTCATACGTAGTATTGAGAAAGTATTGCTTTCACGAAAATTTTCGATTTTGAGATTTTCATGCCAATATATGTTTCAAAATCTTCTGAACACGTTTTGACTATTTTTGAAGTGATGTTCATCTGTTTGTCTGAGGTATACTGATATATAAAGCATTAAAATGAGTCTTCTTCTTCGACCCAAACCGTTCGACCTACCCGAAAGTGTAAGGTATCTGTTTGGACGGCCAGGACGTTCCACCCAATTTGGACCTGAACCCAAAGGGGGAGGCATCCACAGGGACCGTACCCTCCTTCCCCTACCACCAACCTCCCGGAAGGGCTTACGAACCCACATGTTTAAAGTGATCGTACTCCGCGTGAACACGACAACAATTTGGTTAGAGGCGGGAATCGAACTCGAATCGTCCGAGTGCAATCGCCATGAGCTAACCACTAGGCTGATGCGTCTCTAAAATGAGTCTTAAATTTGCCAGCAAGGTATGTAGCAGAACCTGTCATGAATATTTTATGGACTACAAGAACAAATTTCCCGGGTCCTAAATAAGGGCCCATAACTTTAATAACACGCACACGCACGCACACACACACGCACACACACACACAGAGAAATACATACCATACATTATGTTTATAATGCAAGACAAAACATCATGCTTGTCTAATTGCGCATATTCATACCTACAAACACATAATCTACTTTCTACAACACGTACAAATATTCAAAACTTAATCTTGGATATTCTAATTACAAGTTAAGAATTTTATAACTAAAAAAAAATATATATATATATATTTTCTTTTTTTTTTTTTTTTTTTAATTCAAATTTAAGGATTTTTAAACATCATCAGAAGTAACAGAATTCGGCGAAATAATATTTGGAGAATTGAAAACTATATTTTTCCCCCTTTGAACCCAACAACCATCATTAAAAAAATAATCTAACAACACCACTGTATCCGTATACGTTAATAATTTTGAAAGTGCTGCATTTTTACTTTCCTTAATATACATAATGTATAAGGAAAGTATTGTGACGGGGTCGAAAATTCGAATTCGAGTTTTCGACGGAAGAACACGTTTTAGGCATCATTGATCACGAATCAACCATTTTTGAAGTGATGTCTGTATGTGTGTGTGTTAGTGAGTCTGTGGAGACGATATCTCACGAACGAATGGAACGATTCGAATGAAATTTGGTACAAAAATCACAATCCGTGAATACTGGAAACCTTTTGTTTTTAAACGCAATCGAATGTTCAGAATCCCCCTAACTTTTCGAGTGAAATTTTGAAAAAATCATCAAAAAATCAAGACCTTTAATAAAGTTACGCTAATAGACATTTCTTATGTAATTTTTCCTTAGAAAACGATTGACATTAACTTTAGAACGCTAGCATGAACCGTTCTTGAGATATTGCACATTTTTCAAATAAATTTATGAAAAAATCCCATAAATTAAAAAAAATATATTAACTGTTGGGAAACAGGTTGACTTTTCATATGTAATATCATGCGATAAATTGAGTGACACCATCCTCGTGGATCTAACTCGTTCCATTCATGAGAAAAGATACTTTAAGTAATACATTTGTATTTGAACGCCAATAGTCATTTATTTGCTATAAAAATAACTTATTTCACCGTCCATACAGCGTAGCGAAATTTGGGCGACAAATTTGGCGGAATGTCGCCAACTTGGCGACTTTTTTAAATGTTGTCAAATTAATGAAAATCTCGCCAAATGGATAAAAATGACGCTATATCAAAGAAAATGACGACTAATTGGCGAAAATTCAATATCTTGGAAAGAATATAAGTATCTACTATAAGAATAACCTATTTTATTTTACTGTAAAAGTAATAAAGTCATTGCATTATATAAGGAAAGTCATCGCATTATATAAGGAAAGTCATATGCTGCCTGCATCAGATGTTTTATATTTGTTTTGAGATGTTTTATATTTGTTTGAGAGTAAACTATCTAATTACACATATTTTGTAATAAACCTTATTTTAATCTAAAATTTATAAAACTAAATTCATAAAACTTATGAATTTAGTTCACAAATTTTAATTCACCGTAATTAAGTAAACCCTAAAATTGTTTGCGTTATTGTATTAAAATTGTAGCGACAATTCTGCTATTAAAATTAAAATTATTCAAATTCTGGTAATCTAGCAGCAGTGTAATACTCAAAATATTAAAATATCGAAATTATAACCACTATATTTTGAAAACTAAGAATCCGATCCAAAATCTCTTTATATATCCTTATAGGGCTTTTAAAGAGTTTAAAATTACTCAATTGCTATTCATAGCTTTAGCACTTTTAGTTTTCAAAATAAGTATATGCTTTAGACATAAAAAAAATTTCAATATTCTTCAACTTGACAAGAAGACCTCAAAAATCATGAAAGCTTTGTAGAAACAATTTATTGATCTAGAAACTGGGTTTACTACAGAACATTTTTATCGCTTACTGTTTACATCTATCCTTTATAGTTTATAAAATATTCCGAGTGAAAATAAGCAAAGTGAAGCAAAACTCGCTGTGACAAATAAAAAAAAGTTCAAAATATTAAAATATTGAAATTATTTTTTTTTATATTCATAAATGTTACCATATTTCCTACAAAACCAGAATTATTTGTTTCTATTTTTATATAAGTTCCGAGATATAAGCGCCCAAAGTATTTACATTTTCCGTAATCCTCCGATTTTGGCTACTGTTTATCCAGACAATTAACGTTATCCATGTCAAAAAAGTCCCTCGTTCACGGAAACCTAAAAAAAAAGTCATCTTACCCTATATTGCCCAGGGCTGATTAAGCTAAAAAAAGGCCCAAGTCCTGTTGGTATTTCGGGGCCCTCATATATTCACTGCACACAAAACACCATCATATGCCGAATTTGTGGTCTGCGCTGAAAGTCGTTTTGTCCATACTTTTTCCTTCAAAGCAATATATTAAGAATTAAGAGAATGTACAATAGTTAAAAATATTGACCTATTTGTAGGGAAGCAAAATGCATACGCTCTAAAATTTTAGGGAAAAAAAATTCTTTATCAATGAATTATTTTCGTAGTTTTAGTTTTATATTTTAAATTTAGGAAAATTCACTTCATGAATATTAATGTTTCTTAAAAATTAAAAATTATTTCTACTTAAAATTTATCACATACAAAATTTGGGTTGCCCAGGGCCGCGGCCCCCGTGCGTTAATCAGGCCCAGATATTATTGCCATTCTATAATCTAAAAAAAAAAAAAATCGTGGAAAGAAAAATCGAAAGTGAGCAAGAAAAACGAAAACTCACCGCCAGCACCGTTATCCAAGAAGTTATCGTAATCCCCATTGCTTTCGTTTTCATTTCATGTTCCTGTTGCTCGCACGCACTTTGTTTGGGGTCCCGCACTGAACTGAAAATGCGAGGGAAAAGGCACTTTCACTCTCCCAACAACGCCGACGGAAAAGAAAGAACAGGGACACCGCCTCCAAGACAGACACGCCAAATTGGCCATTCGGAACAAATCGTGCGCTTGTTTTTCTTCGATGAGCACCCTATTCTTATGCAATGGCAATCTCAACGGAATGGCCAAAATCCCAAACACCACTCCCCCCACACAATTTCTAATGTTCTACCCTGATATAAAATGTCAAGGCCAAATATAACCCTTCTTAGGGTTCATAAACGCTAGGAGATTGTGCAGCTGTACCTTCAGTATGACGTTATTTTTCATTCAGATGTCTTTTAAAATATCAAGGCACCTTTATTACAGGGTCGTCTTAACCCTTGCCGTGGCCCCAAGCAAGAGTAAATTCTAGCCGCCTCCCCCCTCCTCCTTCATAAAACTACATATATGTATAAATAGAAAAAAAATCTGATGTGGGCAACACATGACTTTCCTTATATAATGCAATGAATTTACTATTTGTACAGTTAAAAAAAATGTTATTCTTATAGTAGATACTTACATTATTTCAAAGATATTGAATTTTCTTGAATTAGTCGTCATTTTCATTGATTTAGCGTCATTTTTACCTATTTGGCGAAATTTTCGTTAATTTAGCAACATTTAAAAATGTCGCCAAGTTGCCGACATTCCGCTAAATTTGTGGCTAAAATCTCGCCAAACGTTATGGATGGAGAAATAAGTTATTCTTACAGCAGATAAATGACTATTGGCGCTCAAATACAAAAGTATTACTCAAAGTATCTTTCCTCGTGAATGGAACGAGTTAAATCTACGAGAATGATGTCACCCAATTTATCGCATGATATTACATATGAAAAGTAAACATGTTTCTTAAGAGTTAATATTTTTTTTTAATTTATGGGATTTTTTGATAAATTTATTTGAAAAATGTGCAATATCTCGAGAATGGTTCATGCTAGCGTTCAAAAATATATGTCAATCATTTTCTAAGGAAAAATAACATAAGAAATGTCTATTTGTGCAACTTTATTAAAAGTTTTGATATTTTGATGATTTTTTCAAAAATTTCACTCGAAAATTTAGGAGGGTTCTGAACATTCGATTGTGTTTTAAAACAATAGGTTTCCAGTATTCATGGATTGTGATATTTGTACCAAATTTCATTGGAATCGTTCCATTCGTTCGTGAGATATCGTCTCCACAGATTCACTGACACACACCCTCTCACACACGCACACAAATATCACCTCAAAAATGTTCGATTCGCGATCAGGGATGCTTAAAACGTGCTCTCTCGTCGAAAACTCGAATTCGAATTTTCGACCCGTCACAATATTTTCCTTATACATTATGTATATAAGGAAAGTAATAATTACATTGATAACAAAAAAATTACATTGAACGAGGAAAATTGGGCCCCTAGGGCTTTGCAGGCCCTCAGCATTTGCCTACTTTACCTATAGTTAAAAGCAGCCCCGTTTATATCGTGAGGATTCGTGATTATGTAACCATATTACGACTGTGCTCAAGATTAAAGTTTCAACTTACACTCTGATTAGCCACACTGGATACCCCCAAAACATATGAAATTGGATCAACATATGCCAAAATGAAAGTGCTAAAATGGTATTAGAAGATAAACTGGCATCATCCTTATTCTGTTTCAATAATTGACTAAACTCAATGAGTTTGAGAAATCTTTGCCAATATATAATAGATGACTTAAGAAATTGAAAACAGAATAATCCCCGTAACCTTTCAATCCAAAATCCGTTACTGATATAATCCAGTCAGAAATGTAATTCCGATAAAATTTATTTTTACATACATTTCTTAATTATCTTAATCGGAAAAGATCTGATAAAACTTGTCTGCTGTATAAACTCATTGGGTTCATTTCCGTTGTTTAACAACATAATATTTTTTTTTTCAAATAAATTTGCGAAAACAATATCGTCTCCATAATGCTACCTCGATGAAAGATTCGTTTTTTATCACTTTCCAATATAGTTGAAAAATGTCCGTGACTTTGGTCATTCTGCCTGTTTGTCTGTCTGTCCGTTCGCACGATAACTGCCGTAAAGATGACTTTATCAAAATGAAATTTTAACATGCTGTTCAGACGGTCTGTGGGACATATGGAAATGTAAATGAATAATATCACCCAATTATTTTTGGATTGAACCCGAGTTGAGAAGGTGAAATATATTGAACCCCATAGGACCTAAGTTTTCAAACATTTTTTAAGCGAAGTTAAAATACGCAAATTGCTTTGAAAATTTTAGGAAATATTCAAATTATCCCATAAAATAGTATATAAAAAATTTTTTAACAAAATATGTTCGGTAGTTTTTAAAATAAAAATTAAAATAATTACACCCATATTATATGAAGATATCACGACGTGATGCACTTCAAAATAAAGTATAGCATCCATCTTTTTTTCCCAGTGTTAAAATCGTGATTTTCAAAGTTCTTTTAAATGTATATTTAGTGTTGCATCCGACCTAAAACCGCTTTATTTTTGCTCATTTTCTGTGCATCTATATTCTGCGCCAACTCAGTTACAATATTATTGAGTTTAAATGATCATCAAACTTTGATTATTTTTACAACGAAGCCTAATTTTAACGTATGCAGAATGCAAACAGATCAAGCTGTAAGATGAGTTGTATAAGAACTAGTGAATTTTTTTAACGCAAAATTATTTAGCTCTGGAGTCTGGAATATAGGTGATATGAATGAATTATTCATTGATATTACATAGAGAAGAAGACGATTTTATAACATTGCCTTTTTCGATGAAGTTTTAAGAATGGAGTTAGAAGTATTTATACCTCTTTAGTTTGATGTTTGTAAGTAAAATAAATTATTGTAGTACTGCGATAATTTAAAAAATATCATCGCTGAATATTATCGCATATTAGAAATGTTTAAATAAAATTGCATTGCAGTTGGAAAGTATATCATAATCAATGCTTTATGCATAATTGATCTTTCTTGTTTTATTAATATCTCAACAACCTCTTATCCTATAAACTCGGAAAAATGGACTAAATTTTACATAGAGCTATTCCAAGGCTACCTACAAAATTTCATGAAATTCAATGTAGCTGTTATCCCATGATGGTGAAACAAACAAACACTCACACACACACACACACACACACAGACAGATTTTCAATTATATTTATATTTACTATAAAAGATAGATTAAGCAACAAAAATGCTCCGATGAAAATACAGTTTCTAGATCAATAATATCTTATTACAAAGCTCTTATAGTTTTGAGCAATTGTCTGATCAAATTAAAGAAGATTGAAAATTTTCAGTTTTCAAAATTTTTAATCCTTGCACCTCGAAAACTTAAAGTGCAGTCTATGAACAGCATTCTCTAACAGTTTTATTGTTGATTCCTACTCTTTAGACAATACTCTGAAACTAAGTAACTAAGCTCTGAAACTAACTTAGTAATTGGCTTTTTTTATTTATCCCACTTTGTTGCTGAGATGATCTGCAATCTTTAATCATCAATCCGATTGGAGAACTTCAATCACTTTCATTCGATCAAGCATGGTCATTTAACTATAGATGGACCTACCGTGTATACTTCTAGACTTTTCCTTACAAAGTTATTGGGGTGCTTATGAACTTTCTTAGGAACCCATGCACATAAACAATCCTATATTAAGCATATTTTTTAATATCTTGCTAAAATGTGTTGAAAACAATCTGTATAAATAGTATAAAATATAAACATTAGTATAAAATATACTTTGATCATTATTTAGTGTACGCATCTCAACTTTTAATTAAACAACTTTCGCAACATAACAAATATTAAATAAAATAAACTGTTAGCAAATATCCATAAGTTGAAATGTGTGTACCAAACAATAAAAATATATTTTATTCACAGATAGTATAAAATATACTTCGATACTCTTCGCTACGACAGAAATACTCTGGTAGAAAGAGTAGAACTAATTCACTAATAAGATTGCATATAATCTTTCATATCATTCAATTCTCAAATATTTGTTTTTAGAATTCACCTCTATTCTTCATTCTATTGTCCTCCACTCAATGAAGCATCTGTTCTTCAGCTTCATCTGGTCTGCTGTCCTAAATAGCGCCGGGTTAACTCAAGTGATTGTTTGTTCACTCTTCACTTTCAAACTCTTGTCATTGTTCGATTTCAGCACGTCCGCCATATTTGTTTCGTAACACTCTGATGATTAGTTGCCGGATTTTGAGATATAAAAATTCCTTTAAAGTTCCCTTAAAAATAAAAGAAAATGTCCTTAAAACAATTTGGATATTTCCCCCCGTTAAACATAAGGGGAAATGTCATTTCAAACTTATTTAAAAATCCCGGAACTTGTCTGTCAACGGGGCGGTTTTAGGAAGCCAATAACTCTTATAGCTCTGGATTGCATAGGTAACTTTGTAATGGAAGTTATCAACGAGGTGCAAGGTGGTGCATTTGCACCTTGCATCCCGAATTTATATTTCGTCTACAGAGTTTGAAAAGGTTTACGAAAAGAAGATTAATTTTCTGTGGTTTGACTAAATCGGTTAAAAGCAAAATAATTTATAAAAGTTGAAACAATCTATCTATATAAAACGTTCGAAATATGGACTGTTTGGAAAAAACACTTTGAAGTGAAAAAGAAACTTGAATTTAGGTAACAGTAAAAGGCCATAGGATGGAAAATAGAAAAAAGAAATCTGATGTGAGCAGCACATGACTTTCTCTACAGATTCAAATTCATTTTCTCTTTATTTCTTTAATAGTTCATTAAATTGAGTTTCATTGCACAAAATAACACTGAATGTGCGCTTTTAATTCAATTCTTGTTTTTATTTAGTAACTGGACATTTTTTTAAAAGCGGAGTAATAAAAATGCGAAAAAACTAAAATATCTCGAGAATAGTTAGTTTTAGAGTAATGGGGTTGTTTGTTCTTATTATTTTCCTCGTAAAAAATTACGTATAAACCAAGCCTTTAATTGATACATTTGAGCAGACGTAGTCCTTTATTTTAGATTTGAGATTTTTACGGGCATTTAGTAAATAAAAGGCATGTTCTTCTGGTCCGAATCGTACAAAAACCTAATCAGCCTTCAGGGTATCCCACAAGTGACTTATCTACCAAATTTTGTGATATTTGATCTATTAGTTTTTCAGCTAGAGTGGAGACAGACAGTTTTTGCGGGCCATTTCGCAAAAATAGGCGGGTTATTTTTTTCCCAAATCATACCAAAACCTAATCAGCACCAGGGTCACCTACAAATATGGCTTACCTTTAAAATTTTATGAATTTGGTCCATTCGTTTTTGAGTTAGGGTGGATACATATATTTCACAGACAGACACACACAGAGACGTCACGGTAAAAATAGTATTTTCATATTCTAGAGATGCCAAAATGTGTAGATCCGTCGAAAATTCGAATTGCGATTTTCGACATGATTCCAATACATTCCCTATGCATTACCATGTATTGCAGGGAAAGTAAAAATTACTGTTGCAATATTTGGTATTTTAGAAATGGCGCATGCGCACACTGAAATGTTCAATTGGTCGAATAAATGCGAAATACTCAGTCTTAAGAGAGATATTTGAAGTTTTGTGATGAGTGAACAGTTAGAAAAGGCTCACTGGAAAATTCGAATTAATCAAAATCTCACATGGTTTGCTTATTGTGAGACAGTTGATTGTTTTCAGCAGGTATTAAGCTTGCAGATTAACAAATTAAAAGAAAAATAAGCGAGTTCTAAAAAAAATAGTGAGTTACTCATTACTGTCACTTGTTTGAGGTTAATGTGAAACATAATTTGTTTTCTCATAATTTGAATGGGGCAAAGTTGATGCATGTTGTGTGTGGCGATAGAACAAGGTACGTTGAATATATTTTCAATACTATGAATACTATTTTCAATACTATGTTGAATATATTATATATATACTCGTATATATATAATCTATCTATATATATATATATATATATATATATATATATATAGATAGATTATATATATATATATAATCTATCTATATATATATATATATATATATATATAGATAGATTAGATTTTTAGAATTTTTTATTATTTATTTATGTATTTATGTAGTTGTATAGTTTTGATAGATTAGTAGAATGCAATTTATTTTGTCCAAATCGGATCCTAAACGACGTTATCGACGATGACAGGTTTAGACGTAACCTTTGCAGTCGAGCGTCAGGTTGGCGTAAGCAATAGGCGCATACTGGCGTACAGAGCAGAGAATGCGGCACAGATGTCGCAAATCTAAAGTTTAAATGTGTTACACTTTCCTATCAGAAATGTTTAAAACATGGTCTAAAAGGTACATATAATCAGAAGAAAAATTACGATTTCTGCCCGACAGTCCAAATAACTGATCTAGCCCTCGGGTGAGTCGGACGGTCTGGGTCTTCAGCATTGGGTTCTATATTAAATTCTTTCCTTTCTTTCGACCCAGATTGTCCGACCTACCAGAAGGTATAATGTTTGGACGGCCGGGACAGTGCCACCCAAGTTAGACCGGAACCCAGTGGGTGCGGCATTCACAGGGACCATACCTTCTCCTACCACCAACCTCTCGGAAGGATTTTCAGACCCCCATATTTAACGTGCCCATACTCTGCGTGAACACGGGGACAATTTTGGCAGAACCGGGAATCGAACTCAGGTCCTCCGAGTTCAATTCCCGGCGGGTCTTCCCGCGCCATAACCACTGGGCTGTCCCGTCCCTCTTCTGCATTGAGTTCGACAGTGGTATTGTTACATTTCCGTCATATAATTTCGTTTCATTCCCACAAAAAGTGAACAGTGGAAGACTTTTTTAACCGTTGGTTGTAGACCCATAGTTCCAATTTCAAAAATCTGATGTGAGCAGCACATGACTTTCCCTGAAGACTCAAATTCATATTTTCTTTATTTCTTTAATAATTCATTAGATTGAGTTTAATTGCACCAAATAACACTAAATTTGCATTTTTAATTCAATTTTTGTTTTTATCTGGTAATTGGACATTTTTCCGATAGCGACGTAACAAATATGCAAGAAATCTCAAATATCTTGTGAACGGTTAGTCCTAAAGTATAATGGAGTGTGTTATATTCTTTTCCTCGTCAAAAATTGCGTATAAAATAAGAATTTAATTGATACATTTCAGCATACGTAGTCCTTTTTTTTTTTAGATTTTTGCGATTTTTGCGGGTCATTTCGTAAAAAAAGGCAGGTTGTTCTTTTCCGAATCGTACCAAAATCTGATCGGCACCGGAGTGTGCCACAAGTAACATATCTACCAAATTTTGTGAAATTTGGTCAATTAGTATTTTAGCTAGGGTGGATACATGACATTTTTGCGGGCCATTTCGTAAGAAAAGGCAGGTTGCTCTTTTCCGAACGTACCAAAATCTAATCAGCACCAGAGCATCCTACAAGTAACTTATCTATCAAATTTTGTGAAATTTGATCTATTAGTAGTTTAGCTAGAGTAGATACATGAAATTTTTACAGGCCATTTCTCAAAGAAAGGCGGGTTCTGTTTTTACGAATCCTACCAAAAACTAATCAGCACCAGGATCTCACCCAAGTGACTTACATACCAAATTTTATGAAATTCTGTCCATTAGTTTTTTAGTTAGAGTGGATACATACATTTCACAGACATACAAACACACAAGCACACAGACGTCACGCTAAAAGTAGTTTTTCGTATTCTAGAGGTCCCAAAACGTGTAGATCCGTCGAAAACTCTAGTTGCGATTTTCGGCATGATTCCAATACTTTTCCTATACATTACCATGTATTGCAGGGAAAGTAAAAATGATGTAAATAAGATAAGAAGTTATGAAATAGTAATTTAGCATAACTGAAAAGAATTTGGCTGTAATACTATTCAATTTAACATAGTTATCATTAATTAAAATTTTCATCGGAAAATAAGAAGGCATCCACAAATCAACTTCGATTGCAAATAGTTACTAAGACTTTTACCACTTCAATTTTACTTTATGCAAATATTTCAGTACAGCTATTAGGTCAACATTATGTCGATTCACAGTTTGTATTAAAGCACAGTTTGTATTTATCACCTGCTACCTAACTAGAGTTTGAATGGTTATTGGTTATGCTGTTCAACAATGTCGGTCGATTTACGGAGAATGCAATCAATCTACTAGTAGATTGATTGCCTCAATGCAATCAATTTACAGTGAGGGAATACAGTCATCGTTTCCCGTACAGCCGGCATCTTTTTCGCGTTCTCATTCAGCGGCTGGTATGTTGATTGAAATCAACAGGTTCGTTCCGTCGTCAATATAGTTCAGGAAGAAAACGAGTACTAACGGATAATGATGGAATAGATATTTTAGCCTATTTCTCGGGCTATCCACATGCGAGTATCTGGACCGTAAGTACTGCACATCTTCCTCGGTCTACCCGAACCTACCAAAGATCTACTCGGGCCCCTCACCTGCTATACCGAATGCAAGAGTCCTTACAGATTCCTTTACAAGGGCTCTAATTCTAGTGGGGAAAATGCAGTGACAAAAATATGTTCGAAACTTATTGTGTAAACTAAAAACAGTGGCTTTAAATGATCCTAGTTGATTTAAAAAATTGAAGGGCATCTTATTTTTCCATAGATTTTGTTAAAATATCTGACAAACTGGCAAAATCACAATCACCTATTTTATTTACCTTATTTAAGTGTTAACAAGAAAGATCAATCATGCTTAAAGCATTGATTATTAAACACTTTGCGACTTCAATGCAATTTTATTTAAACATCTCTAAAATACAATACATTCCTCGGTAATATTTTAAAACTTATCACAATACTACATTAATTTATTATATTGGAAAACTTAAACCTTCATCGAAAAAAATGAACTTCATTAAAATGACGGCATTGAAATATAAATTGCCTGGTTTAAACATCTCTAAAATGTTATACATTCCTCGGTAATAGTTTTAGAATTATCATAATACTACGATAATTTATTATATTTGAAAACTTCATCGAAAACAACTGAATTTTATTCAAATAACGTCATAGAAAAAATAACACGCCTGGCTCTCTCTATAAAAGAAGCATTTCATTCATAAATAATTTCCCATTCATGTCATTCATCACAATACTATAATAATTTATTTTATTTAAAAATTAAGACCATGGAGCTACAAGTAATTAAACTCTATGCGTAAAACTTCATCGAAAAAAAATCGTCCTTCTCTTTATAAAATCAATGAATATTTCATTCATATCAGCTACGGAGACTCCATGAACTAAATGATTTTGTGTTAAAGAAATACAGCAATTCTAATACAACTCATTCTACTTATTTTGCTGTTTACATTTCACATAGGTGAAAAATAGGCTTCGTTATAGAAATAATCAAATTTGGATGAGCATTTAAACTCAAATACATTGTAATCGCGTTGTTTCAGTATGTAGATGCACAGAATTTAAACAAAAAATAAAGTGGTTTTAGGACGGATACAACACTCAATATAAATTAAAAAGAACTTTAAAACTCAGGATTTTGAGACAAGATGGATGCCATATATCATTTTGAAGTGGGTCACATGATCTTTTCATATCATGGTCGATCGCTTCATATAAGAGGTGTTATTATTATTTTAATTTTCATTTAAAAAACTACTAAATATATTTCGCTGAATTTTTTTTATATATTTTATGAAACAATTTGAATATTACCTAAAATTTTCGAAGCCATTTGTGAATTTTAAACCCGCTTAAAAAATGTTTGAAAAATTAGGTCCCATAGGGCTCAATGTATTTCATTTTTTCAACCCGAGATCAATCCAAAACTAATTGGGTGATATTATTCATTTATATTCCCATAGGTCCTACAAAGCGTCTGAACAACATACTAAAATTTCATTTTGATTAAGTCAATTTTACGGCAGTTATCGTGCTAACGGACAGACAGACAGACAGACAGAATGAACAAAGTCATAAACACTTTTCAACTTTGTTGTAAAGTGTTAAAAAACTTTTAAACAGTAAAGTATGTCCGTCTTTAGCAGATTCAAAGACAAACCGTGGAAAATATGGTTTAAAAATCCTTCTAAATGATTTCTGTACACCAATTCAATATGTGGGCGGCCAAGAATTCTTGAATTTTAGCGATTAGAAGAGTGTCGAAGAGCCAGGAGAAAGTAGTGGTGTAAATCAAGAAGTTTGACAATTTACTTCGTCCTAAATTTGAACTTTTGAGCCGCCAATGTCTGCGTCCATGGACGCCAATGCCTGCAAAGGAGGAATCGAACTGTTTAGGATAGGGTATGTCAAATACCTGTCTTTTCGGAAGGTTCTTCGTTTGGGATGGACGCTGGCCCACCCGTAAGCAAAAGGTTAAATGCATTTTTTTTTAAACAAAATTTTCAAAGGTTTTACATTTTTAAAATGCTCCATGCGTCTTAATTTTTGTCTGAGATGCGTGGAATTTGTCAAGAAGATACCTCTCATACTTTTTAATGAAACTGGGTATGCATTTTATAATTGGACTTTATTAAGGCGATTAAAAGTGAATAAGAACCTAATTAAATGATAAAGATTAAGTTTTAATGCAGGAAAATATTTTTAAAAAATTAACTTTCTAAGGGATTTAAAAATGAATACCCAAATTTGTTCATAATATGTTTCTGAGTGATCATAATGTAAAATGAATCAAAAATCTGAGCAAATGGCACGCAAGGAGCATTTTCAAATGTTCGTTAAAAAAAATTAAATTTAAAAAAAAATACAAAATTATAACAAAATTGAAAGAAACTGAATGGTATTGTATATAGTAATGTTAAGAGGAATATTTATACAAATTTTCATGTTTCTAAGTCAATAAATAAATAAATAAAATTTCAACGTCCTCCGTCCCCTTAAATTACCATTTCATAACTTCCAACCTTATTTAAAGCATTTTTGCAATTAGAGTTATGTATCTACAACAAACGGTTCAAAAAAATCTTCCACTGTCCACTTTTTGTGAGACGCCCTGTATGCACTTTACTATAGCTCATCCTAACTCGTAGTCCTTTCCTTGCAAAGTTATTGAGATACTTAAAAACTTTCCTGGGAAACCTGCACGTTTTTCTTTCAAATATTTTCGTACAGGTGTACACGTTAAGAATAAACAACGGTTTATGGTTCTCCTATTAATAAATAATTCATCGCATTATCAAATTTCTACACCTTGACACAAAATGAACGAGCGAATTTTTCGAAACATTTTAAAGTTATCGCAATACTCTCCAAAAAACTATAGAGGCGATAAAAAAATAGTTATTCTAAAAATTATTTATTGCGCAGCAAACGCTATAACTCATATCTGCAAGGACGGGTGTAAAAGGCATTTAGAACTTGCTCTGGCATGAGACGCCATTTTTGCAACGAGGCGATATGTATTGTGTTGCCAAAGCGGTAACGGAAATTTCTCCGATAGATCGTTAGTGCGTAAAGCAGTATCAAATGACAAACCTTGTCATTCAGAGTAAAATACATTTCCAAAATCTGCAATATTTTATTGCGAATTGGGCAATTACAACATGCAAATAAAATTAACTGGAGAGAGCTCAATTCGACTTAGAATTCATTTTTTTTTTTTTTTCAAATTTAATAAGAAAAAAATTTGAAAAATCGGTATAGTGGTTCCAAATGATTACAACTATAGTGTGTTACCCTTCATTTTAAAGGGCTTGAAAAACATATTTCGATTGAAACTATACTTGACATTGTTTGTAATAAAATTGTATTGCGGCTACTTTTCACAGCAATGATTGGAATAACTATAAATTCTCGTGATCATTGATTTATAAATAATCCCTTTTGCATTATGCTGCCATGTTAAAAAAATATAAAATTTCGAATAAAATTCATGTTTTTTCGCTCCAATTTAAAAAAAAAATATTATATCTAGTTCTAGACATTTTGATAACAAAGTCGGATATAAAGTTTCGTAAAAATCCATTCATATTTGTGGCTGCTGCCGTGTGCAATCGAGACAGACAGACGAGTATCACTCCGAAAACAGTCGAAACGTGCTCAGGAGATTTTAAAACATATATTGGCACCAAAATCTCGAAACCGAAAATGTTTCGTGAAAAAATAATACTTTCTCAATACTACGTATGAGAAAGTGAATATTATCTAGAGCGCCAAGATCCACTCTGCCATGGTCACGCTGAGTACGATCACGTTAAACATGTGGGTCCGTAAGTCCTTCCGAGAGGTTCGTGGTAGGCGAAGGAGAGTACGGTCCGTATGGATGCCTCCCCTACTGAGTTTCGGTCTAAATTGGGTGGCACTTCCCGTCCGTCTAAA
This sequence comes from Amaurobius ferox, assembly GCA_951213105.1. Taxonomy (NCBI): domain Eukaryota; kingdom Metazoa; phylum Arthropoda; class Arachnida; order Araneae; family Amaurobiidae; genus Amaurobius; species Amaurobius ferox. Next base: position 102,021,026 of record OX578145.1, on the reverse strand, counting down.
CAGATACCTTATACCTTTCTGGTAGGTCGGACGGTCTGGGTCGAAGAAGAAGAAGAAGAAGATCCACTCTACTTTCTCAGACTAGTGAAGCTGAACAATATATTCCACATATTCCACTAGAGTTTCATTAATATCATAAACAGCATCAGAAAGAAAAAACCCGATCTGGGCAGCACATCACTTACCCTACATAATGCAATCGCTTTACTTCTTTGACAGACAAATAATGGTGTACAAGATATACAGAAAAATCTGATGTGGGCAGCACATGACTTTCCTTATATAATGTAATGAATTTAGTACTTTTACAGTTAAAAAAATGCTATTCTTATAGTAGATACTTATATTCTTTCCAAGATATTGAATTTTCTTCAATTAGTCGTCATTTTCATTGATTTAGCGTCATTTTTATCCATTTGGCGAGATTTTCTTTAACTTGGCAACATTTAAAAATGTCGCCATATTGGCGACATTCCGCTAAATTCGTCGCCAAAATCTCGTCAAACCTTATGGACGGAGAAATAAGTTATTCTCACAACGGATAAATAACTATTGGCGTTCAAATACAAAAGTATTACTCAAAGTATATTTTTTCGTGAATGGAACGAGAATGATGAACGTAAATGAATCCACGAGAATGATGTCACCCAATTTCTCGCATGATATTACATATGAAAAGTGAGCATGCTTCTTAACAGTTACTATTTTTTTTTTTAATTTATGGGATTTTTTGATAAATTTGTTTTAAAAATGTGCAATATCTCGAGAACGGTTCATGCTAGCGTTCAAATGTTATGTCAATCGTTTTCTAAGGAAAATTATATAAGAAATGTCTATTTGCGTAACTTTATTAAAGGTTTTGATTTTCTGATGATTTTTTCAAAATTTCACTCCAAAAATTAAGGAGGTTCTGAACATTCGATTGTGTTTTAAAACAATAGGCTTCCAGTATTCACGGATTGTGATTTTTGTACCAAATTTCATTGGAATCGCTCCATTCGTTCGTGAGATATCGTCTCCACAGACTCTCTGACACACACACACACAGACATCACTTCAAAAATGTTCGATTCGCGATCAGGGATGCTTGAAACGTGTTCTCCCGTCGAAAACTCGAATTCGAATTTTCGACCCCCGTCACAATACTTTCCTTATACATTATGTATATAAGGAAAGATATAATGATTTTGGTAGCGAACGAGAGCTTTTAGCAACGAATGACTTATTCATACTCACGTGAAAAATAATCAACAAAATGCAATTAGCGTTTAATTAATGTTCAATATCAATTGCATGAAATTGGTGAACATTGGCAAATTCTCGGGTATCAAAACACAAAACTATTACAAAAAGTATCGTCTTTCGTGAATGAAATGATCAAGATTCACGAGAATGTCCTTGCATAATATTGCATGTGGGAAGTGAACATATTTTACAATACTTACTACTTTTTTTCTATAATTTTTTTTCTATAAATTTATTTAAAAAATGTGCAACATCTCGAGAACGGTTCATGCTAGCGTTCCAAAGCTCGTATTATTCATTTTCGAATGAAAAATTATGTCTGAAATAATTACTTTTTTATCATTATTAAAAATACTACTTTCTTAATGATTTTCTTTTTTCGAAAATTCATTCTAAAATTGGGGGAGGAGACATTCGATTGCGTTTAAAATCAATAGAGTAATGTCTGTATATATGTGTGTATATATTAATGTGTGTATATTAATGTGTATTTGTTAGTGTATACGTTAGCGTGTGTGTACGTAAGACTGTAGCAACGATATCTCACGAACGAATAGATCGATTCGAAAAGAATTCCGTACGATTATTACAATCAATAAATTCCAGAACTCTATTGATTTTAAAGGAGATCGAATATTCGGTAGATCCCCCTTTACACCCCAATTTTTGAATGATATTTTGAAAAAATCGTCGAAACATCAGAACTTTTAATAATATTAAATAAATAATAATTCATTACGTAATTTGCCATTTGCAAACGAATGGCATCAACTTCAGAATGCTAGCATGAACCGTTCTTGAGATGAAGAACGTTGAAAAATTTACATAAAACTAAAATAAGTAGCAAGTATCCTTAAACAGGGTGACCTTCGTAATAAAATTGACGAAATATAGCCAACTTTACGACTTTTTGAAAATATTGCCGAATTAGCAAAAATAACGCCCAAGCCCAATTAACGAAAAGGGTGCCAACATTGTTGAAAATTTAATCTTTTCTAATGATTAAAATAATTTGTAGACTTAACGTGTATGCATAGCGACTGTATTGCTTTGCGGATGCTAGCCATATTTCTAATTATCAAGTTAGATTTGTGAATCTTGTACAGCATTAGTTTGCTGTAAAAGAAGTGAAATTATTGGAAGTGAAAATAATGTGCTGTTCCCACCAGTTTTTTTTTAAGCGCTTTCATTAGCAAGTTATGAATATTATTGAAACTCATCAGTCCTTGTAAGTCATTTCAAGGATTTTAAACGCGAATTCTTGCAATAGGAAAATCAGTTTGTTTTAAATGGTGGGTATAGATCTTGGGGTGTGTGTATAATTTTCGAAATATTAAAAAAATTAATAGAAAAATGTCATAGATTATTTGCAAAAAAAAAAAAAATAAACACCCCAAACCCAAAAATTTTGTACTATACTATTAAAACGTGTCCGGAACTGCGTAAATCATTCCAGGGATTAAAAATGCTTAAAGTTCTCGACTAAGAAAAACGCAATTAAACTTAAACGGGATGCACAAATTCACAAATTTTGTGGTGTGCACATAACTTTCGAAAAATTGTAAAAATTAACAGATTTTTAAGTATGTGCAATTAACCGACATAATTTTTTTTAGATATTTTATAAATTTTATTTTTTACCATTTGCTTTAAAATTTGAAGTCCTTTGGCTCACACAAACACACACACAGACAGATATATAAACACACATGCATGCGCGAATGCAAAAAATGTTCAAAATGTGCTTTGAAGATCTTAAAATGCGCTTTTCCATCAAAATCTTAAATTCTAAAGCTTTTCTGAAATTAATACTAATAGAAAAAATAAAAAATAAAATCCTATAGTGCTGAATCCAATCCAAGTTTGAAAGCGACATTGTTGAATTTAATTTCCGATATGAAAGACACGGTAAACCTGACTACCTAGTCGAATAAAAGTGATTTAAGTGCTCCTAGCGGAAAATTTAAAAAGTTAGGATAACAAACTCGGCAGCAAAGCGAAATAAACGAAAAAGCCATTTATAAAGTTGTAGAGCATTGTCAAATAAGTAGGAACCGACACCAGGAACGCACGAAACGCGTAATGGAAGGCAGAAATTACCTGTCAGAAAGACGCATCATCAGAGACTGTAACACTCTAACACCTGCAGCAATTGGCAAAGTGTCAGGAGAGACAAGAGAGACAGCGTCTATCCAATTAATTTACGATCAAGTAATCTTTATTTTAATTATATATATTATCCAAAATAAATACACTATAAAATATTTCCTGGGTAAATAAATGTATTTTTGTTCCGTCTGGTGCAGAGTTCAATGCCGGCGCCTTTCTTGTTTCCTCTATGCTTCAGTCGGGATTTTCAAGAGAGATGAATCATCCTGCATCTACCCACGTCCAAAGATATTCTATTGGAAATGAAACCTAAAGTAAATGAGCGCGCAATTACTACCTGGGTAATGGCAGTTCTTTGATAGACATGCCTAAGCTACAAGAAAGGGGCTGTTTTCTTTATTTTTTTTTTCTCGCAAAGATAGTGTTTATTGTTAGAGTCATCTGGAGATTCATTAGACAATACTCCATAACTTTGTAACTGGCTTCTTTCGTCTATCTCGCTTGTTGTCGAATTCGTTATCCTAACTTTTGAAATTCTCCACAAGGGGCGCTGAAATCATTTTTATTCACTTCACTATAGATATAGATAGAACTGACTTGTAGACACGTAGGATGCTTAAAGACTTTTTTAGAAACCCTATGATTTTTGTTTCGAATTGTGCGCACTTTTTGATACTCGTCGTTTTAATGAGTGCATTCCGACATTCTCTGAGTATATGTAAAAAGTAAAAATTTCAAAATACGCTTGTTCTTAACGTGTACATTTGTACTTAGGAAAAAAAAAAAGCAAAGCTAGATCCAAATCCTTACGTATTTTCCAGTCATCATCAAGACATGCGTTTGAAATGGGAATTGTGTATACAATAATTGGGGGAAAAGAATTTTAATCTGCCACGAATGCTAATGTTTCCGAAAGCTTTATAATTGGCCATAGTTTTTACTGCTTGTCAACGTGGAATTAAAATGCAATCCACATTAAGACAGCACAGTCGAGCATGCTCTATTGGCGACAAACTCAATCTGTAAATAATATACTCAGTTAATGCGCTTTCTGGAAATTTTATGTCTTATTTAGCAACTTATTTTAAAGGTCTTTTCTTTTTCTTTTTTCTACATATGTAATGCAGGGCGCGGACAGCAGGGTCGTAGCCAGAAACGAAATCCAAGAGGGACTGGAGTGAATTACAAGGGGGGGGGGGGAACTCCACAGCACTGAAGGAGGGACTCATTAGAAAATTTTTGCGAGAAATAAGGTGGTATAAATATCACATAATATTAACTCCGTAGCTACTTATCAGGTATAGCATGATAATATATAATTCTATATAACTAAGTTCTAGAGTTATACATTCTAGAATCTAGAGTAATGCATTACCAGTTGACAATACATTACTCTAGAATGTCTAACTGTGAAATTTTAATTTTTGAAACTTTATTGAATATTTTAAAATTAGATATGTGAATAAATTTATGATCATTAATATAACGAGAAATTCAACCACTAAAAATTCTTATTTCTGTACTATACAAAACGAAGTAATTTACAAAAGAAATCTGAAAAAGCAGTTTTTCGTGTAAACTTTGGATGACATGTCATATTAAATTTTGTACCACTGCTAAAATTTAAATATTTTTAATTTTTATCAGGGGTCTGAGTATATCGCTTCGGGGGGCTCAGCCCCATCCTGGCTAAACCCCTGGCGGACAGTCAAGGACCAACATTTATTGGCCGTATTAGCGAGAATCCATTATAGCAAGCGTCAACAAGTCTAAAGTAAAATAGCAATGAAAATCGTACTATAATTATGCTAGTTTGTTTTCCTAAACTTCATGTAACTTATGCTTTATTGTAAAATACATCTTTTAGAAGAATAACTAGTATTTTTTAATTCAAAATTTTTATCAATACGTATAGTATGTATAATGAGACAAAAATGAAAAAAATATATACATTAACATTCCAAGCATAATGTTGTATGTATATCTATTTTTAAAATGAAGTATTTAATTTTAATTATAATTTCATTATTTCATTTGTGTCTTCTTTGGAAATAATCCTCTCCCTATATCATTCTCAATTTTAGTTAATTGCTCAACATTATTTTCTGGAATATCTTCTACTGATTTCATAAAAATAAATAAAATTAGTTTATCTTTACGAATAAGCGAAAGTATTAAGCGATGTTTACAACATTCAACGCTCATAGACCTTTGCCGGGGAATCTATATTTGTACATAATAACGAGAATTCCATCTTAAAAGGGTGCCGTCTTAACGAAAATTCATCATACTTATTTCGTACGGTCATACGAATTTTCAGAAAAATCGAAAGTACCGTTTTCAAAACCGAAAATAGAAATCTTTAGTGATCCCCCTCCCCCCTCCGTTACTTTCACCCCCAGCACATTACTTTTCTTACAGACTCAAATTCAATTTCTCATTTTTTTTTTTAATTTCATGATGCAATTAGTTGAACAACAGAAGTAACAGCAGAGCAATTGCAGAAAATAACGTGGATACTTTTCTGATATTATATCCAATTTGCATTTTTGATGCATCTTCTTTTTATTTGGCGAATCTATAGTTTCATTCCCTCAAAACTCCACAAAAATCTAAAAGATCTCGAGAACGGTTCATCCTAGAGTCATGGGGTCACTCTTATTCGCTTTGCTATCAAAAATTACATAACGAACACGTACTTGATTAATATATTTCAGCAATTTCAGACATTTATTTCAGATTTATGATGTTTACGGGCCATTTCGCAAAAAATCTGATGTGGGCAGCACATGACTTTCCTTATATAATGCAATAAATTTAATACTTTTACAGTAACAAAAATAGGTTATTCTTATAGTAGATACTTATATTCTTCCCAAGATATTGAATTTTCGTCAATGAGTCGTCATTTTCATTGAAACTTCACTTTTATCTATTTGGCGATATTTTCGTTAATATGACAACATTAAAAAAAGTCGCCAAGTTGGCGATATTCCGCCCAATTCGTCGCCAAACGCTCGCCAAGCGTTATGGACGAAGAAATAAGTTATTTTTATAACAGATAAATGACTATTGGCGTTCAAATACAAAAATTATTACTCAAAGTATCTTTTTCCATGAATGGTATGAGCTAAATCCACAAGAATGATGTCACCCAATTTATCGCATGAAAAATGTGCAATATCTCGAGAACGGTTCATGCTAACGTTCTAAAGTTTATGTCAATCGTTTTCTAAGGAAAAATTACATAAGAAATGTCTACTTGCGTAACTTTATTAAAGGTTTTTATTTTTTGATGATTTTTTCAAAATTTCACTCGAAAATTTAGGAAGTTCTGAGCATTCGATTATGTTTAAAAACAATAGGCTTCCAGTATTCATGGATTTTAATTTTTGTACCGAATTTCATTCGAATCGCTCCATTCGTTCGTGAGATATCGTCTCCACAGACTCACTGACACACACACGCACGCACGCACGCACACACACACACACACACAGACGCAACGCACGCACACACACACACACACACACACACAGACATCACCTCAAAAATGTTCGATTCGTGATCAGTGATGCTTGAAACGTACTCTCTCGTCGAAAACTCGAATTCGAATTTTCGACCCCTTCACAATACTTTCCTTATACATTATACTATATATATAAGGAAAGTAAAAAGGGGTTAGTTATATTTTACCGGATCATGTCAAAAGCTAATCAGCATCAAGATAACCCTTAAGAGGCGTAACTACTAAATTTTAAGAAATCTCATGAAATAGTTTTTTAACTGCAGTAAAAAACGTCTTCATTTCCTCAAAATTAAAAAACTTAAATATCTCGAAAATGTTCAATCTTACATTAATGGGATTGGTCTTATTTTTTTCGTCGTGAAAATTTGCCTATAAAATAATCATTTAATCAATACATTTGTAGTATTTTATTTCAGATCTTGACGTTTTTTGAGGGCGATTTCACAAAGAGGCATATCCCTTTCTTTTTTTTTCCGAATAGTAAATAGTTTTCCCGAATCTAATTAGCAGTACGATAACCCACAAGCGACTTATCTACCAAATTTTGTGAAATTTGGCCAATCAGTTTCTCAGCTAGAGTAGATATATATTTTTGTGGGTCATTTCGCAAAAAAAATGGCAGTTTTTTTCTTTTCTTCTCTCGAATCGTTCCAAAATCTAATCAGCACAAGGATAACCCACAATTAACTTTTCTACCAAATCTTGTAAAATTTGGGTCCATTAGCTCTTCAACTAGAGTAGATACATACGATTTTTGCGGACCATTTCGTGAAAAAGGCAGATTCCTTTTTCCCGAATTGTACTAAAATCTAATCAGAACCAAGAACTCACAAATTTATCCACAAGGTAATACATAATGAAATTTGGTAATAATATAAGTTTTTGAGTTAGAGTGGATAGTTGCATTGCACACAAACACACACACAGACGTCACGATAAAAATAGTTTTTTCGTGTTGTAGAAGTTCCTAATCAGGTAGATCCGTCTAAAACTCAAGTTCGATTTTTGACACAATTCCAATACTTTCCCTGCAATGCATTACCATGTATTGCAGGGAAAGTAAAAAGTTTCACTATTTCAATTTCTGTGTAAACTATAGGATTTTAAAATGGGGTATGGTCGACTTTTCGATCACTGTGCATAATATTATTGCGAACTTGTAAAATGCTGTGGAGATCCTTCCCCCCCCCCCCCCCCCTCCTTACTTTCGTCTCTTTCGACTGCCAGATGGAGAAAATACTCGTACAATCATCCTTTCCCATGACATGAGATTAGGGTTTCAACATGCCGAAGTTCGAAGAAGGGTTGCTAGATTTGGCGATTTATCGCCAATTTCGCGACATTTGGCGACTTCCCGAAAGTTAGAGAAACACTTCGAAATAACGACTATTCTACGAGATATGAGATATTTCTAGAAGTTTCTACATAGAGTGAATTTATAAAAGGAGTCATCCCTCAGTTAAAAAGGAGTCGACGAGATACGAATTACATTGAACTGTGACTTTCGTCAATGTTTTAAGAATAATATCAGCTATTTTGTGAAATGAGTGAAGCATTTAAGTGTTGTTTTACTGTATATTGTCCCTGTTTACGCTGTGCTTGTGAATAAACGTATTAATTATCCAGAAAATTGGACTCATTCTTGTATCCTACGCGCACAACCACGATTCCAGAAGATACGCCGTAACGAATTGGTGTCAGGAGTGAGAGTAAAGGGACTCTGTGGCATTTTACAAGTTCGCAACAATAGAGCATGGGTAAGTGACGTCACACGAAGAATTTTGCCTTTACGTTTCCAAAACAAAATACTCATATACTTTGCAGTATGGAAGTTTTCATTATTTCTGCATTGATAACGGCTATTTTAGACATTTCCAATCATTTAACCTAAAATTTTAGTAGGATGTATCTAAATTTATCTTCTTTGGTGGATATTTTTAATTTATCGGAAAATAAAATATTCACTTTCAATAAAATATATACACGAGTTTTTTTTTTAAATTCGGTATATACATTTCCCTTCTCTCTCGCATATGCACTACAGAATTTTCAAATAAATTCCACATCTTCAGAACGCTAGCTAGTGACTACGGTTAAAATGAGAAGTATAATGTACATTCACTTAAAATCACTTAAAGTACATTTTAACAAATGAAATCTTTACACATATATATTGTTACTCAAGAATTCTAATTAACTTATTTTCAGCACAAAGGTAAATTTCGATGTTTAATGGGTGTAGTTTCAATTTTTATATTTGCCATCATCGTCCGTTAACCATTACCCGCTATGAGAAAAATAACACCGGTTTGCCCTTACGTTTCTGCGCATTCTACTACGCAGGCTGATTATTTACTCTATCGTGCCCATGCTCTATACAGAGTATTTGGATATCATCCAATTTAAAATCCCTTAAAGTAGCGTGACATAACATGGAGTGGAACGCAAACTAAACTGTGAATTTTATTTCTGCCTAACTGGTTTAATTTTGTTTAGAAATAGTCTTACTTCAGACTCGGTCCAAAAATCTCCATATACGGACTTCCTCTGCGTCGGCATTCGTATCAGTATCAGAAATATATCATTTTTTCCTTTTTACTTTCTCACGGCCGGATTCAGATTTTTGGGGGCCTTAAGCACAGATAATTTTGTTTCCCCTAGGCAATTGAGATGATAATTCTTCTATTGACCGAAAAAAATTTCATCAGTCTTCCATAAGGTCCATATCTATATAATAAAGGGCAATGTCTGTGTGTCTGTCTTATACACTATAGGCTCAGCGACCGCGCGTAGAAAAGCTATGAAATTTGGCAATCGGAGACCCGAGGGGGGGGGGGGGGGTGACACGTGAAAACCGATTTTTAAAATTTAAATTACTTTTTTTGTTTTGTTTTTAATGTTTTATGTGATTTTCGACCGTTTTTTCCCCTTTTGGCCCTTTTTTCTCCACCATCCAGACGTCGTAGAAAATAAACAAATCACACGCCCGGAAAGAGCAGACAATTGCGAGTAAAAATATATCAATTTCAAATCTCAGTGACAAATTCTAATGTTTTTTAAAGATTTTAAAACAAATGTCACTTTCGGCTTAAAAAAAACGAACTTTCGTTTTTAAATCCTCGCGTCGGGAAAAGTACCGATAATTTCGACTAATAATTTACATTTTTAGAAAGCTCAAAGATCAGGCTTTCTTACAAACTCAACCTGGTCAAGAAATAATAAAAAGTAGCCGCAGGATCCGGATTTTAAAGAAGTGATGATTTTAAATTTCCCGGCAATTCTTCGGATTTTAAATAAATTCCGATTTTTCACCCACATGCGCGCGCAGACGCACGGCGTTTCTATGGTGACGGTTTTTGGCATGCATCAGGTTAGAAAATTGCGTTATATTTTAAATAGTGGAATTAAGAGCTTAGCATATGGTCATTATAAAATTTAAATGATTGAATTATGGTGGATTGAATTGTGGTGATGTATTGTATACATCGGGGGGTGGTAACAGTATACAGAGTGAAATTATTATATTTATATAAAATTATTATATTTATTAGAAAATTACGTTATATTTTAAATGATGGAATTAAGAGCTTAGCATATGGTCATTATAAAATTTAAATGATTGAATTATGGTGGATTGAATTGTGGTGATGTATTGTATACATCGGGGGGTGGTAACAGTATACAGAGTGAAATTATTATATTTATATAAAATTATTATATTTATTAGAAAATTACGTTATATTTTAAATGATGGAATTAAGAGCTTAGCATATGGTCATTATAAAATTTAAATGATTGAATTATGGTTTTAACGTCATTAAACTAAAATAAACATTATTAACTCCAAGCGATTATGGCGCCAGGGAGTTTGCCACGGTCAGAATCGATCGTCGAATATCCGTTTTCAAAGTTCTTGGCAAAGCATATGCCCCTAGATACCTTTATTAAAATGCTTCTATACCACGGACCGAAGAACTGCCTTTTAAAATTACATTTAAATCATTATTAAATTTCGGCATGCCCTATAATGATAAAAACTGTGAAAGGATGTTTGGCCCCGATGAGAAAAAGTGTTTGGTTCCATGTTCAACAAATCATATAACCTTCCTTGTGTGTGACCACTGATGAAAGTAAGTGGTGTCACGGTATTCAGTACTTTCTTCCTAAAAGAAAATAATGAGATGTTATAGGTCATGCGTATATCTTCTAAAAAAATCTGATGTGGGCAACACATGACTTTCCTTATATAATGCAATGAATTTACTACTTTTACAGTTAAAAAAAATGTTATTCTTGCAGTAGATACTTATATTCTTTCCAAGATATTGAATTTTCTTCAATTAGTCTCCATTTTCATTGATTTAGCGTCATTTTTATCCATTTGGCGAGATTTTTGCTAATTTGGCAACAATTAAAAATGTCGCCAAGTTGGCGACATTCCGCCAGATTCGTCGCCAAAATCTTGCCAAGCGTTATGGACAGAGAAATAAGTTAGTCTTACAGCAGATAAATGACTATTGTCGTTCAAATACAAAAGTATTACTCAAAATACCTTTTTCCATGAATGGAAGGAGGTAGATCCACGAGAATGATGTCACCCAATTTATCGCATGGTATTACATATGAAAAGTGAACGTGTTTCTCAATAGGAAATATATATATATATTTATATATAAATTTTTGACAATTTTTTTGAAAAATGTGCAATATCTCGAGAACGGTTCTGTTAGCGTTCTAAAATTTATGTCAATCGTGTTCTAATGAAAAATTACATACGATATGTCTATTTGCGTAACTATATTAGCGGTTTTGATTTTTTGACGATTTTTTCAAAATTCCACTCGAAAATTTAGGGAGGTTCTGAACATTCGATTGCGTATAAAAACAATAGGCTTCCAGTGTTTACGAATTGTGATTTTTGTACCAAATTTCTTTCGAATCGGTCGATTCGTTCGTCAGTTATTGTCTCCACAGACTCAATGACACACACCACACACACACACACATACTTTCACACACACACACACATACTTTCACACACACACACACACACACATACTTTCACACACACACACACACACACACACACACACATACATCATTTCAGAAATGTTTTATTCGTAATCAGGGATGCTTGAAACGTACTCTTCCGTCGAAAACTCGAATTCGAATTTTCGACCCCGTCACGATACTTTCCTTATACATTATGTATATAAGGAAATTAATAAAGGTAACATTTTAAAATTCTGTTGCATAATCAGTATCTCTTTGTCGTTGTGCATGGTATATTTAAATCCAAATATTGATATTTTTTTCTAATTTTTACAGCATTTATCTTCTGAATGACAGCAGCATTTAAAAATTGCTTTACATCAATTGCTAGATAAAAAATCTGATGTGGGCAGCACATGACTTTCCCTGCAGATTTAAATTCATATTTTCTTTATTTTTTTAATTATTCATTAGTTATCATTAGCACCGAATAACACTAAATTTGTATTTTTAATTCAATTTTTGTTTTTATTTGGTAATTGGACATTTTTCCAATGGCGGCGTAACAAAAATGCAAGAAATTTCAAATATCTTGAGAACGGTTAGTCCTAAAGTATAATGGAGTGTGTTATATTCTTTTCCTCGTCAAAAATTGAGTATAAAACAAGAATTTAATTGATATATTTTGAGAGCCATTTCGTAAAAAAATGCAGATTGTTATTTTCCGAATCTTACCAAAATTGAATCAGTACCAGAGTGTCCCACAAGTAACTTATCTACCAAATATTGTAAAATTTGGTCAATTAGTATTTTAGCTAGGGTGGGTACATGAAATTTTTTTGGGCCATTTCGTAAAAAAAGGCGGGTTCTCCTTTTCCGAATCGTACCAAATTCTGATCAGCACCAGAGTATACAACAAGTAACTTATCTACCAAATTTTGTGAAATTTGGTCAATTAGTATTTTAGCTAGAGCGGATAAATGAAATTATTACGGGCCATTTCGCAAAAAAAGGCGGGTTCTGTTTTTACATATCGTACCAAAAACTAATCAGCACCCAGCGTCACATCCAAGTGACTTACCTACCAAATTTTATGAAATTCGATCCATTAGTTTTTGAGTTAGAGTGGATACATACATAGCACAGACAGACACACACACAGACGTCACGCTAAAAATTATTTTTTCGTATTCTGGAGGTCGCGAAACGTGTAGATCCGTCGAAAACTCGAGTTGCGATTTTCGATATGATTCCAATACTTTCCCTATACATTACCATGTATTGCAGGGAAAGTAAAAATACATGCGATGTAAAATATTATTGCAAGCGAATAAGCATTTTACAGTTGAAATGATAATGACATTACTTGTTTTCACACCGGTTTTTTAGTTCTTCTCTGGTACTGATTGTCGGCATAGGCCACCTCATGTAGCATATCTTTCGACAAGCTTTCAAATGTTTTGAAATAATTTCTTGAAATGTTAGGGGTTATGGTATGTTAGGGGCTGATCTGAGCACGCTTCTCTATTTTTTACTTTCCTTATATACATAATGTATAAGGAAAGTATTGTGACGGGGTCGAAAATTCGAATTCGAGTTTTCGACGGGAGAGCACGTTTCAAGCACCCCTGATCACGAATCAAACATTTTTGAAGTGATGTCTGTGTGTGTGTGTGTGTGTGTGTGTGTGAAAGTGTGCGTGTGTGCGTGTGTGTGTGCGTGTGTTTGCGTGTGTGTGTGTGTGTGTGTGCGTGTGTGTGTGTGTGTGTGTGTGTGTGTGTGTGTGTGTGTGTGTGTGAGTCAGTGAGTCTGTGGAGACGATAACTGACGAACGAATGGACCGATGTGAACGAAATTTGGTACAAAAATCACAATCTGTAAACGCTGGAAGCCTATTGCTTTTATACGCAATCGAATGTTCAGAACCCCCCCTAAATTTTCGAGTGAAATTTTGAAAAAATCGTCAAAAAATCAAAACCGCTAATAAAGTTACGCAAATAGACATTTCTTATGTAATTTTTCATTAGAAAACGATTGACATAAATTTTAGAACGCTAACATGAACCGTTCTCGAGATATTGTAAATTTTTCAAAAAAATTATCAAAAAGTTATATAAAATAAAAAATATATATTTCCTATTGAGAAACATGTTCACTTTTTATATGTAATACCATATGATAAATTTGGTGATTTTATTCTCGTGGATCTAGCTCGTTCCATTAATGAAAAGATAGTTTGTGTAATACTAGATTTTGGCCACGAATTTGGCGGAATGTCGCCAACTTGGCGACAATTTTAATTAATAATTATTGCCAAATTAGTTGCCAAATTAATTATTGCCAAATTAGCAAAATAAATTTTAATTATTGCCAAATTAGCAAAAATCTCGCCAAATTGAGAAAAATGACGCTAAATCAATGAAAATGACGACTCATTGAAGAAAATTCAATATCTTGGAAAGAATATAAGTATCTACTATAAGAAAAACATTTTTTTTAACTGTAAAAGTAGTAAATTCATTGCACTATATAAGGAAAGTCATGTGTTGCCCACATCAGATTTTTTTTCTAGTTTTACGTAATAAAACTAGGCATGGAAATGGATGCAATTTTTATTCCGTATTATCAACATGAAAACAAACTCCTGTTTACTGCGTTTTGTTTGTAATGACTTCGGGTTTCAAAATTGTTTAAACTTCTGTTCCTCGGGCACCAAAACTCTCTGAAGTAGCAGAGAATTTTGGTTCGTTTTTGTTCGTTTTGAGCCTTTTTCATGAGCTTCTCACTTCCCAGAGAGTATCAGATTATATTTTTACTTTCCTACAATGCATGGTAATGTATAGGGAAAGTATTGGAATCATGCCGAAAATCGCAACTCGGGTTTTCGACGGATCTACGCATTTTGGAAGCTCTGTAATACGAAAAAAACTACTTTTTGCGTGACGTCTGTGTGTGTGTGTGTCTGTCTGTGCAATGTATGTATCCACTCAAAAACTAGTAGACCAAATTTCATAAAATTTGGTGGGTAAGTCATTTGAGTGTGACCCTGGTGCTGATTAGTTTTTGGGATAAATGAATCCACCTTTTTTTGCGAAATGGCCCGCAAAACTTACCTGTATCCACTCTAACTGAAAAACTAATGGATCAAATTTTACAAAATTTGGTATATAAATCACTGGTGGGTTACACTGGTGCTAATTAGATTTTACTACGATTCGGGGGAAAAAACTGTCTTTTTTCGGAAATGGCCCTCAAAAATCGTCAAAATCTAAAATAAAAAACTACGTATGCTCAAACATATCTATTAAATGCTTGTTTTATACGTAATTTTTGACAAGGAACAGAATAAAATCAACCCCATTACTCTAGAACTAATCGTTCTCGAAATACTTGAGTTTTTTCGCATTTTTACTACATCGCTTTTGGAAAAAAATCCAGTTACCAAATAAAAACAAACATTGAATTAAGAGAGCAAATTCAGTGCTATTTTATGCAATTAAACTCAGTTTAATTAATTAATAAAGAAATAAAGAGAAAATGAATTTGAGTCTGCAGAGAAAGTCATGTGCTGCCCACATCAGATTTTTACTTTCCCTGCAATACATGGTAGTGTATAGGGAACGTATTGGAATCATGTCAAAAATCGCAACTCGAGTTTTCAAATGATGGTTTTGTTAATCAAATATGATCTAACGGTTCTGTAATGTTTGACATAAGCAATTTGTCAAAACAATCATGAGGGGAGCTGGACCCTTTTCTGTTTCCCTCCATAATGCTTGAATGAGACATGATCAAACGACGCTTTCTGTTGATCAAATGGGATTCAACGATTCCCTAATGATTGGCATAACCAATTTGTAAAAATACTGATGAAGGTGGCTGATCCCCATTCTGTTTCCCCCATAACTTTAGAATGAGACTTGATTAAACGATGGTTTTTGTTGCTCAAATCTGATCTAACAATTATTTAACGATTGGCATAAGCAGTTTGTCAAAACAATAATGAGGGGGGACTAGCCCCTTTTCCTATTCCCCCCCAAATCGTTGGAATAAGACATAGTTAAACGATGGCGTTGATCAAATCTGATCTATCGATTATCTAACGATTGGCATAAGCCATTTGTAAAAATATTGATGAGGGGGGGGGGGGCTGACCTCCTTTCTGTTTCCTCCCATAACTTTGGAATTGGAATTGATCAAACGATGTTTTTGTTGATCAAATCTGATCTAAGGATTATCTAACGATTGGCATAAGCAGTTTGTCAAAACAATGATGAGGGGAGCTCCCTTTCTGTTTCCCCCAATATAGTTGGAATGAAACATGATCAAATGATGGTTTTTGTTGATCAAATCTAATCTAACGATTATCTAACGATTGGCATAAGCAGTTTGTAAAAATAATAATGAAGGAAAGAGGCTGACTCCCTTTCTGTTTTCCCTCATAACGTTGGAATGAGACTTGATCAAACGATGGTTTTTGTTGATCAAATCTGATCTAACGATTGTCTAACGATTGGCATAATCAGTTTATAAAAATAATGATGAGGGGGGAGATTCCCCCCTTTGTGTTTCCCTCCATAACGTTGGAATGAGAATCAAACGATGTTTTTTATTAGTCAAATCTGATCTAACAATTCTCTAACCACACGTCCAATTTTTTATATATTTTGATGCACTTTAAAAAAACGCACTGTTATTCCACGCAATTTGACTCAAGCTCAAAAGGATGCTCGTGTCAAATGATCAAGGAAAATCTCAAAAGAGTCAACTCCAGTGCGTCAATTTAAACATAAAATACTGGTAATTATTTTATCAATTAGTATTCAATATTCATCACCGTGACTTATTAGCAGTTATTATAAATTAATAAAATTTTTGTAAAATATTTTGCAGTCCTGCAAAATATATCTGTGTACATCACTGTCAGCTGGGCCGCTCATACAAATTGTGCACCTCTTATAAACATTTATCACGCCCCTCCCTCTCCCCGTCAATATTTGGCTTTCCTCTTCTTGTGAATCTTTCATGGCTTCCCCTCCCTCGAAAAAAAAGATTGGGTGGCCGGGTCCTTTTTGATGCATCCTCCACCTTCCCATTCGAGTGGTGTCCGTCTATCCTCTCTCCCCCCTCCCCCCCCCCCCACATATGGGCGACCTATGGCTTGTTTAAAGTACCTTGAGGTCGTTCCTGCCAGTGGAAATTAATCTGTCAGAATTGTGCAGTGTGTAAGAAAAATCATGTGCTGCCTCCATGAGATTTATTCTCTTACGATCCAACCACGAACTAATACTAACATTTTCTTCCAAGCAAACTATAAAACCAGATTTCTATTCTACTTTAACGTCCATGTAGCTGCGCTTTCCTTCAAATCGACGTAATCTTTGATTGATGCAACATCATGGGAAAGTCTAGGCTAGAAAGACGACAAACGATGGCAAATTCGTTTCTAAACACCTAGAAATTCTGTATGGTATTGCCAAATGCTGAAATCAAATTAAATAACACCGATTATTGGATTTTTATTTAGATTTGTTCTTTTACTCTTGCTTCCCTTCCGCACAAGAAATAGAACATCTCAACCCAACCGAGACAAAACAGAATGGGTATCATAAAATTCACGGTTAAATGATTGTTTCCACCCAAAAAGAAGACATTTTGGAGTCATTTAGACATTTCGATTTCGCTCGTTCTCACAATTTAAAACTCGTTGTGGAACTATTGCGTACAGGTTTACAAACTTTATCCGAACAAAATGAGAAGGTAGTCTCATAGTTCACTGTCCGTAAACTTTTATTCTTGCATGCATTTAAATATATTTACCATGCTGACAGTGCAAAAATATTGCATTTACAATGTTTATTCACAATCATGGATATATATTTATATATATATATATATATATATATATATATATATATTCATATATATATATATATTATATATATATATATATACATATAATAATAGAAGTTTGAAAATCCAATGAACGAAAAGTAAGAAGATGTAACACGATAAACCTAACTTTTTTAAAAACACCCACAGAATAAAATATAATACAGCAAATCATATATATACATATATATATATTTATATATATTATATATATATATATATATACATATATATATATTTATATATATATATATATATATATATATATATATAATATATATATATATATATATATATATTATACATATATTATATTTATATATATATATATATATATATTATATATATATTATATTTATATATATATATATATATATATTATATATATATTATATATATATATTTATATTATATATATATATATATATATATATATATACATATATATATATTTATATATATATATATATATATATTTATATATATATATATATATATATATATATATATATATATATATATATATATATATATATATATAAATATATATATATGTATATATATATATATATATATATATAATATAAATATATATATATATATTATATATATATTATATTTATATATATATATATATATATTATATATATATTATATATATATATTTATATTATATATATATATATATATTTATATATATATATATATATATGTGGAAACTACTCAATTATATGTAAATATTATTATAAAAATACTCTTCAGTCACACTTACTTAATAATCATATCTATAATTTACATAAAACTAACCTTAAAATCTTATACAATAGAATATCAGCCAAATTTAAGCAAATCCATCTAAAAAATAGTTGTAATAACATTCCTTATATTGTTTTAGTACCCAAGTTTCATAAATCCCCTGTTGCTTTTCGAACCATTACCAGTGGGCATAATTCTTACATTACTAATGCTGGAAAATTATTATTAAAGATATTACATGAAGTATCCTCGTCAGATGAAATCTCAAATAATTGTCATATTGTAAAAAACAGTTTTGAAGTAGTTAAGAAATTGAAAACTCTTACTAATATTCGTAGTATTTATACCTTTGATTTCAAAGATTTGTTTAATAATATTAATATAGATGATCTGTATAGAATTATTTTAGGAATTTTTGAAAAATATAATATCAACCTAAAATATTCAAATTTTCTTTTTAAAAAATTACTTAACTTCACTCTTTATGAGAATTATATTCAACATGGTGGTACTATTTTTAAACAACAGGTTGGTATCCCACAAGGGGGGTGTGCCTCATCTTTGTTAGCTAATCTGTATTTATTCTTCTATGAAAAAAACTTTAATCCATGCTTGCATAATATGCACATGTTTAGATATATAGATGACATTTTATGTGTATCCCCAAATAATAATATCCCTATAGTATTAAACTTTTATCCAAATAATTTACAATTAAATGCAAGTAATAATGACACAAATGTTGCAAACTTTTTAGATTTAAATTTAAATTTACAAAATTGTAATATGGTTATAAACTTGTATGATAAAAGACAGGATTTTAAATTTAATACATCAAAAATTCAACATTTTGACTCTTGTCTGCATATATCTGTATTTAGAAATATTATAATAAACCAGGCTCTTAGAATCAATAAAATTTGTGATGAATATTATAAATTAGCGCACTTTATGGAATTATTGAGTACAGCGACTAATAATGCATATCCCCCCAATTTTGTTATTAAAATTATCAACTCAGTGTATCAAATTTCACTCGATAACATCCTAGAAAACATTCCCAATTATAGTGACTAACATACAGGAGAGAGAGAGAGAGAGAGAGAGACAAAAAAAAAAAATATATATATATATATATATATATATATATATATATATATATGTATGTGTGTATGTGTGTATATATATGTATATATATATATATATATATGTGTATATGTATATATATGTATGTTTGTATGTTATATATAATTATTTATTAATTATATAAATAAATAAAAATGAAAAATAAAAAACTAAGTCAAAAACATTAGGAAAATCAAAAAATCGGAAAATAAGATGCATTAACATTAATGTTTTGAATTTTATTTTCGCAAAAAAATATAACTTTTGTCAGTATTGAAACTACGTTTTGTGCGCCCTTATAATGGTGTATAGTGGCATTCTCGATTATCCAGTTTTCCTATGAATTCTTGTTTAGTAGGAATTTTCATCTATGATTCATATTCATATTCAGTTCTGCATGTTTGGGAAGTTGTATTCTGAATTGCTTGTCCAGTCTTCAGCTTAGACTCACTGGATTGGTTTGGGAGTATTTCCGTGAACGTTCGTACTGCCTCCCTGGTAGAATTTCGACTTGTTCATTCCGGTGCTTCTAGATTAAGTTGTTGAGGTTGATTGTGTATACACGTGGTAGAAGAGGAATGATTTATGCCGCATGGTAATACAATTTTCTTAATGTATCCTTTTTTCATTTTTTGATGCCTGTAGTCTGAGTTTAAGCATTTATAGTAATGTACTATTGCTTAATCTGAAACAGGCATTTGTTTGGGTTAATTAGAATTAAATACTCAGACCTGAAGAGGAATTTTATTCTGATTAATCATCGAATTTGGGAAGGTTCTGTTCTTTTCTCTTATCGGCATTATGGCCGTGAATTTGCTTCTATGGTGATGTTAATATTACTTTAATTGTATTTTTATTTTTTTATTTTTACATAATTCTTATTATTACATTTCAAATATATATATATATATATATATATATATATATATATATATATATATTGATTTTTGTATCCTAATATTCTTCTCATCTCCCTTTCCATTGTAGTGATATGTTACCTTCTATCTTTATCCTTAATCTTGGTCTATAGTTACTCATTTGTAACAGATATGCTAGAGATGGGTTTTTTTTGTACATACAGTAGTTTATGCATAATTTTCGATTAAAATCTTTCAATTTTTATTTATATATATAACATATATATATATATATATATATATATATATATATATATAAAGATTCATATGAAAAAGGTGGGGGAAATGACCAAATGCAAGGCATAAAATGGTAGAGGGGAATGGCGACCCCTCTTTCCCGTTTAAAAGACTGTTTTTATGCCCGGGCAACACTCACGGTACCAATGCCATGCAGTAGCCATACTTCCGTAAATGTGTCAAGTCAAAAACACTCGAAAAAGTGCAAAGTAAACAAATAGGAATCAACCAGGATCGCAATAGAGAGGAAAAGAATGGAAATGCAGCAAATGCCAGAGTGCATTATATATAAAAGCAGTTTATGCATGCGTAATACGTTATTTTCACCTTCAACGTTCTATACCTCTGCCATATCCTTTAAGTAAGCATTTTCTCCCTTTTTTGTATTAAATAGGGAATTATAATAACATGTCAGGAAGCCAAATGGATAATTCCGTTTTATTGCCTCCTTCATTATATTCCTATTATGCATGATGCAATCAGACTTGAAAGTATTAATCCATTGATTTCTTTTGAGGTGACCAATGACAACATTTCTGAAAATGTTTTTGGTCAAATTAGACCTCCAATCAATAATGTGATTGATTTCCATATTGAAATTGTTTCTCTTGTCATATAAGACGGTATAAGTACCATATCTACTGTCATGTTTTAGAGTGATGTCTAGAAAATCAACACTATCTTCCTCTCTACTTATATTCTCGATCAATTCCAGTTCTTTTGGATAAAAAGTAAAATCAAATTGGGGTGTATTCTTATATTTCCCAATAAGGACATCGTCAACATAACGAAAATATGGTATTTCATGTAATATATGAGTGCCATTTTTAAATTTATACAAGTATAGATCGGCGAGCAGGGATGAACATCCCCCTCCCATGGGAATACCCTTAACCTGTTGAAAATAGTTGGTGCCATCAAATAAGATATTTTCAAACAACACAATGCGAATCAAGTTCTTGTATTTTCTGAATGTAATATGCTCTTTTAAGTCATATATTTCATGTAGTTCCTTCAAAATTTCATATAGATTTTCCAGATTGATGTTGTTGAATAAGTCACGGAAATTGTAACTTTTGAAACGTATATCCTTGTTATAAAATTGAAGTCGTTTGATGACATCGTAACTATTATTTATCATTACTGTTCCTTGTTTCTTGAGTATAATCATAACATTTTTAAGTATAGTTAAAAGTTTTTCATTTGCAATTGTTAAATGGGATCCACATCCCACTGTGACCGGCCGGAACTTGATTGGATTTTTATGAAGTTTTGGTATTAGTACCAGATATGGAAAGTTAACTGCTTTAAGTTCGATACCTATGCGTTTATACAGAGCTTTAATTTTATTTTCCAAACAATTTCCACTTTGTTGTAAAGGGGAGTACATTTGTTTGTCAAGATAACTATTTTTTAAAGTATCAACGTAGTATTTTCTGCATGTGAAAGCGTAATTTGATACTACTTTATCAGTATAAGTTATAACATATTTATCTTCATAATTATTGACTGCATTTTGAAGAGAAGGATAATACGTTTTTTACACAATGTTTTGTAGTGGAAATTGAACATTTTGGCAAGGTTGTATTGTCATTCTTTGAAAGCTTGTATTGGCATGCTGTATTTTACTGCGAGTTTATATGTAAATTTCTTCAAATCTTGTTCAAAGTCCTTTTTAATATTTGTGAAATCTTGTATTCGAAATTTCGTACCAAGTTGAAGCATAGATTTTAACTTGTGATTATCCAATAGATCCAGGTTTCCAGTGATAATGTGCCCATGATGGGTATCTATATAAGGGCTATATATATTACACACTTCACTTTTATATACATTGATGTTTCTACTTATGCGGTTATAATTAAATATTTTTCTACCATTGGTTTGCACAAATTTATAAATCAGTTTTACTTCGACGTTAGGTATTGGTAAGAGATGTGCCAAGTTTTTTATATATGTTTTGATTGGTAATGCATCATAATTTTTATTTTTGTAGGTTGTAACAAAAGGCTCTGTTGTAGTAGTTTTCTAGTTTTCTTCTTAGTAGAAGATTTCAATACTATGTTTAATGTACTGGCTTTTAGTTTAAGTAAATCCATCATTATAGCGTAGTTTGTACATGCATTTTCATTATTATTAACAATTAGTTGTTCTTCGAGTTGATACACTTTCAAATAACACCAGATGCGTTGAATATAACGTTTTTTTATACTAAATATAAGATTTTTTATCCAACCGGGTTTTATTATTATTCCTGTACACACTTTTTTTATGAACGTTTCGATCTTTTCAAGAGTTGCTTTATAACTGATATTTTTCTTTTTTCTTGTTCCCCTTTGCCATCTCTTTTTTATAGCACAATGGATATCTTGTAATACAGGGTTACGTTTTTCATTTTTACAAGATTTCAAATTATAATTGTCATTAAATATGATCGTATTATGTCCATACGGGAAAGCTGTTCCATATTGTTCGATGTGTGTATTCTCCCACCAAAGTCCTTCTGACAGGTTGGGTACTACATCGATGATTGTAACAATTATATGTGAAAAATCATGGCTTCCATAATGACGGAGTTCCAAATTGGTGATAGATGCATCAGTGAGAAGAGATTTGCCGATTTGACTTCGATGTAAGTTTATTCGCAAATGTGAACGATTTTTGGTTTGGCCGATATATTTGGCTTGGCAGGTTTGGCAAGTTATACAGTAGATGACATTATAAGTTTTGCAGAATGTACCGTAACTGGGTTCTTGAGTAGATATTTGGAAAAGGTCTGCCACTGGGCAGAGTTTACATCGATGGGATTGGCATTTTTTAAACTTGAAATCACGTATTCTATTAAAATAATGATGATATGAATATTTAAAAAAGGGTGATCCATTTAGATTAAGGATCGAGTAGGTAGAACAACGAGAAACATTACAGACGCTATTTATATGTGTCACAAAGTTGGCAATAGCTTGTTGCACAGACTTGAAATATTTCCTTATGTTAGGCATCATATACAAAGCTTGAGGGTAACTGGTTATCGATAATACTACTACCCTGTATTGTTGTATTACCGGGCATATACTTTATAACAGTATAATTGCAAGTCGCTAAAAAATATAGTTGTATTCATTCATAAAGTATCATTTCAACAGTTTATATCTCTTATTGAGGAGTAAATGTAAAATGTGATTGTTTTCACTATATTCACCATCTTGCTCATTAAAGCCGTGGAGAAAGTATAAAACATACATTAAACACTATATCTTCATAAAGCATATTAGAATGGCCTGGATGTGCGAATGCATGACTCGGTGACTTTTAGAACATTTTTAACTTTTTTTGGATTTTATATAAATATCATTTCATTGAAATACGTTATTTGTAAAATGGACTTAAATAGGTATAGTCCGTGTTAGATATAATATATATGTAATATATATATATATATATATATATATATATATATATATATATATATATATATATATATATAATATATAATATATATATATATATATATATATATATATATATATATATATATATATATATAATATATATAATATATAATATATATATATATATATATATATATATATATATATATATATATATATATATATATATATATATATATATATATTATATATTATATATATTATTAAGATATATATATATATATGTGTGTGTGTGTGTATTTTCTTAATTTCTAACAAAACTATCTGTTTCTGATGTGCCTAAAACATTATTTTTTCTGCAATTCCTCAATTCTTTACGACTAACAATAATTTCAATTTTATGAGAAAACAATAATAAACAAATAATTGAACGCATATTACAAAATCTGATGTGGGCAGCACATGACTTTCCTTATACACTCTAAGACAAAAAAAAATCGACGCACCAAGAAAGAATGACCCAAATGAGACAAAATTTGGTGCGTGTAATGTGAATGTACAGAAAAGGAAGTGATTAGAATTTCAGAACAATTGGATGATTTATTGTACTGAAAGATCTACACAAAGTGAGCACGCCAATATGGCTTAGGCCCACCTCTGGCCTTGATGCAAGCTGTTACCCGACGTGGCATTGATACATAAATTTGCCGGATGGTATTCTGAGGGATGTCGTTCCAAATGGCCTCCAATTGACAAGCTAATTTGTATACATTCTGGGATGGTCGCAGGCGACGCCCCATTTCAGCCCAAATGTGCTCAATAGCCGAGAGATCTGAGGATCTTGCTGGCCAAGGAAGTGTTTCGTAAGCACGCAGACAATCAATAGAGAGGTGTGCCGTGTGTGGCCTGGCATTATCTTGCTGAAAAGTTAGCCCGGGTGTCGCGAAAGGGGTGGCAATACAACGGGTCGTAGAATGTCGGCAACGTACCGCTGTGCTGCGATGATGCCACGGAGGACTATCAAAGAAGTCCGGTTATCAATCGAAATGGCACCCCAGACAATAACTTCCTGTTGTCGGGTTGTGTGGCGTATCACAGTAAGAGCAGGATCCTGACGATGTCCAGCCTGTCTTCAGACACGTCTGCGCTGGTCGTCGGTACTCCATTCGAAAAGGGACTCATCGCTGAAGACAATTCGTTACCAATCCGAACAATTCCACGTTGATCGGATCCGGCACCATTGCAATCGCTGTTAACGGTGCATACTGGTCAGTGGTAGGCGGAGTAATGAACACCGCGAGTATAGATTCCTCTCCCGTATAGTCTTCTATTAATGGTTCGGGTGGTCACTTCCGTGTTTGTCACACGTTGGATGGTTGATAACGACGAATCTCGTGCTGTCACAGCTGCTATGACAATCGCTCTATCTTCCCGTTCTGTCGTCGCTCTAGGCCGTCCGCTGCCCGCTTGCCGCTTAAATCTGCCATTCCGAACCCATTTCTGTCACCATCGTCTAATTGCTGCATCGCTCCTACCCAAATGCCGATAGAGTCGTCGGTGTGCCCATCCAGCCTCATACAGTCCGACCGCACGCCCTCTTTCAAACGCCTTCATATGCTCGTAGTGGCCGCAAATTCGCCGGCGAGGCATCGCTACAATCACGGTACCTAAACGCAATCGAAATCCACTGCATGTTTTGTTCCTGAAAGCGAGGTTCGCTCCTTATATACACCACCATGGTTCTCAGTTTTAATGCTCTGTAGTTCCGACTATTCATTCATTGACTGCAAATTTTTTATCATTTGCATATTCGGTCGACAGATGTTTGCATGTGCAGTTTCATTGCTATCGAATTATTTTGCGCAGTGCGTCGGTTTTTTTTGTCTTAGAGTGAAATGAATGCAATGAATTTACTACTTTTACAGAAAAAAAAATAGGTTATTCTTATAGTGGATACTTATATTCTTTCCAAAATATTAAATTTTTGTCAATTAGTTGTCATTGTCATTGATTTAACGACATTTTTATCCATTTGGCGAGATTTTCGTTAATTTGGCAACATTTAAAAAATTTGTCAAGTTGGCGACATTCCGCCAAATTCGTCGCCAAAATCTCGCCAAGCGTTATGGACGGAGAAATAAGTTATTCTTATAGCAGATAAATGACTATTGGCGTTCAAATACAAAAGTATTACTCAAAGTATATTTTCTCATCAATGGAACGAGCTAGATCCACGAGAATGATGTCACCCAATTTATCGCATGATATTATATATGAAAAGTGAACATGTTTCTCAGCAGTTAATATTTTTTTTTTACTTTATGGGATTTTTTGATAAATTTATATGAAAAATGATATCTCGAGAACGGTTCATGCTAGCGTTCTAAAGTTTGTTAATCGTTTTCTAAAGAAAAATTACATAAGAAATGTCTATTTACGTAACTTTATTCAATATTTTGATTTTTTGATGATTTTTTCAAAAATTTAGGGGGGTTCTGAACATTCGATTGTGTTTAAAAACAATAGGAAAAAACGAAAATTAAAAACGTCTCCACAGACTCACTAACACACACGCAGACATCACCTCAAAAGTGTTCGATTCGTGATCAGAGATGCATGAAACGTGCTCTCCCGTCGAACTCGAATTTTCGACCCCGTCACAATACTTTCCTTCCGGCCACTCAAACTGCTACTGTAAGCCCTAGGGCCAGTCAAGTGCTCTGGGTTTTCGACAATACTTTCCTTATACATTATACTATGTATACTATAAGGAAAGTAATAAGTGGATAATTGATTAGAAATCAGAATCAAATATTGTACTTATTTCGGGCCAAAATATGTTGCTCAGTGTTCGAAATGTGCTCAGGATGTCTTAAAACCTAATTTTCTTCAAAATTTTAATATCGAAAAGAAAAATATTTTTTTTTTATTATTCCTTTAACTTTACAGCTTGAAAAGTATAATCTATAAATGTCGTAACAAAAGCTAGACTGCAAAAGACGCAATGCTCGTAAAATCTCGGTTATGTATCCCCCTCCGCCCTTGAGAATGGTAGTAAACGGCCATGGGAAAGAACCATATTTCGTATTTAGATATATAGCTACATATTTCCGCTCAATTAACTTGGGTGTGGCTTAACTCGACTTTCTTATAGCAGAAATCGTTTTTATTTTATTTTTTTCAAATTTTACAAGAAAAATTTTGAAAAATCGGTATTGTAGACCCAAATGATTACAACTATAGCGTGTTACCCTTCACTTTAAAGGGCCTAAAAATTTTTTCGGTTAATACCATACTTGACAATGTATCCCCGGAGGGTAACCCCCCCCCCCCCACACACACACACACACACACACACATACATACATACACCTCCAAGGGGGCTAATGGCGTCATGAACGAAAAAAACATTGTATCGCGGCTACTTTTCACAACAATGATTGAAACGATTAAGTTTCGGGATTATTGGGCCGTAAATAAACCTTTTTATGCATGATTTTGTCAAATTTTGTCCTATGCTGCCAGAAAAAAAAAAAATTCGGAGTTTTCGTTCAAATTTTTAAAAAATTCTGTCTAGTTCTAGGTTTTTCGATAACAAAGCCATATATAAAGTTTCGTGAAAATCCATTAATATTCTTGACTGCTATCATGTACACAAAAAAATTGACCACAGACATCAGACAGACAGACATCGCTCCAAAAATAGTCAAAAGTGTTCAGGAGGTCTTAAAACATATATTGACATCAAAATCTCAAATTCGAAAATTTTCCTGATAACAATACTTTCTCTGTAATTTTTATATAGTATGAGAAAGTAAAAATGATCGACGAAAAGCTCACCTCCTCGGGCAATATGGCCTTATTTGCTCATTATCTAATGAAAAAAAAGTCTCTCCCACTTCTAAACTAAACTGTCTAGTCAAAAAGCAGACAGTTGGTAGAACAGATGTAATCTATTTTCCTGTATCTACAATTCTTAAGCCCGTGGTTCAACACAGACTATTATGTTTATCATACACATAGAAGGAAAATATTGTTCATAGATCTCAAGTATTGTACTAAAATAGAAAAAAAAAAATGCGAGATGTAATGAGTAAAACAATCATTCGAGCTATTTCAACTTCCCATTCCATTAAAATTTTATTTCCCTCAAAACGATCAAAAATCACGCCTTACTTCCCAAACAATTGATTCGTGGGTGTTTTCAGCGAAAGTGACTTGCTTGGCCAATAATGCGTCGAAGTAGAACACTTATCATTGTCCGACATTTTTCTGGCAACGCGTGATTATTGTGCAACTTACTTTAACTATATCATAATCAGTTTTCCTCTCGAATCCGAAAATATTCCATCTGACGCCGGTGATGACTGTCCGGGTGGCATTAATAGTTTACTTTTCATTGTCGAGCGTCTCCGCAATTCCATTCATATTTCTGACCCGTTTTAATTTCGGCCGTCTGCTTGCCACACCAAGAAGAATCGGGTTCAAATGTCGGAACGGAACTATTGTTAACATTGTTACAATTTTTACCAACTATTGTATCGTTAGGGGAAAAATTATGTTGACAGGCAATTCAATTGCTGGCGGATGACAAAATCACTTAAAAGTAACAATACCACAAGTTCAAAATAATCTCGTTTCGTCCACACCGGTTTTCTGGCACGCGAGTGGCTTTCTCGAGATGCCTTGTTACGGTCAAAGTCAAAAAAAAAGTCCAGTCTATTAGATGATAAAAGGAAAAGAATTGCGACATTATTGACGTAACCGCGGGTGCTGTGGTATTTATCCTTGGGTCTGAACGAATTGTCCGAGTGGTTTGTTTCTTAATATTTTTCCAATTTGGATGTTATAATTTGAAGGACTGGAATTCCAAATGCATTCAGCTGTTGCTGCGTTTCGCTCATTTGACGTATATTTCTAACAATTACACATATTGCATTTAAGAGGGTTTGATGATTAATTGTATTTCCCACTGACAGCCTAAAATGACTCATGCATGTAAATCTCTCATGCATGAAGTTTAAACTCTGAGTAGTATTTAGTGATGAAACTAGCATTCACACAATTAAAAAAATCTGATGTGGGCAACACATGACTTTCCTTATATAATGCAATGAATTTACTCCTTTTACAGTTAAAAAAAATGTTATTCTTATAGTAGATACTTATATTCTTTCCAAGATATTGAATTTTTTTCAATTAGTCATCATTTTCATTGATTTAGCGTCATGTTTATCAATTTGGCGAGATTTTTGTTAATTTGGCAACAATTAAAAATATCGCCAAGTTGGCGACATTCCGCCAAATTTGTCGCCCAAATCTCGCCAAGTGTTATGGACGGAGAAATAAGTTATTCTTACAGATGATAAATGACTATTGACTTTCAAATACAAAAGTATTACTCAAAGTATCTTTTTTCATGAATGGAACGAGCCAGATCCACAAGAATAATGTCACCCAATTTATCGCATAGTATTACATATGAAAAGTGAACATGTTTCTCAATAGGAATTTTTTTTTTATTTTATATAATTTTTGATATTTTTTTTGAAAAATGTGCAATATCTCGAGAACGGTTAATGTTAGCGTTCTAAAATTTATGTCAATCGTTTTCTAATAAAAAAGTACATAAGAAATGTTTATTTGGTAGCTTTATTAGCGGTTTTGATTTTTTGACGATTTTTTCAAAATTTCACTCGAAAATTTAGGGGGGTTCTAAACATTCGATTGCGTATAAAAGCAATAGGCTTCCAGTGTTTACGGATTGTGATTTTTGTACCAAATTTCGTTCGAATCAGTCCATTCGTTCGTCAGTTATCGTCTCCACAGACTCACTGACACACACATACACACATACTTTCACACACATACTTCCACACACACACACACACAGACGTCACTTCAAAAATGTTTGATTCGTGATCAGGGATGCTTGAAGCGTGCTCTCCCGTCGAAAACGCGAATTCGAATTTTCGACCCCGTCACAATACTTTCCTTATACATTATGTATATAAGGAAAGTAAAAATCTGATGTGAGTAGCATAGGATTTTCTCTACATAATACAATTACTATACTTCTTTCATAACAAAATAATGGTATACAAAATCTAAAGCACAATGTTTTTGGGCATTGAAGTAACATCTCGTAAATTGCAATCGGGCGCTTTTGGCAACTTAATAGTTCAAACAAAATGACCTATTCATACTCATGTACAAAATCCAAATGCAATTGGCATTTGATTAATATCTCGTGAAATAACTAACTATTGGCGGATTCTCTAGAGGCAAAATACAAAAGTATTACAAAAAATATCTTCTCTCGTGAATAGAACGATCCAATTCCTCAAATAATGCTAACTGATTTGTTGTATAATATTGCATAGGAAAAGTAAACCTAATGGATGACACTTACTACTTTTACATTTTATGTAATGTTCCTGATAAATTTATTTGAAAAATGTGCAATATCTCGAAACAGATTTCTGCTGAAGTTTGTCATTCGTTTTCCAATGAAAAATTACATATAAAATGGTTATTTATTTCACCTTTTGCTTACGGGTGGGACAGCGTCCATCGCAAACGAAGAATCTCTCAAAAAGACAGGTATTTGACATACCACCCTATCCCAAACAGTTCGGTTCCCCCTTTGCAGACATTGACGTCCATGGACGCCAATTTTTTTTTTTATCCTACGTCGGGGCGGAGGCCATATCGGCCATGAGCCCTCTGGCAGCCCAATAAAAACCAGCCTTGATATAAAAGTTGTCAAGAAGAGAACAATTCATAAAAGAAAGCGCAGGACAGCTTGTCAGATGATTAAAATCCATAATGGCGTCAGTCAGTAGAACGAAGAACACAGTCAAGCAAATCAACCACGCCAATACGATAGAGGCGTCCTTGAAGAAAGTCATGTCCAGTTAAAAGTCTAAAATTTGCAGTGAAGACAGAGCGAGGAAGGCCCATAGGGACCTGAGAATGCAACAAAGAATTCCAGGCCCTACCCGTCGCAGCTTCAACTTGATTGTCACGGAGGGTCTTTTGCAATCTGTTTTCAATAGTTCCACAAATCCGTTTGTAAGACAATGTAAAAAGAGGCTGGGGTAGCTTGCATCCATTCTTTGCCAGGAAGTCAGCCTTTTCATTTCCAGGGATATTGCAGTGACTCGGAATCCATTGAAGAACGACTCCCCGGCCAAACGAAATTGTCTGGCTAAAAAGCACCTTTGTCTCTTCCACATGGTGTGATTCGCCTACTACATGTGAGACAATAACCAAAATTGGAGACTGTGAGTCCACAAAGAAAACAACTTTCCTAAGTGGTGTACACGTATTTGGAAGGTTAAGAATGCCCGCTTAACGGCCTCAATCTCAGCATCGAAATTTGTGGCACCTAATCCTACAGCATAAGATTCCTCAAGAAAACCCTCACAAAAAAGGCCAGCTCCAACTGCATTCTCCATTGCAAAACCATCAGTATAAATATGGAGCCAGTCATCTTTTGGGTAGTTAGCGTCACCTTCGTGAACTTTAGATCTCGAAGGTGACGGATAGTTAGTGGCGATGGTCTCCAAGGAATAAGCTCTGAGGACCTCTGGTATAGCATCATTTTTCTTTTCAGTTGTGCCAATTGTGAGGTGATAAGTAGGGACTCCACGATTTGGATGAAGTCCATTACAGAAAGGTTGACAAGAATTAGGAGTCAGATTGTAATTATTCATGAGCTCCTCAGTCCTTGACAAAAAAGGCGAGTGAGTTTTTAATCTCAAGTTAAAAGGGATATAGATCTGCCAGCGATGTAAGTCAAGGCCCTTGCATTTTCCATATAGCTTCAAGAGCTGTTTCTCCCTTCTTAACTTCAAAGGTTCAATATTCGTTTGAATCTCCATAGCAGTGATAGGGGTAGACCCAGCTCCACCAGCTATAAGTCTAAGAGCTTTGTTTTGTGCTAAATCGACTATTTTAGAGCAGGCATTTGATGCTGTGGCGATAAGCTCTCCTCCATACTCTAAGACAGGTCTAACATAAGTCTTATAGGTAGTCGACAAAGTATCAGCCGAGGAGCCCCAAATTATAGTAGACAGTTATAGTAGAGACAGTTATAGTAGAGAATATCTCTACTATAACTGTCCTCGCACATCAAAATTAGGTTAAGTTATTACTTTCCCTATATACATAATGTATAAAGAAAGTATTGTGACGGGGTCGAAAATTCGAATTCGAGTTTTCGACGGGAGAGCACGTTTCAAACATCCCTGATCACGAATCAAGCATTTTTGAGGTGAAGTCTGTGTGTATGTGTCAGTGAATCTTTGGAGACGATAACTGACGAATGAATGGACCGGTTCGAACGAAATTTGGTACAAAAATCACAATCCGTAAACACTGGAAGCCTATTGTTTTTATACGTAAACGAATCTTCAGAACCCCTCTAAATTTGAGAGGGAAATTTTGAAAAAATCGTCAAAAAATCAAAACCATTAATAAAGTTGCTCAAATAGATATTTCTTATGTAATTTTTTATTAGAAAACGATTGACATAAATTTTAAAACGCTAACATGAACCTTTCTCGAGATATTGCACATTTTTCAAAAAAATTATCAAAAAGTCATATAAAATAAAAAAAAAATATTTCCTATTGAGAAACATGTTCACTTTTCATATGTAATACCATGCGATAAATTTGGTGACATCATTTTCGTGGAACTAGCTCGTTCCATTCATGAAAAAAGATACTTTGAATAATACTTGTGTATTTGAATGCCAATAGTCTGCTGTAATTATATATATATCCAATAGTCTGCTTGTAAATTATCTGCTGTAAGAATAACTTATCTCCGTACATAACGCTTGGCGATATTTTGGTGACGAATTTGGCGGAATGTCGCCAACTTGGCGACATTTTTAATTGTTGCCAAATTAACAAAAATCTCGCCAAATGGATAAAAATGAAGCTAAATCAATGAAAATGATGACTAATTGAAGAAAATTCAATATCTTGGAAAGAATATAAGTATCTACTATAAGAATAAAAAAATTTTTAACTGTAAAAAGAGTAAATTCATTGCATTATATAAGAAAAGTCATGTGTTGCCCACATCAGATTTTTTTTACTGTAAAAGTAGTAAATTCATTGCATTATATAAGGAAAGTCATGTATTGCCCACATCTGATTTTTTTACTAGTTTACACGGTTCTACAGTCAATTTATAAAACATGGAAGTTTAAGTATATTGATTAGAATTGGGGATTTTACAATTGGTTTTTATTTACCTCACAATTATTTTTATTTTCGTTAATTTAGACTTTTGGTCGTTATCCACATCCAGGAACTGATAGTTTGCCGCCCCGAGGCAACCCTTCACCCTCCCTCCCCCGCCCGGTAGATTAACTCAAATTGTAATTATTGCTTTTAAATTTCTATTTAACACTCCTTTACAATTGTTTTACCTTGTGATAGATACGTCATGGTTTATCATTTTGATTTTAAACTGTGGCGCTTGATCGCCAGTTTTTGAAAATCGCTATGAAAATTATATATTATGATAATACTATATACTGACACATGTGCACAACTCTAATGACAAACGTAACTTTATTATAATCCCCATCTCATATAGCTTTTGAATTAAAATCAGCCATTCTCAAAGGGACTTTGAGGACGACTGATTTTAATTCTAAAGCGATATATGATGATGAAGATTGGGAGGGTTGTAATATAGTTACTTTTGTCATGACAACTTCAGACCACATCTGTAATAACATCTAGCAACCCACCAATCAGCACCCTCTGCAGAGCTGAGTACCCCAGCAATTCTCTGCATATGATATATATAGAACCAACTAACATATTGCTATTTTCGATGAAGGGGTAAGTGCCTCTGGCACAGGGATCCCGTAAGGATGCTGTTGTTGTTGTTACCCAGGCCGTCCGACCTACCAGAAAGGTGTAAGGTAACTGTTTGGACGGCCGGGAAGTGCCACCCAATTTAGACCGGAACCCAGTGGGGGAGGTTGGCACAGGGATCCCGTAAGGATGCGTCTTGACTTGGCTTTTGTCATTAAGGTTTTGCACAGGTGACCATACAGACTAACGCTTGGATAGACAGCGAAATTTAATTCAAAATAGAAATTACCTAAAAAAACATGCCTCCCTAGGCAATTGCCTACGTTGCCTTTGCCACAATCCGCCTCTGTCTACACCTCAATTTAGTCTGGAATAACAAGGTTTTACTCTACCTATCTTCTTGTTTAAAGAAAAGAGCTCTGTATCAACACCTCTAACCTCTGACTATCTGGAACATGTTCTACAGCAGCACTGACATTAAATCATACATTTCGAAAGCGGGCAAAATTTCCCACTTGCAAATGATGTATTACTCTTTGACAAAGCGGCTGCGATGCACGAGAAGGCAAGTTTTATTAAATTTAGATCAACGAATTCGATTAAATCGGTAAACATAAATGCAATGCATCAGTTAAATAATGGCAGCATTGTTTTCTGACCGCAGCCATTTAGAACATTCGTTTGTGTCCATGTGGTGACGGTTATGGTCTAATGGCCAATGTCTCGTGAGAGTTAATCGTTGAGAATCTACTGAGTTTGCTTCGACAGCAACAGGAAGTCCACGTGATTACCATAAGCTTTTGGATTAGAGCAAAGCAGGAAAGCTGCAGATTTATTTCATAATCGAGCGAAACAGGGAGTTCCTTCTTGCCGACATTGAGCAAGGAATACTTTTTTATTTTTCTAGATATCTTAAATTCTATTCGGAAGTAAACGCTAATACAATTTCTACTGACATATTACTCAATTTCTGACTATGTTAAATATTTATAGATTTCTTGTCGTGTATGAAACATAAATTAACTAACATTCCAAACTACCAATGTAATGAGTGGTACAATAAATGATTCGGGGTGTAATGCCGTCACACTCTAGAAGAAAACCCGAAAATATACTTTTGCACTCATATCTTTACAACTCTTACAAAATCAAGTTATGAGGGGGGGGTGTAAAAAAAATGCATTATCGTTCAAACATAATATGTTTATTATATACGGACTTTCATTTGCTGTTTGATGCAAAACATGCATCTGAAATGCATCAGCACCAATAAATCTACCAATACAAAAAATCTGATGTGGGCAGCACATAACTTTCTCTACGTAATGCAATGAATTTACTTCTTTCACAGTAAAACATGATGTATAAGATCCACTGACCAATGTTTTATACGTTAAATTATTTTGCGCTTTTCCGGATGACAACATGTAAAACTATTGCGAAGTACCCAATTAACTCATTTCGCACAATTTTAATTTGAAAATTATCAATATTAATAACATCCACGATAAGCAATAAGGTCCATACATTAAAATATTTTAATAATTAATTCATCAGTTTGGCGTCGATTAGGCTAATTTAGAGTCATTTTTGCAATTTTGACGATGTTTTTCCATTTGGCACCATTATAAGAAAAAGTTGGCGATATTTCGTCAAATTATTAGCCAAATTTATCACCAAGACAGACTGAGAGTAGAGCTTATCTTATCTTAAACTAGAACGAATTATTCGGCGTTACCGGGATCGTAAATAAACTCCCGCTACTTAAATAATACATTTACAGATAGCACAACTCAATTTTCTTTAAATCCTAAATACACGCTCCATGCAAAGTAAGAATTAGCTGGAGTGCGGTTCCACTCAACTTTCTTATGCGAAAATTCATTTTTAAGTAGCTTGTGAATTTCTTTTCCTGCATATTTTACAAAAAGAAAAAAAAAATTGTAAAATCTGATTTGTAGGTCCAAATGTTCACAATTATAGCATTTTACCCTTCATTTCAAAGAGCTTGGAAAAATTTTCCGCTTGATGCGAAAGATTGTACTCCATCGGGGAGGATGTAACATACACCCCCCCCCCCACCCCCCCACCCCCCCCCCCCCACCCCCAAGGGAGCTAATGACGTCGCGAACACAATTGTTTTTCCGCGGCTATTCTTCCCTACAATGACTGACATTATGAAGTTTCATGATCGTTGAACCATGAATAAGCTTTTCTATGCATGATTATGTAAAATTTTGTCTTGTTTTTGCCATGTTAAGAAAATATAAAATTTTGAAACTTTTACTCGAATTTCAAAAAATTCTATCCAGTTCTAGATTTTCCGATAGGAAAGCTGAATATAAAGTTTCGTGAAAATCCGTTAATATTTGTGGCAGCTGTCGTTTCCACAGGGCAGACGCACATCACTTTAAAAATAAAGCAACTGTGTTCAGGAGGTCCTAAAACATATATTGATATCAAAATCTCGAGATCGAAAATTTTCGTGAAAACAGTACTTTCTCTATACTTCATATGAGAAAATAAAAATAATAAAAGGTTCAAAACCTCTAAGAAAGAGGGAACCTGGCAGTAGATTGTGACAGTAGCCATTAAGTCGTATCGGTAGTTAGAAATTAGCTGATTTTAGACATTAAAAATTCGTTTCACAAAATCTAATTAAAATTTTGAAAAAAAAAAAAAAAAATTCGGAGGGCATTAGTTCAGGTGTAGATGCCACTCTGTGCAATAGATGCCACTGTCTGAAAAACCTCAGACCTATATGTGCGGTTGAAATCGCGGACAAACAGACAGAAAATAAAGGAAGATTCTTCCTTTATTCTAAATAATAAAGGAAGATGTTTGTGTGTGGGGGGGAGGGGGTCTGTAGCGCTAAATCTAAACGTCGTACGGTCATGAAATTTAGTATACAATTACTTCAGGATCTGAGATGTTATCCCCCCCCCCCCCCCCCCCCCGTGATTTTTTTTTTTTTTAATTCGCATTAGTTTGTAATCATTTTATGTTTTGCACGATTTTAAGCGATTTTCACTCAAATCGGTACCTTAGCGACAAAAATTATTATCACAGAGTTTCCATCATGAGACACCATCGGAAATATCGAACACCGTTCTTTCCAATGACCCAATCTGTAAACAATTCCTTCATATTTATTTATTTTTAAATACATCAGCATTTGCTTTTTTTCTTTAGTCGCATCCAAAATACAAAAATTAGTACAATTATAAAGTTTGGCAAAATGTTACGTGTATATATTATATTCGCATTCTAACAAAAAAAATCATTCTGTGGTTATTTTTCTGTAATTTTTTAAGCAAACGATCCCTCGCGCAATGTTATGGATGTCAGGAGAATAATTTTTCTCTCTTCTGCAGTCAGTTGTAAGCCACAGCGCATGCGCTTAATGCAGGAAAGAATTCCGTTTTGAATATTTTTACTTGTTTTATATACATAGTATAATGTATAAGAAAGTATTGTGACGGGATCGAAAATTAGAATTCAAGTTTTCAACGGGAGAGCACGCTTCAAGCATCCCTGAATATGAATCAAACGTTTTTGAGGTGATGTCTCTTTGTGTGTGTATGTGTCAGTGAGTCTGTGGAGACGATATCTCACGAACGAATGGAGCGATTCGAACGAAATTTGATACAAAAGTTACCCGTGAATACTGGAAACCTATTGTTTTTAAACGCAATCGAATGTTCAGAACTCCCCCTAAATTTTCGAGTGAAAATTTGAAAAAATCATAAAAAAAAATAACTTTAATAAAGTTGCACAAATTGTCATTTCTTATGTAATTTTTCATTAGAAAATGGTTGACATAAACTTTAGAACGCTAGCATGAACCGTTCTTGAGATATTGCACATTTTTCAAATAAATTTATCAAAAAACCACATAAAATAAAAGAAAATTATTAACTATTGTTGTTGTTGAAACCCAGACCATCCGACCTACCAGAAAGGTGTAAGGTAACTATTGTGAAATTATGTAACTATGTGTGGTTATTAACTATTGTGAAATATGTTCACTTTTCATATGTAATATCATAGGATAAATTAGGTGACATCATTCTGGTGGATCAAGCTCGTTCCATTCATGAGGAAAGATACTTTGGGTAATACTTTTGTGTATTTGTACGCCGTCATTTATCTGCTATAAAAATAACTTGTTTCTCCCTCCATAACATTTGGCGATATTTTGGCGACAAATTTGGCGGAATGTCGCCAACTTGGCGGCTTTTTTAAATGTTCCCAAATTAAAGAATATGTCGCCAAATGGATAAAAATGATGCTAAATCAATTAAAATGACGACTAATTGACGAAAAATCAATATCTTGGAAAGAATATAAGAATCTACTATAAGAATAACGTATTTTTCCGCCCGTAACATTTGGTAAAATTTTGGTGACGAATTCGTCAGAATATCTTCAACTTGGTAACTTTTTAAATGTTGCCAAATTGATGAAACTGATGCTAAATCAATGAAATGAAAACTAATTGATGAAAATTCAATATCTGACAAAGAGAACATAAGAATACACTATAAGAATAACCCATTTGTAGGTCCGTCTGTCCATAACGCTTGGCGAGAAATTTAGCGGAACGTCGGCAACTTGGCGATTTTCATAAATGTTGCCAAAATGACAAAAATGTCGCCAAATTGATAAAAAAAATGCAGCCAAATGAGAAGTAATGTTTCGTTCCGTCATATGACGGGCATACCTTCTAGAAATGCTCTTCTTTCCATTTGTCTGTAACACTTAGTGATGCATTTGACAAACTTGGCAAACAATCTAGCGAAGTATCGCCAATTTGACGATATTTCGCCCCAGATTGGCGAAAATATTGTCAAAATTTAAAAAATGATACTAAATTAATGAAAATGAAACTTAATGGATGAATTAATTATTAAAATATTTAATATATGGACTATATCGCTTATTGAGGATGCTATCAATATTGATAATTGTTTATTTAGAGTTCCGCGAAATATAAGTTAATTGAATAGTTTTACATGTAAATCGCCACGGATAGTTTTACGGAAAATCGCCAAATGTACAACACAACGTTAAAAACAAAGTACCGTGAATCTTATATATTATTTTTTGACTGTAAAAAAAGTAAATTCATTGCATTATATAAGGAAAGTCATGTGCTGCCCACATCTTATTTTTTTATTTGTATTTATTTATTTTGCTTTGCAGATAGAGTGCGCGTGGGAATTTAGAGCCGGTTTAGGATTTGAATACTGTAGTAGTGTTATCTGTAAATGTATAATTTAAATATCGGACGCTTGTTTATGACCCGGACAATTCGTTCTAGTTTACAAATAAATGACTATTGGCAAATTGTTGGGCGTAAACATACAAAACCATTACACAAGGTATCTTCTCTCGTGAACGGAACGATCTAAGTCCACAAGAATGATGTTAACAAATTTGTAGCATAATATTACATATAAAAAGTAAACATATTTCCCAATAGTTGATATTTTTGTAATTTTATGTAATAATTTTGATAAATTTATTGAAAAACGTGCAATATTTCCAAAAACGATTCGTGATAACGTTCTAAAGTTTGTATTATTCGTTTTCTAATGAAAAATTACATAAATAATCATTTATGTAGCATTATGGAAGGTTCTGATCTTTTAATAAATTCCGAACATTCGACAGCGTTTTTAAAATCAATAGGGTTCAGTATTCAGCGCTTGTAATATTTATCTGTACCAAATTTCATTCGTTCTCCATTCTTTCGTGAGATACATGCATCCACAGACTCACGGGTGGACGCACATACACATACGAACATACACTAATAAACAAACTCACATATACATACACATATACTAGCATACATATACACACATACATACACACATTAACCACACACACTAGCATGCATATACACACATGCATACACACATTAACCACACACACTAGCATACATATACACATGCATGCATACACACACAAATACACACATACACAGATATAGATTCGAAATTTCCCATACATTATACTATACATATAGGGTAAGTAAAATCAACTGCAAACATTTAGAGATGCTTTTCTACACGGGCACGTTCTTTTCTACTGTCACTACATAGCAGTGGCGTAGCATCTATAGAAGCTTAAAAGTTCAGCCTCCCCAATTTGAACTCTAGTTTAAGAAATTATTTAAACATTTTTGTTTATTTTATTTTTTGAATAAGTTTGGGAATGTATACGTATATTTTAAAAAATGGTTACACTTTATTTGCTTAAAGTAACACGTTTTAAAGTATTTTTTCCCATTAAAACGCATCTTTTAAAGCGTCGTAGGCTCAAATATTCAAGCCTACGAAGTGAATAACGATTAGCATGATAATGAAACTTTCTGTCTCTTCCGTGACTGATTGTGGCGTGTAACGGGTTTGTAAAAGCTATCCTTCAAGAAGGCGTGGCTATTGCTTTTCCTTTTGCAAACGACAATGATTGGATGTGAGAAGTGGCGTTTCTCAATGACATGAGCAGACATGATGGTTGTTGTTGTTGAAACCCAGACCGTCCGACCTACCAGAAAGGTGTAAGGTAACTGTTTGGACGGTCGGGAAGTAGACATGATGGTTGTGAATGGGTTCGCCATTTTGAGTCAAGAGAAGTGCTATTTTTGCAGAAAATAATAACTTTTTGTAATGCTAAATAATTTGAGCCATTTTTTATGAATAACTTGACATTCACCTAACTTTAAACAAAATCAGAACAAAGAAATACACTAATAATGACTGCTATTTAAACTTATAGTTAGTAAGTGAAGTAGTCTTTGGCATCAATAGTGCAGGGTGATTATAATTAAAGTTCCCGGTTTGAAAATGGTCTCAAATAAAAAGCACTGGTCAGAATGATTTGAAATTTTGCGTGAACACTCGTGGAGCAATGGAATTTTGTTTGTTGAAGAAAAAAGCAGTAGTTCAAAAAGTCGCCGCTAGGAGAATAATTGGCGCTTTACTACACTAGAATGCAATACAAAAGTAATAAGCGTTGACTTACTCATTGGCTAATTACGTAATAAATGTTCAATATGCTGTCCTTCGCATTCTGAAACAAGCTGAAAGCGCAAAATAGCGTGTTCAACAGATTTGAGCGTTTCTGTAGAGATGTTGTGAATGTGATGCGTGATGCTAGCTTTAAGTTCCGCTAAATTGGTAATGTGTCCATTAAACACCACATTTTTCAGATGCTCCCAAAGTCAAAAATCACATTTGAGATTAGGGGAATGTGCTGGCCACCTTACAGGAAAATGGCGGCTGATAATTCTGTCATCTCCAAAATGACTGCGAAGTAGCCGCTACACTGGTTTTGCGATATGTGGTGGAGCCCCATCCTGCATGGAAATAGTGTTATCGATACACTGACGCTCTTGCAGTGTGGGTATAACGTGACTTTTCAAAAGACGTTCATATCGATGGCCATTGACAGAACATGTGAAGGGGGCCATGAGGACCAACTTCCTCAAAAAAGAAAGGCCCTATAATAAACGCTGTGGTAATTCGCACCACACAGTGACTTTGGGGGAGTGAAGAGGTACCTGGCGTAGTTCCTGTGGATTTTCGGTTGCCCAGATTCTGCAATTTTAAGTATTAACAGTTCCGTGGAGATGGGAGTGTGCTTCGTCAGTCCACAAAACGTCCCAGGGCCATTCAACGTCCACTTGTATCCGAGCCAGAAATTGCAGTGCGAACATTTCACGTGCAACATTGTCCGTAGGTAGCAACTGTTGAACATGGGTCAGTTTGTAAGGATAAAATTTCAAAATGTGTTTCAAAATTTTTTGCACCGTACTGGAGGGTACGTCTAATGATAGGGCAATTCCAAGTGTACTCGTAGATGCATTAGCGTTACGCTCTTCTTCTAACGCTGTAGCTACGTCTTCCACTATCTCTCCATCGACTGCTTTCCGTCCCCTACCAGGTTTGATGGCCAAAGAGCCAGTCTCTTCAAATTTTAAAATCATTTTGCATAAGCTTTTGCCACACAGAGGACCAGATTTTAACTTTTTTAACGTTCTGAACTTTCTAAGAGCTACTAAACAAGAGCTGTTATTCTCATAAAACAATTTGACAAGAAGAGCACGATCTTTTAATGATAGAGTCATTGCGACAGAACAATAGAGATTTTTCATTAAGTTATGAGAAACAAGTTCCGCTCTTCCTTTTTTATAGCAAACGTTTATTGCAACGTCACTGTCTCATGAAAATTTGCAGCAGCATTTGAAGAGCAATTATGCAAAGCAAGTTAAATCCACTTTTTGTGAAAAAAGATACGGCTTACATTTGCTTAGAATTTAACGTTTCAATGGATGAAATTTTTTTTTTCATTACTTGCATGCATATGATGATGAAAGATCGACTTTTAATTTATTCGAAGGACAGCATATTGAACATTTATTACGTCATTAGCCAATGAGTAAGTCAACGTTTATTACTTTTGTATTGCCTTCTAGTGTAATAAAGCGCCAATTATCCGCCTAGCGGCGACTTTTTGAACTACTGTTTTATTCTTCACCAAGCAAAATTCCATTGCTCCACGAGTGTTCACGCAAAATTTCAAATCATTCTGACCAGTGCTTTTTATTTGAGACCATTTTCAAACAGAGAACTTTAATTATAATCACCCTGTATATCTACATATTTAACATGACGGTTGCAAAGGTTGATCTAATTTAGATATATGAAAACATTTAAAATGTATATCTTGTATGTATGTATCTTATATCGGTAACATTTTAAAATTTCGTGCATTTCATGCACTTTTTGCATTTTTATGCTACATTATACAATATTACTCATCAAAAGAATAAGAGCGAATTCAAATATAAATCTCACTTGTAATAACAGCCAAAACCTTTCTAATTTAAAACGCCAAACGCTTAGCCTCCCCAATCAAAATTCTTACCCTACGCTACTGCTACATAGATAATATATTTATGTCTAAGTGATCCAAAGCTACGAAATTATGTGCACAGTGATAGTCCAAGCCAGATCCCGAAATACCTCGGGGCGATATTTTTACTTTCCTTATATACATATAATGTATAAGGAAAATATTGTGACGGGGTCGAAAATTCGAATTCAAGTTTTCGACGCCAGAGCATTTTCAAGTATCCCTGAACACGAATTAGACGTTTTTGAGGTGATGTCTGTGTGTGTGTGTGTGTCAGTGAGTCTGTGAGAAATCTCACGAACGAATGAAGCGATTCCAACAAAATTTGGTACAAAAATCACAATCCGTGAATACTGGAAGCCTATTGTTTTTACACACACACGAATGTTCAGAACCCACCTAAATTTTGAAATGAAATTTTGAAAAAATCATCAAAAAATTAAAACTTTCAACATAATTACGTAAATAATCAGTTCTTATGTGATTTTTCATTAGAAAACGATTGATGACAACTTTAGAAAGCTAGCATGAACCGTTCTCGAGATATTGCGCATTTTTCAAATAAATTTATCAAAAAACCATATAAAATTCATAAAAAGTATTAACTATTGTGAAATTTGTTCACTTTTCATAAGTAATATTATGCCATAAATTTATTATTATCATTCTCGTAGATCTAGCTCGTTCCATTCACGAGAGAAGACACTTTGGGTAATCATATTCTAATTTGACGCCATTAGTCGTTTATCTACTATAGGAATAACCTAGTTCTGCATCCACAAAGTTTGGCGACAAATTTGGCTGAATATCGCCAACTGGCGAGTTTTTTAAATGCTCCCAAATTGACGAAAATATCGCCATATTGATAAAAAATATCACCAAATTGATAAAAATGACGCTAAATCAATAAAAATGAAGACTGATGAAAGTTCAATACCTTGGAAAGAATATAAGAATCTACTAGAAGAGAAGATACTTTGGGTAATAGTTTTGTATTTGGACGCCATTAGTCCTCTATCGACTTTAAAAATAACCTATTTCTCCGAGTAAAACGCTTGACGAAAATTTGGCGATGAATTTGGCGGAATATCGCCAACTTCGCAAGTTTTTAAATGTCGCCAAATTAATAAAAAAAACGGCGCCAAATTGATAAAAATGACGCTAAATCAAGGAAATTGGCAACTAATTGATGAAAAATCAATATTTTGGAAAGAACATAATAACCTATTTCTCCGTCTGTAACACTTGGCGAAATTCTAACGACGAATTTTGGCGGCAAATCGCCAACTTGGCGATTTTTTTTTTATTGTTGCCAAATTGAAAAGAATATTATCAAATT
This sequence comes from Amaurobius ferox, assembly GCA_951213105.1. Lineage (NCBI taxonomy): Eukaryota > Metazoa > Arthropoda > Arachnida > Araneae > Amaurobiidae > Amaurobius > Amaurobius ferox. The sequence continues at coordinate 101,976,723 of OX578145.1, read as the reverse complement.
GATAAAATGTCGCCAAATTGATAAAAATGATGCCAAATGGGATGCAATATTTTGCAAATTTTTAACTCCGTCATATGATGTGCATACATTTTATTATCTTGGCGATATTTTTCCTCACATTGACAAAGATATCGTCAAAATTGCAAAAATGACACCAAGTTAATGAAAATGACGCCTAATTGATGAATTTATTATTAAAATATTTAAATATATGCACTATATTGCTTTAACAATTATCAATATTGATAATTGTTGATTTAGAGTTGAGTAAAATATAAATTAATTAGGTACGAAATAGTTTTACATGTTGTCATCCGGAAAAAAGCCAAATGTACAATTTAACGTTACAAACACTGTGCCGTGGATTTTTTCATCACTTTTTCACCATTAAAGAAGTAAATTCATTGCATTATATAAGAAAAGTCAAGTGCCACACCAGATTTTTTTTTTTTTAATTCAAACATGTTTTACAGTTAATGTTGAAGTGCAATTTTGAGCAATTTACACAAGGATCGGTTCCTTAGCTATCGAAAATATTATACACTATCGTCCAAAAGCGGCAACAAATTCGACATAACATTAAAAGTTATGCTTTGATTGACTCTAGATTTCAGAAGTAAATAATATATTCATGAGTATAATAAAATGAACTTGAAGGAAATACATTTAGCTTTATTTTTTACCTATTTAGTACTTACTTCACAAATAGTACATTCGGAAAAGTTTTGTACGCTGAGTAAACAAACCAAACAAGCCTTAATATGGGATGTGATCTCTTGACTAGCTTCGCATGACACTAGCTTCGCATCAATGTTTCATTCTAAGGCTCCTATATACTCCTACATAGTATTTAGGAGCCCTATTTCATACTTTCAATCAGGTGATCCAGTGCAGCAAAGGGCAATAACTGTCATTCCTGTCGTAAAGGGGATAAAGATAGCTCTTGAAGAGTAGTTGGCGTGGGGTAGACGGGTAGAAACGAATCTTCCAAGTGCATCCCAAAGATTTCCAATGGGATTGAGGTCCGGAGAATACGCTGTCCACTGCCTACGAGCAATACCTTCGGTCTCAATGTGCTCGTCCACCAGCCCTGCTCTGTATGATCGAACGTTAAAGTTCACCAAAAGAAAATCTGGACCCACTGCAGCAACATAGAGTCTCAGAAAGGGTTCAAGTACTTGATCCCGATACCTTTCCGCCATCACAATACACCCTGTGAACACGTGTAGGTCGGTGTGATATCCTAAAGAAAATTCAGCCTATTCCATAACACTACCACAACTAAGGATGTGGTGTTCAAAGATGTCATTGAGCTGGTTGCGTGTTCCTCGTTCTCTCCGGACCCTTACCATACACGTTTATTGACTGAATCTAGGGCAAATCGTGACTCATACGTGAAGAGTACATTAAACCAATGCGCTTCTGTCCAAGTCGGATGCTGACGACACCACTTTTATTGTGCTCCCCTGGCCTTAGCGCTTACAGGAACACAAACTCATAGAACTCGGGCATAGAGTACTTTGACATGCAGCCTTCGTCTCGCAGTACTGGAGTATATCGACTTTCCTATTGTTATGGTAGCCATTGATCAGAAAGCTTGTGCGATCGCTCGGCAATTGTGTTTGGCCAGTAATGCGCTGTACTGGTCATCAAAGGATGTTATAACCCTAGGATGATCTGGAATGGGTCATCGAATGACTGTTCCACTTGTTTTCTAAAACAAGAAATGGCAGAACGGTCCACAATTGGACTGCCTCAATTCAAGCCTCCCAACAACCCGCCAGCGTTAAGAATCTCCGTATTCTTTACATCATAACAAAGCTAATCTAATCCAAAATCAACCCTAACATCGAAAATTTTTCTTTGAACATTGAAACTCTTAGGCGCAAACAAGTCGTTTACACCCTACGCCTAATTTTTATATTGTTTAAGGACTTTTATATTGTTCACTAATTTTTATATTCTTCGCTATTGGATATATCATTTGATATCTGAATATCCCCATCAACGGCAACAGTAAGTTTCATCCAATAAAATCCACGTATGCTTTCGCTATTTGAGAATTTACATCGTGTGCTTAACTTTTGGAAAACGGAGGCTTAAGAGTTTTTATCTTAAAACCATCGAAAAATGTTCTTTCCAACAAACTGACCGAATCGGTATAGGACAATTCCTTCATATTAAAAAAAAATTAAAATACATCAAATCAAAATAACACGTAATTTAGTGCATTTAATTTTAATTTCCATGCATCAGAGAATTGATGATTTACAAGATTCTAACTTTTGCCGTGACTGTGAAGTGAAAGTTTCCTATTCTATAATATATGTTTTTAATTACCCTATTTCCGAATTTTTAGGAGGGTCTATTATAAGTTGCGATTTTCCATGAACGCTCGCCCAAAATTAAATTCTCCCGCGTTAATGCCGTCACAACTGGCGACGCGTCCGTTGACAGGACAGGAGCAGTGAATATTTTTTATAGTCGTTGTTAAATTCCGTTATACAATTTACATGGTTGCGCATGGAAAAAATGGAGCAAGGGAATCATTTTTGTTCAAAACAGTTATTTCGGAAATTGAATGGTGTTGCATGTATCTGTATTATTTAGGTGTTGAACGCTTATTTAGAACCCTGGCGACACCAGGTATAGTTTTAGTGTATTATAGTACAAGGAAAGTATTCTGACGGGATTAAAAAGTCGAATTTCAATTTTTAAAAGATTTACATATTTTGATCGTCACTGAATTCGAATGTCTTTGAAGTGACGTCCAGGGCTGCCATACAAGTCTCCCCCCCCCCCATGCAAGCTTTATCACGGGCCCCCTTCCATATTTGGGTTTTGTGTGTGCGAACTTTTTATATCTTCTCCAGCCACAAAATGAAAATATTGGGATCCGGGCCGTCACCCCTCCTACTGTAGTCGTATTTGCCCCCTCCCCCCTTAATTATGGCCGGACCTGTTCTGTCTATGTACGTATGCGAGAGCGATATCTCACGAACGAATAGTTTGTTTCGAATGGCATTTAATACGATTAATCAGTGAATCCATGAACCTTATTAATTAAAAACGCGGTAGAAGATTCGAAGCCTCCCCCCCCCCCCCCTCAAAAAAAAAATATCGAATGTTTTTTTTTTAATTATAAAAGAATCAGAAACGTCAATTATATTAAATATACAATCTGTGTATGTAATTCATCATAAAATGAATGGCACTCATTTCAGAATGTTGGCATGAGCTGTTCTCGAGATATTACACGGTTTTTAGAATACGCTTATCAAAAGTTTTGTACACCATGCAAAAAATACACTTTCTTTGAACTGATTAGCATGTTTATAATCTATTATGTATCTCGTATATTGCTTTTTATCAATTTTTTCATCTACTATATTGGAAGTTCTTGACCTACACCATAGAGTAGAGAGCGTGAGCCAAAATTTTAAACTTATCCGATCCGGCCAGGGCCAAGCAGGAACCTCTAGGCAAAAATGAACTTTGGGCCCTCCATGGCGCTTTTATGGTGGGAAAAGGTACACTGAGCAAGGAAGATGGCTCCCCAGAGCCTTCAGCATTTGTTTATTTTGCCTGTGGTAAAAACGGATATTTCGTAATCTAAAGACCAGTCCGGCCTGTGCAAAAATCACGGAGTGCCAACCTGAACTATCGTTTTTAAATTATATACTCGTATAATCTTGCATTGTCAAAACATTGGTTTCGTTTGGTCCAACCTGAAATGTTAATTCTCAGTCCGGATAGGTCCGAAACTTTCAAAGAATAATGTGACCCAATCTGGTCTATGGGTTGGGTGCTAGGGTAGGCGTATGTCCATGGACCAGGCAAACTTAAGTTAGTGGATCTGCGGGACTACAAAAATTAACATTTAGTTCAACTTAAAATGCTAATTCTCAGCCGGGGCCGGCCCGATATTTTAAGAGTAATGTGGTCCCTCTAGCCTGTAGGTCGTGGTAAGCTTAATGGCCAGGCAGTCCATGTCGACCTACACTGAGTTTAAGTTGGATCTGCATGTACAGGGATGTCATTCCCCTTCCCGGCCGTTCATTCAACTGCTCCATATCCATCGAGTAAGCTGGACGATCTGGGTTCTCAGGAATGTCATTCCCAGTTGTTGAATCAATGCAGAAATTAAAATGTATTTGTGTACACAACCCTTGAAACACAATTTGCTACAAACATAATGTGGAAGACCCAGACCACTCGACTGACCCGAGAGTTTGCAGTAGTCATTTGAGTGGCCGGGAAAGTACAAACATAATGTGCAAACATAATGTGAATTAGCTGAGCATTTAACTGCTGTTTTATTGCATCTGAATGTCGTTTAGTAATCTTGTAAGATAGTGACCGAATTATTCACTTTGTATTATTCCTGTTTACAGTTATTAGTACTTTTAAATAAAAGTGTTAGTTATACAGAAATTTGAACTCATTCTTGTATCCTGAGAGTACACCCACGATTCCAAAGGATATGTGATGCCGTAAAAATACTTTTAATTTTATGAAATATTGTATATTTTTTATGTACTGTTTGCATTTGAATATACTATGTATTTTTAAAAGGTCTTATATATTTTACTTAAAAACCAATTTGCTGAAACAAAACATAAAAAGTTATTTTTAAAAGTAGATTTACCTTTCTTGGATTTTATGTCTGAAAATTTTGCCCTTTTATAATGCGTAGTCACATTTTATGCATAATCATTTTATGTTTAACATTGTTTACAGCATAACAAATTTGATAACCTGATAAAAAAAATTCTGAAATTTACACAAATTTACTATTTATGATCTAAACAAGTTTAATAAATTTAACAGTGTATCCAAATTTATTAATGCATAACATTTTAGTATACAAAACTTAACGTAAACAAAACTAAAATTTACTTTATATACAAATTATGCTCGCATAATTTACACAAGATATAGTCACTAAAACTAACTTCATTTTAGAATCCATTTCAAATTACTTTAGAATATTTATATTTAATTTAAATGCTATAACAATATTTCTCAAAAATGTACATGCACAGTATGAGCATGGCAAATATGCGACAAAATCAAAATCATTTTAAAATTCTCTTATCAAAAATGTGTTTATGCCGAATTTAGCCATAAAAATTACATTTTTTTTTTCAACTGTACAAACAGATTCTATAGATTGCATTAGTTAATAGTAAATATAACATTTTCTAATTCCGGAAATCGCATTAACCTTAAATTTGACATGATTAAAAAAAAAAATTATTTTTCAAAATGTTCATGTGTTCTATGTTTGACTGGCATGGTCTTATTTCCTAAAAAATTGTAGGAACATCTCTTATACATGCAAAAACTCTTTATATCAATATATGTCATAGTTTCAGAGAAAAAGAAGCTAAAAGGAATTTGCCTAACAGATGGTGGAGATGTCACTATATGCAACCTATAGAGAGTTGGTGTCAGTGAGAGAATAAAACACCTTAAATATACAGAACCCGCTCGCCTAAAGGGGATACTTCCAAAGCTAGGCCTGCACATCTATTGCAGGTACTAACATTTGCAAACTGGTATTGAGGGTTTTAATTCTCTTCAGCATAGAATAATCAATACTTTCAATGACAGCAAGAAAACTTACTATATGCCACAATTTTTCAAACCTCTGTGGAAACAGACATTTAGTCTTGCTACACAATTGTAATCAAATTTCAAATCAATCATCAAAATTAAGTTCACCACTTCCATTTACAATTTTTTTGAAAAATATTGCAAAAACTTATATTTTTTTATTGCATCTTTAAATAAAAGAAACTGAAATAAAACATAATATAAAGGATTTTTTAAAATTTTAATTTGTTGAAAAAAGCACGTTATTTTGATATCTGGGAAATGCCTTGATGTTAGCCTAAGTGGTGAAGGAGTAATGCTGGGTCTTCCATATGTTGCAGAAAACTCATCAGAATGATTTTCTGTAATTATAATTTTTCGACACATTCCATTCTATATTGTAGATGTGTTTGTTTCCCTCCTGCTTTAGAGTACAAAATGTAGGAATTCCATAGAGCTAAATCCACTAAATGCAAAAAGATCTTCATTTTAATACTTCTTTCCTCGTTTTCTTTGTGTACAATAATCAGTTGAATGCTGATCCACTTTACCAACACAACCCATTTTGTCATTGTATTTGTTGTTGTTGAAACCCAGACCGTCCGACCTACCAGAAAGGTGTAAGGTAACAGTTTGGACGGTCGGGAAGTGCCACCCAATTTAGACCGGAACCCAGTGGGGAAGGCATCCACAGGGACCGTACCCTCCTTCTCCTACCACCAACCTCTCGGAAGGACTTTCGGACCCACATGTTTAACGGGATCGTACTCCGCATGAACACAACGGCAGTTTTAGCAGTGGCTGGAATCGAACCAGGGCCTACCGAGTGCAACTCCAGCGCGCTAACCAATGGGCTACCGCGCCCGTCATTGTATTTGTGCCATTCCAACATCCGTCATTGTATTTGTGTCATTCCAATGAGCCTGCAAACAAAACTTGGTTAATCGGTGCAGGAATACTCATTTATCCCTCAATTACCTTCAGTCCGCATTAAATTGCGTCGATACCAATCATACAATCATATCGAAAAAAATTCTATTCCCGAGTTTTCCAGGGAAAACATTTATTTGCAAAATATACTAACAAGAGTTAACTCAGGATAATCAGTGAAGCGGTTAAGCAGCTCAGGTCCAGTTCAGAAAGGTCCATTATAGTCTCATGCAGCTTGAGCTCAATATTTATTAAATTTGATGCTGGCTGTGAACTCAAATCATTAGTACTTTCATAAGAAATATACTTAAATGAATATTATGTACACTAATATTGTAGAGCATTTTTAAAAAATAGAATAAGAATCTGAAGAAAAAAATATATATAGTATTTCATTGATTTTAAGACACCAGTTGATTGTACAAACTATATAGTTTACAGTTCCACTAATAATAAAAATATTGATATGGTGAAATAAGTTAACAAAAAAATTATATTTGAAAAGTTTATATTTGATTTACATATTACTGTGCAGTTTAATACGAATCATGTAGAAATATGTAGAAGGATGCATTTCTTAAACTTGGTTTTTAAATGCAATATTTTTCAGGTTTTACAAGGGAGCTATAATTATTCTTTGAACAATTAAATTTGTGCATCCTCAGAAGATATATAAAGTAATATATATTAATTCCTAATCATCCAACTATTTGTCAGTCATGCCTTTTTTAAGCACTTCCTGAACAGATAGACTTGAATTTTTCAAAAATGTTCATTTGAAGGGGAACGCCACACCAAAACATCCAAAATGCAAAATGATAAAAAAATGTACTTTGAAATGTGTTAGAAGCAAGAAATTTTGGTGCAAGGTAGATTGCTCAATTAGAAGATGTACAATTTCACTTTTCCAATATTTGTTACTTTTAAAGTGCTGCATACCAAAAAATTAGATTTGATGAATAAATGAGATATGTCTTCTTTTAAGAGAGATTTAAAATTTGGCACATGTGTAAATAATCCAATAAGACACCTGGGAAAAAAAATTATTCTAAAATTTAAATTTGAGGGTGAGGGTGCTTCACACCAAAATAGTTAAAATATCAACATTGAACTGTTTGGAAAATAACACTTAGCTGTGAAAAAGGAACTTAAATTTTGGTAACATGATAGATTCTATGATGGGAAAAAAATAAGAAAATTATTATGTTACCTTATTTAGAATTTTAGAGATTACGAACACCGCGAAACAGCAAATTAATGAGGAATACACACTCTTTGAAATTTCATGCATAATTTCAACAATTCCCATTGTTCAGAATTTGTTTATTGTGGAACCTTGAATATTCTATGGGTATTCAGCTAGTTACTTTTTATTTTTGTTTAAATCTTAACATACTTTAGGAAATAGATAATAATTTGAAATTTTAGAAAATAGTTATTAAAGTGATTTAAAAAAAAAGGGGGGGGGGGAGGACTTCAATTTTTCTCAAACTTGTAATACGCAAAATGAAAGTCAGAGTTCATGCTCATACTTGGCAATGAAATTCCCCGAGTTTTCCAAAAGAATTTTTACAAACTTCCATAGTTTGAATCATGACATTTTGTAGTATGTAATAATTTTATGTAGTGAAATAAATTCAGTAACACAAAAATGAGCCAATTTGATAAAAACATGAAATCAAAACTTTAGTTTCAATTAGAATAAGATAAAAGAATCCTTTTAAAAACAGTTTGAATCTTTCAAGACAACAAAATAATAGTTTATTCCAGGCTCAAATAGAATTTTAATAAAAAATTACAATCAGCCATGATATTTGGAGCTGAATTTAAATTCCCTGAGGTACGTGAAAACTGAAAGCTGTAAAAGAAAAAAAACTATTTAATTCAAAATAAAAATTTTATTGAGAACCAATTTAAGAACACAATATAGTTACATAAATTTCAGTCAATAAGACAATTATGCAAATACTTTCCAATTTAAATTTAAAATTGTTCCCAACTGTCAAGTAGAAAAAAAATGAATAATTTGCACGCAACCTATTGGTTTATTGTTTCATAATTAAAGAATATTGTAATCTGAAATGAATACATTTCTAGTGAAATCAAGTTACAAGCATTTATAGTAGTTTAAATTTGATATGATCATAAATATTCATTGAGATTCATTGGTAAAGATATTTTTGATATATGTTCAAGCAATAAGTATAAAATATAGTCTCTTGAATATTATGAGTCTATTTACATTAACAAAGTTCTGAAGCATATATAAGAGTTTGAGTAAATATTCTACAATGTGCATATAATACAGATTTAGTAAATACTTTTTTAAATATTTCAGAACTTTTAAAGGTATGAAACATTTTTATACTATAGGCAGTTTTTACAATTTCTTTTCCTGCAACAGTAATAAAAGGGAAATTACTATAATATTAAATGCAGGTGAACCATTTGGTTAAAAAAAAATTAAAAAGTACTCCAGATATGCTTTTGATTTACCGAGTATATGTTTTGTTTTTATGCAATACTGAGTTATATTTTGTTTCATGTAATACAGTACTCTTCATACAAGAGATAAGCTTTTCACGTACCACAACTCATGTAACAGTCAGCAGTTTATAGCAAACCTCAGGGCATTGTAAAAAAATGGTTAATTATATGCAATGTTCTTATCTATTTAATAGCCAATCATAATAACCCACAATTAAACCCAACATTTATTACAAATTGTTGGTTAAAAGCAAAGATTTATTATAAATTATTTCATTAAATGTGATGGTGACTCAATAAAGTACTCAAAATCTATAAAAATTTGAACAAATACTTAAATGAGATTTTGTACAAGATATGACAGCTTATTGGTGTGCTAGAAAAACATCTAGTATTATTTCTAACCTATGACTCAATGGCACTATTTTGAATGTATATTACACAACATTTCAATACACATAATCCTTAAACTAAATTCAATCTACACCATTTTAGAAAATACATAAACTTCTTAACCGAATTAAACAGGTACATTAAAATAAACGTGCAAAAATTGTATTTTGATATTTGTTTTTGAATGATAAATATAAGCAAAATTACTGCTCTGAAGAGAAAAACAGAAAAAGCAAAGAGTTAGCATCTTTGCTACAGCTACTTCTGTACCATATAGTTTCAGGACTTAACTGTAAAAGGATTTGTAAAACATTTTCACCTCGAAATGCTTAAGCAAATAATATGCTTAAGCAATAATTCCAGCAAATTGCATTGCTGGATGTGCAAATTTGAGCAAACATATTGTACTACATGTGTTCAAGTATTTACAGAATCTCTAACAATTTTACTTATTTTTAAAATTTATAAATATAGAAAGGTAGGACTCTGCATTTATTAGAACTATAACTGTTTTACTTGGTCTGCAGTGGCCAGTGAACTCTAATGCAACTGCAATTTCTGAAAAACAAACCCCAGTAAAGAGATTGCACAAAGATAAATAAACATGCGAAGGCAGAAATGCTGCAGCTAAAATAAACTATTATATGCCTGTTGTTTCCAACCATGGATTCTAAGGAATCCATTTAGCTCTATTTCATAATAAAAAATAAAAGCAATCCCAAATTGCTTTTAATAAAAATTAAACTAAATAAAATTTAGCAAATCCAAATTTTAAATATGAAAAATTCAAAATAAAACATTTAGAAGAAATATATTTATACATATACAAAGTAAGTTAATTTTTTCCCCTTATATTAAAGCAGTCTTGTTGCAGTCTTATATGCCTTGAATTTCAATTTATAATATTTTACTTGAAAATTCAAGCAGACTCAAAGTTAAAATAGGCATTTAAAAGGAAAATTAATTTTCATGCTATAATGAACATGTAATATTTCTTAAAGCATAAATTTTTACTTATAAAATAACACCATAAGATAGAATATAAAAATTCTGAGAATTCTTCTATTTTCCTTATAATTAGGAAAACAAAAATGTATCTTATTATTCTACATGAGTTATTTCTAATGTTGTAAATTAATATTCCCAAAATATAAACTTCCTAAATCGGGAATGCACATTTATTTAAATATATTGAACATTTTTTATTAGCATTAAAAAAAATTATATATAAATTTTCAAATTTTAAAGGAAAATGTTATACATAAATATATATAATTTTCAATAGCTCTATATAAACTATTTAATTGTTCTTAAATGTTAGGTAGTTTAACAGTCGCTGAAATACGATATTAGAGAAGAAAAGATAGCATTACAGCCAATTTATAAATATTATTAACACTGATAGATTAATCGCTACTATAATCTCCTTGACATGATGCAATTCTTTTTAATTTAGTTAATATGTAGGGTCAAATTTTATATTTTTATCATTATTGTTTTTATGCTTGTTCAAAAATTTCGAAATCAGCTTTCAACTTACTAAAATATGCATTTATTTCAACTGAGATAATATTCTTTTTCATTATTAGGATACTCTGCAATGAATACACATATTTCCAGCTTTAGCAAAGCAGGGCAAGCTTGGACCATCAAAAATGAGTCTGAACTGAGCTTTACTTTATATATATATATCTTTTGTATACAGATTTGTAACAGATTATATACTAACAATGGAATTCTTAAACTTTCATATTGAAAAATGTAGCTTACCAGAATCAGGACATAAATCACAGTTTGGAAAAAACTGGATTTTAAAAATCACAGTTTGGAAAAAACTTGATTTTAAAAATATTATTGATTTTAAAAATATATAGCCAATTTGAAGCTTGTAAAGTAAATGCTTACAAAACTTGAATAAAGTAGGCATATGTCAGTAAGGTAAGGACAATTATTTCAAGGGTATTATAAGCCCCTTCTTCAGACCAAATGAACAGGTAGAACAGTATACACCCTTAGCCACTGCCAAGAACGAATTGCGATGAAACAAACCATGAGCACTTCAAATAGAGCAAGAGCACACACAATGGTGAAAATTGCATGTGGGTGTGTGTATCATTTATTGAAACAAACAACCATTAACATTTATGCTATACCAAACAAAAGGACACATATCTCAATTTAAAGCTTGTATTGTAAAATAAGAAGCATAACCATTCATTTTTAAAATCACATTTTATAATTTAGTAACAGATACTTTCAAATAAAAAATACTTCCCAACTGAGATTTCTAAATTGCCTGTCGAATATTCATTGAATCACACGTGTTTAACTTCCTAATAACAGACATTCAGAACAGGCACTTCAAGTCTTTATTTTACAAGCGGATAAGTATACATATAGGAAATGGGGGGGGGGGGGGGGGGGTATGTGTGTGGTCAGATGATCACCTTTAGGACTGCTCTTATTATTATAGATGTTAATGTTCTTTAAATATTCATGATCACATAATATCTTGCCCTTTTTACTTCAGTTAAAATAAATAAAATAGTAATGAAATTAGACAGCCTCATTTAAAAGGATTCTTGCATATTCTTTCAATATTAAAGTCAACATCACTTATTATTCATATATCAATGCTAAAAACGTTGCACTTACAAAATTTTGAAACGTTTTACATAATTTTTGTTTATAAAAATTGAATCTATCAAACTGCTACTATTATATATAATAAATGTAGATTGAAATATAAGTTTATTGTGTCTAACCTAGTACAAAAAGAAAACAAAATACCATCACTTTCCAATAGCAGATAATCCTTAAAATTGGGCAATTTTCCATTGCTTGAGTATTTGCTATTAAGAAATTTCACTGCATTTTTAATTTGAGATAATTGTTTATCAGATAATATTCAACATATATACACCAAAAATTTTAAATATCATTTATTCCTTCACAGGTGTAGTAGAGTTCAATTTTCTCTTAATATTTCAATAACTTATTAAATGCTTGTTTAAACCAGCACAATGAATCTTATACTTGTGCAATGAAACCTTCATTGATAACCACAAGTATCTAGATACCATTTGCACAAATATAATTACTAATCTATTAACATAATTCTCTAAACATACATATAGGCATAAAAGGCATTTGGTACTTATACAGAATAACAACTTCCAAATATTTATAGCTAAAAAGATGACTAGCCAATTATGATGTGTGGCACTTTCAATATATGATGTTATACTCTGAAAGCAGTGTAAATCACTATCTTTCTGTATATGGTGTCATCATGTGACAATGCAATAGCCACATTCAGTAAAAAGTATTTTTTTTTTTAAATTTAAATATATAGAAAGTAAACAAAATATTTATAAAATATAAACCATTAAAAAGTAAAAAGATCAACAAAAGTTTTTCAAATTTAGTCTAGAGAGAGATAAAAAAGCTTCTTTCCAAATTTAAAACTATTGAAAATTTAACAAAAGCTTTTTGTAAATCACAATACTAAAAAGCAAACATTTTTTTAAAATTTAGATTATAAAAAATAAATAAAAGATTTTAAATCTTAAAATAATAAAGAATAAACAAAAGTTTTCTCCCCCCAAACTTTTTTGATAACCGCTCAGTATTGTTCTTGAAAAGATTCGGATATATTATGTATTTAATAATGTATTTTAATTTGCACTTCCATCATTTTGTATTTTGATGCATTGTCTTTCATCATGTTTATCTGACAAATATGTGCTTTTTGATTGGGAAAAAGAGATTGCAGCAAAATAGCAGGAATTTTTAAAGCAACGGAGGTTGCTAAACTGCACAAGCACCAGGCATTTCTATCTAACTACCACTTATACCAGAAATCATGGATGGTTGCCTTACAGATTTCACCAGAGCTGTAGAATGTCGACATACATGCATACACTCTATGCAGATACATTTAAAATTTTAGCTAATTTTGTAGACATATTTTATACAAAATATAAATCTAAATTCTTTGCTGAATATACAGTAGAGTCCTGATGATATGATGTTTCGTGTTATCCAAGCTCGCTCTTTTTTTCACTGACTCATCGTTTCTTTTTTAAGTTAAAACATCAACTTTCATGGAGTCCTGGAAAATTTTTTCAGTGAAACCAAGGAAGATAATAATGAAAATAATCTTCCACTCATAGAGCTAGTAAAAAATCTTAGTTCCAGAATCTATTACGGCAGAAAATATTCAAGATTGGATGAATGAAGATGAGTATCAGAAGATGACTGATGATATGACTATAAATTTTAGTGAGTGAGAAAACACAAGAGAGTAAAAATGAGGATGGTGTGTGTTTAGGAGAAGGCTCAAGAATTTCAGTAGCCTATGTAACTGAGATCACACTGCGATATATTGAACATCTTATTTTTCTTACAATATATATTTCCTTAATGGCAGGAATGAATGCCATCTTAGAGGGTGGTGGGGATTGTTGTAAGGTCAGTGCTAAATTGTAAAGTGTAGTATATGATGATGTTTTTTAAGTGTTAATCAAGTTTGGCAGTATCTGAGTTGTTCTCGGTCCACATTAGCTCGAATAATCAGAACTCTACTGTACTCTCATAACAAGCTTATTTTGTTACCTTTAACTACACAATGCTCAAATAGTTATTTATTTTAGCAACTTTTCAGTTAATTATTTTATTGTTATTATACATTCAAAAAGTCAGCAGGAAATTTTGTTTCAACATTTATATATGCAGATAGTTTGCATTTTAATTTCTTCTGGATTTCACTTTGTATCAAATACAAATGAATAAGCATACACAACATGATAAAACAAGTCCACAATATTTTAGTAAGAGGTTGTGGGTCACTGTTTTACATGACATCTGTTTGTTCTTATTTTTTTTAATTCTTACCTTTTAGTACATAAAAAAAATAGACTTACAATTACAATAAAACTTAGAAGTAATAAACTGTTTAATTAAACGGTCCTTTTAGCGCTTAAAGAATAACAGTTTTGATGGAATAGCAGACAATGCCTTTTTGGGAATCAATGATTTAGGAAAAAGTTTGTACACTCCATAAATTCCAAGTCCCAAAAGAGAAAATCGGAGGCTATGGCGAATAATTCTGCTAGATAAAGATGGTTCAGGCACACTAAAACAAGAATAGAATGAAAAACAATTAAAATAGATCTTAGTTTAAACAAGTAAAATAATAGAACAATTAACATACAATATAATTCAATGCATGGAACCTATAGCTTAAATTATTATACCTATTAGTTACCATTTTTTATTTGTCAATCTTGTTTAATTACTAACCATGTTTAGAACAATTTAAATTATCAACTTTACCCATAATAATTAATTAAAATGGCAAGAATAATTAATTAAAATAACATTCAATACAGAATTAATTTATAATACATACTTAAATGGTTATAAATGTCATATTACATGATCACTAACGCAAAAAATCTTATGTGTCCAACACATGAATTTTCTACAAATAAACACATTTCGATATTTAATTATTCAAAACCACTGCAGTGCATCTGGAATGGAGAGATTCACACTTCCCTGACTCACTGATGCACATTCACTATGCAATACAGATAACTGCTAGGATCCAATGATGCCTATGCTCTTAAATAGCACTATACAGTGACAGAATCCTATAGTTTCTGAAAAGCTAGTAAATTAGATTTTTAATAATCATATTTAAGTTTCAGTTTTTATAAGAATGCTAACTAAGGCAATTTGATTCTATAAACAAAAGCACATACAAGTTGTTGTGGCAGATGGTGATTTAAAAGGCATGTAAGGTAAAAGATTTAAAGAGATTGTTTCTTTTAATGAAGTTCTGCATTTATTTTAATAGAGGGTTTGGGTAGTATGTTTAGAAGGGCATAAGCGCAGAGTTTTCAAAATCTCAGGGGAGGGGCACAATTCAATAAAGTTCTACAAAAGATTCACAAAGTTAAATTCTATAAGTTATAATGACTTACAATACTTCCTTGAAGAAAGCAAGCATATGTCAATTAGGTAATTATAGTTGTTTTGAGGGCATTATAAGCTCCCTACTTCAGGCCAAAATAAGAGTATGCGCCCTTAACAACCTCTAAGAATGAACTACTTAACAGATAGCAATCTTGGTCTACAGAAAAGGGCTTATAATGCTATCGGAGCAATTATAATCACCTAATTGAGATATGCCTGCTTCTTCAGGGAAGTCTTGTAAGTTGTTGTTTTACAAGCAGCAGTTTTGGGGTGAGATAGCCCAGTGGTTAAGGCATGGGGATTGTACTCGGAAGATCCGAATACGATTCCAGGCTATGTCCAAACTGTCACCATGTTCAAGTAGAGTATGAGCACATTATATCTATGAGTTCGAAAGTCCTTTCGAGAAGTCGGTGGCAAAGAAGAAGGGTATGGTCCCTGTGGCCCCACTGGGTTCCGTTCTAAATTGGGTCATATTGTCCCGGTGGTCTAAATAGATACATTATACCTTCGGGCAGGTTGGATGGTCTGTGTCAAAAGAAAGAAATCGGCAATTTTATTTACTGTACAATAAAGTTATACAAAAATTCCTTTAGGCTTGCACTATTCTAGTTTACCAGTTATACAACTTAAGCTCTTAGACTCCTGAACTCACTCTCTTGTTCTCGGACCAGATAAATATATCGTCTATGCAATGCAGTTTTTCCCTTTGAGGAGCAATTAGGGGTTGAATGTGTATGTGTGTGTAGGGGGGGGGGAGCTACTAGGTACTATAAGAGTCCTTCCCCAGCCCAGACTAGAGGACTTACCAATTAGGCCGAGCATCTAAGACTCGGGCTTGGAAATTTTAACGACCCCTAGCAAGAAACAGGTTCAACGAGCCATACGATCGTACCAGACAGAAAAAACTGCTGATCCCATCACGGAATGAGCACACCACCCAGGACACCACAGGGGACAACAGACCCACGCTCCATCAGGTGGAGCCAGATGCCACCAGTCCCAGCAAGGAACGCCGACGAGGACGAACGAAGCCTCCACCCAGCAAACCACGTGGTCTACTATATGAGTCCGTCACATAATGCTCTACAGCATATTGTTAATTACCTACACCAGACCTGGATATGGCCAGTGAGATCTCTGGAGATTTCCTGGTGGGCTGGGTCCATTGCATTTAATTTTTTCGTTATCAATGACGTGTATGATGGGCCGAAGTTGAAAAGGAAGATCATGGCCCGTTTCTCCTGGGCCATTCTCGGAGCTAGTATCCGAACCTGACTGACACCTATTGAGGGTAAAATATGCAGAACAATAAAATCAAAGTTGGAGTTAGGAATGTGACAAAATGTATTTTCCATTTTCTCATAATTTATAATCTAACTCTCTGGCCTCATACGACTTGTAGCTGATGACTGCCAAACGTAGCTCTTTAAGCCAAAGCTACCCACAGGGTTCGACGCTTCAAACGGGTATACTATACCACCTGAAAAGATGGTACTGGTTTGGTACATAGAATCGAAAAGCAATTACAGATGAGAGCTCTTTGGTATATAGTAGACAAAATAAGTCATCCCTACTTTGTGGTTATCCTTTATAGTTATAACTGGAGACAGCTACTTTAAAAAAATGTCAATCCCATCGCTGTAAATATTTCTTTTTCTCTTTGGACTAAGAGGTCAATTGAAAAAGTTCTAATAGACAGCTGCTGTTGTCATTAGTGTAAACATGTTTCCTAAGGGTAAAGTAAGCTTGATTTGTGTTCAAGATAGTTTATGGTCCTGAGGTAAGGAAGATGAAACAAGATAAAACTGAAATGTGACATTTATATTTTAGAAGATTTTAAACAATTTTTTTCTTGTTTAATAAATGAAAATTGCATTTTCTGGTTATTAGTAAAATATGAAGTTAGGAAAAATCTTGTAATTTCCCAGAGGGGGCAATGCCTCCTCTGAAAAATTTCAGTGGGGGCTGGCACCCCTGTGCCCCAAGACAAGGTGGATGCCATATATCATTTTGAAGTGGGTCACGTGATCGCTTCATATAAGAGGTGTAATTATTATTTTAATTTTTATTTAAAAACTACTGAATATATTTCGCTGAATTTTTTTTATATATTTTATGGAACAATTTGAATATTACCTAAAATTTTCGAAGCAATTTGTGAATTTTAAATCCGCTTAAAAATGTTTGAAAAATTAGGTCCCATAAAAATATAGAAGCTATTTGGTTACTGTCAATGAAATGTGCTGATTTCTTAATATTGTTCTCGGAGATATTTCAATTTGAGTAACTAAAAGTCTACTGAGTTCAAACACAAAGTTGTAAGCAACACAGGTAATTAGTAGTGAAAAATTTACTATCTAAATTTGAATGTTATTAGCTACCTTACCATATAATTTAAAATATATATTGAAACCCAATAAAAAATGCACTTCATTTTATATTAAAGAGATGAAGAAGATATTAAAGTATTACTTACCTAAGAATAGGAGGGATATCTTTTTCTGTAACTTTTCCCCAATTTTCTTTTATTCCAGGAACATGGCCAATTCCAACAACACCAACTACATAACTTGGACAACCAACTGTTGGGAGAAAAATAAAGCTAACTATGCTATTTATTGAAATTTCATTATGAAAGAATGTTGTATGTAAATTTATATACTATTATTGTTGTTCAAGTACTCTAAAATAGTGAACATTGCTTGTTTAAGATATAAATCAGAAAAAATTGACTTTTTATACATTTGTATAAAGGCCAGAAACTATGCTATTAAAAACTCGCCAAAATATGCAGCATGTACAAATATGTTGTTTCTCCCCCTACAGTCAAATAAAGAATAAGAAAAGAATTAATGTTTGACCAGTATATTTTTAAAAAATTTTAATTCTGATAAAAAAAAATTTAGAAAAGGCCCATTTAATGTGTATGTAGGAATTTTTTTTTTTAATATAGTAGGAAACAATTTGGTTTATAATTTAATCACCAAATTAGGTATAATTCAGGGGGGGGGGGGGATATTTTAATTTTATTGAAGGAGTAATACTTAAATATACATTTATTCACCAGTCTACAAAGGAAAAAAGCAGCAAGACAACAATAATTAACAAAAACAAGATTAAAAAAAATGTCATAAAGTCAATAATTGTCAAGCGCATGGGAGTTTTCTCCTGGCCTGCCAGTATTTTTCATATATGCCTCCCGTTAAGGTTACACAATCTCTAATATGGGAAACATCTATTTCCACATTCTCATTACAAAGGACATAATTAAAGGACATATAGATCTTAATGATGCAGGTGCTTAGCCAAACAATCAATTTTCAGAATATTACAAAAAAGATCAGGTACAGTATTGACAAAAATAATCTAACATTAACTTACCATCTTCAGAATGTGGGGAAGGTAATGCAGCAGCCGACATTTGCAAAGAATAGGTCAAGTAGATATCCCTCTCCTTAACAAACACATGACTCAGTTCAGGAAATTCGCCAGTCATCTCAGCCAGCATTTCTTCCAGCAAGTCTTTTTGCTTGCATCGTTCAACTTCCTCTTTACTATGGAAAAAGCAAACAGCATTAATAACAAAGATAACACATAAAACCTAACTCAGTAATTTCATTTTCTTCCCCTACCCAGACCATCTGACTTACCCGAAGGTATAAAGTAACTGCTTAGATGGCTGGGACAGCACTACTTAATTCAGATTGGAACCCAATGGAGGTGGCAACCACAGGAGCCATACTATACTTCCCTTAACCCAACACCTCATGGATGGACTTCCGAACCTACACAGTTAACATGACCATTCTCGATATACACACAAACAATATTTTCTTCAAATTTTAGATTTGCAAATATAGTGAATTTTGCTTAGATTAAACTACTGGCATTTAAGTGCCCATTTGCATTAGGTCCAATTTAGCAATCTGCTCAATTACGCAAAGTTTTACCCATTAGCTTTTATTTTTTAATTAAAAAAGTGAAAAAAATTCAAAACACATCTAAATGAAGAGAAATAAAACAAACTTTGCATAAAACATATTTAAAAGTTACAAAGACAAACCTGATTGGGTCTTTAGCTCTGAGCATATACCATGCGATGCGCAACTTTTGCCACCAGGAAAGTGTTGCTAAAGCCCTTTGGAGAGTAATATGAATTGGACGATCTCCAAGATGAACTAAACATCCAGGAATTTGCTTTGCCTGAAACACATAAGAAACGATATTTAGTGATTAGTACCTTCTTAATTCAATTAGGGCACTACTGTAATTTCTGGAAAAGAGCCAGTGTCAATTACAATGTAAAATACTGTGCAAAGGCCATCATGATAACCCTTACCTTTAACAACAAACCAATTAACAATTATGTTGATTGACTTTTTATGTGATCTAGTTATTTAAAAGACTAGATATTGATTAATATTTTCGCAAGTTTTACAGACTAAATAAATAATGCTAAACCTGCATTGATCAGTAATAGTATCCAATAGTGTATAGTTTAACTATCCTGTATTTCAGCTGAATATCTTTTTCAGCTGAATATCTTTTTACTACATTTTTTCTGTGGCTGATTATGCCATTCACACTTGCCTCTTCTATACCCAACTGTGAATTCCCTAATACACAAAGCAAAACTTACTGCACCAGACTTTACAACCCTTACACTCTTCTTAAAATAAGTATACAAGTGCTTGGAATACATAGAAAGGATAAGGAATTTTCTAAATACACCAAATTAAATAAAAAGTAATGGAGATCTCATAGTGCATGCAAATATAAAGAAGAAACCGATTCATCAAAAAGGTCATATCAACTTTAAATGAATAACACATATAATACAATACTTATGAAACTTTCAGATAATTTTAAATATGAAAATATCAACATAAGACCAAACTAAAACTGTTAACAAATGTTAAAAGAATACCTCAAGAAATGCTCTTCTAAATTCACCACCAGGTGCCATACCCAACTGTTTTGTGAGATGAGCTGACATATTTAATAAGAGAAGATATAAAGCACCTTGCAAAAAGCCATTCTACAAGAACAAAACACAATATATAAATACAGCACAATTTAAAACCAATAATATAAAATTGAAGTCTTTATAATAATGAAATATAAGGACCTGCTCCATGGCTGCTTTAACTTTCTGAAAATTCATGTTTTTTGATTCTTCAAGAATAGTTTCTTCATCCAGAGAAAGAATATTCACTCTGCTTTTGCATAATTCAATCATAACAACATCAGGCTGTACAGCTCTAATAGTCTAAAAAAGTATATATATAATGTACTACATTATAAAACTCACCAAGCTTAAACACAACACATATACAGCAGTATAAAACACACTTTATTTGAAATCCATGCTTTAAATTCCCATTCATAAAAGGAAAAGTGAAACTTTCACCAAATTTCAGTTTCTGAAGTTTCAAGGGACTATACTAATTACAACTACAAAGTCAAAATCTGCATTGTTAGACATGAACCTAATGGAAATATTACAGCATTTAAATATCTTATGGGCTCAATATAAAAATAACTGGAGAGTGACTCAACTCGAATTTCTCTTACCAGAATCCATTTTTAGTAATTTTTTTTTTCAAATTTTACACACACACACGGCTATCCAAACAGTTATCTTATACACCTGTCTGGTAGGTTGGACAGTCTGGGTCACAACAACAACCCCCCCCCCCCCCCCACACACACACACACACACAGGGAGCGGGTAACCTATAGGAATATATAGGCATAATATATTCCTAAAATATATACTAATATAAATAGAATATAATCTCATGCAATGTAATGCTAAGAAGGTAACAAAAGTTTTACAAAAACTACAAGTAACAATAAAATTTAAAATATTTACTTTAGCAACATCTTCTTGGCTTTCTTTGCTAAAATGAGCAGTTCCAACAACAAATACTTTGGACCCATGATCTGTTTCTAGAACTGTAACAGTTTCAGGAAGATCAAATTCTGTATTAGAACGAAAACGCCATTTCATGGCAGTAGGATAGAGCTCATCAACAATGACAGCATCTTCTTCTAAATCAGCTTCTTCTTCGCTTTCACTATATTCTACAAATATTAAAGTATTATTAATAAAGTGAAAATATTTTAGAACAAACAAGTTAATTTTTTTTTTTTAAAGAGCAACTGATGAAATTATAATACAAAGTAAAGTAACAATAGTTTAAAATTTCACTAATTCATTGAATGCAATGACATAACAGAAGATGTATAAAAGGCAGTTGATACCAAATGTACTTATACTGCTAAGTATGAGTAATGTACACATTCACATTTGGTGTTCTTTGTATATTTACATTTTGGTGTGTTTTTGAACATTAAATTTTGAAGTGTTAATTTATTTTTAAATATTTACATTTTGAAGCATGGTTATTTACTTTTAAACATTTTTAGACTTGTAAATAATTTATTAAAATTTTAAAATGTTCTATTTACAATTTTATAATTTAAATTTAAAATATTTGTTAGCTTTTCAAAATAATTTAAATATATAAAATCTTCAATATTTTGTTTACTTTTAAATATATCAAATATTTAAATGTTTAAACATATGTTTATTTAATCGCGTGAATGAAAATCCATAACCAAATGAATGATGAAAATATAACATGCTCAATGTTTGTGCATGTTAGTTTATAGTTATTCTTAAATTAATTGGATTTTAGCATATAATCATAAATAAAAAAATAGTACCATATAATGTGACAGAATTGATAAGAAAGCATTTATTTATTTTAGGTATCAAGATTTTTTTCTTTAATTAATAGGGATTATTAAAAAAAGGATGGTGTACTGTGGGACACTTTTCAAAGTTATTGATTTTTATATATTTTGATTTATAATTCTAAATTAAGCAAACCTCATATACATTACACACTTCCACGTAATATAAGATAAAAGTATAATCCACTTCAAATGTCTTATATATAATTAATAAATATTGTTTATCATTGCCTTTCGAATGTTCCAAGGTACCCCACCTGGTGGGGCACCTTGGAACAGTGCCTTTAATGGATAAAATGTTATTAATTGTCAACTTTTCTGAGACAATTTTTTAGTTATATTGCCCAAAATAAATAAATAACACATTAGATTTTAAATTTAAGTAAAAAAAAAATTTATATAATGCACAAATATTGAACATAAAGGAGAAAAATCTAAAAAAAAAATATTATATTTTAACATATGAAACATTTAGAAACTTCTTCAGTAACAAAGGCTTAAATCGAACCACTATAGCAAATTAAAATCATTACATATTGCAATAACTGCAAAAACAATTTCATCAAGTGCCCCAAAATGCCCCACATATAGTGTGCAATTCCCAAGGTGTCCCAACTGGCCAGTCTTCCCGAAAGCACTCATGCTGTTAAATTTAACTTTACAATGATTATTTGACATTTAATTTCACAATAAACATATCCATTTCTTTGATATGTAGTTTATTTAGATAAATTAAATTATAATCCCCTGTTACTGATTACAAAATTTACATAAATTTTTTTTACTGTTATAGAAGCTAAAAAAATTGGATAACTTTTACCTAATCGTTAAAGTGGTCTTATCCACAAGTACAAACAGATGGCACCAGTCGTACAAGAGGAATGCAATAGTAATGCTAAAGCAAAAGGTAACAAAGAAAGATGCATCAACCTGGAAAAATGAAACCCAAGCCTTCCTTGAGTTTCGTTTCTCCAGAAATTCATGCTAAGTTGAAGAATTAAAAATTTAAGCAGATGCAAATATGTAACATTTATACTAAATCAAAAATCTGATGTGGGCAGCACATGACTTTCCTTATATAATGCAATGAATTTACTACTTTTACACAAAAAAAAATAAGTTATTCTTATAGCAGATACTTATATTCTTTCCAAAATATTGAATTTTCATCAATTAATCATTATTTTCATTGATTTAGAGTCATTTTTATCCATTTGGCGAGATTTTCATTAATCTGGCAACATTTAAAATGTTGCCAAGTTGGCGACATTCTGCCAAATGCATCACCAAATCTGGACAAAGCATTATGGATGGGGAAATAAATTATTCTTATAGCAGATAAATGACTATTGGCGTTCAAATGCAAAAGTATTACTGAAAGTAACTTTTCTCATGAATGGAACAAGTTAGATCCATGAGAATGTCACCAAATTTATGGCATGATATTACATATGAAAAGTAAAAATATTTTTCAACAGTTAACATTTTTTTTTAATTTATGGGATTTTTTGATAAATTTATTTGAAAAATGTGCAATATCTCAAGAACGGTTCATGCTAGCGTTCTAAAGTGAGTTATACATAGTACATGCTTTACTTCTTAATGGTAGTTTCAATCTGTGCAGAACAAAAACAAACTCTCATGTCATTCATGTCATATTCATTTCCTACACAATAGTGAAATGAATATGCATTGAAATTCCATTAATCATGTTAAACAGCTCTGTCATCCAATAGAACTCATAAATAAAGTTTCTGAGAACTTATTCCAAGCAAATGTTTCTAGAAGGGGGGGGGGGGGGCTTAAAAATTGACAATTATCAGATATTTAGTCATATGCATTCTCATTTATATGGAATTTTTAGGACTGCAAAACAAGTTCAAGTTAAAAGTAATTTGTATGTTTAATGTTAATAGGTTCGACTGTGAAATCAAATCCATTTATAACAAAATTGAACACTGTATGTATAGAAATAATGACGTACATAAAATTCCCCTTCAATAAGAAAACAATACTCTGTGTATCTTATATTTTATAAACAAATTACGAATCTCACAAAATTCTTCATAAACCTGTGGCAACGTTAGTTTCTGCCACTATGTGCAGCTATAAAAATCAGGATGTGATGTTAATGCCATATCACACTAGGGATGGTATTATTACTTCCTGAAGAGTATCTTTCTTACTTTTAAAAGGATGTACCCATAACTTCATCTTAGTGATAGTAAGAAGCAACAATTTTCATCTCTGGCTTCACTGAAAAATAGACCACGATGTACTTGAGAGTACAATGATCAAGATAACTGGCACAGTAATTAATGTGTCTCATGACATATTCCGGCCAATAAGATAATTATTCACACGTTTGGGGACATGTGTAAATTTAGTGCAACAGAAAAACTATGTGTGCACACATCAGTTGAACTTCAATTTCAAATCAACTCATACAAGAATCTCTCAAGCTCTAAACTCAGTTCTCATGGGACACTATGGTCCATTTATCGTGTGGCTTATATGCAACATAATTCAAACTACATAGAACTACTCTGCACATGAAATACGTCGATATTACAAATGTCTGATTGGAATGTAGAAACTAAACCTAACTTAACCTAAAACCTAAAACTACAAATTTTTACTTCTCAGAGGAACTGGCCCTCTTGGAAAGATTAAGGGCCCAAGAAAATATTATACTAAATACTCGCAATCACAATTATGTAGAATCACTCTGCATTAATAAAGCTAGATGAATAAAATCTAATGTGAGCAGCACATGACTTTTCCTACAGACTCAAATTAATTTTCTCTTTATTTCTTTTAATATTTCATTAAATTCAGTTTAATTGCACTAAATAACATGTATAATTATTTGAAATGACACTGAATTCACACTTTTAATTAAATTTTCGTTATCATTTGTTAACTGAATGTATTTTCAAAACAAGAGTAGCAAAGATGTGAAAAAAATTAAATATCTCGAGAATGGATAGGCCTAGAGTAATGGGGGGTTTGGTCTTATTCTTTTCATCATCAAAAATTTACATATAAAACAAACATTTAATTGACACATCTAAGCAAACTTAGTGTTTAGATATTGATGATTTCACAAAAAAGGCAGGTTCTTTTTTCCGAATCATACCAAAATCTAATCAGCACTAGGATAAACCATATGTGACTTATCTACTAAATTTTGTGAAATTTAGTCAATTAGTTTTTTAGCTAGAGTGGATACAGACAATTTTTTCAGGCGATTTCACAAAAAAAGGCTTTTATCTCGAATCATACCAAAATCTAATCAACACCAGGGTAATCCACAAGTAACTTACAATTTTATGAAATTCAGTCAGCTAGTTTTTGAGTTAGAGTGGAAACATATATTGCACAGACAGACAGAGACACACACACACAGAGACATCCCACTAAAAATAGTTCTTTTGTATTCTAGAGGTCCCAAAACATGTAGATCTGCCAAAAACTTGAGTTGCAATTTTCGGCATGATTCCAATACTTTCCCTATACAATTACCATGTATTGCAGGGAAAGTAATATATTACAGCTGAACAGCCTGCTTTAAAAATAAGGAATAGTATTCTACTTAATGAGTACCAATAATGTCACTGGACTTACTATAACCTGGATCGCATATGGTCCCCAAAACATGAGTACTTTGGCAGTTATTCTGTGTCCCTTAAAAAATGACGACAAATATATTCATTTTCAGTTAAAATTAAATTATAGATACGAATATATGAAATTCTAATATATTCTATATGATTTCCAAATATGTTTCTAATATTATTCTAAGTGCCTAAATAAATAATAGCATTTTATTAGCAGTATTTAGAAAATATACCTTTATTTCATTATTAATAAATTTAAAAATAGTATATGAAAAGCAAAATAAATATAAACATACTAGCAGATGAAAACAGATTACAAAAATGGAAAATATTTTTACATTAAAATCAAATATACCAATGATTGTGTATAATTGCAAATTTCCACAATACTGCTGAAAGTACTTTTTTTAAAGCTGAGTTGGCTGTTATAGTTCGATATTAAGAAGTCAATCAGAAGTGGTCTTAAATTGCGTTTTATAGCTGCTAATTTTTACTTTCTCATACGTAGTATTGTTTTCACAAAAAGTTAGCCTCCTTCGAGGGTGAAAGTCACCCTCTGTGAAGTCCCGGCCACACACTTTGCTACCATTAACCTTAGGGTTGGTCATGTGGTCTGGGTCTTCAACCCTCTATGAGGTACAATGTCAAACTTTGTATCAATCAAAAGATTTTTTAAGCCCTTTATAATGAAGGGTTACATGCTATAATTGTGATCATTTTGAATAGTAATACAGATTTTTCAAATATTTCCTTATAAAATTTGCAGAAAAAAAATTACAAGCTGCTCAAAAATGGATTCTAGTATAAGAAAATCAAGTTGAGCCCCATTCCAGTTAATTTTCTTCGGACTTTAACTAATAATAACTTACATTAATTTTGGTGATTAATTAAAAAATGTGAAATTTGATAAAAAAAACATTTAGTGGACGGAATTTGCATTCCATGGAGACCATGATTCAGTGAATTTTGTAGTCTTCTTCGGGAATTTGCATTAATTACGCACAACAGCACAGATTCTACATAGCACATCACGATCAAAAGCTGGTCTGCAAAATTCCTGGAATAAAGCACAAAATGAAACGAATCCGGGAAAATCAAAATGGCCTGCAGCATTGTATACAAATTTCTCCCTGTACACAATGTTTCGGAAACTGGTTATTCAGCTGATACAAATCGGGCTCTACCACATTCATAGAATCAGATTGAGAAATGCCTGTTGGGAATCATGAAAACCAGGAATATTTTTGCATGTCCCAGTTCAAACACCCACTTCTCCTTTATTTTCTATCACAAGGCGCTGTGTCAGGAATTGCGGGAATTTTCTCCACAAAAATCAGGAACATTGCATGTCCTGACTCTAGCATAGACCTTTTACCCTTTCCTCTGTGGCATGGTATCTATCAGGAATCGTGGAAATTTTATCGTGAAAACTGGGAACATCCTACAGGATGTGTGCTTTATAATTTCACATATCCTTTTTCATTTTTCTGGGTATTTGATGCACTATAATGCATCAGTAGCATTACTGAGTATCAGTGGCGGCTCGTGAGCGACATGTAGAGGGGGGCGCTCATCTATGTATTTATGCCTATATATATGTTAGTAATATAAATATATACATATATATATATATATATATATATAATAATAGAAGTTTAAAAATCCAATGATATATTATTTATATATATATCATGTATATTATATACTAGCCGCCTTTGGCGACCAGCCTGTTCGCTACCCTTGAAAATTCTGACCGTGGCAAACTCGTTGGTGCGACCTACCAGAAAGGTGTAAGGTAACTGCTTGGAAGGCCAGGAAGTGCCACACAATTTAGACCGGAACCCAATGGGGGAGGCATCCAAAGAGACCGTACCCTCCTTCCCCTACCACAAACCTCTCGGAAGGACTTGCAGTCCCACACGTTTAACGTGATCGTACTCCGCGTGAACACGGCTGCAGTTTTGGCAATGGCGGGAATCGAACCCGGGCCTACCGAGTGAAATTCCCGCGCGCTAACCACTGGGCTACCGTGCCATCCGCGACAATCTCCATAACTTTATTTTTATTCGGCAATTTTGGGAATCGAACCCGGGCCTACCAAGTGCAAATCCCGCGCACTAACCACTGGGGTACTTCACCCTCCGCGATATTCTTCATAACTTTCTTTTTATTCACCCAATTTAGACCGGAACCAAGTGGGAGAAGCATCCACAGGGACCGTACCCTTCTTCCCCTACCACCAACCTCTCGGAAGGACTTACAGACCCACATGTTTAACGTGATCGTACTCCGCGTAAACACGGCGGCAATTTTGGGAATCGAACCCGGGCCTACCGAGTGCAATTTCCGTGCGCTAACCATTGGGCTACTTTGCCCTACGCGACAATCTCCATAACTTTCTTTTTATTCATCCAATTTAGACCGTACCCTCCTTCCCCTACCACCAACTTCTCGGAAGGACTCACGGACCCACATGTTTAACGTGATCGTACTCCGCGTAAACACGGCGGCAATTTTGGGAATCGAACCCGGGCCTACTGAGTGCAATTCCCGCGCGCTAACCACTGGGCTTCTTCGCCCCCAGCGACTATCTCCATAACATTCTTTTTATTTACCCAATTTAGAACGGAACCCAGTGGGTGAGGCATCCACAGGGACCGTACCCTCCTTCCCCTACCACCAACCTCTCGGAAGGACTTCCGGACCCACATGTTTATCGTGATCGTACTCCGCGTGAACACGGCGGCAGTTTTGGAAGTGGCGGGAATCGAACCCGGGCCTACCGAGTGCAATTCCTGAGCGCTAACCACTGGGCTGCCTCGCCCTCCGCAGCTTTCTTTATATTCACCCAATTTAGACGGGAACCCTGTGAGGGAGGCATCCACAGGGACCGTACCCTCCTTCCCCTACCACCAACCTCTCGGAAGGACTTCCGGACCCACATGTTTATCGTGATCGTACTCCGCGTGAACACGGCGGCAGTTTTGGAAGTGGCGGGAATCGAACCCGGGCCTACCGAGTGCAATTCCTGAGCGCTAACCACTGGGCTGCCTCGCCCTCCGCAACTTTCTTTATATTCACCCAATTTAGACGGGAACCCTGTGAGGGAGGCATCCACAGGGACCGTACCCTCCTTCCCCTACCACCAACCTCTCGGAAGGACTTCCGGACCCACATGTTTATCGTGATCGTACTCCGCGTGAACACGGCGGCAGTTTTGGAAGTGGCGGGAATCGAACCCGGGCCTACCGAGTGCAATTCCTGAGCGCTAACCACTGGGCTGCCTCGCCCTCCGCAACTTTCTTCATATTCACCCAATTTAGACGGGAACCCTGTGAAGGAGGCATCCACAGGGACCGTACCCTCCTTCCCCTACCACCAACCTCTCGGAAGGACTTACGGGCCCACATGTTTAACGTGATCGTATTCCGCGTGAACACTTCGGCAGTTTTGGCAGTGGCGGGAATCGTACCCGGGCCTACCGCTAACTTCCCGCGCGCTAATTTACAATTTAAAATGACCATATGCTCTCTAAGCTCTTAATTCCATCAACCTCATTCCATTGTTCCATCATTTAAAATATCCATAAAATTTAAATATCCATCGTTCCATCATTTAAAATATCCATAAAATTAAAATATCCATCGTTCCATCATTTAAAATATCCATAAAATTAAAATATCCATTTAAAAAATCCATATCGTTCCATCATTTAAAATATAAATATAATAATTTCTACAGTGCATATGTTAAGCTCTTATTTCATTTAAAATCGGAAGCGCGGGAAACGGAAAGTAAAAACTAATTCGGTTTCTTATTGTCCCACCCATCGCTATGCATATACAGAACCGTGACGTCACCTCCACCTTGACGTCCCCACCCACCACCTTCCCTGCTTCAGCGGGGGAGAAACGAAGCGTCACGCCGAGCGGAACGGCGAGAAATTTAAAATCATGACGTCTTTAAAATTGCGATCCTGAAGGCAATTTTCATTATTTCTGGACCAGATTAGACTTGTAAGAATGCCAGATGTTTGACCTTTCTGAAAATGTAAATTATTAGTCGAAATTATGAGTACTTTTCACGATGCGAGAATTTAAAAACCAAAAATCGTTTTCTTGAGCAAAAAGTGACTTTTGTTTTAAAATCTTTAAAAAATATTAGAAATCGAAATTCAGATTTGAAATTGATATATTTTTACTCGAAATTCTCTGCTCTTTCCGATGGTGTAATTTGTTTTTTTCTACGATGTCTGGATCGTGGAGAAAAAAGGGCAAAAAGGGCAAAAAACGGTCGAAATCGCATAAAACATTAAATAAATAAAAAAATAATTAAAATTTTAAAAATCGGTTTTCACGTGTCCCCTTCCCTCCCCCCCGGGTCTCCGATTGCCAAATTTCGTAGCTCTCCGACGCGCGGTCGCGAAACGTATAGTGTATAAGACAGCCACACAGACACACAGACATTGCCTTTTATTATATAGACTAGCCGCCTTTGGCGACCAGCCTGTTCGCTACCCTTGAAAATGCTGATCGTGGCAAATTGTAACCGTGGCAAACCGTCACCCCCGGTAGAAAAGGCCGAACTACTTTCCCCCCCTGTACCTCGTGACGTATTAGCTGTAGGCCCAATTCTGGCCTTCGAATTCGAATTCCTCCGTCTCAACTTTTCTGGAAAGTTCTCCCCTAGTAGAGTAGCCCACACAAAGAAGTATCGTATGTGCAGTGCAGTACGTGGGCTCGCGCGTGTGGATGCATAACGGTCTTTTTATCGTATTTTTGAATGTCTTATATGTTAGTTCATCATTTAATAAACATTTTGACCAGCATACCTTCGACTACATACCTTATAACATTGGATTACTAATTACCTTATTTCTGTAATGTGAAAAACGAAAAATGCTATTTAGAAGTAAGTGCTTACCATTTTTTGCTTATTATCATGTCATTTAAAATTATATAGAATTTTAAATATATGGCAATCAAATTATTGCTATTCAATTAACGCTAACTGGATTCTAAATTGTTTTGTTGCTAATTATAACGTCAACAAACCTTTTAGAGTTTTCTTAGTTTGTTTTAAAATTTTATTGTTGTCATATTAATTAAGAACTGCCCAGGTACTTGTAAAATTAAGCTTTGCTAAGTAATTGTAAAGTATTTAAAATCATTCAATGTTTAAAATGTATATTTTATCAAGTTAGCTTGTGTCATTATACAGCTATTATACATGTGTCATTATACATAAATTATACAGTCTCCTGCAAATATTTTAAAATTACTTTAATAATGTTGTTAGTTGTGTAATATTTTATAATAGACTAGCAGCATGTCCGTTCTTCATACTGACCATATAATACAAGAAACCTAAAATTCAGAATTTGATGTGAAGTTTTAATATTTAGAGTCTCAATTTTTGAAATTTTATAATAATTCTAATGAAATGAAAATAGGTGATCTCTACCGTGCTGAGATAATAAACAGACAGATAGATGTACAACATACAATTTTATGTATACTGTTAATAGCAGATATACCCGACATTGCCCATGATTTAATATATGTGCAAATTCCTGCAGTATTCTAAATGACATTCTTACTCAAAACATTCTATTAAAATATTTCATTTAATTCTCCTTTCTGTGTTTTCTATACAAAATTATCTTCAAGCAGATCTGAATAAAACATTCTCGTTTGAAAACAAATTATAAAATATATATGAAATTGGATCAATATAAACTAAAATAAAAGCGCTAAAATTGTATAAAAATGGTTATAAAATTTTGTTTTATATTGATTTCTTTATTATTTAAATCTTAAAAAATTTAATAATCGTCTGCCTAATAAACACATTTGATTTAATTGCGTTGCTAAGCATCATGATATAATTTTCTTAATAAATTTGTGGAAAATATATCATCTGCATAATTCTATTTTTATGGAAGGTTTAATTGTGGGATTTTTATTCATATCTCGACAATCCCTGGTCCTAGAAACTCGAAACATGGACTAAATTTTAAGTAGGGCTATTTCAAAGCTACCCACAGAATGTTCATGAAATTCGATGCAGCAGTTCTACCGTGATGATGAGATAGATAAATACACAGACAGATACATGTATTTTCAATTTTATTTATATAGATAAAAAAATGTCATTCTCTTTTTAAGATATTGTCAATAGTAAGAAATCGTAGCAATAAAAATGCTACACTAAAGTTATGAAAGTAAAATAATGTAAAATGGAATATTTCACACATCAAATAACATATTTTAACTGTTTGATAAGTAATTGCATATAAAAGATATAGTATCTTAATATATTGCACGTATATTTTTTATTATTTGTTATGGCATGCTGAAATTTTAGAAGAATAGGTTAGGAAGTCATTTGTGTTTAGGTTGGGCACATTTTATTTTTTATGTAGCGAGTTATTATGTTATTGAAAAATGTTAAAATAACTTGGAAAAAAGCAAAGTAACTAACTTACAATTTCAAGTTACCATTGTATATTTCATTATATTATAGTTAATGTTATTTTAATAATACAAAGCTAATTTAATCTTTCTTACATTTTCACTTCAATGGAATTGTAAATGAAATATTAATACCAAAAAGTTTTATTATACAGCTTTATTAAATTTTCAAAGCCCCTGAGGTATTTCAAACTCTATAATTAAGCAAAATTGTTTACAATTTGTTAATGTCTGGTAGTAAAAAAGGGAATATAAGATGTGCTATATTAGAAAACCTGAACTTCTACAATTTATAGTGCATAGGTTAATGAATGACATTCAACTAGTATTTTATCTTAATTCTAAATCATTTTACAATTTATAACAACAAAAAATGAATAAAATAAAATGAAATAAAAATAAATAAACACGTAAGCATATTAAAAGTTAAATTCTGAGTTTCTTTTTAATGATTATCTTATGATATTTAAAGAGATAGTATTCAGTAATCATTTTAGTTTCTGCATACTTTATCTGTAAGTACGCATACTTTAGCTGAATGTACTGAAGAATTATTCAAATAAAATGCCTGATTAAGCAATAAATATACAGGGTTCTTTTTCAAACTTTTATTAAAACACTGACTGAATGGAATCCTTTCATCTTTGCTCCTACAGTGAATGAGTCATTATAAATATTTTATTTTAAGGAAATGTACAGCAATATTAAGATTTTAAATCACCCATTTTAATGAACATTATCGAAAATACTTCCAAATTTCATGAATATTATTTTCTTTACTGATAAATTATGATTCCTTTACATCGAACAGAGAATTAAAAGGGAAACAAATAGCAAAAGCTTCGATCGCGATCTGGAAGACCTACTCGCAGTGGGCCTACAAGCCAAGACGTCAAAAATTAGTGCTCCGGCCTCTGCTTTCGGAGGTGACGGGCAAACTCGTTGGCGCGACCTTACCAGAAGGTGTAAGGTAACTGTTTGGACGGCCAGGAAGTGCCACCCAATTTAGACCGGAACTCAGTGGGGGAGACATCCACAGGGACCGTACCCTCCTTCCCCTACCACCAACCTTTCGGAAGGACTTACGATCCCACATGTTTAACGTGATCGTACTCCGCGTGAACGCGGCTGCAGTTTTGGCAGTGGCGGGAATCGAACCCGGGCCTACCCAGTGAAATTCCCGCGCGCTAACCACTTCGCCCTCCGCGACATTTTCCATAACTTTCTTTTTATTCACCGAATTTAGACCGGAACCCAGTGGGAGAGGCACCCACGGGGACCGTACCAGCCTGTTCGCTACCCTTAAAAATTCTGACCGTGGCAAATTCTGACCGTTGCAAACTCGCTGGCGCGACCTACCAGAAAGGTGTAAGGTAACTGTTTGGACGGCCAGGAAGTACCACCCAATTTAGACCGGAACTCAGTGGGGGAGGTATCCACAGGGACCGTACCCTCCTTCCCCTACCACCAACCCCTCGGAAGGATTTACGGTCCCACATGTTTAACGTGATCGTACTCCGTTTGAACACGGCGTCAGTTTCGCCAGTGGGGGGATTCGAACCCGGGCTTACCGAGTGCAATTTCTGCGCGTAACCACTTGGCTACCGCGCCCTTCGCGACAATCTTCGTAACTTTCTTTTTTTCCAGACCAATGTAAATTTGTTTTGGTTCTTCCGGACGTGAACATGGCGGCAATTTTGGGAATCGAACCCGGGCCTACCAAGTGCAAATCCCGCGCTCTAACCACTGGGTTACTTCGCCCTCCGCGACATTCTCCACAACTTTCTTTTTATTCACCCAATTTAGACCGGAACCCAGTGGGAGAGGTATCCACTGGGACCGTACCCTCCTTCCCCTACCAACAACCTCTCGGAAGGACTTACGGACCCACATGTTTAATGTGATCGTACACCGCCTGAACACGGAGGCAGTTTAGGCAGTGGCGGGAATCGAACCCGGATCTACCGAGTGCGATTCCCGTGCGCTAATTTTAATTTTATAATGATCATATGGTATTTAAAATATCCATAAAATTAAAATATCCATCGTTCCATCACTTAAAATATCCATAAAATTGAAATGTCCATTTAAAATATCCAGAAATTCAAATATTCATTTAAAATAACCATAAATTAAAATATCCATTTAAAAAATCCATATCATTCTATGAATCATCCATATCGTTCCACCAATCCATAAATATAATAATTTCAAATACATCACCAGAATTCTATCCACCATAATTCAATCATTTAAATAATTTAAAATATCCATTTAAAATATCATATAAATATAATAATTTCACCCGATGTATCTATCCAATACATATGCTAAGCTCTTAATACATTTAAAACCCGAAGCCTGGTCTCCATGGAAACGGGGGAAAAACTACTGCGGGGGGAAAAATGTCGGGGAAGAATCGGTTCTTCGCCGAGTATTGGGCAAGAAATATAAAATCATCACGTCTTTAAAATTGCGATCCTGCAGGCAATTTTCATTATTTCTTAACCAGATTAGACTTGTAAGAATGCCAGATCTTTGGCCTTTCTAAAAATGTAAATTATTAGTCGAAATTATGAGTAGTTTTTACGATGGAAGGATTTAAAAACAAAAGTTGGTTTTTTTGAACCGAAAGTGACTTTTGTTTTAAAATCTTTAAAAAATATTAGAAATCGAAATTGAAATTTGAAATGTATATATTTTTACTCGCAATTGTCTGCTCTTTCCGATGGTGTGATTTGTTTATTTCTACGACGTCCCGATCGTGGAGAAAAAAGTACAAAAAGGGCAAAAAACGGTCGAAATCGCATAAAACATTAAATAAATAAAAAAATAATTAGAATTTTGAAAATCGGTTTTCACGTGTCCCCTTCCCTCCCCCCCAGGTCTCCGATTGCCAAATTTCGTAGCTCTCCGACGCGCGGTCGCGAAACGTATAGTGTATAAGACAGACAGACACACACACACACAGACATTGCCTTTTATTATATAGATATATGTATATATAAAGCATATGTATATACATATACGTATTTTGGGCATAGCAACGGGAGTATTAAAAATATAAACGACGGATGTATTAAGTAAAATAACGTACCTCCCACCTGCTCGCTCGTTCATAAAAAGTCTGGACACATGGAACGTATCTTTCCTAGTGAAAAACATTACATAGTCCTAATTTAAGTAAAATTGTAGGGGCTAGTTAAACTAAAAGTTATGCCCAGGGAGTTGACTAAAAAATATGCATATTCTGGCGATACGTACTGATGGTTCAGACACTATAGCCACCCGTAAAATCAAAATCGGTGAATTAGGAGGCGAGATAGAAAATTGGGGGGGGGGGGGGTAACCAAAGTAAAAGTTACGCTCGGAGATTTGCCATATTAAAGTTGCATATCCAGGTGACATGTACAAATGGTAGAGAAACTCACTACAGCGACAAGCCGAACCAAAATCGCTCAATTAGAATCAGATAAGTAAAATTCTGGGGACTAGTTAAACTAAAAGTTATACCCAGGGGTTGACACAAAAATATGTGTATCCAATTGAAATGTACAGATGTTGCTCAGACTATATAGTCACCAGAAAAATCAAAATCGCTCAATTAGAAATTGAAATGTAAAATTATGGGGACTAGTTAAACTAAAAGTTAAGCCCAGGGGTTGACACAAAAAACGTATGTATATTATATCCATCAAATATGTATATCAAGTTAATATGTACATGTGGGTCAGAGACTATAGCCACCATCTGAATCAAAATCGTTTTATTAGGAGTCGAGATGGATAAGTGTGTGTGTGTGGGGGGGGGAGGTGCTATTTGAAGTAAAAGCTACGCTCAAAGATTTATCACTATAAAGATGCAGATCCAGGTGACATGTGCTAATGGTGCAGAGACTATAGCCATCAGTAAAATCAAAATCGCTCAATTAAGAGGTGAGGTGTGAAATTGGAGGGGGGGGGGGCGTAACTGAAGTAAAAGTTAATCTCAGGGATTTCTCACAAAGATGCATATCCAGGTGACGTGAACAAATGGTGCAGAGGCTATAGCCACTAGCAGAACCAAAATCTCTCAGTTAGGAAACGAGATGTAAAATTGAGGGAGCTAAGCTAAAAGTTACGTCCAGGGGCTTGGCACAAAATATATATTTAGGTGACACGTACAGATGGTGCAGAGACTATAACCATGATTAGAATCAAACTCGCTGAATTAGAAGGCGAGATAAGAAATTTGGGGGCTACTTCAATTTAAATATAAGCCTAGGGCCAATATTATAAGTCTAGAGCCAATTTGGGGGCTACCAATATAGTCGCCAGCGGTCGGGCCAAAATTTTCAGAAAAACAACGTCAGATAAAAGGATCATGTTGAAAATTTAATTTTTAAGTTTTTTAACAAATACTTAGAATTTCTTTAATTTTTAGGCATTTTTTAATGTTAAATAGCTGAAAAAGTAAGACAGCTGGGTAAGTCAACTCAAACTAAATGTCCGAAACAACACATATATGAAAGTGTCACTAAAAATAGCCTATATGTCCCAGTGTGCCAAAAATTGGAAACTCGTGACGTTTAAAGAATTATTTTGAAGTCAAACATATTGAAATTCGTCACCAGCAGATCAACCAGAGCATAGAAATAAATCCCTTCCGGAAGAACAGAACAACAGACAAACTATATCAGAAATGACGAAATGCGAAACAACTTCAATAATTAAGACAGCTGGGTGGGACAAACGATCCCTCAAACTGAGTGTCCTAAACAAGACACTTTATTTACGATGGCCAGAAACCCCTAAAATATCATACACCCCCCCCCCCTTCCCATCACCACACACGTACACTTAATTCTCTCATTTGTTCAAATGTTTATTTAAACTTCCAAATTTATAACAAATACGAGAATGAGAACAAACACATTCTTAAATGTAGAAAATTGAAGCCAAATTAGCGAAACTGAGCCAATTTGAGAAGTCCCTCTTCATGTTTTTCTACTCTTCTGTTTCTTTTTGGCGGGGGCGCGCTCATTCCCGCGACACAATCTACTAGTAAATCTGCAATGTCTGGGTTTTTTTCACGCCAAATTTCTAATATTGCTCCTATACCGTTCTTTCACTCAGGAAATGTCGATAGTAGGGACGCGGCT
Source organism: Amaurobius ferox (assembly GCA_951213105.1). NCBI lineage: Eukaryota > Metazoa > Arthropoda > Arachnida > Araneae > Amaurobiidae > Amaurobius > Amaurobius ferox. The sequence goes on along the minus strand of OX578145.1, from coordinate 101,939,335 downwards.
TTAAAAATATCCCTATATTTTCCCCTATGTGTTGAAAATTCTGTGCAATACAGCTTTCGTGAGTCGACGTTCTCCGAAGAAAGGTGTAGTGCTGCCATCTAGTGGCATTTTCATAACTTATTTGTAATAATTCTCCAATTAATTGAACCAAAAATTCAGATTTTTTCAATAAAAATTGTAATAAATCTGTATAACTAAAAAAATAATTTGGGATGTTTACTCAATGGTGTCGCGCGTACTCGCGGCGCCCCCAATGGCCGCCACTGCTGAGTATTTGAACTCAAACCTACAATGAACTCTGATTTCTGAAAGTTATGAGCAATTGCAGGATCCACAATACAAAAATTGTCTACAGCAAGTTCTTTTAATTTTGTTATAAGAGGGTTAAACAAACTTAACAGAGCTTTAAATTTCTATAACTAGAAAAAGCAATTAGTGTAGATATTTATCCCATGAATTACAAAAATAACCTATTCTATAGGCAGCTTTATCTTTGATAACTTCATTAGTAATTAACTGTAAGTATGGAGGTATATTATCTTACCTGAAGACTGGCTATCATCATTTTGATCAACTGGCTTGCTTTCATTACTATTAGCAGTCACTAAGGATGAAGTTTCTTCAGTTGTAGGTTGCATAAAGTCACTACTTCTGACTGTAGATGAAGAATTTACAACTTGGCTGTCTTCAGCATCTTCATAACTATCACTTAGTGACTGGTCAGCAGAATAAGAATCTAAATTTTTAGAGAAAGGTTCTTTTATGGCACTATCCTGAACATCAGGTTTAACAGATATGTTTTCATTTCCATTGATGACTTCTGTCAGAGATGATGAAGGATTATTATTTGAAGTATCATTAGTATCAGAGCAACCTTTAGAAAGTACTTGAGCATAGGTAGTATTACAAGACTCTTTTGATGACTTATCAGTATCTAAATTCTTTTCATAGGATTCCATATTTGACATTCTAATATCATTGAAGCTTTGACTAGAAAAAATTTAACACGTATAAAATGTCCTTCTTCAAAATTAGACAAATCTGAAAGATAAAGAAATGAATTTTATACACATGAAAACTAACTACATTTGTAAAAATAAATAGACGACTGTGTACAAACTATTATACATAAAATATCCTTTTTGAGTATGTACGAAAATTTCCTTACATTTAATGCAATGGGCAAAATGCAGCTGACTTAACAATAACTAAAATGTCAGTCAGTCAAGCAAACAAACAAATAAGAAATTTAATACAAGTTAAGATAAATCTAGCTCTGTACAACTAGATATAACTTGAACACACCCGATAACTTAACATTCATTTGGTATCCTGATAATTTTACATTCATTTTGAAAAATAGCACCAAGAATAAGTAATAACAAGAAAAAAAGGAAGCATACAACAAACTTTCTTATCATGGCCTCAATATGATCCTTAAATTTGAAAATCACTCAAACACAAAATTGAAACCCAATAAAAGCCGAAGACTTTAATAAGCATAATGAAATATCAAACTGCAAAAGTAATAATAACAAAAGTTTAAATCACATTTACTATATTCTACCATTAGTCATAAACTTAAAAGGAATTAAAGAAGGATTAAAAGAGGAATTAAAATATATGTTTGAAACTGTCATACGATAAATAAATTTAATACATGCATAGGAGAGATGGGGGATGGATGGGACACTTCCCATATCTCAGCCATTAAAAATTTGTTCAGTTAATTTTTTCACTTACAGATAGTTTTAGTGTAGCTTAAATCACAATAGAAAGGAAAAGCACATGGCTCCCGAATTTATGCTACTGAAGCTTAATAATTGAATATCAGGATCAAAGGTAAATTTCTGCATATTTCTTAAATTTCATAAATAGGGGAAACTTTTATACCTAGGGTCACCCACAGACTAATATATAGAGACCTATTACTCACGATTTCGCAGCACCCTCTCAACTGGACCATTTTGAGAGTTGGTGATCTTGGAGATGGTCTGGTTTGGTCCGAGACAGTTTTCGTATTATAACCCTATTTGCCCCACAGTACAGAAGCCATGTTTTCTTATAGCATGTATTGTAGAGTGTTTGAGTAGCATGCAAAAAGATAATTAAGTTAATAGATTATTTCAAGAAATGAATTACCAAAAGAAAACTGATTATATTACAGGATATGTAATTTGTTTTTATTAAAATTGAAAGAATATTAGTTATTTAACTATCCTATATATGTGTTCATCATAAGAAATTAGTGCAGTATTATCACTGCCGACTAGACTAAATTCTAAGAGGCAGTGGTATTATTAGTTAAACAGTATTTTTCACACTTTTATAAAATGTATAAAAATTGATATTTGGATAGCTTTTTCTTAGATCTAGTTAAGTTGAATGTTATATTGTATGTGTATATATTTTTGTGCACTTTTTATTAAGTGACGATTATGGAAAATCCCCCCATCTTAGGGTAATTAAAGTTTGAGTTCCACACCTTTGATACTGCATTTATGTAAATTTGTTATTTATTATAAGAATATTTGTATATTTAAAAAAAAAACATGCTATTATCAGCATCCTAAAACAAATTAAGAACCAAGTAATTTAACAATCAACATGCTAGTATACTTTTAAATTGAAAATATTATATAATATTTCAGTCTTTTGAGTATGTTAGCTTGTAATTTTCTGTGCATTATGTTTTACAGTAGGACAATACAATGCATCTATTTTTTAATTTAGTTTATGATTATTTGAATTAAATATATATCTATATTTATTTAAACTTACTTAAACTAATGAATATATTTATGTTACAGATAAAAGTATGTTTATGCTGATCATTTTTATAGTTTCAAAAATTATAAAAATCTGATGTAGGCAGCACATGACTTTCCTTATATAATGCAATGGATTTACTAGTCTTACAATAAAAAAAAATGTATAAGATCCACGGTGCTGTGTTTTTATCGTTAAATTGTACGTTTGGTGATTTTCAGGATGACAACATGTAAATCTATTTCAAAATACTCAATTAACTTATACTTCGTGCAACTCTAAATAAACAATCATCAATATTAATAGCACCCTCAATAAGCGATAGAATCCATATATTAAAATACTGTAATAATTACTTCATTATCTAGTCGTCATTTTCACTGATTTAGTATCATTTTTATCAATTTAATGACATTTTCATTAATTTGGTGACATTAAAAAAAGTCCCCAAGTTGGCGACATTCTGCCAAAATCTCGCCAAGCATTATGAATATGAGGAATAAGTTATTCTTGTAACAGATAAATGACTATTAGCGTCCAAGTACAAAAGTATTACCTAAAGTATCTTTTCTCATGAATGGAACTAGCTAGATCCACAAGAATGATGTCACCAAATTTATCGCATGGTAGTACTTATGAAAAGTGAACATATTTCACAATAGGTAATATTTTTTTTTTTATTTTATATGATTTTTTGACTTTTTTTTTCAAATGTACAATATCTCAAGAACTGTTAATGCTAGCATTCTAAAATTTGTTTTAATCGTTTTTTAATGAAAAATGACATAAGAAATGACTATTTGCATAACTTTATTAAAGGTTTTAATTTTTTGATAATTTTTTTTAAATTTCACTCGAAAATTTAGGGGGGGGTTCTGAACATTCGATTGCATATAAAAACAATAGGCTTTCATATGGATTGTAATTTTTGTACCAAATTTCATTTGAATCGGTCCATTCATTCGTGAATTATCGTCTCCACAAACTCACTGACTGACACACAGACACATCATCTCAAAAACGTCTGATTCGTGTTCAGGGATGCTTGAAATGTGCTCTCCCCTCAAAAACTCGAATTCGAATTTTAAACCCCATCACAATACTTTCCTTATACATTATATGTATATAAGGAAAGTAAAAATACAGTCCCGTATTTTTTTTTACCCACCCATGTTATGTAAAACATCGCCAAGAGATCGATACACCTATACCTCGCTATACGGCCGCTCTTTATATGGCATTTCGCTATAACGGCCCTTTTTAATTATGGCACTTTTTCGATTTACGGCCCACAATGTTTCGTTATACAGCCAAAAAAAATGCTGTACTGTTACCGACCTTCTATTTAGTTTCAGTTTCTCCCTTTAGATGGCACTGCTACATTTTGCTGCACGAAAATATGAGGAACGGTTGGCATTGTCATCATTTTACTGTGATGTCTCCTTTAGTGTAGTTAGACATATTTATTCTTGTTTGTTTTCTGGTTGGGTTTTGTTTCTGTTTGTATTAATTGGTGAATTGTAAACATATTTGGTACGTATGCATTGGAAAGACTGTATTTACGTTACATATTTAATTAATTCATTAATTCTTTTAAATGTAATTGTCTCTTTTTTATGAAAAAATGCCACCGAAACGTTCATTGAATTTGAAGATTAATACTACTGATAAAAATAAGAGAAGCCGAAAATCTGTCACGCTAGAGACCAAACTAGAAGTTTTACGTTGTATTAAAGCTGGTGAGAAAATTGTTCAAATTTGTAATGCAATGGGACTGGCGAAGTCTACCGTTCAAACTATTCACGATAGAAAAGAAGAAATTAAAACACATTCGCTATCTGCTGCACCTTTAAGTGTCTCAAAATTTACTTACCAAAGAAGCAGCATTATGGAAAAAATGAAAAAATTATTAGATATGTGGATTGAAGACAATAATCAACGAAGGATACCAATGAGCCAAATGACTATCCAAGAAAAAGCTAAAAGTATTTTCGAAAATTTAAAGAGGGAGGATACTGATGAATCTGTGAAAGATGTAACATTCCAAGGAAGCCGATGTTGGTTTGCAAAATTCAAAAATCGCCACAATTTACATAATTTAAGAATGAAAGGTGAAAGAGTTAGTGCCGATGATGACGCAGCTAAAGAATATCCCAACATTTTGAAAAGAATTATTGAAAGAGGTGGATACCGACCTGAACAAGTTTTCAATGTAGATGAGACAGGACTCTATTGGAAGAGAATGCCTGAAAGAACTTACATTTCAAAATATGAAAAGTCTGCATCTGGATATAAGGTGTCAAAAAAACGATTAACTTTGCTCCTTGGTGCTAATGCTGCAGGGTATTTTAAGCTAAAATCACTTTTAGTATATTTTTCCGAAAATCCAAGGTGTTTTAAAGGGCTGAACAAGAAACAATTGCCCGTCATTTGGAGATCCAACAAGAAAGGTTGGATGACTAAGATTCTCTTTGAAGACTGGTTTAAAAATCACTTTTGCCCAGAAGTAAAAACATATTTGAAGGACAATAACTTGAGCAACAAGGCATTGCTCATTTTGGATAATGCTCCAGGGAACCCGGTTAATTTATCCGAATTATCTGAAGATGTGGAGATTGAGTATCTTCTCAAAAATACAACAGCTCTGATCCAGCCAATGGATCAGGGTGCAATAGCCACTTTTAAGGCTTATTATTTACGCAGAACTTTTCGTAAACTTATTCACAAAATCGATGGCGAATCTTCGATAAAACAGTTTTGGAAAAACTACAGCATCAGAGATCCTGTAGACAACATTAGCGAATCATGGAAGGAATTAAAATCAACCACAATGAACCATGTTTGGAAAAAAATAATGCCAGAATGCATAAAAACTAATGACCCTAAAGTTAATTCTCTTTCTGAAATTCGACAAAACATATTAAACTTAGCAAACAATCTTGGTTTTGAGGATTTGGAAGAGTGATTTGATTGATTTTCTTGATGCTGACAGAGAACCTCTTCAAACGAGGAACTGATCCAGTTAGAAACAGAACGAGCACTTGATGAGGGGGCCAGAGCCTGCTATACGCCAACAGCTAACAGCAAAAAAACTTGTCAAATGTGCTTTCTTATTTCGAGCAGGAAATGAGTATCCTTCTACAAAATGATCCCAACGAAGAACGCAGTGCTAAAGTGTCCCGAGGAGTAAACTCAGCCATTACCTGAAATAGAACACTGCAAAAAGAAGCAGACAACGTTGGACCAATATTTAAAACTGGGTCAATCCACAACAGAGGAAAGTGATGATGGCAGCATATTGTAACTTACTGATTCTTCATGTTAATGTTCGTCATCAGACTTTTTAACACTTTACAACAAAGTTGAAAAGTGTTTATGACTTTGTTTATTCTGTCTGTCTGTCTGCCTGTCCGTCCGTTAGCACGATAACTGCCGTAAAAATGACTGAATCAAAATGAAATTTTAGTATGTTGTTCAGACGGTCTGTAGAACCAATGGGAATATAAATGAATAATATCACCCAATTAGTTTTGTGGCGAACTTTTGCCACCACCCAACTGGCAACTGTGGTATATGCACCCGTTCGGGTCATACTTTTAAAGAATGCCGGGCGAGATCCCCCAAATGTGTCAACTGTGCTACTAGTAATGATGAAAATCCAAATCTAAACTACAGAATCGATCACTCGGCCTATGACAGAAAAAACTGTAAAACTTTTCAGGTCGAAATTGAAAAAATTAAGAAACAGCAAAAAGAGAGTAATTAAATTAGCTCACACTTTGAACCCTTCGTTAGCTACGGTTTCACTCTTATATGTTGTGTTTGGCTATGTTTTATGTGTTCTGTAGTATTTTGTATATAATTTATATTTAGTAGTAATATGTATATATTTTTTATTGCCCTTTCTCCATTTGGTTTTCATATGGTTAATTGCTTTCTATCTCCCTGCATCCGGGCTCTAGCTTTCGCATTGACTACTTTTCCTTATAAATGTCATTTAAATGCATACAGATTAATAGTAACCATTCTTTGATAGCTCATTCAAATGCAATAAAATTTGCCATCGACAATCATATTGATATAGTCTGCTTGCAGGAGCCTTATGTTTTACAAAATAAAATTCTCTCTCCCCCTCCCGGAACCCGCCAATTTGCTTCTGACTCCCAAAAAGCTATTATATTGATATTTAATACTTCCTTAGTTGTAAACTTTAAATTTAAAAGTTCCTCCTCTGTATTCATCAGTGTTGTGCTCCCCTCTGGCAAATTTTTGTCAGTTGGGAGCCTTTACTTTCCTCCTCATGATGACTTTCAAGACATGTTGGCAGAACTTTCCCCTTTCGACTTTTTTACTGGGGATACTTTACTTTTAGGAGATTTTAATGCCCGGGCCCGGATGTGGGGATATAACTTCACCGACCAAAGGGGTTTGGATTTAATTGATTTTTGTCTCTCTAATAACCTATTAATTTGTAATGATATTAGCTATGGTCCAACATTCGTGTCCCACTCCGGTGTCGGTTTCCCAGACCTAACTTTAATTAATTTTTCCCTTTTTGATTCTTTGCTCTGCTGGGAGGTCCTCTCAAGTGATTCCCTAAGCGATCACAAATTTGTACAAGTTACTTTAAATCTTTCTCCTATTTTAAATAATTCTTTTTTCCTTAAGACCCAATATGGTCTTGGCAAATTTATACATAATTTTAGACCTCATAATAAATATTTACTCTCCCTTTTAGATAAAGTTAGCGATATCCTTTCCCTTGATAACTATTTTAAAACACTAATTGAACTTACACAAAAATGTGCCCTCTCTTTTATCCGCAAGAAAAAATCTAAAGTTTCTAGCTTTTCTTGGTGGAATAAGGACCTCTCCAAATTTCGAAATTTTGTTACTGCCCTTTCAAAAAGGGTTAAATCACTTGAAGGGAACTCAGCTCCTTTAGAGGAAATTAACGTAGCAAAAGTTAAATTTAAACACAGCAGAGCTAAGTATAAACAGATGATCAAAAAAGTACGGCTGGAATCATGGAAAAAATACTGTTCCAGTTGCAATCAAACTTTCGGCTCTCACTTCAAATTCGCTTTCCAAAAACATAAGAAATTTAATAACTTATCCCTTTTTTTCCCTGATGCCCCTTCCCTTAACCCTAAAGAAAAGCTCTCTCGTCTTTTGGATCATCATTTTAAAGAAGATACTAATTTTGATTGTTTTCCAACTTTTCCCCTTCCGGAATTCGGTCTGGGTCAAGTTTCGGATGAAGAGCTCATTTCAGTCTTTAATAATCTAAAATCGGGTAAAGCTCCAGGTCTTGATCTCCTGGACTTTACCGTCTGGAAACATATCTTTAAATTTTTCCCCTCCCTTATTTCAAATTCCATTAATCTTTGTTTTAAATTTTGTCATTTCCCGTCCTGTTTAAAAAATGCTAACATCTTGTTTTTTAATAAACCTGGTAAAGATCCCTCCCTGTGCTCTTCCTTTAGGCCAATTTCTCTTCTCCCAACCCTTGGTAAAATAATAGAAAAAATTTTCATTCACAAACTCAACTTTTGGTTAACGACTGAAGGGGCTCTTCATCCCCTCCAGTTTGGTTTTAGAGAGCTCACATGCTGTGAGGATGCAGCTCACAGGCTGATAGAATCAATTAAAATACATAAATCTATTAATTTTGTATCATTAACCACCGTGGACATCTGCGGGGCTTTCGACAGCTTGAATTGGGGTGTACTACCTCAAACTTTTGCAAATATCAATCTACCACCAACTTTTCAAACCTTTCTATTTTCATACCTGGTGGATAGAAAAATAACATTTTCAGAAAACTCAATTATACTAAATAAAACATTATCTATGGGTGCTCCACAGGGTTCGGTTATTTCCCCTACCTTGTGGAGCATTTATTTTAATTCAATACTAAATCTCAACAGTAATCTGTTTCACATTCAAGCCTTCGCGGATGATCTTGCGGTGGTTACCTATGGATCAAACCTAAAAACCCTCCGAACTAACACAGATAATCTTTTGAATCAAATCTCCTCGGCCCTTGCAATCCTCAATTTAACAATCACCCCAAACAAATGTAAAGCAATTATATTTAATAAAAATCGCTCTAAAATCCGTTGCAGACCATCATTCAAAATCCTAAATCACAAAATTCCTACCTCCCGCTCCTTATCATATTTAGGAATTACTATTGATGATAATTTAAAATGGAGTACCCACATTTTTAACCTTAAGGAGAAATGTTACAAGATCGCCAACACCTTTGGGCGGGTGTCAGGCAATAACTGGGGGGTAGATAAATCCTTATTAAAAATATGGTACTTAACAGTAATTGAAAAATCTATTATTTATGGCGCTGGCATTTGGGGTCATGCTTTAACGGGGGATCAGATTAAAAAACTTATTTCTCTTCAAAGGATTTTTCTCTTAAAAATTTCTGCTGGCTTTCGGACCACTTCTAACATTTCTCTTTTCTCCATTACAGGAATTCCCCCCATTCATATAGTAATAAATACTAATTATAAAAAATATATCTTTTGGAAACACAGAATAAATCTTTTTACTAATTTAGAAATCCCTTCTCCCTCCCTTTTTGATTTTAACTGCCCCTTATCTTCAGTTCCTCCCGCTTCCAGGATTGTTAACCTGGCTCCCTGCCCTCCCTCTTCCTTTTCAGACTTAAATGTTTATACAGATGGCTCCTCCATTGATAATAACACTGGATTTGCCATCTGTATATTTAACCTAGACTCCCTTCTTGAAACATTTAAATTTAAACTTGCCGATGGGAACACAGTTTTTCAGGCAGAAATTGCCGCTATTGACTTTGCCGTAAACTGGGCCTCAACCAATAATTTAAAAATTAACATTTTTACTGACAGTCTTTCTTCCCTTTCGGCCTTAGATTCAGTTAAAAACAAATCAAATTACCTTTTAAAAATTAAACAAAATGCCATTGCAAGCAAAAACCTTATAAACTTACGTTGGGTTAAGGCCCATTCTGACGTCTCCGGGAACGAGGCTGCTGATAAGTTTGCCAAGCAAGCAACTATTTCAGGCTCCCCTTTTTCCCTTCCCTTCCCCTTTTCCCTTCTTAAAAAATTCTGTAAATCAAATATATCCCTCCTTTGGCAGGATTATCTAAACGCATATGTTTCCCCTCGGACCCATGATCCCGCCCGTATTTCTTTATTTCTACCCCAAGTTAAATCTTCTACTCAGATAACAAATAAATATCTAATCTACTTTATTACAGGACATGGGCCATTCATGGATTACCTTTATTTCTTCAAGCATAAAACTACTTCTAGTTGCTCCTGCGGCGCCTATGGCGACGCAGACCACTTCATATTTTCCTGCCCTCATACAAAAAATTTTCATCTCACCAAACCTTCCCCTCCTAATTGTGCAGCCTGGTTCTCGAGAGTCAGTTCCAACAAATCTTCCATCGAAAAAATTAAAAACTGTGTTCTCATCGCAAGAGAAATTTCAAATCATATTAACTAATCAGCTCGTGAGTTTTCCCCTCTGGTCGGTTCCCTGGAGGTGTTACCCCCTTGTTGCGTGGTGTTGTTGGCTTTTGCCAGTTTTGTCTTGTTTTCTGTTTTGTTTTCTGTTTTGTTTTTTGTATATTAGTACTCAGTGTTCAGCATATTATGTCTTCTTCAACTTTAATATTTGAATTTTAGTCAGCCGTTTGTGCTTTCTCCACCTGAAAAATTTCTGTTCCCTTAAGTGGTGGAAACTTGTAACCCCTCCAATGTAAAAAACTTTTTAAGTTTCTTAAATAAACTTTGCCCTGTTTCGGCGCCCGCTGCGGGATGCTCGTGGGGCCCTGGTGTTGGTTGGTGTTGGCTGGACCGCGGGACGTTGGCCTTGGGAGTTAGCTTCGGCTTTCTTTTTCCCGGCCGTCCAAATAGCTGCTCATGTCCTCAGGACGAGCCGGACGGTCTGGGTCTTCAACCCAATTAGTTTTAGATTGAACCCGGGTTGAAAAAATGAAATACATTGAGCCCTATGGGACCTAATTTTTCAAACATTTTTTAAGCGGATTTAAAATTCACAAATTGCTTCGAAATTTTTAGATAATATTCAAATTGTTCCATAAAATATATAAAAAAAAATTCAGCGAAATATATTCAGTAGTTTTTTAAATAAAAATTAAAATAATAATAACACCTCTTATATGAAACGATCACGTGACCATGATATGAAAGTATCACGTGATCCACTTCAAAATGATATATGGCATCCATCTTGTCTCAAAATCGTGATTTTTAAAGTTCTTTTTATTTCATATTGAGTGTTGTATCCATCCTAAAACCACTTTATTTTGGTTTAAATTCTGTGCATCTACATACTAAATCAACGCAATTACAATATATATGAGTTTAAATACTCATCCAAATTTGATTATTTCTACAATGAAGCCTATTTTTCACTTATGTAAAATGTAAACAGCAAAATATGTAGGATGAGTTGTATAGAAATTGCTGTATTTTTTTAACTCAAAAGAATTTAGCTCATGGAGTCTGCATAGCTGATATGAAAGAAATATTCATTGACTTTAGCGAGAGAAGGACGATTTTTTGCGATGAAGTTTTAAGCATAGAGTTAAATTACTTGTAGCTCCATGGTCTTAATTTTTAAATAAAATAAATTATTATAGTATTATGATGAATGACATGAATGGGAAATTATTTATGAATGAAATGCTGCTTTTTTAGAGAGAGCCAGGCGTGTTATTTTTTCTATGACGTCATTTGAATGAATTTCAGTTGTTTTCGATGAAGTTTTTAAATATAATAAATTATCGTGATATTATGATAATTCTAAAATTATTATCGAGTAATATTTCACATTTTAGAGATGTTTAAACCAGGCAATTTATATTTCAATGCCGTCATTTGAATGAAGTTCATTTTTTTCGATGAAGGTTTAAGTTTTCAAATATAATAAATCAATGTAGTATTGTGAGAAGTTTTAAAATATTACCGAGGAATGTATTGCATTTTAGACATGTTTAAATAAAATTGCATTGCTGTTGGAAAGTGTTTCATAATCAATGCTTTAAGCATGATTAATCTTTCTTGTTATTTTTATTGTACTTTTATTTTTATGTAAGCATTTTTACAGGAAATAAAAAGAATAAAATGCTTAATGAACTAAAACTATATTATTTTATCAAAAATTGGAACAGATCCAATTGAATTTGTATGGGTTTGTATCAAAATAATTGATTCGTTATACAGCTTTTTGCTTTACGGCCAACTTTTCCGGAACGTATCTAGGCCGTAAAACGAGATATTGATGTACTTGCCAAATTAGCAGCTGTGTTTTTATTTCTGTCATACTTCAGATATGGTCTGCCTCATGAGTGCTAGTACCTATGTGAAATCCCTTGTTAAACATGTTGCCATGGGCTCCTATGTGAGTGAAACTTCTGAATATAGTATTCTGCAGGGTCACCCAGCTTTATTTTAATAATAATTATTTTACAGCATTATTACTCTTCGAAGTAAGTGGCAACATGGTTTGAAATCTTCAACCATTTTGAATAAAAGAAGGAAAATATAGCAGTTAAGCAGAAGGAAAAGTTTTGATTTGATGGTCAAAAGTAAAATTCTTCCCATCATTTTGATATTGATCTTTTGCAGATAAGTGCAAAGTTTTGTGTTTATGTGTGACAGTTAGTTTTGGTCATAAGCTAAGGAAAACGATGGAATATTAACAAATCTGAATATTTATAGGGTTTTGGCTGTGAAAGCCATTTCATAAGAGATGTACCGAATCAAGATTTTGCCGAATACTGAATATTAGTTGGAACCCGAATATTCGGTGGTGATTTCAGATGCCATAAATTCTCAAAGATCTGTAAAGGATATTATTTCCATGGCAAAAAGAATTGTAACACTCATTAATCACCCTCTATTGGCTTGTTTCAATTTGAAAAATGTTCAAGAAAAAGAACTCAACATATCTCCGAAAAAACTAGTCCAAGACATTCCAACCCGATGGAACAGTACTTACTATATGCTAGAACGCATATTAAAACAAAAAAAAAGGCTTCTGTAGCATATAATATTTCATTATATGCTACAGAATATGGCAAAATTGAAAATTTCTGCTCAGTGGATTGTTTTAGAAAACACCCTTCGTCTCCTAGAGTCATTTGAAGGAGTCACGAAAATGATAAGTGCTTCAGAATCAATAATATCGAAAGTTATCCTAACAGTGATTACTCTAGGATATTATTTGTTAAAGACTGGAAAAGAATTTTTTGGTGTGAACACAATGAAAGACAACTTGAAAAAAGTTTAGACACATGATTTCACGATATACATACAAATGACAATTTCTCATTAGCTACATTATTAGATCCAAGATTCAAAACTGCTTTTTTTAACAAAGATGAAAAATGTGATGAAGATGTAAAAGCAAGAATGACACAAGCAGCAGAAAAAAATTCCTTCTTCTAATGAAGAATTTAATAAAACTCAATTAAATCAGGGCACAAACAACCTCCAGAATGAAATTAATACGTCATTCTGGGATTTCTTTCATGAATTTACCAATCCCATCACCAACCCTGTTGAAAATATAAATTCGGCTTCTAGACAAAGAAGCCTGCATTATGCTCGTGAGCTTGATTCTTATCTTGAACTACCCCTTTTACCTAAAAAAAATAAGTCCTCTAGTGTGGTGGGGTCAAAACAAACATAAATATTCAACATTGGCAAAATTTGCCAAAATATACTTGTCCGCATCAGCAAGTAGTGTGTACAGCGAATGTTTGTTTTCAGAAGCAGGGGTCATCTATGAAAAAAAAACGAAATAGGTTAATGCCAGAAATTGCCAAGAAACTTATATTTTTGTACCATAATTTAAAACTGCTGAACTATAACTATGAATGAAAAGTATATATGCACTGCATTTAAAATACAGAAAGTAAATGACACTTAACAAAAAATTATTTTGGTTTGTGATAACGACTTTTATGATTTCTTTTTCAAGTTTCTCATGTTTGAATGCCAATTTTGTTTTTAATTAAAAGTTTAATTTGTTGGTTAAAACACTATGTATATGTAGTTGTAGATTTTTATTTTGCGTATTTAATTTTTTCATTTTTTTTAGAAATTCGTTTAAATAATCTTTTATATAAAATAAAAATTGTTCACACAAAAAAGCATAAAAAAAAATTGTAGTATTCTGTGGGCGAATGTCTTAATATTCGGCAAAACTGAATATTCGGCTTTTATGCCGAATTGGCCGAATACGAACTGAATATTCGGTACATCCCTAAAAAAGTGGCCATGTCTAGGGCAACATTCTTGCTTTGTAACTAGGGCCATGGCCCTAGGTACAATATTATCATTTGTGCAGTTAATGTAAAAAGTATAGAGGGCTGAAAAGATTTTTCTTGTAAGAATAAATAGATGTATAATGCAAATTTAGAACTTTTGTATGACACCATTTGGCTTACTGAAGCATATTAGTGTTGGTGCTTTTATTTATTCAGACTGGTTATCGGGAATCAGGCTTATGGCCAGTAAATTAAAATATATTCAGAAATGATGAATATTTGAGTTCTTGTGTAACAAATAGACCCAATCCAACTGTAAAGGATTCCAACAGTGGGAATTTGATGGGGAATGGACCTATTAATAGTCATCAAGTGACAGAAAAAAAGGATACCTCTGCTGAAATTTGTCAGTTTTCTACATCAAACACTGAATCAATGCAATGTACAACGCCAGAACAAGTGGGAAAGGCTAAACCTCATACTGCTAAAAGTGGTGGGCAAAAATCTGGTAAGTTTAGAATCCTTACTGATACTCCAGAAAAAGCTGAAATTGAAGCAGCAGAATTAAAAATGATAGCCAAAAATAAAATTGTTAAGAAACCTACATTTCAAGTAGAAAAAGCAAATTTGTGCGAATTGACTAAAAAGATATAGTTCTGAAGGAATATACATTAGGAAATTATTATGATGATGAGACATCTAAGGAATCACTAGATATGATGAAATCTTCAGATTCTACAAATGATATGGATTCTGTAGTAGCTAATGGGAAGGAGTACATTGAAAAAGGAAACTTGACAAAATTAGATGGGAAGGAAACAAAACATTTTTATGTTGTAAAAGTAATTGATGTTGTAGAAGATCAGTATACAATAAAATACCTAAATCAAATCAGTAGAGTCAGAAAAGTTTCTATATCACAATGATACAACTTATGTGATTAAGAGAGATGATATTATATTTAAGTTTCTTGAACCCATTGCAGGCTCAGAATGGCTAGGTTTACTACTTACTTTTGGCATCAGTTTTTCAAATTACAATGCAGAATAATATTATTATTAATTGTGATTTAAGTAGTCAAATTTTGTTTAATTTGTATTGTTTATATTTTATCACTATTCTATGTTAAAATTTCATAAAGATTCAATTTGAGTGGTTACATTTTCTGCAAAATTCAGTTAATGCTGGGGTTTTTTCAATAACACTCTGTTTTGTATTTTATTCATTTTCCTATATGTATGCATAACAATATTAAACATGTGGCCCTAGTTACAACATTGACATTACTCCCAGAGTGTTGTACCTAGGGCCATTTGCAATTTTATTTATTTATTTATATCTTTTAGAAGAAAAAAAAAATTAACACTTAAACTGATTTCAATGCAAAGGAAATAAAAGACAACCAGTAAAAACTGCTTTAGTTACTGAAGGTTTATTTTAAGTGATATTATTATAGTTCGAAAATTACTGGCCCTAGGTACAAGAGTTTCCCCTACTACTGAAAGTCAATACTAAATGATACTTCATTATTTTCAAATCTTATATGTTAATTATAAAAATACATTAGTTATATTACTGTCTTGTGAATATATATTTTACAAAATGACTACAAACCAAAAGTTACAGCATGGGGATTGGGGATGGATGGTAGACTAATATATAGGGTTGATTGGGATTATTCTATTCATCCCCATAACACTGAAGTAAGGTATGGTTTATTTCTAGAGTGGCTTTTCTTAATTGATATCTTTATTTTTTAGATCTAAAATGCAATTCTTAAAATTCTTACTCTACTAATTTTTAGAAGAATTGAATAAGCACAATTCTTTTTTTTTTTCCCTTGAAAAAAATTATTGAATAATGAAAAGTGATACCTGGATATCAATTGAGTTCATATTTTAATTATTGTTGTTTTAGTTATTAGTTGACTGAAATGAGTGGTGTATTTAAGGGGGGACTTAAAAAAATTTCCCAATAAATCCCAAAATATTTCTATGTAACTTATTTTATTTTTAGAGTTTTTAAATTTGGGAAAATCGTTAACTATTTCTTTTTTTTTAACCCTAAAATAATGCTTAAATTTTACATATCAGGGGGAGCATTACAGAATGGAGCTTGAAAAAAAGTATAATATGACCCCCTTCCCACAAATAGATTTCCAATGTATGCCCCTGCTGACTATAGGCTATAATCAAATTTTATTTCAATTAAATATTAAAATTGTAGATTAGGTAAAATAAAATAGAAAATGTGTGCTGTTTTAAAGGGTTTGTTTATGGGGAGGTATTTATTTATTAACATTGAAAAATGAGTGGGGGCCTATTCTAAGAATCACCCCAAAAGTGTAATAACATTCTGTTACAAACATGATATCTTATGATCGATTTTTAACCAGATTTCCACTGTTCAATTGACTTGAAACTTTGTATACTTATATATTCCTTATGACAATACAACATTCTATTAAATTTGAAATGCACCCCCCCCCCCTTCACTTCTCCAATTTTTACATTGTGAATCATAACAATCTTTACAATTTGACAATTGTATCAACGAAGAAATTGTTATGGAAAAAGATTGATAATTCCCCTATACAATATGAAGATTTTATATTAACAAAATATGAACAAAAATAAAATGTTGTGTATGTTATTGCAAGAGTTTTAAATGTTCATGGTAGTGTTACAAAGTTTAATTTTTAAAGAAAACATTTGATAGTTATTAGTTTTTCTATCTAGATAAAAGTGAAATATGCAACATTTCAAAATCTGAAATTATGTCCAAATTGCCAAAGTCACAAAGCCAATGTGGCACAGAAAGAGTAAAAGCATTTATGGCATTTGAGTTTGATTTTACCAGCATCAATATTAAATGAATCTTATGTGAGGTTGGATAGTGAAAAATATTACTGTCCCATCCAGCTCTTTAAGTGTCCCATTCAACCCCTGGCTTGGGGATGGATTAGACAATTTGGACATTTTATGTACAACTTGCGTAAATGTACAACTTGTACATATATGTACAACTTGCTTTTTTAATTATATGTTTCATAGAAATAAATATTTTGATAAAAAAAAATGTCCCATTTAACTCCATCTCCTCTATGTATTAAAAAAAACTAATGTCTTACTCGACTTTTAGTTTAAAACTGTCATGCTTGACTCTAAAATATGGCATTCCTGATCATACCTCTAGTTAAATTATTATTTTAAGATTTATTTCAAATGTAATTATAGATTTAGTCCTTTAAAAATATGTTTCAAAGTAAAATTTCATTTTAAAATATTAAAATCGTACTTAAAAACAATATTTATTAAAATGTATTTAACAAAAAAAGGCAAATAAATGACGTTTACCGTATGTTTGTACTGTGCAGACACAAAAAATAATTATTATTTGCAAAACAAATAACCAAATTTTACCCGGAAATTCAGTTTTGTGGTGTATTTATTAAAAATGACCAACATCGTACTTTCAATGATTATAGATTAGACAAAAAAACATATGCTTCAGTTTCAGTTCTACCTTACATAGTAGCCACACAAGATTGGACTGGATAAAATTAATTAACTTGAATATATTGTGAAAACAAAAAAACTAATAAATATTGTTACAAAACGTCTGGATAAACTAACATTATTATTTTTGTAATATAGTGATGAAATATTATGACATTCTGATATGATTTTAACGAATTCACAACTTTAAAGAATAAATTTTATTAATACCTGAATAACTAACTTTTCCTAAGAATTTATAGAAGTAGAACAACAAATAACGTTGTATTCAATTTATTCGACGTCACGGGAAAAGTTTTACAGCCAAATCATGACATTATTACTCCACACACTTCCAACATCATCGCCAAAAACACGAATATTTGTTTAATTTTTACATCAATAACTTGATGTTGCCACCCAGAATAAAAAGATAAATTCGCATTAATGAGACCATAGAGACATTCTTGTCGTGATTATTGAAAGAAGCAAATATTTACATTCAAGCAAGGAGAAAATTTATACACCTTGTTGGTCGATTTTCACATCCACACTTGTTTTACAGGGGACCGTGTACTAATTATAAGCAGTATATTTCTGATTGGTACTTTTCTCCATCGAATCCAATTCGGATTCTTTTTCCTTGAGAGCACTGCCATTGTTTACAATTTTTTTTTCAATAGGGAGCACCGCTTTGCATACACTTCATACATTTTAGAAAGCTTCGCATTCTCAGGAACCAAAAAACATCAGTCAAAAACTTCCTGATTCCTGAGCAATATGTGTTCAGGAAGAAACATTCCACGCAGCACCAGCTGCTTCGGGTTGTTGAACTCGTACATGAGGCTCGCAGCAAACGAGAAAACACTTCTATTGTCTTTCTGGACCTGCAGAAAGCGTTTGATAAGGTATGGATAAATGGTTTATTATTCAAACTTATCAAACTCTCCTTCCCTCCTAATCTGATTAAAATTCTTCACTCGTACCTAACGGAGCGTAGCTTCGTGGTACGAGTCTCTAATCTTCTCTCCCAAGAATGCTCTCAGCAGCGTTCCACAAGGTTCCCTTGTCGGACCCAAACTGTTCAACCTTTACATTAACGACTTACCACGTTCCCCCGGTGTCTCCCTTGGCCTATATGCCGATGACACGGCCCTGGTCACACATCACAAACAAACACAAGTCGTGCACGATACCCTTCAAAATTACCTCAACGCTCTGACGCAATGATCAACCAAATGGACAATTAAAGTCAATGTAAGCAAATGTGCCGCTCCCCCCCCCCCCCCCCGGAATCCCACAGCCACTAATTTAGCAACGAGCCAATTCCCTGGCAATCTAGTTACAAGTACCTTGGAGCGTATCTTTACTCTAAATTAACGTGGAAACTTCACATTTCTGAAACTTGCAAGAAAGCGAAGTCTTCACTCGCCCTGCTGCGCCCCCTCTTGGCTAGAAACAGCCGCCTGTCCATAAGTTCCAAATAAGTTCTTGCTATACAAGTCCTGCATTCGTCCAATCATGACGTACGGAGCCCCCATACGGGGCACCACAGCGGAGGTTCACCTCAAGAAGCTTCAAGTACTTCAAAATAACGCTTTGCGTTCGTTTACTAATCTTCCGACCTACGTCCAGTTAGAAGTTATGCATAAAGACCTCAAAATTCGGCCTTTTTTGGAACATGTCAAAAATCTTTCTCTCAAATTCCATAGAGGTCTGAGAAGCGTGAATAATCCTACGCTCGACATTATCCCACGCTATCGACCTGGTAACCCGGGAGCACGAAAGCGCCCTCGGCCGTTACCTGTGCGTACCGTGCACGATATATTCTTCCGCCCTAATAAGCGGATTCGTCTAACATAGTTTTTTCTGCTCTCCTTTCTGTTGCTGACTTTTAACCTTTTCCGTACCCCTCCCTCGCTTTTGGGAATTCGCGAGTAGTTGGCAAGCCCCATCATCATGTATGTTGCTGGTTCAGGCTCAAGGCCCTGCGCCCCTCTTCTCTGCTGGCAGCCCGATTGGGCCCCAGCTCTTTCCTTTCTGAAGACTTGGGGAAAGGGCATGATTTCGGTCATTGTCCCCTCCCCCCCGAGCATCTCTTAGTTGCAAACTCTTCTTTTAGTAATTTCTTTTCTGACTTTTTCCTTTTCGCGGGGGATTTTATCCTCTCCTGGGCACTTCACAGAACCCCCGTCCTTGAGCAAAAAAAATCAGTCTCCCAGTACCTCTATGTATCCGAGGCAGAGAGCCCTGTACGATAGTCCTGTATGATAAGTTTGTGCCTACTAATAATAAATCAATATTCTGAGTGCAGTGGAATACCGTAACTACGCCAAATATATCTTGATGCAAAAATAATACCGATTCATCAACTTAGACAGTAAGTTATCGAATACGAGACTACCGTATTGGACAGATCGAGCTCCAATAAGCAATGGCAAGGGATGTACGACGAGATGTAAATACAGATACAGCAGGCTCATATTGGAAAAGATTGTAAACACGAATTATTATAAATGTTCAAGTATTTACCGTTACAAAACAACTTTTGAACGTAAATAGAAACTTGTTTTAGCATTAAAATTTGTTTAAAATTTCAAAATGGAAAAATAAACCTTACAAAAACCATTAATTTGCTATACATTTATTTTATTCTAGAAGAAACAGAAGAAAAGTGGGTAATGGTAGCATTGCCACACTGCATACCTATCCTGATTGAGGTGAAAAATAATAGTGTAGTGACATGACTAGACTAGACTTGCAGGCATAGAAAAGCGTGCAATACAGATAAGACATTCATTTGTATAACACTTACTAACATCTGCTGCTTGAAGATTGCTTCTAAACAAAGCCGTATGCTGTATGACTACATATTTTGATGCTCTTCTGCTTAATATTCCAAAATGAATTTTGGCATTTTTTATATCCAAAAAGTCATTATTTTAGATTGTTAGCTTCAGCTCCTATGATGGTACATGGAAAAATCACCAAACATTTGTATGGGAACCTATAAGTATACCAATAGGTATAAAAATATTTTATCTTCTAAGAGTGTATACACAGCAAGAACAACCAGGCAAAACATATTTTCCTTTTTGCTTTTACTCCTCTCAAATTGTGGGGTGGCATTGTTGGAACTAGTTCAGTTTGCTTTGATTGCATTACCTGTAGACACCAGTGATAGCTTGCACTGTACACATACCCTAAGAGACCTAAATATTTGTAAGCCCCAGCCTAGCCTGGTTTTTTTTTTTTTTTCCCAGAAGAGCGATGGTGCTTTCTCTGCTAAGTTTTGATTTTTTATTTAACCTAACGAATGTACACTCCTCCTCCTCCCAAATTCACTTCCATACTTTTTCTTGGCAAATCGTTTCACCCGTAATATTATTACCGCAAATTTAGTCAATTTTTCTCCAGTCCAACACACCTTTCCACTTTCATATAGTAATTATTCATCTTTCCTATTTTCACATCTCGTTTGATCTGACAACCTAGTGATTTTCCTCTATTGTGCTCCTTTTCATAAATTTTATGAATCTTTTAATCATCACTCATGTACACATAAAAACCAAACTTGGGTTAAGTGTTTAATCTTTTTTTTCCTAGAAGAAAGTAAATCAAAGTTGGAGCAACCATTTTCAATATATACTATATGAAATAAATTTATTTTAACACTCAAATATCTCAAATAACTACCTTGAATGAACTACTACAAAATTTACATTTCCCTGTATGACGTAAGAGTGCATTCCAATGCTACACATGTCCAAAATCAGAAAAATAAAATCTCATTGAAATTTGTCGATTAGAAAACTTAAGCGAAAATCCACAAAATTAGCTTTTGAACATTTGACACTATTACAATATTTTGCACTGTACATATAACCTGTTATACAAAAAGTAAAAAAAAAAGGAACTTGCAGATTTTCATAAAATTCTGCATAAGCTACATAAAAGTTATAATTGCTGCAAACTTTACAGTTCCTTTGAAATTCAAGGTATAGGAGATTGTCATGTTCAGTGATATAATTAGAACAGGCTTTTTTTTTTTTTTTTTTTTGAGGGAGGGGGTGTATCTAAAATTAAATCATCTTATGATTTACCTAAATTTATTTAGTTTCGGAAGTTTGAACTTGAGACTATGCCCCCCCCCCCATAAAAATAATGCTACAACTCATTAATAGCCTATATGACGACACGGTACAATTTCACTTAAACAGAATCACTAACTCAATCCACATTTAATATTTTACAAAATTTTGTATTTTTGAAATGCTAAAATTTTATATAAAGGCAGTTCTCAATTTCTGAACAAGTTCTGTTTCTAGACATAGTTTATTATATAGTCACTTGGTCACTGGCATAGAGAGCGGGGGGCAGGTATACATTCCTTTTAAAAAAAATTCTATTTTCACTTTAGCTGTGAATTTTAGGTATAATACACATGACAAATGAAAAAATAAAGTATATTTAAATTCTCAGTGAAATAAATTGATTCTTAACAACATTAATACTGAAATTTGTTACAAACAAGGATAATCGTTAAGGACATGTGCCAAACAAATGAAGTATTTTTTGTTTGTTATAGATCAGTAATTAAACTTATCAAGCAGTAATTGAGTTTTTGTAACAGTTCTTTTATAAGTGTTATAAGACAAAACTTTCTTAAAACTATCTATGAGAAATTCAGGTAACTATGCAAAATGCAATCTCATGCTGTTTTTAAAATTTTGATAGATCTATGGTTATAAAAAATAAAACAATTTCTGAAAAATTATGCAGAGTCAATAGATATTCTGCAAATACTATATGAGAAAAGCCCATTTTATGACACTCAATGACAAATTTAGCCTTACGTTGGTGACCGTTACAACAAATTTGGCAAAATATTGCTTGTCCCTCCCCTTTAGAAGAAAAATTCACACACATTCCTTCAAAAAGTTCTGGCTATGCTGTGCTTGGTTGTTCACTTTGTTTTATTCATCATTTTAAAATCAATTTATTACAGCAGATGATTTTGTAAGCAAAAAGGATATGAATGACAATTGATGAACTAGACATATGTCACAACAGCAGGAAACAGATACTAGGTTTTAATACCCAACATTTGAATTTCTTGAATTTTAGAGATATGGATTAGCTTTTATAAATGCACTATTAATTCATCATTATAAATCAAGCTAAATATTCAGAAAAAATCCAATAAATTTTTTTAACACTTAATTTTTCATTTTTACTTCTTTTGGTAAAATAACATTTTTTCTTTTGAAGATTTTATTAGCGAATTGTAGTTCAATGAGGTACTTTGCAGCTTATATTTTCAGATTTGTCTTAAATATTTTTTTAAACTTGATTTTCAATTCATATGCTAACTTTTCTTTATAAAACTGTTGGTTGAATAAATAGTGTGCCTAATCAAGAAAAGAATAGCAGAACTTGTTAAAATTAAACTAGATTTTTAAAATTTGATACATCTTTTTCCAATTTTATGCACTGAAAGGTTCTTTGGGTTTAGCACAATGCTAGATCCCATATTTAAAAAATACTCATTTTAATGTAGAACTCATTTTCTTATTGCAAAACAAAGTCTGTATTTCACATTAGAACACTGGAATTTTAAGTGCCCTCTTGATCGAGATTACTTTGATATATTTGCAGAAAAATCAAGGAGGAAAATAGATTTCAGCATCCATAGGCTTTTTTACCAGAAATTATATCACTGCATTAATATTTTGTTTTGATATGATCTAAAAACTAACACAATCTAGATTTCTTTAATATTAATTTAGACATCCTAGCTAAGGAATTGGTTGCATATGTATTATACGAATGGGATAAGTACTCCAACAAATTTTATAAATGGTTTACACTTGGCACGTTAGTAAGAAATATTTGCTAGTTAAACTTATCCTTAAAGATTACCTTTACAAAATTTTGATGCAAGATCTTTTCTATCCCAAAGAACATTTAAATTATAATAAATTTTGGGCTACATAAGTTATTTATTACTTTTATTAATAGAACTACTGCAGTTTAAGATTTTGCATTTAAATATTGTCCTTGATTGGTATTGAATAATATAAGACTTGACATGGTTTCACTTAAGAAACTTGATAAGACCTGCCAGTGAAAAAATAATGTGTTTTCTGTGGATTCAAGTTTTATAGTTAATTTTGACTAATTTTAGCACATTGAATTCAGATAGATCTTCAGTCAGATTTTTATCACATGAGGATTTTTAAATATGTTCATCTTTAAGTAAGAATACTTTTTTGCAGTTGTGTTATTAACCATATGCCCTAGAAGGTTTTTCGAACCGATATGTAAAACTCTTTCCCGGGGCGCGGTAGCCCATTGGTTAGCGCACTGGAGTTGCACTCGGTAGGCCCGGGTTCGATTCCAGCCACTACCAAAACTGCCGCAGTGTTCATGCGGAGTACGATCACGTTAAACATGTGGGTCCGAAAGTCCTTCCGAGAGGTTGGTGGTAGGGGAAGGAGGGTACGGTCCCTGTGGATGCCTCCCCCACTGGGTTCCGGTCTAAATTGGGTGGCACTTCCCGACCGTCCAAACAGTTACCTTACACCTTTCTGGTAGGTCGGACGGTCTGGGTTTCAACAACAACAACATATTGGTTCACCCCTTTCTGGTAGGTCGGACGGTCTGGGTCTCAACAACAACAGCATATTGGTTCACCGAGCCAACAGCCCTACTGTGTGCTGAAAACACCGGTTCTCGTTAGATCACCGAAATCAAGCAGCATTGGGCGCAGTTAGTACTTGGATGGGTGACTACCTGGGAACACAGTGTGCTGTTGGCACATTTTGGGTGCGGTAGCCTGGTGGTTTGCGCACTGGATTTGCACGCTGACACAACTGCCACCGTGTTCATGCGGAGTATGATCACATTAAACATGTGAGTCCATAAGTCCTTGCGAGAGGTTGGTGGTAGGGGAAGGAGGGTACGGTCCCTGTGGATGCCTCCCCCACTGGGTTCCAGTCTAAATTGGATGGCACTTCCCGGCCGTCCAAACGGATACATTACACCTTTCTGGTAGGTCGGACGGTCTGGGTCTCAACAACAGCAACATATTGGTTCACAAAATTCATACAGAACCTACCCCAAATCCGAAATGTTTTTACTAATTTAAAACTTGAATTAAGTCAGGACCAATATAATCTCAGTTTCTGTGCATTCCAATTAGTATCATGTTTTTGTAATGTACTGAAAACTTCAAACTATATCATCTGCTCACTTAAAATTATCGTTAATATGCTAAAATCATTTTTAGACATAAAGCTGAAATTTACAATATTTTGTTAATTGTATTAATATAAGCTAATAACATTTCAACCCCAAATTATTCCTTTTAAATGTTGAATATAAAATTTTAAAGAAATTGTAACCTATAAGGTTTGTGAACTATGAAAAAAATTTGAGAACCAAAAACAAGATCCTTCAGAAAATAGTAAATTGAAAAACAAATGATGCAGAAAAAGTTATCGCTCAAACTCATTTCACATTTAAGAACTTTTCAGGCAATTTTTTGGCCAACCAACTTTTTGAACAATTTTTGTAACGGGGGAAATGTGCGTGATAAGTGCAAAAAGTTAGCACAACTCTGAACAACTTTTTCAAGACCGAGTAGTTGTTAATTTGGGATAACTTTTCACCAGCCAGTCAATCAGCAATGAGTAGTGGAGAGATTACGTATACAGAACAGGTTTGCGCAGGTTATGCTGTACTCTGATTTATGGCATGAAATCTAAAAGCAGCATAGCTAAACAAGAATGCGGAAATTTCTGCATCTTTTGATATTTTCAGATGAATTTATATTTAAGATGGAATTTTTTATATTTTTTTCTTGGAAGAATAGTGTTCAACAGGTTTACCAGCATGGTGAAAAATTAAGCTGCTTTTGCTTCGCTAATCCAAGCAACATTTATTAAAAGTTTAAGGAGAATTTAGAATGCACTTTTAAACAGGTATGTTTTGCATATTATTTTTAGTTTACATTTTGTTGCATGCTCATAAACTAACTTATAAAATCTTCATCATATTTATATTAACAATAGTGAATGCTTCCATGATTATACTAAAAGTACAGAGTTGCAGCACTTTGAAGAGAAATAAGCTTATACTGCAATATTTCAACTGATCTGTTTATTACATCAGACATGCTGTTTTATTGCTGAGCCAGTTACAGAATTGGTCTGATATAGTAAAAGTTTGATTTGAAATTTTCATATATCATTTCTAAATTTTTTTTGTGCTTAAATAACATTTGGTTTACATTTTTAATTCCATGTGACCTCAGATATTGTTCTGGCAAAATATTAATTAATGAAGAGGAGTACTTTAACATTTTTGCAATGTTCTTGAAGTTATGCATGCAGTACTGTTTATATACAAAACTAATAACTAAAATATGAGCATTGTCTGTAACAAACAATTTATGTATAGGTACAAATACGGTTAATGATTAAGAACAGTTGTTTATTAACTTTAAACTTGTGTATAACACACAAGAGTTTTGAGGATAGCATTTAACATTTAAATTTTACTTCTGGTGCTATTTTTTAGATACAATAACTTGAAAATTAAGTTTTGAAAATTAACATGTTTCAAATTTCAGCAGAAATCTAAACTTATCTTTTGAGAAGAATTGTGATCTTCTCAAGCTTTCTAGCACGAATATACACAGAATTCAGTCCAAAATATTTGCAAGATAATGAAAATTACTCAATATAAGTAAAAAAAATTGATTGATGAATTTGTACATGCTTTTGTTTTGTACATGAAAATTTGTACATGACAATACACGACACTGTACTGATTAAAATATTTTCAAGGTCTAAATATTAGTTGTTAAATTG
Source organism: Amaurobius ferox (assembly GCA_951213105.1). Taxonomy (NCBI): domain Eukaryota; kingdom Metazoa; phylum Arthropoda; class Arachnida; order Araneae; family Amaurobiidae; genus Amaurobius; species Amaurobius ferox. The sequence continues at coordinate 101,912,885 of OX578145.1, read as the reverse complement.
TAAGCAATGTTTGAAAAAAATGTTTAAGAGTGTAGAATATAAATAATTTTAAGTTAAACACCAAAGAAATTTTAAACACAATAAATGTATGTTATATTAGTTAATAGCATAACATGAACCATGAACAATGATAATAATTGAAAGCAAACTAGTACATAGCCTACTGGTTGATATAAATTTAGCAGCTTACCCAACTTAAGTGTTTCATAAATGTTGGATAATTGGTTATTTGTATCCAATATATATATCGTGTTTGCTAGAGTGTGTCGAGTATAAAAAAACTCCAAATTCTCACCATTCAATGAGTAATTCAAATTATAACTATATATAATTCTGGAATTTAATAAAATATTTTTAATAATTGGAATTTAATAAAATATTTTTATTATATATATAATGAAAAATAATATAAATGAAAGCTAATAGATCTAAACATTAATAACTTGCATCCTAAATTTATTACCATTTAAAACTTATCGACAAACAGAATTTAAAACTATAAAATTATAATATCTATAATAGTGCAACTATGATAGAAGATAATAATAAAATCTGATTACTAAATAGCTAAAAATTAAGTAGAAAAGGAAAGCTAGGAACTGCATGAAGGGAATTAAATTATAGATTACACGAACAATAAGGTAATGTTATTACATAGCTAGACCTAAACATGAACATCAAATAGATAATGAAATTTTAAGAAGCCCAAAGAGAAAATTAAAAAATCAAATAATAAGATGATTAAAAGAAGTCAACAATAGATGGAATTGGACAGTTTCCATAAATGTTGCTCATCAGGGATCTTTACACCATGGATAAACTCATAAAAATATAATAATGTGTTTTGCAGTATAAGGCAAGACAAGTGGTTGAAACATTATACAAAGATCAAACACATTATAAAACCAAATAATAAAAAGATAAATAGAAATGTCAGGAAGGAAATAATAAAAGTCCATATCAAATTTATTACCACCAAATTAAACATAAGGGAAAAGAATAAAATGTGAGAAATCATATTAATCCAGACCTAGCTTTCCACGTTGATCACGTAAAGAATTGAAAATTGTGCATTTAGAAAAATAGATACACGATAGATAAGGGAAAAAGCACCATCTGTTGAGAGTAATAAAATAATGAGATATGGGATAATGGTGTGAATGATCCATAAAGACAAATTAAAAAATAAATATAAATACATAAATTAATGAGAGTTGAGAAATAAGTATTATAAATTATACTTAACATGACCACTATTCAAATACAGCAAGAATGATATCAATCTATTTATGTGCAGAAATGCTGTTCTAAAGCAAAAAGGAAAATTATTTTAAATTGAAGTTTCTAATATGATAATTAACAAATTTAGGAGGAAAAGATTCAGCCTTACAATTTTGTGATTTGTCACAAAGTCTTAATATCCTATGTAATTAATTAATAATGGTGTTTCTATACACTTAATTACTCATACAAGAGTTAAAGTTAATAATTTTATGAATTTTAAAAGGGAAGCTAGTGCTATGATAAATATTTGACAAAAATGAAAATTCATTATCAAGAGAGTTAAGTCCAAAAAGGTAACACTAGATAAGATATCGCTTTCGTTAGGAAGAAGGGATAAATTTAAAGGATAGAAGTTAAAATCAATTACATTAGATAGGGAGTTGTCATATATATATGTTATTAATCATTAATAGTGCATACATTAATATGTATGAAATCCTCACATTCTTGAATGTTTTTTTGTACACTCATGTCCAAAAACTAAGCAACAAAGTGAAAAAAGTAGATAAAAAAGAAAAGTATTTACTCGAATTCATTGAAACTTTCACAGATCATGGGGTTGTTGTTGTGACCCAGACCATCCGACCTACCAGAAAGGTGTAAGGCAACTGTTTGGACGGCCGGGAAGTGCCACCCAATTTAGACCAGAACCCAGTGGGGGAGGCATCCACAGGGACCGTACCCTCCTTCCCCTACCACCAACCTCTCGGAAGGACTTACGGACCCACATGTTTAACGTGATCATACTCCGCGTGAACACGGCGGCAGTTTTTGGCAGTGGCTGGAATCGAACCCGGGCCTATCGAGTACAACTCCAGCGCGCTAACCAATGGGCTACCGTGCCCGTACAGATCATGGGGTGTAACAAAAGACACTACTGTGGGGAAATGCAAAGAAAATTATCTATAAATAATTAAATAATAGAGATAAACAAAAACATAGGATTTTAGGTGGGAAAGACAGTTCATTGGTGGAGGTCTGTCAATACGGAATGTGATGACCACTGCTGGAAACACATGCTCGACAGTGTCAATTCGTGGCAAGAATAAGATCATCAATGGTAATTTGGGGTATCTGTGCCTATTCATAGAGCAGACATGTCCTTAGCTCGTAAAGGTTCCAGGAAGGGTCAAGGAAAGAATTTAAAAGTCCCCCAAAGTCGGAAGCAAGATGAGCAGTGATTGACCTGTAGCATCGTGCTTGCAGACACAGAAAACAATCATCCTGAGCAGTTGTGACCATTAGATATCCACTTACTGGTCTTCGCAACACTGTTCCTTAACTTTGATACCAAGATCGCAGGCAGCAAATGATGAAACGATTGACATTTAGGGCTCGGCTTACTTTTAACTGTCGCTGGCTCCCTTCAAGACACCCTATTACCTCATTACCTCCTATTGCCTGGCGTCACTCAGATGATGACTACTCATTTTTCAAAATTTGGCTATTTCAATTTTCCTTCTAGAAGCCATAATGCAAAAACACAGGCTCTGCACAAAACAAGCAGTTTTTATATTTATTACATTTCCTTGTTAAAAAATGTTAGTATGCAAAATGTTTTCTGCAGGTTAGTTTCCCCATGTTTGTGCCTGCCATGTATGTAAATTTTGTGGCTACATATTGTCTCTTTCGCCAAATATACTAATTTTTACTTTCCCTGCAATACATTGTAATGTATAGGGAAAGGATTGGACTCATGTCGAAAATCGCAACTCGAGTTTTCGACGAATCTACATGTTTCGAGACCTCTAGAATACAAAAAAACTATTTTTAGAGTGATGTCTGTGTGTGTCTGTGCAATGTATGTATCCACTCTAATTCAAAAACTAATGGACCGAATTTCATAAAATTTGGTAGGTAAGTCACTTGGATGTGACCCTGGTGCTGATTAGATTTTGGTATGATTCGTAAAAACAGAACCCGTCTTTTTTTTGCAAAATGGCCTGCAAAAATGTCATGTATCCACTCTAGCTAAAATACTAATTGACCAAATTTCACAAAATTTGGTAGATAAGTTACTTATATTCTGGTGCTGATTAGATTTTGGTATTATTCGGAAAAGAACAACCTGCCTTTTTTTATGAAATGGCCCTCAAAAATCGCCAAAATCTAAAAAAAAGCTACGTACGTTCAAATATAGAGATATAATGCTTGTTTTATACATAATTTTTGATGAGGAAAAGAATAAGAACAACTATTACTCTAGAACTAACTGTTCTCAAGATATTTGAGATTTTTCGCATTTAGTTATGCCACTTTTGGAAAAATGTCCAATTACTAAAAAAAAAATAGAAATTGAATTAAAAATTGCAAATTTAGTGTTATTTTGTGCAATTAAACTCAATTTAATGAATTATTAAAGAAATAAAGAAAAAATGAATTTGAGTCTGCAGGGAAAGTTATGTGCTGCCCACATCAGATTTTTCAGTTTGTTGCTCAACTTTTGAACATGCGTGTATTACGATACTATGAAAATATAAATAAAAAAAAATTAAATACTTCCTACAGCTGAAAAGTACGGAGATACATAAACAAACAAAAAATACACTATGATACAATATATATGCAAAATTGTATATTGCCAACCTCTACACAAATGCAACTTGCCAAAAAAAATGTGTCTTTGGATCGACTAATACAACAATAAAAACATACAATCTTTATGTCATTTAAACAGATTAGGTAAAATATTAAAGTATAAGTCCTTTATAATTACATTTATTTAGCAAAAAACAAGAAATCAGAGATCACTTTTGTATTATTGATAAAATTTAAAAGTTTGTATGTAGATTACCGCATAAAACACAATTGAAATTACTGTAAACAAAGAAAAATGGTTAAATACCTGCTATAAAATAATCCGGAACACATAAATTGGCCAAAAAATCAGCCCGAATAAAAATGTTATTGAGATTTCAATACAAAATCGATCTAAAGCATCCATGTAGATGAATCACCAAATAGTGCACATACCGGCGTAACCCTAACTGCAATAATGTTACAACATACACAACTGGGGCGCGGTAGCCCATTGGTTAGTGCGCTGGAGTTGCACTCGGTAGGCCCGGGTTCGATTCCAGCCACTGCCAAAACTGCCGCCGTGTTCACGCGGAGTACAATCACGTTAAACATGTGGGTCCGTAAGTCCTTCCGAGAGGTTGGTGGTAGGGGAAGGAGGGTACGGTCCCTGTGGATGCCTCCCCCACTGGGTTCCGGTCTAAATTGGGTGGCACTTCCCGGCCGTCCAAACAGTTACCTTACACCTTTCTGGTAGGTCGGACGGTCTGGGTCTCAACAACAACAACATACACAACTGTATATTTTTCACCAAAAAGGTGATAAGCACACAACGCCTTTTACTCACCGTTTTTTATTTAGCACAACTTTTCAAATAGTTTAACAACCCTATCGCAAACCTTTTTGCCAAAAAATTGAAGAAAAAGTTGTCTGAACTAGTTTGTTGTTCCAAAAGTTCTTGAATGTGATATGGGCTTTACACATCACAAAAGCTTCACCAAAACTTCTACACATTTGATTTGTTAATTACATGTGATTTTAACAAAATATATAATATTTCTTGGGTGTTTTAAAGTCAACTAAGATTTTTATTATGTTTCAAAACACATTTAGTTATTTGTATGTGCTATCCCATTTATGTACTTTCTATACCATGGTTCTACTAAACATGGTTCTACTCTGTGCTATCTTATATGAAAAATAATAATTCTACAGTTCTTGTTATCCTATTATAGCTTTATAAAAGTTTAAAATTTACATATAGTTTAAACCCACTGTCACAAATGATCATTTCTCAAGTGAAATATCTTGATTTATTTTTAACTTCTTTCTTGATTTATTTTTAACTTCTTTCTTTTTGCACCACCAAAATTACACAAATTTACTCATTTGTTTGGGAATAAAAGATTAAATGTGACATATTCGAGTGATCCATTTATAAATTTTCACCAAAATGGATATGAAACATTTATTTTAGAATAAATATCTGCCAAATTCCTAAAATTGACAAAAATTCAAAAACTGTACATGATGTGCAAAAATAAGAATGCCATTTTCAAATTCAATACATTAAATTATATATAAATTAGCTGTTCGTTCTTCCTTTGTCACAAAATCATTGCAGGCTAGTATAATCAGTCCTGGGTGCGAATCAAGTGGTATTGCATCCCAAATTGCAAATCAAGTTTACCAAATAAGCAATGGAAAAATTGCATGGATTCACAATAATTGCAATACATGTTCTGCAATCTGCTGAGCTGTTATGCACAATTATTTCTTGGAGAAAGTGCAAAAGAAAAAATTATCACCACCTTATCCACGGTAGGGAAATTCAATGCATAAAATTTTGTTTACACACATAAAGAGCATTTTATACTCTATTCCCAAAATAAATACCTGACCCACACAGATTTTTTTTTTTTTTACACTTGGCTATTTTGTTGTCCACTCATATATAAGACTATGCAAAATTTTAGTCCCCAATTTTCATTATTTTTTTATTTATAAAACTTTGAAGCTTGGAAAATCTTGTAATTTTTTCACAATTCTTGACATACCCAAACATCTGCATATTTTGATCTAATCAATGGATTGAGCCAAAATAAAACTTATTTTGTAGCTTAAAGTATAACCTTTCTTGTGAGATGTCACATGACTTTCAAATGATATTTTTCATTTCAAGGTCACTTGAGACTTTTGACCTTGAACTATGTAAAAAGCATATCTATAATTTTTTTTTCAAAAAAATATATTTTGTTAATATGCTATTTATCTATATTATACATAAATTTCAAGTTCAAGGAAAACAATGGACTCGCAGTGAAAAAAAATTCTAAATAATACATTATATGAGCAGCTATTCGAAAAATGATGGCAACCATATAATAGCATAATTGATTAAATAATTCTTAAATAAACATCAGTATACTTAACTATATAAACATTTACTAATGTGCATATAATTTTATAATTTTTCTTTTTTTGCTGCATTTTAAGATTTGAAAGAGAATATAAATATCATTAATCATAACTTTAAGTACACTCATAACCACTGCTATTTTGTGTGTTGAAGACCCAGACCATCCGACTCATCCAAGGACATAGAGCATCTATTTGCACCGCCGGGCTATTTTGTGTGTATATAATATATATATATATGATATAAATATATTCTTATATAAAAAATAATGTACTTCAGCGATATATTATATTCTAGTTTAGTAGAATAAAAAATAAAATCTTGAATTTGTACATTCCTCTAATAATGCGTATCAATCCCACAAACATGACCTCTAGCTGTGTTCTCATGTTTTGGGGTCATAAACTGTTTAGTATAATAAAGGCCTTGCATTTTCATTGGATGGACACTGAATAAAAACAGACATTTGGGGTGGGTGAAATGTACCAACAATCTTAGAACAACTATATGCTGACAAAGATCAAACAAAGCCAAATTTATAAAGAGAAAATTAAAATGAATGCAAAAATCTTTAAGGAACAAAGTTTTGTTTGTTTAGTCATCTAGTGACATATGTGGGGGAAAAGGCAGAGTCTGAAATATTGTAACAACTAAACCGAAGCAGGTGCAAAAAATCCAAATATTAGCAATTTTGCCAAAGAGTTGGAGCATTTAAATCCTATTAGAATGGTCTGTTCTGTCTAGATATCACTAACTAAATGCTTTTCATCTTTCTGAGGTGTAAGCAAGTGATTAATCATCATAAAGCGGGACAGAGTGACTGCTGCAGGGTATGGAATGAGAACTGTGTGTAATCCGGCCACACAATTCGTTACCATAAACCCTTGGGTTGGTCGTGTGGTCTGGGCCTTCAACACTGTGTGTAATTACTTTAAAAAAAATTTTATGTAAGACAAGTTTCAGCTCATATAAAATTATGATTTTTCTTTTATAATTTTTTCTTTTATAATTTTTAAACAGCTATATTTATAAATATTTGAAATAATGATATCAAATGGGATGTTATTTGTGTGGATTGAACTTTTATGAACTGTATAGCAAAAGGTTATAAAAATTGAGATTCCCAGGATGCTAGTGCAAAATGTTCTGAAGCTAGTAATAGTTTATTAATAATAAATTTAGGGATATTTCCATGTGCACTAGTAAAAATATCTTTAAATTCATCATTGAAAAACATAAATTAAATAGTTAATATGAATTCAATTTGTTATTTTGCAACTTAATTTTAGTTATGTTATAAAATCAATAAAGAAAGTGTATTAAATATACTTTTGGCTTACTAAGACCAAAAAATGTACATTATGTGAAGGGCACCCTGAAATTCTTTGTTCTGGATGTGACAAAATAAAAAATATACGAGGCATGTTTTTTAAGTAAGTACCGTTTTGGAATTAAAAAAAGACGTGCAAAGATATCGCAATAATTTTATTTCTACATGAAAGCCTGTACCTTAATCTACTTTTCTACATAATTTCCGTGAATATTGAGGCACTTGTCATAACGTGGCACCAGTTTTTGAATACCCTCCTCATAAAATTCTGCCGCCTGACTTGTTAACCACTGTATCACAACTGTTTTGACTTCGTTATCGTCTTGAAGACGCTGACCACCCAGGTGTTTCTTCAAGTGCAGGAACAAATGGTAGTCGCTGGGCGCCAGATCAGGGCTGTATGGAGGATGATCTAGAGTTTCCCATTTAAAAGATTTGATGAGATCTTTGGTCCGATTAGCCACATGTGGACGGGCATTGTCATGCAGCAAAACGATACCCTTACTCAACTTGCCACGTCTTTTGTTCTGGATTGCACGACGCAGATTGTTCAATGTCTCACAATAAGACGCTGCATTGATTGTCTCATTACGAGGCAGAAACTCCACTAGCAATACTCCTTTTTTGTCCCAAAAAACTGTGCACATGATTTTCCGGGCAGAAATTGTTTGCTTAAACTTCACTCTTTTGGGTGATGATGAATGTCGCCATTCCATGGATTGTTGTTTTGATTCTGGTGTGACGTAGGCCACCCATGTTTCGTCACCAGTAACAATTTGGTCTAAAAAATCTTCACCTTCATTGTGGTACCGCTCAAGGAAAGTCAATGCACTGCCTAAACGTTGGGTTTTGTGCAAATCCGTCAACATTTTTGGAACCCAACGTGAACACAATTTCCGGTAATTCAAGTTCTCGGTCACAATGCGATACAAAACACTACGAGAATATTGAGGAAACCAGTCGCACATTGATGAAATTGAAAAGCGTCTGTTTTCTCTCACCTTTTCTTCCACTTTCTGCACCAAATCTTCATTAAAGACCGAAGGACGCCCACTCCGTTCTTCATCATGCACATTTGTGCGGCCATCTTTAAATGCTCTCACCCATTTCCTTACCATTCCATCACTCATAATGTTTTGTCCGTAAACTTCACAGATCTCACGATGAATATCGATCGGTTTTACGCCTTTAGCACTAAGAAATCGTATAACAGCCCGTACTTCACAATCGACGGGACTCACGATTGTCGGAGGCATCTTAAACACTCAGTAAACAACGTATACAATGAAGAATCAGACTGTAATGGCGTCAGTGCGTAGACAAGAGATGTAGGTAACCAGTGCGCATGCGCGGAACGCCGACCGTAGCGCTGCGGCGGCGGAATCGCAAAACGGTACTTACATAAAAAACATGCCTCGTAGTTATGCCATTAATGTCACCATATAATTCTGAGATTACTGGTACATTTTGCACACATCAAACATATGTCTCTGTTAGGGGTCCACCCACTAATCCAATGGAAATACAAGACCTTTAATTGACTAAACAATTTATGACCACAGAAAATGAGAACACAACTGGGGGCAGTTTGTGGGATTGGAGGGCTATGAAAATTCAAATCAATATAAAATTAAATACTTTATTCTAGTTTTTACTCTTTAATTTACTAAACTTGGGTCTAATATCACTGAAATACATTATTTTATATAAAGGGCTGTCTGTGCATCAACCAACGTTGGCGTCAAACTCTTTGTTGGCAGGTTTTGTGTATGCTTATCATGCAAAGAAAGAGTTACGTTTCTGCTTTGCTTGCAGTAGATAAATTATATTTTTAAAGTAAAATGTACAGTCCATTTAAACATTGTTGGACAGAGACCATATATATACACACAAAATAGCAATGTTAGTGAGTGTATTTAAAAAAAAAATGTTATAATTAATGATATCTGCATTTTTTTTCAAATCTTAAAATTCAGCAAAATAAAATGTATAAAACTGCACATTAAAAATGTTTATAACTTTTACTTAAGAATAATAATGTTCATTTCTTAAGAATTGTTTAATCAGTTTTGCTTTTGTGTGGGTTTTCAGCATTTTCTGAATAGTTGAATTATTTACATCATTTGGATTATTTACGTTATCTTTTAAATCTTAAAAAAAAATCATAAAATTATATGCACATTAGTAAATGTTTATAACTTTTAGTTAAGTATAATGATGTTTGTTTAAGAATTATTTAATCAATTATACTTATATGTGGTTTCCAGGACTTTTTGAATGGCTGCTCATATATTTTTTTAGATTTTTTTTTCTCGAGCCCATGGTTTTCCCAACTTGAAATTTTTGTATAATAGAGATAAATAGTGTATCAACAAAATATATTTTTTTGAAAAAAATTAACTTTTTTTTCAGTTCAAGGTCAAATAAAGTGCTCTTGAAAGGAAAAATATAATTTACAGGGTCATATGACATATCACAAGAAAGGTAATACCTTAAGCTACAAAATATGCCTTATTTCGACACAATCCGTAGATTAGGTCAAAATATACAGACGTTTAAATATGTCAAGAAACATGAAAATTACACGATTTTCCAAACTTTAAAATTTTATAAATAAAAAACTAATGAAAATTGAAGGCTAAAATTTTGCATGCCATATATAAGTAGACAACAAAATAGCCAAGTTTTAAAAAAAATTAGAGTCGGTCGGGTTGAAAATATCACTTTTTTGTGTTGATTTGATATGGAATGATCCTTAAGGCCTTCTGACTGACCTCTTCTGATATTTAACCTCAGTGTTAACTTTGCATTTTTTCTAGTTTTGTTTTCTTTAAGTTTGGGGAGGGGAGGATTTTTTTTGTAAATATATTTTTAAATAAAATCCTTTACATGAATGGAAATGGCTATTTTCAGCCGAAAACACCAAATTATTTAGCAAAAATTATATTTTAGAACATTCATGGATTTTTTTATGCGCTTTATTTATTAGTTAGTAATTTGTTAAAGACCATTTAGAAATATCGCAGAAATTTGCATTTAGATACAATTGTTGGTATATTTCATTTTCTTTTTAAATATATTTCATTTTTACAATCTGTTTGCATTCATTAATATTTTTACATTTATTTTGATTTTTAAACAGGAATATTATCTCTCTGTATTATGAATGAAATGGAAGGTATATTTTCAGAATAACATTATTAAAACACTATTCATTTAGGCACTTATAATCACCAAGGTTCATTAAAAACACATTTGGAGAGCACTTTGAAACTCTTTTTAAGGATTTTTTCTATTTACTTATTGTTTTAAAAAATTAAATAAAATTTTCAATTGATAATTAAAATCATTGAATTGCTATGAAAAATAAATTTAGTGCAGCAATTTTTTCTTACTAAATCCTGAATCCGTCAAAAAGAACTTTAAACACAATTTGCTTGAACTTGGCATTTGAGCACATTTTCAAACATGATAGTTTTTCTGCTATTATATATTTTAATTGGGCATGAAACTGAAATTTAAACATTTGAAAAAATTCCAATTTCTGAAATAGTTTTTACATGCTAAATAAAAATATATTACCAAAGTAAACCCAAGAAAAATTCAATATCTATTTATTTGATCAACAAATAAACAACATAAACTACTTGAAAGTTTATCACAATTCCATGATTCAATAACCTATGATTCTATTAAAATAATTTTAATTCAATTGCTTTTAATCAAATAATTAAGTAGAACAATGAAAAATATCTCCACTTCTCCATTATTTATAGGTAATACATAAAGTTGATAGCCGTTTACAAAAACAAATGTGAGATACAAAAATACTAACAGTTGTATCTGGAGACATCCAGCTTATTCCATCCATAATTATGGTTTGAAGAATAGCCATCATATTTTTGTTTAATTCCAGATACACCATTAGTTCATTGGTTTAATAAAGGCACTACCGCTGTTAAATGGTAACCTCCAGTTTCTGATACTCTAAATGTCAATGAGATGTAGAAAAAGTTCCAAGTTATCAGATGACTTAAATAGAATAAAATATTTCGAAGTTTAATTTATTGAACATATTCACTTTGAGAATGGGGGATGTCAGGACTGGAGGGCCATTTAAGAAAGTACAGCAGTAGTGCGCTTAACCTCAGCAACCAGTTTGAAGAATCGACTTTCCTGAGCTTTTAGTGACAGATAATGTTGTGAAAATCTGCAAAGAAAAAAAAAATTAATTTGCAAATTTGTCCTTGACAAAATACTAATACACATTGCATCAATACATAAAAAACAAATTTTATTGTGTTGGTATGTCAATGCATGATTATATAATAAAAAATATTGCACTTTAGAAACTTTCCATACAATATCAAAATGTGTTTACCCTGCATATAAAATTATTTCAACAAATTAAAAATTATTTTAGAATAGTATCAAATTTAGCTTTGAACATGACAGAGAAAAATAAATACAAAACTACACATTATGTAATATCAGTTTTCCATTGATCTATTTATGACCAACTCAATTTGTTCACCAATTTAATTAAATTTAGATATTTGTAATCACTAAATATACAAATGGCTAATATGATTTGATTATCAAAGTTTTGTGTATTGGTAGAAACTAAAGATAGCCATTCAGGCTTCTTTCATAATTTCAGGATTTATGAATTTTTAAATCCAGAAATTTCATGAGTAAAAAAGTTTTAACCTCATGGTCTTGTGGGATTAGAAATTTTATTTTACTCCATTAAAAGGAAACCATATTTTATATTCCAACATTTTTATTTAATTGCATATAAATATTATATGAATTTAAGCAATAATATCATATTGAAATGTTCCTATAACAAACAATCAGTTGTAAAAAATGTTAAACAATACTATAGTACACTATCTGAAACAATTTATACTATTAAAACACATCTGAAGAAGAAAGTATATATATATATGGCGATTTAAAACTCAATTCTTGGAGTAAAATGCCGCAAGTTGTCTTTAATAGGAAGTACAGATTTTGAAATGTGAATAATATGCATGCAAATTTAAAAACAAAATAAAAATTTATTTACAAAAATCCGCCCAACATTTCAAATATACTTCAATCTGTTTTTTAAAAAATCATCACAAACAAGAAAGATTAATCATGCTTAAAGCATTGATTATGAAACACTTTCCAACCTCAATGCAATTTTATTTAAACAAGTCTAAAATGCAATACATTCCTCGGTAATATTTTGAAACTTATCACAATACTGCATTAATTTATTATATTTGAAAACTTAAACCTTCATCGAAAAAAATGAACTTCATTCAAATGACGGCATTGAAATATAAATTGCCTGGTTTAAACATCTCTAAAATGTTATACATTCCTCGGTAATAGTTTTAGAATTATCATAATACTATTTATTATATTTGAAAACTTCATCGAAAACAACTGAAATTAATTCAAATGACGTCATAGAAAAAATAACATGCCTGGATCTCTCTATAAAAACAGGATTTCATTCATAACTTTCTACCATTCATTTCATTCATCACAATACTATAATAATTTATTTTATTTAAACATTTTGTTTAAGACCATGGAGCTACAAAAAATTAAACTCCTTGCTTGAAACTTCATCGAAAAAAATCGTCCTTCTCTTTATGAAATCAATTAATATTTCATTCATATCAGCCATGCAGACTCCATGGACTAAATTATTTTGTGTTAAAAAAATACAGGAATTCTAATACAACTCATTCTATATATTTTGCTGTTTACATTTTACATAGGTGAAAAATAGGCTTAGTTGTAGAAATAATCAAATTTAGATGAGCATTTAAACTCAAATATATTGTCATTGCGTTGTTTCAGTATGTAAATGCACAGAATTTAAGCAAAAATAAAGTAGTTTTAGGACTGATACAACAGTCAATATGAATTAAAAAGAACTTAAAAAAATCACGATTTTGAAACAAGATGGATGCCATATATCATTTTGAAGTGGGGTCATGTGATCATTTCATATCATGGTCACGTGATCGTTTCATATAAGAGGTGTAATTATTATTTTAATTTTTATTTAAAAAACTACTGAATATATTTCGCTGAATTTTTTTTTATATATTTTATGGAACAATTTGAATATTACCTAAAATTTTCGAAGCAATTTGTGAATTTTAAATCCGCTTAAAAAATGTTTGAAAAATTAGGTCCCATAGGGCTCAATGTATTTCATTTTTTCGACCCGGGTTCAATCCAAAACTAATTGGGTGATATTATTCATTTATATTCCCATAGGTTCTACAGACCGTCTGAACAACATACTAAAATTTCATTTTGATTAAGTCATTTTTACGGCAGTTATCGTGCTAACGGACAGACAGACAGACAGAACGAACAAAGTCATAAACACTTTTCAACTTTGTTGTAAAGTGTTAATTAGTAATGCAGAAGAGAGCTGTTTGTCATAATCAGGAGGTAAATATTTGGAAAAGTGGATGTTTAATTCGAGGAATACAAGAATAAGATTCTAATTACTTGCAATCAGTCAATGGGATTTCCCCAAACTTAACTTCAAAATGAATTTTATCAACAAAAGTGTACACAGATGTTAAATCTAGGTGGGAAGGGGAAGAGCTGTTTTTATTATGGGACTGACAGAATAAGAAAATTATAAATTTCTCAACTTTGTTATGTTTGAAAGTTAAAAGTTGAAGCCTTGTCTTGACAAACAAGGTTTAAGAACAGATTATTAGACAACATGCAGAATATTTGTAACATTTTATTACAAACTTCAAAAGTTCTAAATCCCAACAATTATGTATTGAGCAAATTTTTTATTGTTTAGACATCAGAACATATATGAAAATTTGAGTAATTGAATGTTTTAAACATTAAAACAGTCCAGAATTAACACAATTCTTTTTTTGTTATGCATTTAACCATATAATTAAAAAATATATACGATTCATATTGTATTTGCTTTAACTCATGATCCAGGTTTGATTCTCCAGATTCAGAGGTAAGTATCCAATACTTATTTATCAGCATTCAATATCAAAAGTAGTAATCAGGCATTTAATCGGTTAACAGCTTGATACAATGCTTGATACTTGATACAATGGTTACATTGTATCAAGTAACCAGTAGTTAATTGAAAATGTAAGTAGATTAGATGTTAAACCTGCGAATATTGTCCCTTCAGGAAGAAAATATAAAAAATTTTACTTTCCCTATTAAATTCAATCCTGAGAGTGAATGAAAATAATGAAATATTTTAGAGAACCAAATTATAGTAAAGATTGAATAGAAAATTCTCTCTATATAAAATGTTGCATCACTTCACAATATATAACGACAAAGTACATCCTTGCATAAAGTAACCTACATCAAATACAAATGCAGTTAATATTAAATAATTATTCAAAATATTAATTTATTTGTACGAATTTACATTATTCTATTTTAATGAATTTAAATGAGATTCAATGTTTTAAAAGACAAATTCTTTGCAATCACGAAGAAACTGATAATACTATTTTAAGTTTAGAATGATTATAAAATGTCATTTTAAGTTTTGATAGTTTTTAGCATAAGTAGTTATGAATTTTACTGCACATGAATTACTAACTGGAAAATAGGGATATCCGATAATTTAAAAAAAAATGACTTTCAACCATTTTCAGACAAATTATCAGTTAGCACATGTTTTCCCAAAAGAAGAAAATATCTGAATGCATGTTATAGGCCTGGAGAACATTACAAAATATCAATTTACTGCAAGAAGAGGATATCTGCTGCAGAAGACACAATTTTGCAGTTAACTAACAGGACAACAAAATGATCTTCCCTTTCATTTTGATAATCGTATAGTTCTGGCTCTCTGTCAACTTTCTATACAGTCTTGTCTGTGCTTTTTTGGGAGCATCCTGCTGAATTCATTCTTCATGTGTCATGCGGAGTAAAGTAATTTGAAAAAATTAGCTATAACAAAACAACAATATTAAATAAGAAGTAAAGACGATGATATTATATTTTTTTTACATACTGATGAATGTAAACAGATCTCCACTAAATGATGCCTGTGCCTTGACGCGGTGGTGGAGCTTGCGTGTTCCGATGATCCTAAGAGCTATGCCGGCGGTAGCTTCGGCTACTGGTAGGGTCTCCCTTGCCGGACAGGTCGAAGGTGAGGTTTCTGACCAAATGAGGCATCCTAGTCCTCCAGGTTGGGGGTTGGAAGTGAGGCACCTAGTCCCACTCTGTAAAATCCTCAGGGATCCATATCTTTTGTGGATACGGGTGTTGCTATCCCGAGGTACCCGTGCAAACTTTTTCTTCTAGCTGCAGATTGCATCAATGCTAAGCCCCTAATAAACTTCACTTCTGCCTTATGGGCCTTAGTACCACTCTTCGGCCTCTGCCGTAAGGTATACCGTTTGGGCTCAGGAACGGGACCAGGTGGTTGTGTTGCGAAAAGGGCAAAGCGGCATACATCTGTAGTTTTGCTTTCAAGAAACGTTTGTAGTAAACGGTTCCAGAGGTCGAGTCCCTTGGTTGCGTTGGTTGGATGGTGGGGAGCGTTTCATATCGAGAAATCCCCCTTGGATCCTTGTTGATCCTTGGGCCCTGTGCACCTGGTGCACGTTATGGCCCGCTCGTCATTATCTAGCTTTGCGAATGACTCCGGCGGTTACACTTTTCAAGTCAGAAAAGTGTGGGGAGACGGAGCCTAGCGGGGGCTCCGATTGAACTGGAAGTAATCCGTGGTTTTTTTTCTCATTAGTGGTTACAGCATGGAGCAATTAGATGTGCCATTACCTAGTTCTCCGTGCTGTCATGATGAAAGTGTTAAAGGATTGGGTTCATCTTCGGGTGATTCCCAATCAGCCATTGAAACAACCCCTCTGGGGTTGGATCTTGGCAAAAAGGAGGAAACCTGCAGTCTGGCTGTGGAAGGAAGTGGAGTTGCAAGCCTTGGTGACCGACAGACTGAAACCATGGCTGTGACGCAGGATATACTCACTAAAGCACAGAGGCGCAGGAGGAGGTGCATGCCTAGGCAGCTGGATCAGAGGCTTGCAAAAACTGGCGCTGTCAAAGAGAAGGTTGGAGGCACCAAACGACTTAGGTCGGAAGGAGCCACACCTTCTCCAAGAGATCTGGTCGTTAAGAAAAGATCAAGGACAGACATCCAACCTGGAACATATGCTCAGGCAGTCCAGGCTATCAAGATGGCAATTGTCAAGAATTCCTTCCCTACAAGTAAGCTGAGCAAGGAAGAGGTTGACATCATCCAGGTGGTGACTCTCAATAAGATAGATGAGACCCCCACTGGTGAACAACTTCCGAAGATTCATGGCTGCAGTTTAAACGCTGGAGCCTTGGTTCTTCAGTGCAATGATGCAAATACTGTGGAATGGGTTAAGAAAACCTTCCATAATAACAGTCAGGTTCTGGGGGAGGCACTTAAAGTCTTGAGTGCCAATGACCTTCCCAAACCTGTCAAGGTGGCCTTTAAGACGAGAGATGTTTACACCAAGGAGCCGAGCGTTTTGCTGAAACGGCTGAACCGTTTCAACCCGGAGTTGAAGTCTGAGGAGTGGCGTGTTCTGCAAAATTTTGTGGAACCCCTCTCCGTAAGATGGATCTTCGAGGTGGATTCGGAGGCTGCGAATGCGATTCGCAAAGCTGACCTTGGTGCTTTCACCGGTTTGGACGGCGGAGTCTTTAAGATTCCTCGGGACCCAAACGAGAAGCCCAAAGGGAATTTGGAGATGAAGGAACAGCCAGAAGATCAGGCGACCTCCTCTCAGGTAAGTATCAGTAGTCTTGAGACTATGATACCTAAACTTAATGATCTAGAAATTGCTTCTGGTTCTGATGGTACACTACATGCTAACCCTCTGATTTCTGATGATGAGCTGGAAAAACGCATGCAGGATTTTGACAATGAAAATGTGCTTGACGCTGATCATTGTCATGTTACTAGGAGGGCCTCTCTCTCCTAGGTTCTCTCTGCCCTCTTTTTGTCCCTGTTTATGGGCTGTTTTAACGTCGTGCGAATAAATTTGCATCACAGTCGTTCTGCCTCTGCTATTCTTAGCAAAAAGCTGTTAAATGGTAGAGCTGATATTGCTCTCATCCAGGAACCCTGGACCTGCAATAGAAAAATTTTGGGTCTGGGGATCAAGTGATTTAATGTCTTTTATGATACATCCTGTATCAGACCTAGAGCCTGTATTGCTGTTCGCAACAAGCTCAATGCTGTTCATCTTGTTAAATTCCTCGATGGTGACAATGTTGTCATCAGTGTGAATCCTAAAACTAATGAGCATAAGATAGAATACATCTTTGCTTTGGCCTATCTACCTTATGAAGATAAGGAAACCCTTTCTAATGTCATTATCAATCTTATTGAGTATTGTAATGGCAGGAAAATGATTATTGGTTGTGATGCGAATGCCCATAACACTGTTTGGGGCAGTAGTGATTGCAACAGTAGGGGTGATGATCTTCTAGAACAGATCCTTCTCTTCAATCTCTTTATACTTAATAAGGGTAGTTCTCCTACCTTCGTGACTGCAAAGCGTCGCGAAGTGTTAGACATCAGCTTAAGCAATAGTAATGCTTATGACCAGGTGATAAATTGGAAGGTCTTAAATGATATATCTCTTTCTGACCATCAATTAATCTCTTTTTCTGTTAAAGGTCCTGTAAAACCTGCAACTGATAAGTGTAGGAACCCTAGAACTAATTGGGGTTCCAACAAAGATGATCTAAGGCCAAGTTGGCTAGCCAATGGTTGAACAATGGTGAGTATTCCTCTATTGAAAACCTGGATTTGGCTGTTGACTCCGTGCAACAGGCCATTATTCAAACTTTTCATAGTAACTGCAGAACCACAAATGCTGACTCCCCAAGGATTGTTCCTTGGTGGTCAAATGAGCTCAGCCGGTTGCGTGGGAAATGCAGGAAGCTCTTTAACAGAGCTAAAACGAATGGTGAATGGCAGGTTTACAAATCTGCTCTTGCCTCTTAGAATAAGGCAGTCAGGGACTCCAAGAGAAAATCTTGGAGAACGTACTGCGAAGGTATTAAAAATGCCCCTGCCACGGCAAAACTTGTTAAGCTGATGGCAAGGGACAGATACTGTAATTTGAACACTGTCAAGAAGTCAAATGGTGACTTTACTGTTACTGGTGAAGAGACCCTGACTGAGCTGCTCAGGGTCCACTTTCCAGTTTCTTATCCTTATGATCATTGTGACAATGTTAATGCCTGCTCCACGTCTTCTTCTGATGACAAAAGTTGGAGCATTGCCAGGAGCATGGTTACTCTTGATAGGGTTAAATGAGCAATTAATTCCCATAAATCCTATAAAACTCCGGGGACTGATGGCATCATTCCAATTCTTCTCCAGGAGGGAATTGAGGTGCTAGCTCCCATTCTCTGCAGTATCTACAGAGCCTGTATTGTCTTAGGTCATGTACCAAATGCATGGAGGCATACTAAAGTAATCTTCATTCCAAAAATTGGAAAGGATAATTATTACGAGGCCAAATCCTTTAGGCCTATTAGCCTCACGTTTATTCTTTTAAAGACCATTGAGAAGCTTATTGATAGGTACTTAAGAGAAGTGATCCTGGCTTCTAAGCCCTTGTCAAGTTCTCAACATGCCTATCAACCGGGCAAATCTACGGACACTGCCCTTTACAGTCTCTCCTTTATTTTGGAGAGAAACTTCAATGCCAGGGAAGTTGCTCTTGCCCCCTTTCTCGACATTGAAGGTGCCTTTGATAAGGTACCCATCGACACCATCCTTGATGCTCTTGATAGAAAAGGTGTTGATATCACAATCTCTTATTGGATCAAGAACCTGTTATCTAATAGGTATATATGTGCATCTTTACTTGGTGATAGTATGACTGTGCATGCACTTGCGGGCTGTCCACAAGGAGGTGTGCTTTCACCAATTCTTTGGTGTATAGTTGTGGACTCTCTTTTGGAGAGCATCAATGTTTCTGGCGTTTCCTGCGTTGGTTATGCAGATGATGTAGTCATCATTGCCAGAGGCAAATTTGGCAACACTGTCTCTGACATGATGTCTACTGCTCTTAGGAGGGTTGAGACATGGTGCAAAAATGCAGGTCTTACTGTCAATCCGCATAAGACTGCTTTGGTTGCGTTTACTAGGAAACGCAAACTTAATCTTGGGGACATTCGCTTCTTTGGGCAGAAGCTTATTTGCTCCAAGGAGGTTAAATTCTTGGGAATTTACTTTGACAAGGGACTCAACTGGAAGAGACACTTGGATTATTGCACGACTAAAGCCAGAAGAATCTTCTGGTCTTGTAGGAATGCCATTGGGAAAACCTGGGGCTTAAATCCTAAGGCTATCCATTGGATTTACTCCATGGTAATCTGTCCTATCATTTCCTATGGATCCATTGTTTGGTGGTCCAGAATTGGATGTGAAACAGCTAAACTAGAACTAGTTAAGCTTCAAAGGATGGTGTGCATTGCAATCTCTGGATGCATGAAAACTACTCCTACTGCAACTCTTGAACTTTTACTCGGTTTGCATCCGCTCTACATGCGTATTGAAGCAGAAGCACTTATCTGCATGAACAGACTTAAATATCTGATACTGGAAAGATTACTCAAGGTATCTATCTTGGGGTGAACTTAACAGTAATGTTGCTAGTCATCCTTATTTCTGTATGCCACCTGATGGCATTCGTGTCAAATACACGTTTGATAAGCCTTATGAAATTCAGGTCCCCTTGCGGGACGACTGGAAGAAGACTCCCACCTACAATAAATGGAACTGTTTTGTATGGTACACGGATGGCTCGAAGATTGGCACAAGCACTGGTGCTGGTGTTTGCCGCCCTGATGATGGTACTGAGCTGTCTTATCCGCTTGGCAATTTTGCTACTGTCTTTCAGGCCGAAGTCTTTGCCATCCTTATGTGTTGTAGAATCTGTTATGACAGGAAGTATAAGAATAGTCAGATTTTCATCTGTTCTGGCAGTCAGGCTGCTCTTATGGCTCTTGGGAAGTTCACTATGACGTCTTCCCTTGTTTGGGAATGCTATAATGCACTCTGTGAAATTGCTAGCAATAACAATGTCATTCTTTACTGGGTGCCTGGTCATTCGGGCATTCCTGGCAATGAGTTGGCAGATGAACTTGCTAGTAAAGGCTCAAGTACCCCTTTTGTGGGCCCTGAGCCAGCCTTGGGAATCCCCAATGACCTTGTTAGAAGAACTGTCTATGACATCTTCAGGAAGCTTCAATGTAAGAACTTGCGTAATACTAAGGGACAAAGGCAAGTGAAAATTCTCAACTGCAATTGCCCTAGTACACGTCAAAAAGAACTTTTCAAGCTCAGTAGAACTGGCATCAGGAGGGCTGTTGGGCTCCTTACTGGACACTGCACCCTCAAGAGACACCTTAACATTATGTGTATCACTAAAGATTCGCTTTGCAGAGGCTGCAATTACAGCGAAGAAACTGCTGCTTACATTCTCTGTGAATGTGAGGCTTACTCTGCTCACAGATTCGAACACATTGGTCGTCATGTGATTGAACCCTGGGAGCTGAATGACATACCTGTCAAGTGCCTGCTTATTTTTGCATCGGCTACTGGTCTCTTTTGGGGTAGTACAATAGACCTCTGGTCAATGTGCTGGGCTCTTCTGGAGCCACCCACCTTCATTTCATTCATTCATTCATTCATTCATGTAAACAGATCTTTAGGATGGTATAACTTTGTGGGGTATGAAAACAAATCAAGAAGATGACAGTTTAAACATTTTCTGAAATTTGCTTTACGCTTATATTAACAAATTTTTTTTAAATATTCAATGCATAAGATGTTGCCACGTTAATTAATAATTTTGCAAATATAATGCTACAAATGGTTTTGTTCTAAAATAATTTTGTTTTTTATTACAGTAAAAATTGCAAATTAAATATCAAAACTCCATTTACTACAGAAAAGGGACAGGAATATATTAGCTAAGATCTACTCTGCAAACTCTCCTTTTATTCCCTGTTATTTTTATCACAAATATTTGACATAGAGAAGTTTTTAATTTCCAAATTTTTTATATCAAAAATGTTACTTTTCACATAAATGTATATAATTATTTTAATGATTTGCTGTTTTATGTATAAGCAAAACATATATTCCAAAACAAAAATTCATCTTCATTTATTACTAGATAAAGGTTTATACGTTTGAAATTAATATTTAATTAGAAAAATATTTATATTTATGAGAAAATTATATTTATAAGAAATATTCTTTGAATGTTTGAATGGGGGGAGGGGGGGGACGGCAATTTTTCATGCCAAAATCTGCTGGTATCTGATACCTGATCAAAAGCATGGAAAAGGAGCATTAAAAAATAAAGACTGAAAACACCAACAGTATCCATATATAGTAAATCTCTTTATTTTTTACTCTCATTTTGTGGAACCAATTAACAAAGTAAATGGAGAAATAACTGTAAATAAAAAATAACACAATTTCATGGCATGTTAGAATATAGCATATGTTGAGACAGCTGGCAATCATTGATAAGAAGGAACCCATAGCATATAGATTATAAGCCCAAGACTAAATAAATAAACCAAAAAATATCTTCAGATCAAATTATCTCATTTGAGGTATAATTCATGCAAAAAGCTGTGCAGGTCGATTGCCAGTTGGAATGTGAGAATGGTCCACCAGAGATCAACCAGCATATTGTTCAATGCAATTGATACCTAAAATTAGCTACTCGAACTTGAAGATATCTTTTTGGCCTAATTATTTAGTCTCAGGTTTGTAACCTTTGTATTCCTAAATAGCAGCAAAACATGTCTTAAAGGAAAGATTTATCTTCATTTATCACCAGACAAAAGGTGATGTTTTTGCATTAATTTTTAATTGAAAACAAAATTTATATTCAAAGAAAATCAAATAAATATGATAACCTTTCCATGAATTTTGTTCCTCACAGCCAACCCAACTGTCTCCACACGTTTCAAAACAGAACAAGAAAAATCTTTTACCTCAGCACAAGTAGGGTGAATACCAATGACAGCATCAAAATCAGCTTTAGTAGCACCTTTCTTCAAACCTAAGGCAAAACCCTGAGTGGTTTCACCGGCATTTGGTCCCAAATAGTGAAAACCTATAACTCTTTCCTGAAAGCACATAAAGTAAAAATATAAGTTTTCAGCATAGAAACTAAACTGAATTGTATTTGCATATGCACTATATTTTCAAAAGTATTCAAACACCTTTATCAAGGCCACACATTGTAGATTCAGGAATGCCTTATTTCAACATAACACTTCAACCATTGATATTTTGAACTAATAAAACTGAATTCAATGTATTACCAAATACTCCAAGCCATATTACCTCTTGCCACTTTCGTGGTATGGATCTTTTTTTTTCTGGTCTGCAACGCTCTTGGCCAACCTTTACTGTTGGAAGAGATGAAATTTATGGATATAAATGTCACCCAAGATTGTTTGAAGTCCAAGGTCGACACAATTACCCAATGAAACACTCTGGGACAAACTGCAGCTTGGATAATCTTACAAAGAATCTCTAAAAGATGATCTGAGATCAAAATTGGCAATGAATTATATTCCAGAGGTGTTATATGGTGTTCAGATATGACTTTTGAGTAGGTTAGTCCAGCATTTTCACAAACTACTCATATGCACAGTATGAAAGTTGAGAAGGAACTCTGCTGAACTGAAAAATATAATGATTCATTCCATAAAATTGGAACAATGTGAAAAGCTCAAAAGCTTAGAATATTAGAAAATTAGAAAAATTCTAATCAACAAAAACAAAACTCAATGAATGTGATCACAGTTGCAACAACGTATTTCTGAATGAAGATGTGAATTCTGTAAGGTGTCCTAATACTTTTGATGAAATAGAGCATTATTTTGAAGCATTAAATAAAAATATGTATCTTATAATAAAGGTTTTATACAAGAAATCATAGAATCATCTATATTCAAATTGAACCACTTCTTACCACTAAATCTGCATATTGAGCATAAAATACAAAACTACATAGGCTAAAAATTTAAGCATGGAATGATAACTGGTATCCAAAATAATCCTATTGCATAAAATATGGATAAAGAGGGGTCGAAATATTCTGAGAATATGTTCAAATCAGTTAAGGAAAGGAACATTCCAAACCAATCACCTTATGAGTTGTATCCAAATTTTGCATTTTCGAGATTTTTCACTTGTAGGGGCTCTCAAATTTACAGTTGGTAAAACAGGAAATGTATAAATGGTAATAAAGATAAAATGAGTATTTTTTCTCCTAAAATAAAACAAAAAATGCTGGCGTGGCAAGTTTTTTTTAATTTAATGATGGCTTATATACATTACAGATAATATAGAAGCAATAACAACTTACAACATTTGTTCTCATGAAACAAGTTTATAACCAGATTCCAAACATAATAAAATTTACAGAGGTTTATAACAATACTGAGAGGAAAATACTAATTTCAAATTTCGGATGAAAAAAAATTGTTCGTGCTAATTTTATGGATACATGATCACAAAGGTTACATTATTTAGAGCAGATTATGTTTATAAAGAGCTAACTTACCATATTTACATGATCATGCAAAAAAATGCCTTATAGAGGAGGAAACACAAACAAACCTGAGAGTTGAGTTTGGATATGAATTGGGTTCTAGAACAACAAAACTTTCATAGACATCTAGCAGGGCACCCATAAGTCACCATCATATTTATAAAATACAAAGTCCTAATACACCAAGCTTCCTACAGCTTTGAGCAAGACTTAAATGAATAATTATGTTTCAAATATATAAAATTCCAATTATTTAAAACTAATTAGACTACAATCACGTCTAAACATGTTATACACAGCACAGTAAGAAAGGGGTACATGGTAATCCTGAGATATAGAATTCAATACCATGAAAGGAATTTTATAATTTTCTTTCAATTCTAGCATTTTCTAATTCGATTTGTTTCTGCATCATTCAATATGAGGGTATAATCTACACAAAGTGTGCAAGTGTAGATTGTTCTTTTAATTTTGGCCTAGAATAGCTATCTATCTTTAGATTATGTGTTGAAGTGTATATACATTTAAAACAAAGATGTATTGTTATTTATTTCTATGCATTAATACACTAATTAAATTAATTTTTAAATTCCTCAATTGTTCATTTTTTGAAATTAAAATACTTCATTAGTACCAGCATAAGAAAAATATTAAAAAAGTATCAAATATACTATCGATTCCTTTAAATATTTGTTACATGTTTGTTACTAATAGTCACCCCCCTCCCACCCACCCACCCCACAACCCCAGATTATTTGGATTGCAGTTTGAGCTAATTACTTCACACTCAATGTTTATTATTTTAATTTTAACTGCTATACATGGCTTTCTTGTGATTGGTCTAAAAAATTTATAAAAAATTTCAAATTTAATCTGTATACTTATAATACAATTTTAAAATGCTCAAATAATTATAAAAGCAGGAACAAGTGAACTATTTCCATAATCAAGTACATGTAACCCAAACT
Organism: Amaurobius ferox; assembly: GCA_951213105.1. Classification (NCBI taxonomy): domain Eukaryota; kingdom Metazoa; phylum Arthropoda; class Arachnida; order Araneae; family Amaurobiidae; genus Amaurobius; species Amaurobius ferox. The sequence continues at coordinate 101,887,739 of OX578145.1, read as the reverse complement.
CCAAAGTACTTTGAATTGGGTAGATTTTGTACACTATGGTCATTTGGTGCACATAGGACCTACAGTTTAAAGTGGATGCCAAAACACTGTAAACATCTTTTTGCACTTAAAACTTTCTTACAAGAATTAAAATTTCATCCAAAAACTTACATTTTCAGATTTAAGGCACACTAGTTTTGCATAGCAAATGTTACCCTCTCTATTTGCTACAGTCCATTCAAGTGGTGTAAAATTTGAATGATAAACCTGTAAAAATAAAAATTATTTTTCAAAATTATAAAATTAGGGCACATTTTTAATTTAAATATTGCATTATTTCAAAATATATATGACTAGAGCTTGGAAGTTTAGGCACTAAGAATTAAGGAAATAGGCACACAAAAAGATGCTATAAGTAATTAAAATAGGCATTTAGAAAAGGCACTAAAATCAAATATGTACTAAAAATCTAACATATACACCAAATTTACAAAAGTATAGTTTCACTTTCAATAATAGCTTGATTACCTTAAAAAGTTTAGAAAATATTAAAAAATTTAATCAGTAGGAATTTCTGTATATGAAACCAGCATTAAGATATTTACTAGCCGAATACCCATTGAAAATCAACAGTCTCGCAATACGCAACCTCTGAATATTGTCATTTTTTTAATAATTCGCATTTCACATTTATTCGGCAAATCGAATATTTTAGTGTGCAGAACCCCCTAAAGAAGAAAATATTGTAAATTTTAAATTGCGCAAGTCTTCCTTTTGATCTATCTACCAGTACACCAAATTAAAGTCTCTATCTCATTCCGAAGCATACTATTTTACCATCTCCCCTTTCGAACGTTTTTCTGTGGAACACACCCATAAATGAACATTTTTGAAAAACTCTGTTTGCCTTGGGTTTCTTATCAGATGATTGGCACATATACCAATTATCAAGCCTCTATCACATTTAAAAGGAAGTGTGTCTCATTTATTCCGGAAATTGAACATATTTGTATTCGGCACCCCCTAAAGTTGCAAATATTGGAAATCTGAAATTGCACACTTTCTTCCTTTCAAACTATCTACCAGTACACCAAATCTGATGTCTATCCTATCGTGAAGCATGTTTTTCTATAACTTCATATTTCGAACTTTTTTCAGTGTTACACCTCCTTAAATGATCATTTTTGAAAAACCATAATAATCTTAGGGGTTTTTTATCAAATGATTACCCCATATACTGAATTTCAAACCTCTATCACATTGTAAAGGAGGCGTTTTTCATTTGTTCATCAAATCAAACATTTTAGTGTGCAGCACTCCCTACAATAACAAATGTTAGAAAAACTATCTACAGGTATACCAAATTTGAAGTCTCTATCTCATTGCGAAGCATGCTTTTCTATTATTTCACCTTTAGAATGTTTTCCTGTGGAGTACCTCCCCCCCCCCCCATAAATATACATTTTTGAAAAACTCCATTCTTCTTGGGTTTTCTATTAAATGATTAGCCCATATACCAAATATCAAGCCTCTATCATGTTCTAAAAGGGGTGTTTCTACTTCATTCCGAAAATCGAACATTTTTGTGTGCGACACCCCCTAAAGTAGAAAATATTGGAAAACTGAAATTGTACATTTTCTTCCTTCCAAACTATCTACCCGTACACCAAATTTCAAATCTCTATCTCATCTCGAAGTATGTGTTCTTATCAATTCACCTTTCGAACGTTTTCCTGTGGAGTACCCCCTTAAATGAAAATTTTTGAAAAACTATATTCGTCTTGGGTGTTTTCATCAAATGGTTAGTCCATATACCTAATGTTTCAAGCCTCTATCAAATTTTAAAGGAGCCGTTTCTCATTTATTCGATAAATCGAACATTTTGGTGTGTGGCACCACCTTAAGTAGAAAATATTGGAAATCTGAAATTGAACACTTTCTTCCTTTTGAATGATTTGCCCATACACCAAATTTGAAGTCTCTACCTTATGGCAAAATATGCTTTCCTATCATTTCACTTTTCGGACACTTTGGTGGGGAGCACCCCTCTAGAGAACGTTTTCGAAAAATTCAATTTTTCCAAGGGGTTTTATTGAACGATCGAACCATGTACCAAATTGCAAGTCTCTATCTATTTGGGAAGCGCCTAAAAAAGCATGACAGACAGACGGACACTTAGCAATTAGTATATATAGATTTAATGTTTGAAATGCAAAGTCTTACAAGAATAGTGAGAAAATATTTATTCACATAACCAATTCTTATTACACATCACAACTACATTTTCTTTTTTTATTTTCTAATTTTTAAATTGCAAACTTTTGGGTCTATGGTAATAATTGCTTTAAATAGTGAAAAATGATCACTATTGAATAATCACTTTGAATAGTGAAAAATGATCTTTTCACCTCAATTGAAGTTACATGGACATACCTAAAGCAGCCCACTATGGCTATTGAGAATTTGACAGAACCATCAATACCAAAAACTTCTCCCATGCCATTAATATACCCGAAATCTTGGTTTGCTGAAAGAACTTTGTCACATTTCTTCCTAATAATGGCCCTTGCTTTACCAGAAATATAATTATAGTCTTTTCCAACATCAGTTACAAAATATCATGTGCACATCTTTTAGCACTTTTCAATCAAAATGAACCATAACGACACATGCTTTCCAATGCTCTTAATGTGAGTGGGGGGGAGGGGGGGGGTAGCATTATATTTCAATGAGACTAAAGAAACGGGAGATTTCATAACTAAATTATTCTATTTTTCTGGTTTAAAATAAAACAAAGAAAACTAAATAAATAAAACTTTCAAAATACAGAAAAAATATGAGAAATTCCAAAAACAAGCATTTATGACAAAAGAAACTTCAAAAAGGTATTTTTTGGAATAACTTTAGGCAAATACGGCATTTTACTTGAACTTCCAGACATTATATATGACTTTTACATAATGTTAACCTCTAAGCCTAGAAATATCCAATTATTCCTTGAGAAGAAATTGCATAGCTAGAATTTCAAAGCATTAATGAGACTTGTGGGATACCATTGAACTCAACATTGGCTCATGTTCCATGTAGAAATGAGATATCATGTTTCATAAGGAAACAAAATTTGATATGAACAAAAATAAAATATTTTTATGGACATATTGATATACTTTTATTATAACATTACATCATTAAAATTTGGGAATACAATACACACCAATTAGTCCTTAAGAAGAAATTGCATAGCTAAAATTTCAAAGCATTAGATTAGTGGATGCCTTTGAATGTAAAATCGGCTCATGTCTCACATACAAGAAAGCAAACTCTGGTATGAATAAACATAAAACACTGTTATGGACATGTTGATACACTTTACAGTAGCATTACATCATTGAAATTCGGGGACACAATACATATAGTTAGGTGTTGTAGTGATACGCAGTAAATATTGTATATAAGTGTATCGATATGAAATACCGATGTATCATAAGGTTGTGTATTGATATGATCATCACTATATTAACCCATACTCAAATTCCGCGAGTGCTCCAAGTAGCATAGTAATACTGTTAGTTTGCAAAAACTGAAGTAATTTTATTAATTTTCCAGGTATTTAAAATTTTAATCTGTTTTCTCAAGGTTTTTATATATATATTTTGATGGTATGGTAATTCTGTTTAGGTTAGATCATAAGACTAGCATGATCACACACTCACACAATACTTATAACCTAGAGAGACCATAAACTTAAAAAAATGATAATAATTAGGTAGCATCACTATATACACTTAATGTTGTTACATAGAATTTAAAAATATATTACACAGGATGCGAAGTAAAATCCTAAACCACTCAAATAATTCCTTAATAAAAGGTGCTACACCCATAAAAGTTACATAAATAGTAAAATGAACATGGTCTATTCATGAATAGCAGTATCCCAAGTGGTTACATATTAAAGTTCACATTTCTATACATCGAACTAAAAGCGATACAAAAGTCCATGGCAAAGTAATAGAATATCATTTCATTAATGTAAAATGACGTATCACATTCACCAAGAAAGAGTATAGAATGCAAATTAACATCATAATCCTTTTGGGGCCACTAAAGCAACACATGTTTGTTCTATGTGATAATTGTATCCTAATTTCTGTAGAGTGCTTATTTTATTTTCCACTGTTTGACGCATTGCTGCTTTTAGATCATAAATCATATTGTGTTAATAGCCAGAAATGAATTATGATTCAACAATATTTTGTGTCTTCCATACTCTTTTGATGTATGTGAAATGCCATCTTACGCTAATTATCATATTAATGCAAATAATGACTATAACCATTCCATTTTTTGTGATGCATTTGCAAATTATGGATATAGCTAATTATGGATATATAATGGAATATTTTCATTAAATAATATGCTTTATCTCAAATATTTAATGTAAACATTCAGGATGGCTATAGCCATCATTTGTGTACATATCGCCAAAAATAAAACAGTGATACCTATCATTGATGGCAACAAGTTAAATATTACTCTACAACTGAATCATTGACATTTTTCCTGTATTACTCCTAGTTTGAAAATTAGAAATATAAAATTCCTTTCACCATTAGGATTGCTGGTCATATACACTTTACTATACTCACATGTAACATTTATGAGTGCAGCATAAAATTATTTGGATGGTCCAGGACTTTATTTTGCACTCATTATATTTCAACCCTTAAGACTTCAGAAAAGTAATATTACCTCTATATTATCTTCACCATATTTTTTAATAGCATCTTCTTCTGAATATCCAATGCAACCGTATTCCAGTGGAGTAAAAACAGTTGTAGGTATAGAAATATAATCACACTGGAATAAAATATTTTTATGTTCAAACATATAATGGATATGAAAAATATAAAAAATTAGAAATGGATTTATTTATCTAACAATAGAAAATAAAATAATTTTTCTCTAATGGTCAAACACTTTGATACAATATCATTGGCCCCATTTTAATATCCAAGATGTGAACTATTTTGGACATCAAAGATGTTACCGCGATGCACCAAAGGCAGCAACTTGCACTACATTTTTAAAACATAAATGCCTTACATGAACAAGATTGTACAGAAAACACTGCTAAAGTTGACCACTAAATGGTTCACACACCTTTATGACTAATTTACGACAGATTATAATATAAAAATATAATAAAAAAGTAAATACCATTTTTCTTTTAAGTGAACAGATGCAGATTAGCCAGATGGATATCTTACAAAAGTAGTCACTTAGCCATGTTTACTATAGTATTTATTAGTGTGCACATATTCACATAAACCAGTTAATTCATTTATTTTTAAATGTTTTATAACTCTAAATGATATACTATGTTTTATAACTTTAAATGATGTTTTAAAAGATGTAAAATATGTTTTGCTATACTTTATATATAAGTTATACAGAAAGCAAACTTTTAGAAGATTTTAAATACAACCAAAAGAAGAATATTCAGCTTTTGACATTAAATGTAATCAACCATTGGTAATAGGAGTATGTTTAGAAATAATCTCACAAAATTCTACATCTCTCAAACAGATATTTTATAAAATTACACATCTAAAAAATTTATCCTTCACAAAATTATAAATTTTGAAAATAGACTCTTCACAAAATTACAGAAAAGGAGCTTTCATAAGAAAATTTAATTTCTATAAACAGATCCTCCAGATGAGTTTGATTAAACCCATCTAAAATAAATTATTCCCAAAAATATAAACATTAAAATGCTGGATCAATTAAAATTAATTCCAGACAAGAAATTGTTATATCACATTCCTGACTAAAAATTCAAACTGGATTTTTTCCAAAAAGTAAAAATAATAACCATGAACAGAAAAGCCCTGATTAACACATTGACTGCCATCAATAGCCCAAAAAATTATTTGCAAAGTCAGTCACATTTTTTTAAACACAAAATTATATGTACTGTCATTGTCACAGTAATGCACATAATAACATGCATGAATCACATTCAGCTTGTGTGACAATATGTGGTCCTAAACTGCATGAATTATAAATAAAGGAAATCACACACTGAGGAAGCATGAGACCGGTGAAAGTGGAATGGATATGCATTTAGATTTAGAGTAAATATTTACATAAACATACATTTTTTATATTTTATAAAAGATAATTTACATGTATTTATAATTGTACATAAAATTAATAAAACTTGATTTGAAATTGAGTTATTTGACATATTCTTATTTACAAACAGTCTAGTAATAATTATCACTAGGAAGAAATATTATAAAAAAAAAAATTAAAAATTATACTCTGATTTCAATGCTACAAACACAAGGTATCAAAGCTTCAATATTTGAGCTGTATTTGTCTAATATTAAGGTTTTTCTGAGGGGGGGGGGGGGGGGGGATCTAGGCTTTATAAAGTTTTAATGGGTACTTTTAGGAAACTATTAAATTATGATTTTTCACATGCATGGTGTAAATTAGTCATTTATATACAAATGTGAAAAGAGAAATATAAATTAAAATGCACATTTGAAAAGCTACTAATCATGTAACTAGTATACTGCACAAAGGAATAGAAGAATGTTATTCTAACTGCAATTAGATTTCTTTCCGGGTAATTAAATCAGTAAGGACAAACAACACATTTTTTGTATTTCTTAAATCTGTAGCTTCAAATGATACATGCATATTTTAATTATCTAAGTAAACTAAATTCCTGTATAAGAAAAAATTCAAATTTGTTTTGATCAAATTTTAATAAATACTACTTGAGTGTTCTACATTGGAAAACAGATCTAATATGAGAAATTTTCAACTTTCAATGCTCATACCTGAATGGGATACTGAAACACTTTTTATAACTTAAACGACTGAAAACATTGTTTCAGTTGCTAAATAAAACTTTTAAAAGGCAACAATCTTTAATCAAAAGTTGTATGCTGGTCTAAATATATTTTAACAAAGCATGAAAAGAAAAATGGTATTCGATCAAGTTAATGGGCTGTGAACACTTTATGCATAACCAAAGGACCACATTGAAAGTTTGAGATGCACTTCTCTAATAAAGTGCACCAAGCAAAACCTCAATTTAAAAGCAAACCATTTCGTGTGACCAATACTTTACAATATTTTGGGTATTTAATGTTATATAAACAACATGGAACAAAAAGAAAGTGTTTGTAAGAAAAATAAAGTAAAAATGTGAAATAAATTGAAAAGAAAAATTATGCAGGAACAAAATAGCTGATCTATGTAAAAAATAATAAAATCACAAACTGGCAAAAATGCATATGCATACATCTTCATATGCATACATCTCAAAATAAATTATGAATATGCAAAGCAGTCAAAAATTCTCAATATAATAAAGGAAAGGAGGGCATTATGAATAATTTTAAATATGAGAAAATTTTCTAAATCCAAATAATTTAGAATGAAAAAGAAAATTCACTAGATCAAGTTATCCTTATGTACAAAACATAAGGATAAATTGTGATTTTGTAAAACATAAAATGGCCTTCCCCCACATGCACAATGGTAAATTCCAGATTCTTTATTTTTTTAAAAAGAAAAAATGGAAAATGACACATCTGGGAAAGATTTTCAAAACAAAAATTCAAAAAAACTTAAAATACAAATCTAGAAAATTTTAGATATACATCTACAAAAATCTAAAATGCAAATAAAAGAAAATAAAACAAAAATGAAAACATTTTTTTTAAATACAAGTAAAAAAAATCTAAAATACAAGAAAAAAATATAAAATACAAATCTAAAAGAATTATCTAAGCAGAAAAGTAGATGATGCTTTGGATACCACCCACACACATTATTTACCTGAATATCACTATTAGCATAGAGCCGGCGAGCAAGTAACGAACCTGCTTCAATAGCCACAGGAGTCAGTTCTGGTTTTCCTTCCAAAATATCACCAATGGCAAAGACGTGAGGAACATTGGTACGTTCATTTACAACAGGTATTTTTCCATTCCTATAAAAAATAAAATATTTTAATATAAAATAAGTATGTTAACCTATCTTTTAACAAATACTAATTTTTCTAAATAACTTACTTAGGATTAACAGTAACTCCAACTTGGTCCAAACCTATTTTATCAGTACAAGCATCTCGTCCAATAGCAAACATAACCTGTAAAGAAAAATTAAAGTTTAAATTTTTATGATTCCTAATCGATAAAAGAATTGTGGCAATACAAGTATAAAAGTCAAATTTTTACAGCATGCAACATTTATACTGCAAAATATCAAAATCATGTTTTTGAAACAAAATATCTGAGGGTATAGGATACAAAGCAAACCATAAAAGAAATGTGACAAGAAGATGAAATGAAATTATATAATGGAAATGCCGCTATACTTGCACAACTAAACTCAATGCAGACCCCCAATATGTAAATTTTTTTTCTGAATATATATACTATTAAAGCTGTATTATAAAACAATTCTGGTAGAAGTGTTATGCCGGTATTTTATGAGTATACTTTATTTAATAGCTCAAAATTTAATTATAGGTTCAAAATTTGATAATAGCTCAAAATTCATTATGCAAGGAGGGTGCCTATATCCGGTTGGGTTGCAGCTTGGCGGCCTCGCGGTCCTTGACATAACATCGTATAAATTGTCCGCCTCGCGGTTCTTGACATAACATCGTATATTTTTCCGTGGTATATGAGTGAGCACTCGGCGCGAAGCACAGGTTTTCACTTGCTAAATTTGGCGGCTCTTGGGAAGCGAGCGTGTCGCTAAGGATATTCGATTCCTGTTCGGCATCGGAAAAGGTGATCTTTATTTTTGCTGTTAAAAAAACCATGGTCCGGACCCCGAGCAAGGGACCCGTGACTCATGGTCACTGAAAACATGATTTAAATGATTCCTCTGTTCAAGAATAGTAGTGGTCACGTCGAGTTTCTGACACCCTACAAGTGCCCTTTTTGTGTGTAACCTCCCGTTTTTATCAAGTTTCGGAACCGAGAGGTGTGTTACCCAAGAGTGTTTTTCTCAGCCAGTTTTATTATGTCTGCATTGTGCACGGTACAACCTGCATCTACGCAATTTTTAAATGTGCTCTCCAATGTTGTGAGATCGTCACTGGTCTTGCCCAGCCATCACTGTGTTGTGCACCGCATAAGCCTTTGTTGCGGATTCGCTTATTTTTGGGTCCAGTGATGACATCTATTTCGCCAATGGATGTGTCAAGTGCAGTCAATTGTTTCGCAAAAGGAATTCATCCCTGTGTGCTGCGGCGGTTCTGCTTTGTCTCGAATTTTGGACGTGTGGTTTCGCATTCCACTCATCAATATCTTCTAAAGTGCGTTCTCAGCAAGTCTTTGTGTTGTGCTCATCAGTTTCTTCAAAGTGTGCTCTCAGCAAGTCCCTTTTTCTTTTATTTTCCGTGTTTCACTTGTGATCTTCATAATCACCTATGGTCAGTGGTGCTGCCATCTATGAGCACCCTCTTAAATTGGCATTTTGAAAATTCAAATAATGATAATTAATTTTACTTAACACCTTCTTTTGTTTACATATATGGAATTTATTAGCTGAATTTTTATTGGTGTTTGTTTTTGTTATCATTAAGTTTAACATTTTTGGGGGTGGACAGCTCAGGTAGACCAAACTCTGGTCTTCAGACCAGAGTGGATTCTGTACCTGGGTATTTGTAATAGTTTAGTTATTCTAATTTGTTAACGAGGTTATTGTTTAATTGAATTCAAAATTTAATTGAGTTAAATGCAATGTACTAAATATTACCACTATACTTTTGATTAAAGCTTAAATGAATCTGATGTTTCAAACCTAGAATTGTCATCAATAAAAGTTAATTTTAAATTTAACAATGATTGAGTTTTCTTTCAGAGTAATGGCTGTGCAATAAATTAATTAGGTAAATTCTTCAGTATCTATGAAGGTGTCAAAGGTAGGTGTATTTATTCTGAAATTGTTTGTTGTTGTCTATATACTCTAAGGGGTATTGTGCACAGGCCAAACAGTAGTAATGGTTTAATAAAGGAAATAAATAAAGAAATAAAGAAGCAATTTTGATATTTAGTAAAAATAACATTAGGAAAAACTATACGATCAAGGTAAATATAATAATGTCAAATGTAAATAACAACTTTGAAATGTAATCTCTCTCAATAAATTAACTAACTTTAAATATAATAATTTAATTAAATATAATAATAATCTTTGAAAAATAAAACAAATAAATAATGTGTTAAATTTTAAAAGGGAGTTCCCCCAGAACAGAAGTGAATAAAATTTACATTTTAACTCTGTGATGAAATTCAAATTAAATGATTCTGAATGCAAATCCAGCGATTAATATGATGTTATCTGAAATCCAAATGGCTGATACAGCAAACGAAATAATGAGACTTAATTACAGGTCTTTTGCCACTTTTAACAATCAGGACTTTTGTTTCTTCCCCCCATTAACTGGCAATTCTGACTGATTAAATAAATTTAGAGATTCAATGAAATGGGTTGAGTTAAAACAACATAAATTGTTTGTTTTCTAATCTAAATGTTTCATTTTCTGCTCTTTTGACCACAATGCTCATCTTTAACTATAAAATGGTAATTCCTTTTTGAGAAATAAAGTAATTTTCAGAGTACAATTTAACAATTTTGCTATACAAGTTTCAAAAGAGCTATTTTACAAATTTAATAAAACATTACTGGCATAATGAGATTATTAGATTTGAATAATGTAGAGAAAAATGTGAAGTTTGTGCTGTGTTTATTAAAAACTATTAAGTTACTGAAACAACTTACTGAAAAATATAACTAATTTGTAACTATAATATCTAATTACTTGCCCCCCCCCCCCCCCCAAGTAACTATAATGGCACTTATGTCACTTAATAAAAAAAAATAGTTGTAACTTACTCGGTATATTTTCAAAGTAACCCAACTGTGGCTAATTCCTTTTTTATGCATTACTGCAGTAATCTGTTAATAATTTAAGCAACATAGATCAAAAGTCAGTATAAAAATTTTCTACAGAAAAATACTAGATATTATTTTTCCATGTCTTCCTGACTAGAACTTCAACTATATCTACAATACCCATGAAATAGCAAATATTGTTACGAATATGTAAAAATTTTCACTGTGCTTTGCCTCCATTCAAATAATACATAGCAAACCTTTGCTTCTTAAGGAATTTGCTCAATTCAAGGAAGAAACAGCTGTAATGGCAACCATCCCTATCGCGTGAATGTCAGATTGCCACATTCTGAATTTCAGGGTGGAGTTATTAAATATGATATTTAATTAATATGATAATTATTAAATATGATATTTAATAATTTATTGCCAACTAGGCAACTTTCCAAATGTACTAAAACTTTCTCAAAATAACGAATATTCTTGAAGATACGAGTCCCTTCTGGGAATTTCTACAGAGAGTATAAAAAAATAGTCATCACGACACTCAGTTGGAGAGTAATTGATCTGATATGATCTATAATGAATTGTGAGATACTTACTTCAATGTTTTGAGAATAGTACCTGCTATTTTTGTGAATTAGATGAGCATCTAATTGCTGTTTTAGTGTATTTGACAGTTGTTTAGTGATCTTGTAAGACAGTTATAGAACTATTTGTTATATATTGTCCCTGTTTATACTGTGCTTGTATATAAACATGTTAGTTATCCAGAAATTTGGACTCATTCTTATATCCCGAGAGTACACCCACGATTCCACAAGATATGTCATAACAATATCTTCATAATTAAAACACAAGCCATTTTTTTTCATCATTCTATTTATGAGGCAAGCAAATTGGTTATTTTTTTTAAATTGTCATAGATGATGCTTTTAAATAACTCAAAGAATATAAATTTTACCCCAAAATGTTAACAAATTTAATGTTTCACCCAATAAATTATTTTGATACAAGATTTTACTTTTCAAAAAGATAATAAAAATTTAATTTTTATATTTATTATTTTTTTTCTTGCTGCCCTGTTTAATCTTTACTTTTATTTTATTATATGATACCCGGTTCGATGTTGTACTTAAAGATATTGTTCTGATCTTTATGCATTATATGCACTTCCACACATTTTATTTTTATCATTTTAATTATATATATATATATATATATATATATAATTATATACTAAATTTTTTCCTTTTAATAGAAAAATTAACAATAAATTATGTAATTTAACTATGCATTAATTAATTTGATATAAGAAAAATTATACATTCTGCAAACCAATTCTTAAGTATCTTTTACAGTAAAGGATCCTATCAGTTCATAGTCAATTTTGTTGTAATGTTAGTTCAGAGATTGTCAATAAATGTCACTACCATTATCAAAATAGTAAGAGTTCCTTCATAGACACTTATAGTAAAAAAACTGAAGATATAACCTTGGTAATATAAATATTATCAGAACTGCATGTTAAATTGCCTTTATATTCATATTTATTACAAAAATATTTCGATTAGTTCTACTAGTTTCTGAATGATAATTATTATTATTTAGTTTAGACGTGGCAATATAATATTGTATATGGTAATTATGGTCGCTTGGATTTTTCTTCATTACTTTTCACTGCTGCGGTTCTTATTCTAAAAATTATGGTACATTTAATTTCCAACATCATAAAAATCAAATGGATAAAAATTTTTAACAATGGGGGGAAAAAAACTTACTGTATCATATTCACCAACAACCTCTTCTCCAGATTGCATTTTACCAAAAACCTTTAGTTGATGTTCATTTCCCTCAATCTTTTCAATCTGAAAATTTAAATAATGTATAATTTGTAAATACATACAAATAAATGATACAAAATATTATGAACACTTAACAAAATTGACATAAAGTTAACTTTTATATTCTATTATTAAAAATACAATCAAAGAGCTATGCCATAAACATTATATGCTTTATAGAAACTTCAAAATTTTGCCCCAAAATAGATATACTATGTAAAATAAAAATTGATATTAGTAGCACAGGATTCTCACTACATAATGCAGTAACTTTACTTCTTTCACTGTGAAATATTGATGTGCAAGATGCATGACACAATATTTTTGGCTTTAATTTGTACATTAACATCTGGTAATTTTTTTTTACAATAACATGTAAAACTATTTCGAAGTTAACTTATATTTTGAGCAAAGCTAACTTGACAATTACAAAAGTGGCTAGCATTCACTAAGCAATATAGTCTATTCAATGATTTTAAAAATTAGAATTTTATCAAATCAAACCAATGATTTGAGCTTCAATCAATATATACCTTAAATTCAAAATCCAAATTTTAATGTTTTTCATGTCAACATATTTAACTTTTCTTTATTCAATTGAGAAAGATGAATATAGGAGCGGAACCATCTAATCATCACACATCTCCAAATGTGTGAATAAATAAAAATAAATAAAGACATACCACAGTATTATTGACAGTAAATTAACTTCACATAAATAGAAAATTGATGACTTCATTGGTTAAAACAAAATGGCTTATTTTATACTCTCATATAAAAATGTAATTGGCAATTAATAGCCTATGAAACAAATAACTATTGGCAAATTGTTTAGTGCCAAAATATGAAACTATTACAAAAACTGTCTTCTCTCATGACTGGAGATAGATCCATGAAAATTATGCTAGTAAATTTATCTCATAATACTTCCTATGAAATGAAAAAATATTTAAAAATTCTATCTATTGTTTTAAATTTATGTAACTTTATGATAAATTTATCTGAAAAAAAAAAATACTGATATATTATCAATGTATGATTCATGCTAGTGTGTTGTTGGAAATTTGGTGCCAATGGTTTTCTAATGATTATTTATATATAAAATGATTATACATTTAACAGCATAAAATTTCAGATTATATGATTTTATTAAAAATTCATTCAAACATTTAGGGGTGTTGATCATGTTATTTGATTATGTTTAAAATTAATAGAGTTCCAGTATTTACTGATTGTAATAACTATGTGAAATGACTTTAGTTCAGCAAATATCGTATACACGGACAACAAACACACCACCTCAAAAAACATTCAATTCAAGTTCAGGTATGCATAAAACATGTAAATCAAGTAAAAATTCAAATTCAAATTCTTAATTCAATGACAATACTTTCCCTACAGTATTATATGTATGGAAAGTAAAACTACAGGTAGTAAAATTTAATCTTTTGAAACCAAAAGAAATGCAAATTAAATGGTTTTGTTCAAACAATTATTGCATAAGAAATAAATGATATTCTTTGGTGCTACTCTACTATTTTAGCTATTCAAAATTTAAAATACAGGAGAATTGTTAGTAGAAAAATATTTAAAAAAGAAAATGGTGAATTCAGATACAACAGATTGCTTGTTTAATTTGTCTTTACTGCAAACAGTAAGTGTATTAATATTTGAATATTTATTTCCATAATTACCTAAAGAAGAAGAAAATTTATTGTAAGAGCCAAATATTCTTTGGTAGTATGGGTATGTACTCATACACCAAGAAATAAATGTATTCCATGTAGAAATTTTAAGGATAACTATGCAGAATTTTTATTATACAATCTAAGGGTCTAATTATGAAATATTGATTTCTTCTAGATTCCAACAAATTCAGTAGTATAATAAAGCTTCATCACTCACTTTCAGTGGAATACATGGACGGAGAAATGTTATGCCTTCAGATTGCATGTAGCTTCCTATTTTTTCAGCCATGTCCTGGTCAAAACCACGAAGCAATATGGAACGAACCATAACTGTCACATCTAATCCAAGAGCAGCTAAAAATCCAGCACATTCCAGTGCCACATATGATGCTCCAATAATAAGAGTTTTACCAGGTGAGTTTTCCAAAGAGAAAAGATCATCACTAAATTAAAAAGGATTTTACATTAATTTATACAATTTATTATAGATAAGCAAGTTAATATAATTTACGAACACAAGCATTATGTATTGCTAGATATATTTTCATTCACAATAGCTGTCAAAAAAATAAAAAGGATGCAAAGTCAAATTAACAGAGTGGAAATTGGTTTAATGAGCTTGTGTTATAATGAACTTTCATTCAACTTAAATACATTGTCAAGATTCCCCCATAATGTAGGGCATTTTGGGATACTTCAAACATTTACAAAACTAATTTTATTTTCCATTTCTCTGGTGTTCATGTTCAATACAACTTTATTTTGTAAAAAAAATTTCAAATAATATGTAAAAAAAAAAAAACCCTTAATTTTGCTTTTATATAAACTTCTTTTTTTTTTCTTGCATTGCTCACGATTTAAAATATAGGCCAAATTCTAAAAGCATTCAAATTGCTTTTAAAAAAAAAGTTAAAATATTTAATTCCTTTATAAAAAAAAATAAATATAAGAATCTCTGTTTTTGCCATATAAAATTATCTGCACAAGGAAATATAAAGAATAAAACACCCTAATCCCATTTACAAACATATGAAGTTAGTCAACATATACCAAAATGAAAATGCTGAAATGGTAAAGGCTAGTTCCATACTATTTTTTCTCCTGCTGTAACAATAATTTAAATTCGGGAATATATTAAATTAAAAAAATCTAAAATAAAATGGGCAGCTTAAAAAATTGAAAACATTAATATTTACTGTATTCTTATATACCAGAGCCATAACTGTTATAACACATCAAAAATATAATATTGTTTATTTATAAAATTATTTTTTCTATCCCTTTCTTTATAATTTAAATTAGATAAATTGAATGAAAATTGTATGCATTTGACTGCTTCACAGTGAAAACAATTTCTTTTTGTTGCTAAGCCACATATAATTTTCTTCAAATAAAGTTTTTTAGTTCATTGTGCAAACAGATTGGAAAAACTGTTTGCACAATGTTATTTCTGTGGAAAATATTTTATACATGGTATTTCCACTTAACTGGGGATCCACAGTTTGTTATCCGTGGTTTGACACTGCTAAAAAAGGAAAGTTAAAGAAATAAACAATTTATGAGTTTCAAAGCAAAACTGGGTCTGTATTCTTTGAACAGCAGTATTTTTCACAAATTGCATATGATACTGTATAGTACATACAAATATACTGCATATTTTCATTGCTCTATTGTCTCTTGAGGATTTGGCTACATGTCAGAATCTCTAACTTTCATACTCACGAAAGAGAAAGTACACTGTAATATACAATGTAGTGTATAGAATGTACATGATATTATTACATTATTTAATGTTGGTAATAACTTACGATGCATAATTTATTGATTAAACTTTGCCGCAAACGAATAACACATATATAGCATTTATATTATCTGTGGTTTCACAGAACTATGGTAGATTTGCACGCTGCCACAACTGCCTCCGTGTTCATGCGGAGTAACGATCACGTTAAACATGTGAGTTCGTAAGTCCTTCCGAGAGGTTGGTGGTAGGGGAAGGAGGGTACGGTCCCTGTGGATGCCTCCCTCACTGAGTTCCGGTCTAAATTGGGTGGCACTTCCCGGCTGTCCAAACGATTACCTTACACCTCTCTGGTAGGTCGGACGGTCTGGGTCTCAACAACAACAACAGAACCATGGTATGTCTTGGAACATATTACTTAATAATATAGAGCACTTCTGCATATCCACAACTTCTGGGGCAAGAAACTGAAAACATAGATGGGGGTTACCCACAATGAAAACGAATAGTCATGCCAAATTTGAAAAATCAATCAAAAACTGTGAATTTGTATATAGAACCGATAAAAGCACTTTCCATTTTACATATATCGCTAAGAAAGAAATTACCTTCAAGATGTCCCATTTTCCCCCAATGATTTCAAACATTTGTCATTATTTAACAATTGGGATACAGAGCTTAAAAAATTTCTACAACTAATACATGTATACCTGCTCTAGCTCACCATAACCTGCCCTCCTGTTCCATTAACAGAGTTTCAGTTCCACAACATTGAGCAAACAATAAATTTTATGAGATAATTTTTCATGGAATGCCATGGAAGAAAATAAATGAAAATATCAAGGTACCAGCCAGCTAATACACAAATTTTTAATTAAACTTTGTCAGTGGTTTTAACAAGCTCATTCACTTCACTTATGTACCTGGTGATGCCGAATTCTTTAGCTCCTTCAATGTCAGGATACCTGGGTCTTTCTCCCGTAGCAATTATGAAACGCCTTGAAGACATAATGGTCTCCTTCCCTTTCTTATCTGTTGCCTATGAATTTAAGAGACAAAACAGCATTCAATGACTCACTACATTTAATATGTACAGTTCAAACTGCTGCTGCTAAAGCAATAAAAATAACTTCATTAAAAGCAGAATATAATACATAATAATAGTATCTACCAGTTTCAGAGAGTAACATTCACTTACAAGAGCAAGATTGGCAACTGAGTAATACAAGAACTGTAAACATGACTGAAGCAGGAAAAGGGTGTTGCTAAAGGTTGAAGGAAAAGAGGTAAAAAACACCAAAGAGGTGGGTTAAAGAGGTGTGAGAGTGAAAGAGTTAATTGCTTACAATTACTTATTTTTAAAGCAGCTGTAGTGACAGAGAAACATTTAAATGTGTGCACGAATCAAACATACAGGGAAGGGAAAAGTTTGTTAAATTTTATAACACATTTTCACTTTACTCCACTTATATCGATTTTTTATTCTACAACTGGTTTTCCAAATTCAAAGGACTTAAAGTTTAACAAGTCGTAAATGCTTCATTGTTGTTATTTTCCCCTCAACAGCAAATTACTGTACTAAAATTGTATTATGACAGCAAATCTAAAAAATCTGATGTGGGCAGCACATGACTTTCCTTATATAATGCAATGAATTTAATATTTTTACAATAAAAAAAAAATAGGTTTTTATTGTAAAAATAGTAAATTCATTGCATTATATAAGGAAAGTAGCTATTTATATTCTTTCCAAGAAATTGAATTTTCATCTATTCTTCATTTTTACTGATTTAGTATAATTTCTATCCATTTGACGAGATTTCCGTTAATTTGGCAACATTTAAAAAAGTAGCCAAGTTGGTGACATTCGCCAAATTCGGCGCCAAAATCTCACCAAACGTTATGGACAGAGAAATAAGTTATTCTTACAGCAGATAAATGACTATTGGCGTTCAAAAAGTATTACTCAAAGTATCTTTTCTTGTGAATGGAACGAGCTAGATCCACAAGAATGATGTCACCCAATTTATCGTATGATATTACATATGAAAAGTGAACATGTTTCTCAACAGTTAATATATTTTTTTTAATTTATGGGATTTTTTGATAAATTTATTTTAAAAATGTGCAATATCTCAAGAACGGTTCATGCTAGCGTTCTAAAGATTATGCCAATCGTTTTCTAAAAAAAAATTACATTAGAAATGTCTATTTGCGTAACTTTATTAAAGGTTTTGATTTTTTAATGATTTTTTCAAAATTTCACTCAACAATTTAGGGGGGTCCTGAACATTAGATTACACTAAAAAACAATAGGCTTCCAGTATTCAACAATTGTGATTTTTGTACCAAATTTCATTCGAATCGGTCCATTTGTTCGTTAGTTATCATCTCCATAGACTCACTGACACACACACACATACACACACACAGACAGACATCACCTCAAAAATGTTTGATCCGTGACCAGGGATGCTTGAAACGTGCTCTCCCGTCGAAATCTCGAATTCGAATTTTCGACCCCGTCACTATACTTTCCTTATACATTATGTATATAAGGAAAGTAACGAAATATGAGCAAATTCTGCATAAAAGAAGCCCTGTTTTGGTCCAGTTTAGAGCAATAGAACCAGACTTAACATTGCTGTACCAAACATTAGTGCTTATTCTAAATACATGCAAAATCTGTAATATTGAAATATAGAGATCATATTTTAAGATTATATAGAGAGAAATATTTACCTTTAAACGATGTTTATCAATAAACTGTGCATAAGCATTTACATATTTAACTTGCTCTGTCCTAAGCTGTACTTTATAATTCCAATTTAAGGAACTAATATGATTTTGAATATTTTCACGCATAATAGCCCAATTATGTTCAACTATAAAAAAGAAAAGAAAATTAATAAAATACACAAGTACAAATAAAATTGAATTGAGCAAAAAATGAACATTTTAGAAAAAGTAACAATAATTAATGTTTGAGCAACAGATAAAATTTAATTTAATGCTAGTTAACTGAAATTTCTAAAAAGGTAATTAACTTTACTCTTAGACCTTAAGCACGTTAAGTTTAATGATTATATTTATAAGTTAATAAACTATACTTTAACACATTGAGTGCAGGGTTGTCCTTGCTCTGCTTACCTTTCAGGCGGCACACAGTGGCGATCGCTCAGCAAGGTGTTCGGCCAAAGAGTATAAACAGAAGATAACACACATGTCAAAGTGACGATTGTATTTCATTGTCCGTTTCGGCTATGCGAATGACATAAAAACATTCGGGCGCAATACAGTCAGAAAGTTAACCAAACAGGTTGAAAACCCAGACCGTTCGACTACGTCCTAGGACATGAGCAGCTGTTTAGACGGCAGGAACCAAACAGGTTGTCACTTTTTGTAATATGTGTAAAACCAAACCACATCTCTGCTTAGAATCTTTTAATAAACTCCATTAAAATTATAACATTTATTTTTTAATCTTGATACTGCTTGTCCCACGGACCGATGTCACCCAAACGAAAAGTTCACTGTCAGTCTCCAAGGACTGATGCCGCCTAAAAGGAAAGTTCACTGCCAGTCCCCAAGGACTGACGCTGCACTTAATATATTAATTCAAGAGGCTAGAATGGTTCAAGGAAGGATTTGCTGTATCACTTTTTTTTTGCAGTCAGTAAAACAAAATATATATAAAATTGATAAAACATGATATGAGGAAAACCATATATATATTTACACTTCAATGTTACAATGAAATTCTTAATATTTCATACAGTAAATTAAGAATACTATCCTACTAAGCTACCTATAAAGTATGCAAAATAATCATCAAAATCTAAGCAAAAGAGTTATTTGTTTTGTACTTATAATGATGAGCAATGATCATGCATTTGATACATAAATGATCATTGAAGATTAATTAATGAGCTA
The DNA here is from genome assembly GCA_951213105.1 of Amaurobius ferox. Classification (NCBI taxonomy): domain Eukaryota; kingdom Metazoa; phylum Arthropoda; class Arachnida; order Araneae; family Amaurobiidae; genus Amaurobius; species Amaurobius ferox. Next base: position 101,867,616 of record OX578145.1, on the reverse strand, counting down.
TATAGTATATGTTTGCTAATAATAAAATAATATAGTAATTCATTACTAATATATAATTAGTGCCAGTCTACAGAAGCTTCACTGTAAGCAATAGGATACAACAGAGTATGTATCCAATTCAATACAAAGGCTTTCTTTTTGTCCAATTAAGGTTCAAAGAGTTGACAGCATATAATTGAAGGATTAATTAATGAGCTATATATTATATGTTTGCTAATAATAAAATAATATAATAAATCATTACTAATATATAATTATAGTACCATTCTACAAAAGTTTCACTGTAAGCAATGGGATACAACACAATATGTATCCAATTCAGTACAAAGGCTTTCTTTTCATCCAATTAAGGTTCAAAGAGTTGACAACATATACCTAATTAATGTGTTTGTTAGTTTAAAATAAATAAAATACCTGCAACAGAAATATTCCATCCATAATGCTTTGAATCCTTAATTGCTTGACCTAGTGAGAAAGTAAAAGATAAATTACATATTCAACTATGCAAAAACACTGAAAAATAGCTATATCTTATTTAAATAATAGTTATGTCAAGGATTCTCAAACAGTGTGCCACAAATTATGCAATGCTTAAATATTATATTACACATGTTTTTCAAATCTGATTCTCAAAGATCATCTCTATGTAACCTACTTTTGAACAGAATTAAATAAAGTCCTGTATCATTATAAATAATGAGTTAGACTCCAATAAAAAAAAAAAAAAAAAAAAAAATTCAACATAGTAAATGTGCCACAAAAAGAAATATCACCCTCTTAGTGTGTCATGAAAAAATAATATTTTGATTATAGTGCATGAAATAAAAAATGGTTCGTTATAGAGTGATGTGAAACCTTACTCCTTTTGCATATTTGGAATGGGAAAAGATCGATATGTGTTATGTGTGATAATGGTACAATGTGAAAATAGGAACTCCCCGTAGGCCAATTAAACAATTTAGTTTAGCAATTAAATGAAACAACCGGCCACCACTTCCCTCCCCAATATGTTTTAATGAACAATGTCAAAAAAAAAATTGTGAAGAAAGAAATGTACTAACTGTACATTTTTTTCCTCCCCAATTCTCATCTCTCATATGTATATTGTACTATATATATTGCATATTATGTGTATAAACCATGCTTATCGATCTTATAAAAGATCCACAAAAGAGTGACCACTAAGCTAAAACTGCCTACTGGTCACTTGCTACTAAGTGAAAATTTGAATCTTCAGATCTAGTATAAGGTACATAGAAAAAGTTTTTATATCTGTTAGATTTTGTTTTCCTTTTTTAATATTTTTTAACTACTAGGGGGCTCCACCACCTGCTCACTGAAGCTCAGCAACCCGCAAAGCTTGCTTCAGAAGCTCTTTCATACCACTTGCTACTATAGCTTTTATACAGAGAGCTGGTGAATCAGCCATTTTGAATCATACTTGCACATTGGTTTACTACTGCACAATGACTTGATACTGTAAATTGTGGTATAAATTTGCAGTAACATGGGAGGGTGTTTGGCCATAAAATGCTTTAATAATTCCCGAGAAGGGATATGAATGTTTAGATTCCCAAAAGAACAAGAAAAAAGAAAAAATGGTTAATCTGTAGAAGAGATCGCAAAAATATCATTTTATCGCCACTATCGGTAATGAGTGAGCCAAAATAGGTGCATTCCACTGAGGTCAATAACACAGGACAGGAGGTTAGTACAAGGAGATTTTGGAGGTCAGTTATGCTAGTTCTCACTCCTTGTCACAAAGACATTTCTCACTATGATTCAACACAGTTGCTATAGGTCAGCCTGTATTACAGAAACTCTACCTGTTACGAAGATATAATACACTAGTTGATGATCTGCCAGGAGCTCATTTCATGAACTCCAGGATCATCTGTTCCTTGTTCACTACCTCTCACTAACTGCCATGAGTACATTCCCATGACCACCTCCCAAAAGATCAGAAATTAATTGATAACGCATACAAGTAGACCATTCAGTTCACTTAATACGCAATCTATGTGCACCTGTGCAGCAGGCATGATATGTCCTAAATAAGAGTGAAAATTGAATATCTTTTTTTTTTTTAATATAGAGAGACTTATAAAGTGTTTAACTTTCAGATACATATTTACAACAATAAGACATTTAAAATATAACAATAATGATAGCCAATGATAACGAAAGTCTCAATGATAACTTCAGTATTATAACCATGGTGAGTCTCTTTACCTATCTTTACCATAGACAGTCCCTTTATCTCCATTATTATAGCTCAGAATAATAAGTTTGTTTTAATGGCATCGTTCAAATATTTTTTTAATGGCAACAGCATTTTCAACAATGAAAGATAATAAAATTTTCATATAAAAATAGTTTAAAATATTTTTCACTTCAAAATTGTATAAAGAATTGTAGCATTGTTGCATGCATAGAGATTTTTATATGATTGATGACAAAATAGAGGCAACACATGGCAAAATATTCTAAATCATCATACAAAATTGCAAATCATTTGATACAATAGATTCAGCACAAGCCTTAACAAAATATTTATACTATGTGTACTTTATTTCAAAAGGATTTTATCAATGGCTGCATTTAGTTCTATTTTTTTAAATATAGATAACAGTTTTTGTAGATTAATAGAATGCATTTTATTTTATCCAAATCAACTCACAAACTATGCAGTTATTGACAATGAAACATTTGGATGCAACATCTGCAGTCCTTATCAAATGAAAGTACAGTCGGCACAAGAGATAAGTGAATACTGGCTTATAGCACAGATGTTAATGCACAGATGTTGCAGATCTAAAATTTAACCTTTTACACTTTTCTACCAGAATTATTTTATAATACAGCTTAAAGAACATACATAATCAAAAGAATTACATGTTGGATTCTATATTGAATTCAGCAGGTACTTTTACTTGTATCACATCAACAACCCAACTGAATGATGGGTTTATCTCTGTGGAAAGTTATGAAAATAGTATTTAACTCATGAAGTTCTTAGCCAACTTTAAGAAATTTTAAGAAATTGTCAAAAGTTGCCAATATTTCCCTAAATTTATTGCCAGGATCAAGTGACCCAGGCCTTCAAATTATAACAATGGTTTTCTGTTATGCATTCATAACAATGATATCATTTCAATTACATACTTGAGTTTCATTCTCCTCACATTTCTTTCTTAATTTGCTCCTCCCCCCCCCCCCCTCACCAAGATGTTTCAAATCAAAAAGGTTAGAAACTCCTGAGGTATTTATAATATATTTTACCTAATAAAGCTGCTTGATGCATAAGTTTCTTGGGTATGCAACCAACATTAACACATGTTCCTCCCAGACCTAAGACAGATAAATAAAATATTAAAAAAGAAAAACAAAGATCATTCTTTCATTAATAACAGAAAAATGTGAAAATTTACCCCAGGTGGTACCAATCGGTGTTGGTGTAACAAAATCTAACACTGCAACTGTTTTCCCCAGCTTAGCTGCTTCCTACAAGATATCTCATTATAATTTAAATTAAACACATATAACATAAAATGCATAATGGAAACTTCTACAAAAAATATAATCCAGAAAAGCAAATGAATGTATAATAAAATAAAATGAAGCGCATATAATAATAACACATATAATCTTTTGAAAATTGTTTTGGTAAAAATTAATTTTAACAAAAGAAAATTTTTGGAACATTTTAAAAATCATAACTATTTACAACTTATTAATATCAATCATTTATCTATTCATTTCAGTAAAATTTTATATTTTTCTCACAAATGAAACCAAACATTTAAAAAATACAACAAACATTACATTTGACAAAAATTGATTGAAATATATCATAAATGTGCTGTTTATTAAACCACTGGTTTTTGTTTAGAAGAGAAGAGCAAATATTAAAATTATAAATATTGAAAATTTTTATATCTTATTGTTTGACTGAAATAACAGAATATAAATCAAACAATTTTAAAATCATTTATAAATCTCTGCATGAGAATATATTTTGTTTCTTTTAAATATATCAAACTTGGTAATTTCAATTTAGGTCAATTCATTGAGTAATAAATTCCAATTAAAACTATTGACTCAAAATTATAAACAAGTTATTAAAAATTATACAATTTCTTTTCAATTGTTCTTTAAACTAATTACTAAGAGTAATAATAAATTTTTATTGTATCAATTTTATAAAAATATAAGCAATATGTATAGCTCAATAGTACTTAGGAAAAGCAATGTCAACTGTCTTTAATACTAACCTTAGAAGCTGCTAAACCACCAGAGCCACCACCGATGACTATCAAATCATAATCATACTTTTCTCCATCAGCATCCAACAAGTCTTCCAGTGTGCCGTTAGAATATGCAGCCATAGTATCATCACATCCACCAACGTGCTGGCCACCAACGAAGACTTGAGGGACTGTTGATTTGCCAGCTTTAGCAGCCATAGCTTGTTGCATTTGTGGGCCATTTTCTGAAAAGATAATGCAAATAAATTACTTTCTTATACTACTATAATATTATAAAAGTCTTAAAAAAAAAATTAAAAATTGAAGGTTTCAATAGAAATAAGTCTTTTAATATATTTTGTCAATGCATTTCGATCACTGTGTCTTTATGATCTGTGTGGAACTTGTGTCCACACCTCACACATCCATCTATGTGTGTGGTAGGGACACTATACCATAAGGACAGTCTAAATCAAATTGTTCTTAAAAAATTCTATTTGAATAATCCGAAATAATGACAAGATATACCATTGTTCATTTCCTTATGACAATTATAACTGAAAATAGCTCACAATTGAAAATATCTAAAAATTCAAAATAAGCTATATAAACCAGTATTTTTTCATAAATTTAATCTTAAAGCCTAGATGAATGAAATACTCGCAAATAAAACTAATATTTATGAAAGAACAATTGGTATGAAACAATAAATCTAATGTACTATTTAAATTTCTATAAACTATATTTAATCTATAAGAAATGTTCTCATTAAATAAAATTTTGAAAGGGATAAAAAGGAAAAAGGAATTATTAGAAATGTTTCATTTTGATTTATTAATTTTAAACAAAAAATTTCATGAAAACATACAAAATATTTTATCTAGTAGTAGTTAAACATAAATAATTTATATTATTATGAGTATACTTATATGTAAAATTGATAAGATAAAATTATTAAAAGTGATGAAACAACCTAATACATCAACTGTACAACACTGAGGCAAAAATCGTGGCATTTTGTTTGCAGTAAGTAACTATGGCAACAATCATGCATGGATACTCAATAAAATGCAGTTGCAGTTAAGGTGAAATAACAGTGGTATTTATAAAAAAAAAAAATGAAGTGTGGATAGGCTAGGGTTTTTTATTTTCATAAAAACAAAATTATAAATAAAAAAAAATTTCAAAGAATTGAGTAGAAAATCTATTTTATGAATAATCCTTTTCACATATAGAATTTTGATCTCTTAAAACTCATCACAGATGCTAATCTCATTGTAACAATAAGCTAGTTAGTCTATGAGATTTTTTTCAGTATGTTTTAATATTTCAATTAAGAATTACTTTATATTTCATGGGAGTTTTGTGCAAAATAGGAGGGAATCACACAAGATGCTGTATAAAATTCTCATAGTAATAACATTTGCTAGTCATGAATATATTTTCCCATATGAATTGCTACATGTAAAATGGGGTTATGTCCTATTGTTTTGAATATGATGATCCCTTTTTACATTTAGCAATTCATATAAATGTGATGTTTCATGTGAGGCAAAGACATGTATCTATTAAATAAAAACTATGGATTTTAATTTGTTTTTATTTTAGTGTTAAAGAATAATATCAGGTTTACGACCCAAAAAGTATAAGATTCCATAACTTTTTAAGATTTTTCAAATAGATTTGTAAAATTTCTTAACCTTAAAAACCTTAAACTGTTTAAGAAGTTGTATAAAATAACTAAATCCCCCCATTTATCTTAAACTTACCTTACGAGAGACAAAATATGAAAAAAAATTCAAAAGAATTTTTAAATTAATTTTAAAAGCAAGGTAAAATTTTATAAATTCCTGACATTTTAAAATTTCTTTCACAATTTCAGATGAGATACAACCCTAGTAATGCAAAATATTCTACAGAGATTTTGTATAATATATGAAATTAAAAAGTAATACTATAACTTTAATAATGAATTCTTATTTCAATAATACATTAAAATATACGATAATGTACTCTTCAAGCAAAAATTTAAATGTGCTAAAATAAATACTTTGCATATAATTTTTACAGCATTTTAAACTATACAAACTTTTTTTTTAAATGTCTTATGTCAAAATACATAAAGAATTTTAAAATAAAACTGTTATTTCCATCATACTGGCATTATATCCAAGATAAAAACTTACTTGGAAAGTTAAAAATCAAGTTGTGAACTATGAAAGAAGCAAGGAATTTTATCCATAAAATCTGAATCATGCCTTATATCCACATTTAGCTTGTCATTGCTATAAAATTAAAATTCCTTCATCAATCAAAATAGTGTTAGACTAAACTACAAAACAAGCTTTTAAGAAATAAAATTAAGTTTACCATAAGACTAAACCAATGGTTTCAAGGAGTCAAAATGAAAATTAGGTTAGTACGTACTAAAAATACTATCCAAGAACCAAAGTTAACTTATATGCAATGCAATCTGCAAAATATCAATATGTACAAAGTAGACATAAGCAAATCTTGGGGGTCTATGTATCCCCTAATAAAATTAGGTGAAGGACCTAATAAAATTAGATGCCAAATCAATGAAATTGTTTTGAAAGGGGATAGTATTGTAATGGTATTTTGGTAGAGTTTGTCTGTCAGTACATCCATCCTACTTGGCGACTTTTTAAATGTCGCCAAATTGATCCAAATATTGTCAAATTAACAAAAATGTTACCAAATCGATAAAAATGTCACCAAATTGATACAAATGATGTCAAATCAATGAAATTAATTGTGTATTAAAAGGGGATCGTATTGTATTGATGTTTCGGTAGCATTTATGTATCAGTCCAACTGTCCACATGGAGCCAAATTTAGCAAAATTTTTAAATATCACCAAATTGATCAAAATATCAAGCCAAATTAAAGAAAATTTTGCCAAATCGATAAAAATGATGCCAAATCAATGAAATTGTGTTCTGAAAGGGAATAGTATTGCAATGATGTTTCGATATCATTTGTCTATCAGTCCAACTGTCCGACTTGACGACAAATTTGATGACTTTTCAAAATGTTGCCAAATTGATAAAGAGATACTAAATTAATGAAAATAATGTCTAATTCAAGTTGCAAAATTAAGTTTAATTTCCTTGATAATCCCTGTAACTTTGTAGGAATTAAATAATATATTTTGTAAATTTGTTTACCAACAGCACCAGGATGTTTTGTTCTTCAGATCTGCCTGTCAAGATAATTTTATATATTGAGAATAGAGATTCTTATATATCTTTTTTAAGAGAATTAAATTAAATGTTTTGAATAACAATATAATTTGAAATATTCAAGGAATTTGCACATAACTGTGAATTTTAAATTTCTTTATATTATATATTCAATATAAAGAATGGGCATACTGCTGGTATAAGAAAGTACTCACAGCTAGTTCTTAGTTTGTAAAATTGCAAATCAAATTGACTCTTATAACTCAAAAGTATGAGTCAAACTTTCAAATTTGTAAATCAATTTTTACAATTGTAATTTTAGTTAAAAAATATATGGTAAAAAAAAAGCTGATGTATCAATCATATATACCACACACATTTATACTGAAAACAAGAGTGTAACAAAAATTTAAATTTTTGAATTGATGAACAATTACTTTCCTTATATAAATAGTATAATGTATAAGGAAAGTATTGTGATGGGGTCAAAAATTCGAATTCGAGTTTTTGATGGGCAAGCGCATGTCAAGTATCCCTGATCACGTATCGAACATTTTTAAGGTGACATCTGTGTGTGTGTGTCAGTGAGTCTGTGCAGACGATATTTCACGAACGAATGGAGCGATTCGAATGAAATTTGGTACAAAAATTACAATCTGTGAATACTGGTAGCCTATTGTTTTTAAACACAATTGAATATTCAGAACCCACCTAAATTTTCGAGTGAAATTTTGAAAAAATCATAAAAAAATCAAAACCTTTAATATAATACGCAAATAGACATTTCTTATGTAATTTTTCCTTAGAAAATGATTGACATACTTTAAAATGCTAGCACAAACCGTTCTCGAGGTATTGCACATTTCTCCAACAAATTTATCAAAAAATCCCATAAATTGAAAAAAAAACATTAACTGTTGAGAAACATGTTCATTTTTCATATGTAATATCATGCGATAAATTTGGTGACATCATTCTCGTGGATCTAGCTCGTTCCATTCATGGGAAAAGTTACTTTGAGTAATACTTTTGCCCTCGCCTCCTAATTACCTTCTATATGTTCTTTCGAGGTTGGACTTCGGAAATTGCTGTTGCATCAGGTTGTAGCTTTTTCTTATTTAAACATGCTTTCTGTTCAGTGTTATAGCTAAGTTCTAAGATGTTCTTTCTGGTAATTTGAAGTTTAATTTCTCTAGTGGCAGACCAACTTTGGGTAATGAGGGAGTTTCTAACCATGTGTTTTATGTTCATTTATACCAAGATAAGTAGCTCTTTTTTTTTTGGATTTTCTTAAGGAAACTTTGTTGATTAGGTCAAATTTTCTGTGCCAGAAATGCAATGTTTCGATGGGATTTACTACAAAAAATTCACTTTCAGATGGTTTTAGTTGAATTTGTAGGAATATTTATGGTAATAAGGTATGTGGGAGTACAAAAATGATTAGGCACGAATCATGGTTTAGTTACAACAAGTTGAGGCTAGAGGAGAGTTTTACGTAACTAATGAGGTCTTGCATTTTTTATATATGGTATTTTATATCTTTTATGCATTTTTGCTTTTGAATTGTTTTACCATATTAATGTAAATTTTTTAAATTATGTTACTTCTATTTTTCCATTCTTTTCCAGCTAAGTCTAACATGGCGTTCGAAAACAGTTTTCAAACACTATCTTCCTTGGTGACATTTTTGGTCATCACAAAATGGCGAATTTTTTAAGAAGCCTATATACTGAAGCTGTCCTTAACTTCTATTTAAGTTTGTACTATAACTATTGCACACTTTAAACATAGGTATAAAATAGCTAGATATCATAAACTTGTGTAGAAGAAAAGAAAAAAAATAAATAACTTGGGTGAATTTTGAGAGTTATATTTGACTCACAGTTTCTAAATAACAAATCAATTTAGTTTTAAAAATACTGAGTGATGTGACAATTGTGAGTTAATGCAGCTCTGATGCTGAATAAAGACAGATGTTGATTTAGTTTATAGTTGTTTTTGGCATACTGGAAATAATTTGGGAGGAAAACAATATAATTTTTTAATTAAATGGAAAAAAAAAGATCTAAACTCTTACCAAGGGTATCAAGCTCCATAGAAAAATACTCTACATTAAGAGTGTTGAATAGTTTTTTAACCTAAAACAAACATACAAGTGTTAGTTTAAGTATATGTGTTATTCAACTGAATTTGAAATGCTACTGAAAATTAAATTATCAATTCTAACATTATCCATTTCTTAGTTTGTGTTATTATTTATGATATGCAACAATTAAGATGTATCAAATTATTCTTATAAGTAAAACTATCTCAATTACTTGTTGTGTTTAGCATATGTGCAACATTTACAATTTATGTTGTATAAAAGAGACCAGTGATATCAGTAGTTAAAGCACTTAGTGATAACACTAAATTGACTAAGTAAAAAAATTTAGACTATTGGGTAGTAGCTAGTAAACTACGAAATTAAAATTTAAGCTATACAAACTATCAACAATTAAAACTACTCATACACTGATTTTATCCCAAAATTAACTTAATAGTACAAACTAGAACCTATTTGATTTGCGATAATTTTTTAACGAATATTTCTCAATAATCATCAAGTAGAGCAACTATCCCCAGATGGAATCAAACCTATCAACAAAAGCAGGGTTTGTACCTAAACAGGTCCTATAACATACTATATAGTGAGAAACTTATTACATTTCCTAACAAAACTAAATAAATAATTGTTAAAATAACAATATATGCAATTTTTTCCATACACATTTCTCATAACTTCTTGCTTCTAGGAATTGATTGATATGTTACCCCCCTAAAAAAACTAATTTCATTTTTGATAGCATTTTGGGAATTTTTTAATTATATCATAGGTGTATCTGATGCTCAAGTCCTACATTTTACACTGAATGCAACATTGTTAGAATAAATGATAATTTTCCAATTCTTTTTTGGACCTCGTGTATATTGGTTCACTTGTAGTGACAAAGGGGATCCAAGATATCCTAAGGGGATCCAAAGTATTCTCTAAACATCTATATGCTGCATTATTTTGCTATTTGTGCTTATTTATGTTGCTCTAGTTTTACTTATCGTTGTTGATTAGCTGAGAAAAAGCATATATTAACTTGTTCTGATTGAAAAATGCCTAGCTTTAATAGAATATTATACAGAATATTTTCTATCAAGAGGTCACAGTTCTTACACTTAAGAGTTAAAATCATTAACAATAAGCACCTGTAATGTATATATTATATTGTATTATGAACCTGGTGTATCATTAAAACTAATCAGTTTATTTATTTATTTTTTTCATTACAGTCCCATATTTTAATAGAGATCTACAATGTATGTACTGTGCATGTTAATAAATAAACATCAAAAAAGAAAATAATTAACATACAAATGAACGATCTTGTTTCTTTTTTAACTTGCCAAGTGATGGTACATTTGTGAATTTAATGTAAGTAAATGTGAACTGAATTATATAAACTGCAAATAATTAAGGAAAGGCAAAGCAACAAACAGGGTCAGAAAAAAGGAACTTTTAATTAAAACAATAAAATGAATGCATTTCAATCAAAAAATAACAATATATATCTCACCTTCTGACAAAATGGACAGGTAGTTTTACTAAATATCATTACTTTGTTAGATTTAATATGATTTTCTATGGCCACAGCCAAATTGGGGTCTATAATAGGCGCCATGAAAATAGTTTAATGTGAGTGTAGTAAGTCTCAAGAAAATAAATTACAATGCTATGCAAAAATAAATTAAAAGCGATAAACTCAATATTATGAATGACACCTTTCACTGGAGAACTACGAGAAAACAAAATAATGCGCCATTCGTCCTATTTGCAGCCGCTAAAATGCAAGGGATAAATGTAAAAAACCCGACAGTCAAAATTTTACAACTCCAAGGTGAAACACTCAAGCAAGTTGCGCAAACTACGTCATTCAAGCGTCATGTATTTTTATCAGAATTTACTACTTCCTAGTTTCTAGCGGAGATAATATTTTTACCTTGTTTTACAAAAACGGAAAAGGCAAAGTAAATAGTTTGTATGTAAAAGCTATATCAACATCCAATATAACAAAAGCATTCATCGAATATAACAAAAGCATAAATCAACCACTTTTGGATAGCTATGGTATCTGCGACCGGCCACACATTGAGGACGCACGTTGCATCCCGCAGCATGCGTCCTCAATGTGCGGCATGGAATGTTTCCTTCAATGCGAAAAAGTCTAGTTACGCCACTGAGCAGAACCAAGTCATCCATAATTTGTGGTAACATAACTCTCCTTCATATCCAACAGATCTGGGGTATACACAGGATCTGGGGTATGAAGATCTTACTCGACATTCTTATTATTATATATCATGTTATATACATTGAATATATGGAGCGGAATATAATCAGAATCCATATGCGCAGGTAAGACTCCTCTATATACCCATCATAGCTGTAAGAGCAATCCATTAGCATTAGCTCTATTCGTATTTTCACTTCAGGAAGTATAATTGAAATAATTATGCGTGGTTGTTCTGCACCGAACTGCTCTAATTATTCCAGAAAAGGTTTTAGGCTATTTCGCTTTCCTAGAAACGAAGAAAGAAGAAAACAATGACTAATAAATAATTGCATACCCGGAACTGGAGCATACATATGCCAGCTAAGTTCTACAATATTCTAACTGAAACTGTTTTTTTTTTATATAAAATATTTATTTTAAACACTTATTTCATAATTTCTGTAACTGTAGTATTGAACCCTATGGGCTTCAATATGTTTGATAAGTCAGCCTGTAGTAGAGGAGTTCTAGGCGCAGGTAAGGAAGTGGGAAATCGCACCTCACCAGTGGCGTCGGCAGAAAAAAGTGGGTGGGGGGACCCAAATATCATTTCTCGGAACTTCAATGTGTTCCGACGAGTTCGTGAAGGGAACCTCACTCCACTAATTTCACAAAACAACAGATACTATTATCGAAACAATGGCGTATCTAATTTCACAAAACAGCAGCTACTATTCTTAAAACATTGACACATGCCACAGTTCAATGTAGCTCATATCACGTCAACTGCTCTCCAACTGAGTGATGACTCTTTTTATAGACTTTCTTTAGAAACTTCTAAAAATTTATTATATCTTGTAGAATATTCTTTATTACGAAGTGGTTCTCGAATATCCAAAAAGTGGTCAAATTGGCGATAAGTCGTCAAATCTGGCACACACACCCCTCGAACTTTAGCAAATGACAACCCTATATTCACGTCATAGAAAAGGTTGTTGTTTGGGTGTTTCCTCTGTCTGGTTTTCAAAAGACCCTTCAGTAAGGGCATTTTACACGTTCGCAACAGTAATAAGGATAAAGCCGGAACTAAAAAAGGTGTGTGTGTGGGGGGGGGGGGGGGCAAGAAAAATTCTGGAGGCTTAGGAGTGATAAAAATTTGATACAACAGGTCAAGGCCGCCCGCAAAGAGTTGCCGAAAACTAGATTTTGATGGAAAATCGTGTTGTAGATATGTGTATGTGTGTATATATGTGAGGTGTTGGCACTCTATTTCAAGAACCAATAAATGCATCGACGTGAAATTTTATGTAAATACATTACGTGAAAAACTAAAACCAACACACCGAATTTTTTGCCTTTTACATAACAAGAAAATTTGATGTGGCATCACATGACTTTTCTTATATAATGCAATGAATTTACTACTTCTACAGTAAAAAAAGATTATTCTTATAGTAGATACTTATATTCTTTCCAATATATTGAATTTTCATCAATTAGTCGTCATTTTCATTGATTTAGTGTCATTTTTATCCATTTGGCTTGGTTTTCGTTAATTTGGCAACATTTAAAAAAAAATAGCCAAGTTGGCGACATTCTGCCAAATTCGTCGCCAAAATCTCGCCAAGCGTTGTGGACGGAGAAATAAGTAATTCTTATAGCAGATAAATGACTATTGATATTCAAATACAAAAGTATTACTCACAGTATCTTTTCTCATGAATGGAACGCTCTAAATCCACGAGAATGAGGTCACCAAATTTATCGCAGGATATTGCATATGAAAAGTTAACATGTTTCTCAACAGTTAATATATATTTTTTTTAATTTATGGGATTTTTTCATAAATTTATTTGAAAAGTATGCAATATCTCGAGAACGATTCATGCTAGCGTTCTAAAGTTTATGTTAATCGTTTTCTAGGGAAACATTACATAATAAATGCTCATTTGTGTAACTTTATTAAAGGTTTTGATTTTTTGATGATTTTTTCAAAATTTCACTCGAAATTATAAGGGGTGCTGAACTTCGATTATGTTTAAAAACAATAGGCTTCCAGTATTCGTGGATTTTAATTTTTGTACCAATTTTCATTCGAATCGTTCCATTCGTTCGTGAAATATCGTCTCCACTGACTCACTGACACACACACACACACGCACACATACTTTCACACACACACACACGCACACATACTTTCACACACACACACGCACACATACTTTAACACACACACGCGCGCGCGCGCGCGCATATACTTTCACACACACACACACATAGACATCATCTCAAAAATGTTCAATTCGTGATCAGGGATTCTTGAAACGTGCTATGCAGTTGAAAACTAGAATTCGAATTTTCGACCCCGTCACAACACTTTCCTTATACATTATACTATGTGTATAAGGAAAGTAACAACGGAGTATTCGCACTTTGAGATGTTCATAGGATTACTCTCTAAAGAAAAACAATAACAATTCCAGGCGTAATGGTAGTAAGATAGTCACTAGAATTAGCTGATATTTTGGAGTGCGCTGTGCATATGTAGATTATTGAACAAATGCATTTAAATCATCACTAAATGCATTCAATTCATCAGCTTGAATGACCTGATTCCAAAAGAATTTTTTCGTCAAGGTGATGGGGTGGATACCTCCCCCCCCCCCCTCCTTGGAGCAAATTGAACTCCGAAGAAATAATATTTGGGGGAATGAGTAACAATATATTTGGTCCCCTTCGCCCAATTTTTGTCTTGCGACGTTACTGGATTGTGATACGAAGGGGCTTAAAAAATAGTGGATATGAAAGCATGAGAATGTCGAATTGAAACTGAGTGTTTAATTTCTTCACTTTAATAGTGATCTTAATGCAAAGGGACGTAAAACATCTGGATGCTAACTCAATATACACTCTAAGACAAAAAAAATCGACGCACCAAGAAAGAATTATCCAAATGAGACAAATTTCGTAAGTGTAATGTGGATGTACAGAAAAAGAAATGATTATAATTTCAGAACAATTGGATGATTTACTGCACTGAACGATTTACACAAAGTGAGCACGTCAATATGACGTTGGTCCACCGCTGGCCTTGATACAAGCTGTTACCCGACGTGGCACTGATGCATAAAGTTTACATATGGTGTTCTGAGGGATGTCGTTCCAAATGGCTTCCAATTGATAAGCTAATTCGACTACATTCTGGGATGGTCGCAAGCGACGCCCCATCTCAGCCCAAATGTGCTCAATAGGCGAGAGATCTGAGGATCTGGCTGGCTAAGGAAGTATCGAAAACCCAGACCACTCGACTCGTCCTAAGGCATGAGCAGCAATTTGAGTGGCCGGCCAAGGAAATGTGTCATAAGCACGCAGACAATCAATAGAGAGGGGTGCCGTATGTGACCTGGCATTATCTTGCTTCTTCTCTACCCAAACCGTGCTCCTTGCCAACAGAGGGCTCAAAGGGTTTGGTTGCACGGCCAGAAAAAATGAAACGATCCCCAACATAAGCTCGGACAACGGGCCACCCGACCCCACCGGATGGAGAACACCGCCGAGTCCGCCATGCAACGAGCGCACAACCCGGAACACCAAGATGACAGCAGACCCATGCCCCGCCGAGCGAGACCAACCGCCACCAATCCCGGAGAAGAATGACGACGGGGACGACCGAAATCCCCCAGCCCAGCCAAGGCCACCTAGAATAACAATGTTTTAGATAGCCGTGGCCCAGCAGACCAGGGACCCGCCGCAAAGAAACCAACCAGGCAAGACGCGTCACCATGAACGGCGACGAACTCCCACCCCCAGAAATTTATTTTAAACAAGAAAACCGGCCAAGAGAGTTACAATGGCTTTACAGGAACTTCCGCTTCATTTAGTGGGTAATAATTAACAAAGTGATAGTGAGGAAAAGTAATAAATTCTAATAATAAAATTAATATGCCGAAATTATAACTTAATCAACATTATACAATAGCTTCCATCACCATGCAGAAACTAACTTGTTACATAAAGATGCTGCTCACATCCAAAATAATGTCAAAAATTGCAAGAAATTCAACAAAATCAATAAACAAATCATAAGTAACAGTTAGTTGCTCCCAACATATATAAACACATTATATTAATCCCCGGGCCAACAATGTCCTTACTGGTAATGTAAGCAAAAGGACCAATAACACAAATTGTTAAGCTAAAATTATTACCTACAAAACCATTTAATAAACAAATCTACAATTTAAACATTAAATAAAAAGCCAATTACAATGAGTAAACAAGTCTATAAGAATCATACATCATATAACACCATATAACAATACTAAAACACAAACTATTTATTTTAAAATTCCCTAAAACTACATTAATTAAAATAGCAGTAGTTTTATGCACATATTAATAAATTTATGCGTGAACATATATATACATAAAATAACATTATCTCATATTTAAAATGCAGCATTACAGTATTAATATTAAAATAAAAAGTGCTAAAATAAATTTTTCCGATTAGTACCTAATTAGACATGTATTTACATATTTTAGCATTAACACAATTTAAAAAATCTGATGTGGGCAACACATGACTTTCCTTATATAATGTAATGAATTTACTAGTTTTACAGTAAAAAAATAGGTTTTTCTTATAGTAGATACTAATATTATTTCCAAGATATTGAATTTTCGACAATTAGTCGTCATTTTCATTGATTTAGCATCATTTTTATTCATTTGGCGAGATTTTCATTAATTTGGCAACCTTTCAAGAAATTCGCCAAGTTGGCGACATTCCGCCAAATTCGTCGCCAAAATCTCACCAAGCGTTATGCACTAAGAAAAAAGTTATTCTTACAGCAGATAAATGACTATTGGCGTTTAAATACAAAAATATTATTCAAAGTATATTTTTTCATGAATGGAACAAGCTAGATCCACGAGAATGATGTCACTCAATTTATCGCATGGTATTACATATGAAAAGTGAACATGTTTCTCAATAGGAATTTTTTTTTTTTATGTGAGTTTTTCATAATTTTTTTGAAAAATGTACAATATCTCGAGAACGGTTCATGTTAGCGTTCTAAAATTTATGCCAATCGTTTTCTAATGAAAAATTACATAAGAAATGTCTATTTGCGTAACTTTATTAGCGGTTTTGATTTTTTGACGATTTTTTCAAAATTTCATTCGAAAATTTAGGGGGGTTCTGAACATTCGATTACGTATAAAAACAATAGGCTTCCAGTGTTTACGGATTGTGATTTTTGTACCAAATTTGGTTCGAATCGGTCCATTCGTTCGTCAGTTATCGTCTCCACAGACTCACTGACACTCACACATACTTTCACACACACACACACACAGACATCACTTTAAAAATGTTTGATTCGTGATCAGGGATGCTTGAAACGTGCTCTCCCGTCGAAAACTCGAATTCGAATTTTCGACCCCGTCACAATACTTTCCTTATACATTATGTATATAAGGAAAGTAAAAAATCTGATGTGGGCAACACATGACTTTTCTTATATAATGTAATGAATTTCTACTTTTACAATAAAAAAATAGGTTTTTCTTATAGTAAATACTAATATTCTTTCCAAGATATTGAATTTTCGACAATTAGTCGTCATTTTCATTGATTTAGCGTCAATTTTATCCATTTGGCGAGATTTTCGTTAATTTGGCAACATTTAAAAAAAATAGCCAAGTTGGCGACATTCTGCCAAATTCGTCGCCAAAATCTCGCCAAGCGTTATGGACGAAGAAATAAGTTGTGCTTACAGCAGATAAATGACTATTGGCGTTCAAATACAAAAGTATTACTCAAAGTACATTTTTTC
The DNA here is from genome assembly GCA_951213105.1 of Amaurobius ferox. NCBI lineage: Eukaryota > Metazoa > Arthropoda > Arachnida > Araneae > Amaurobiidae > Amaurobius > Amaurobius ferox. Next base: position 101,850,019 of record OX578145.1, on the reverse strand, counting down.
ATGAATGAAACGAGCTAGATCCTCGAGAATGATGTCACCCAATTTATCGCATGGTATTACATATGAAAAGTGAACATGTTTCTCAATAGGAAATATTTTTTCATTTTATATGACTTTTTAATAATTTTTTTGAAAAATGTGCAATATCTCGAGAACGGTTCATGTTAGCGTTCTAAAATTTATGTCAATCGTTTTCTAATGAAAAATTACATTGTCTATTTGCGTAACTTTATTAGTGGTTTTGATTTTTTGACGATTTTTTCAAAATTTTATTCGAAAATTTAGGGGGGTTCTGAACATTACGATTCGATTACGTATAAAAACAATAGGCTTCCAGTGTTTATGGATTGTGATTTTTGTACCAAATTTGGTTCGAATCGGTCCATTCGTTCGTCAGTTATCGTCTCCACAGACTCACTGACACACAGACACACATACTTTCATCCACACACACACACACTCAGGGATGATCAGGGATGCTTGAAACGTGCTCTCCCGTCGAAAACTCGATATCGAATTTTCGACCCCGTCACAATACTTTCCTTATACATTATGTAAATAAGGAAAGTAATACAGTATTACAATATTGATTTTGAATTAAAATAGATCATAGTAAAATTAAATAAAACTGAAAATTCACTATATCATTCCATCACAAACATTCCCTGCAAACAAGACGCACGCATCAATATGCTTAACAGAAGAGGAATTGCAACAACCCTATTAAACCAGATGACCCAACCAACCTCCGAAGGCTTGGGCAAATGCCCCTTGAGGAACAGCGAACAATCAAATACATAATGATTCGCATCACCCACCGCCCCACAAGAGCATAAGGGAGATAACTTAATCTTAAATCTATAAATATAAGAGAGGAATGGACCATGCTCAGTAACGAAAAAAATTAAAGATCTGCTAACCGCTTGGCGAGAAAGGTCGAACCCCGGCCCGCGCACCATCGTCCCACGAGTCACTGATGGCCCGCCATCTCCCATTCACCTATGCCCTCACAAAGCTGAACAGAAGCGAGTAGGGGCATGACCATCCAACGGTTCGCCGGACCTAGCCGCAAGCTTTGCATTTTAATTTGGCTCCTCATTGCTAACGTTCCGGACATGAGCCATAACCCAACTCAGGCAAACCAACCCCCTACACGGGAGCAGGTTCCTTCGGACCTCAGTAATTAACAAAGAACGATTCTTAGTGGACGAGAATAGGAAAAGCGCTATCAGTGAATATGACGGCAGGGTGACGAACCTCAAGAGCCCAACTCCCGGCACAGCTAATTGCACTTAGCTCAGCTTGGAATATTGAGTTAAAATTATTTAGTTTACATTTACTAAGTTATTGTTTTCATAGACACAAAAAGCAAAACCCACTTCCCCTTCAATCTTTGACCCATCGATATATATCTGATAATAGGGCTCCCCTGGCCCCTTCCCCAAAACCAAAATCCTACGTCAAGTGGGAAAGAGCAGGAAAAGACCCGATCGTCAAATTTCGACGGCGAAGGCAGCAAAGGATCGTTAAATAGATTAACTCGCCTCTTCTCTAATTCTTCTATTTCAGAAAAGTATTTCTTGTGACTTGCCTCAAGAACCGCCTGCATGGGTGGAATGCCCAGAAGGGAATGCAGAGCAACGTAGGGAGAAGTTCGGTATGCACCGGAGACCCGCAAGCCAAGAGGAATGGTCTCTGCAGGGTACGGAGCTTCCGGCACTATCACAGGGCCCCGCCCACACTCCACTCCGCCACAGTAACACACAACCTTCTCCACTACGGAAAAATACCAGAGCTTCATCATCTTCGGTCGGCACCCCACCCAGACCCAGCGATCTTGGGAAACCCAACAGCCAAAGAAAAACTTATGTTAAAAAGAAACTTGATGTGAGGAGACCAGGACAAATTTGGTGCGAACATGACCCCCAGGTAATTGAGCTCTCGAACAACAGAGATGGAATTCCCATTCATTTTAAAAACAGGTTTCCTGCTCAGAATGCCCCTAGAGGCTAAAACCATAGCCGTCGACTTCCCAATAGAAACAGTGAGCCTCTGACGGGCATTATCTAGCTGAAAAGTTAGCCCGGGGTGTCGTGAAAGGAAGGGCAATACAACGGGTCGTAGAATGTCGGCAACGTACCTCTGTGCTGTGGAGGACTGGTGTGAGGACTGTGATGTGGAGGACTGTGCTGTGGAGGACTGTGGTGCCACGGAGGACTATCAAAGGGGTCCGGCTATCAAACGAAATGACACCCCGGACCATAACTCCCTGTGGTCGGGCCGTGTGGGGTGTAACAGTAAGAACAGCATCCTGATGTTGTCCGGGCTGTCTCCAGACACGTCAGCGCTGGTCGTCGAAACTCAATTCGAAACGGGACTCAATTCAAAACGGAACTCATTGCTGAAGACAATTCATTCCCAATCCGAACAATTCCACGTTGATCGGGCCCGGCACCATTGCAATCGCTGTTGACGGTGCATACTGGTCAGTGGTAGGCGGTGTAATGAACACCGCGAGTATAGATTCCTCTCCCTTAGTCTTCTATTAATGGTCCGGGTGGTCACATCCGTGTTTGTCACACGTTGGATGGTTGATAACAACGAAACTCGTGCTGTCATAGCTGCTCTGACAATCGCTTTATCTTCCCGTTCTGTCGTCGCTCTAGGCCGTCCGCTGCCCGCTTGCTGCTCAAATCTGCCATTGCGGACCCATTCCTGTCAACATCGTCTAATTGCTGCATCGCTCCTACCCAAATGCCGATAGAGTCGTCGGTGTGCCCATCCAGCCTCAAGCAGCCCGACCGCACGCCCTCTTTCAAACTCCTTCATATGCTCGTAGTGGCCGCGAATTCACCGGCAAGGCATTGGTAAAATCAAGGTACGTAAACGCAATCGAAATCCACTACACGTTTTGTTCCTGAAAGTGAGGTTCGCTCCTTATAAACATCACCATGGTGCTCAGTTTCAATGCGCTGTAGTTCCGACCAGGGCCGATCCTAGGGTGTCGGCCGCCCGCGTGCAAAGACCTAATGTGCCGCCCCTCTAGAGAATTTTTCATATCTTGACTAATACTTAACGTTGACGTTATAAATTCATCTACCTGTATAAGAGTAAAAAATAAAGCATTAATAAAAATCTGATGTGGGCAGCACATGACTTTCCCTGCAGACTTTTTTATTAACGTTCTCTTTATTTTAACTAAATTTATTTCACTTTTAATTCAATTTTCGTTCTAATACGGTAATCGGGCTTATTTTCAAAGGTGGCGTAGGGAAAGTACGAAGAACTAAAATATCTCGAGAACGGCTAGTCCTAGTGTAATGGGGTTGGTCTTATTCTTTTCGTCGTTAAAAATTACGTATTAAATCAGCATTTAATGGATATATTTGAATATACCCAGTTCTTTAGTTTAGATTTGGACGATTTTTGCGGGCAATTTTGCAAAAAAAGGCAGGTCATTATTTTCCGAATCGTACCAAAATCTAATCAGCACTAAGGTAACCCACAAGTGACTCATCTACCGAATTTCGTGAAATTCGGTCCATCAGTTTTTCGGTTAGAGTGGATACAAGCTTTTGCGGGCCGTTTCGCAAAAAAAGGCGGGTTCTTTTATTCCGAATCGTACCCAAAACTAATCAGCACCAGACTCGCTCACAAGTAACTTACCTACCAAATTTTGTGAAATTCGGTCCATTAGTTTTTTAGTTAGAGTGGATACAAAATCTGCACAGACAGACAGACAGACAGACACACAGACAGACACATAGACAGACACACACAGAGACGTCACGCTAAAAATAGATTTTTCGTATTCTAGAGGTCTCGAAACGTGTAGATCCGTCGAAAACTCGAGTTGCGATTTTCGGCATGATTCCAATACTTTCCCTATACATTACCATGTAATGCAGGGAAAATAAAAAATCTGATGTGAGCAGCACATGACTTTCCCTGCAGACTTATATTAACGTTCTCTTTATTTTAATTAAATTTATTTCACTTTTAATTCAATTTTCGTTCTCATTCGATAACCGGACTTATTTTCAAAGGTGGCGTAGGGAAAGTACGAAAAACTAAAATATCTCGAGAACGGCTAGTCCTAGTGTAATGGGGTTGGTCTTATTCTTTTCATCGTTAAAAATTACGTATTAAATCAGCATTTAATGGATATATTTGAGTATACCCAGTTTTTTATTTTAGATTTTGGCAATTTTTGCGGGCCATTTTGCAAAAAAAGGCAGGTTATTTTTTTCTGAATCGTACCAAAATCTAATCAGCACTAGGGTGACCTATACGTAACTCATCTACCGAATTTTGTGAAATTCGGTCTATTAGTTTTTCAGCTACAGTGGATACAAGCTTTTGCGGGCCATTTCACAAGAAAGGCGGGTTCTTTTATTCTGAATCGTACCCAAAACTAATCAGCACCAGCCCCGCCTACAAGTGACTTACAAAATTTTGTGAAATTCGGTCCATTAGTTTTTTAGTTAGAGTGGATACAATATCTGCACAGACAGACAGACACACAGACACACACACAGACGTCACGCTTAAAATGGTTTTTTCGTATTCTAGAGGTCTTGAAACGTGTAGATCCGTCGAAAACTCGAGTTGTGATTTTCGGCATGATTCCAATACTTTCCCTATACATTACCATGTATTGCAGGGAAAGTAAAATGCAAATAAAATTTGAAGTGCAAAACTTTATTTTTTGGCCAGATAATAGGTTATAATAACGACAAAATACTTTAACAAAATAATAAACAAACAAAAATATTTCCTTTGAAATAAAAATAGACATTCTATAATTAGAAATGCAAAACAACAGTATTTACTCAGAAAATTTAATCTAATAAAAAAAAAGTACTAAAGCATAAATCTCGTGAAACGAAAAGTATATAAATCAGTCCTTCTACAAAGACTACCTAATAATTAACTATAAAATAACTTTTCTGGCTTTCTGAGAAGCAAATTTGTCAATAATTTCGGTGAAATCAATTTTTTCAGAGATTTCGGATTCAATAGAGATGATGCCCAAATCTGAAAGCCTTTCTTCTGTCATATTATTTCTCAAGTAATTTTTAATAATTTTTAATTTACTGAAACTTCTTTCACCTGAAGCCACAGAAACAAGTAAGGTTAAAAATTTCTTATTGCTAGAGCAAAATTTGGAAAGCAGGGAATGAGTTCATTTTTGACTATAATTTCTAATATCTCAATTGGCTGTTTTTTACCTGGAAAAATATCTTTGAATGAAGTTATTTCATTAAAGAGTTGTATACTGTCTATATCTTTCACAATACTTCCTTCCTCCTGTACCTGTAACTTAATATCTAAGTCTATGCAGGCTTTCATGAGATCATCATTAGAAATGTTGTGAAACTCATACAGAAAGCAGAATATTGAATGGCACTCAGGTAAATCTTTCATTTACCGAAGAGATCGCGTGATCAAGAATTGCAAAATAGAAAGCAGTCTTGAATTGCTGGAAGGGATTTGAAACTGGTTCATCACTGCCCCCGTAATCAAATAAACGGACCTTTTTCCTGAGCTTCGACATGGGAAATTCGGGATCAATACCTAAATCTCTAGCAAGTGTTGTTGCTGAATCGACAAATATTTTAAAATTATCGTCAGATCTTTGGGAAACTAAATATTTTTTAAGATTATCTAAGCCTTCAATGCATTCCGCGATGTTTAATTTAGGATTTTGAAGCATTTTACTCAATACATCAATTCTTGATAATAAATCATCCCAAATTAAAATTGAACACAAAAATTTAAATGTTTCAAGACTTTTAATTGTTGATTCAGCACCCATTTTTGTTTTCATGTCTCTGGTGGTATCTTCAATTAAGGCATTTAATGCGGTAATAATGTTTTTCAGGTCTTGTTTCAGAGGTCTAATAGCATTGATACGACTTTCCCACCTTGTTTCACTTAATGGTTTTAAAGTTAGACTTTTCACGTGTTTTTTCAGTAAATCCCATCGATATGGGGACGCACAAAAGTAATTATATACCATATCAAAAAAACTAGAAATTTCACCACTGGAGCTGGCAGCGTCATTAACGACGAGATTTAATGTATGAGCCGCACACGGCACGTATAATGCTCTAGGATTGATATCGAGAATCCGTTTCTGAAGCCCTATATTTTCCCCTTCATGTTCGATCCATTGTCGTAGCCCTGACCCAGTATATCTTTAACTTCGAGCTACAGACTAGGTAATAGCTTCTCTAATAGAAAATTGCACAGACCTCCAGTGGTATTAGTTACTGGAAAAAATCCTAGAAAAAATTGTAAAATATCTACCTTACCATCAGTAGTGTTTACACATTTAATTACAAACATTATTTCTTCTGTGTGGCTAACATCTGGTGTAGAGTCAAGAATTATAGTGTAATATTTGGCTTTTTTGACAATGCGTGTTATCTCATTACAAATAGATTCGGCTAAAATATTAATTATTTCATTTTGAAAATGCTGCCCTAAGTAGTGTGGAATACGTGTTTTGCTATCTTTGTATTTACTGACATTATTAGAGTGTTCTGAAATAATTGGATCAAATTTGGCCAACATCTCCACTGCCTTTAAAAAATTACCATTGTCTCTATGATACAACTTCGTACTAGTTCCTCTGAATGCCAAATTTTGACTGGCTAAAAATTGTACAACAGCAATCATTCTTTCAATGATGGCGAGCCATCGCTTTTTCTCTCGATTGTAAACATTTTGTTGTTCCGCGTCAATAGTACAATTTTTTACCAGCCTCGTCTTTATTTCGCACCACGATCTTATAGAGTTTACGTGTTTTAGAGTGTTTTCATGCTTATTAAGGTAATCCGAACAATGACGCCAATCAGAAAAGCCAGTACTTACAAGTTGTGCTGAACTATCTTTACCAAACAATTTACATGCAAAACAAGAAATACGATTTAGTTTTATGGAATATCAGAGCCAAGCGCGATTTATTTTCTCCCCGTTCACTAAAGTTTTGTTATAATATGAACAGCTAAATTTTCTGCCACTCTCATCGACCGGAATCTGCGTCATTCAGCAAGAATAACAGTCAAATTTGTTGAACAAAAAACATCAAAGTGATAGAACATCCACCTTATTCTCCCAATCTTGCTACGTGTGACTTTTGGCTATTTTTTAATCTAAAAAAATATTTACGTGGGCGCCGTTTTCATTCCGAAGATAAGATTGATGAGGCTATAAAAGCATATTTTTCATCGATTCCAAGAAATGGATGGCTTGAAGCATTTAATCTTTGGAAAATTCGCCTACAAACGTGCATTGATGTTGAAAGGGAATACTTTGAATATATTTATATATATAAAGAAGGAAAATATGTATGTGTGCATGTGTGTATGTATGACCCAACATCACGGGAGAACGGCTGAACCGAATTTGATGAAATTTGGTGAGTAGTCTTGAAATAGCCCCACTTAAAATTTAGACCAAGCTTTGATTTTCTAAGACCAGGGGTTGTCGAGATATTAATGGAAAACGAAACTTTTCCCTAGGAGTTTTACTTTCTATGTCCATGATTCCCAAGTAAAAAGATTGGAAATCGTTGTTTTAAAACGTGAAAGTCAATTAAATCTTAGTTTTGTAGGAGTTTATTGAACGTATTAGTCACTTTTGAAAATCGCAGGTTTGAAATATAAATTTCAATGGAAACTCTATTAGCATGGTTTATTTTTCACAGGCTTACTCAATAACGAAAAGTATTAAGAAATCAAAATGGTTATTTAATTATCAGCATTTTATGAGGAAGATTCTTTTTATATCGTGACAAGTCATTTGACTCTGCAGTGGACACCGACGATGCCGTTAATTACCCGCTAGAATTTCTGAACTACCTTGAGCCACCTGAAATGCCTTCTCATATCTTGAAGTTAAAGAAAGGATCACCAATAATGCTTCTGCGGAATCTGGACCCGCCAAAACTATGCAATGGAACACGGCTCTGTGTGAAAAATATTTTACCAAATGTCATCGAAGCCACGGTATTAACGGCAAAGGCAAAAGGAGAGGACGTATTCACACCTCGCATACTGTTGACACCAACCGACGTGCCATTCAGCTTCAAAGAAGTCCAGTTCCCAGTTAGACTGCCATTTGCCATGCCCATCAATAAAGCTCAAGGACAAACCCTTAAGTTTGCAGGCGTGAATTTAGAAAGTCCTTGCTTCTCTCATGGCCAATTGTATGTGGCATGCTCAAGAGTAGGAAATTCACAAAATTTGTCTGTTTTAGCTCCGGGAGGAAAATTAAATAATGTGGTTTGCAAGCAAGTATTGCAGTAAAACCTAACAAATTAGGATAATGTCATTTAATTTGTTAGCATTTTTGCCTAGCGTTTAAGAGTTATTTTAGTTTTCCTTTCAAACTGTACATATTTTCCTTTCAAACTGTACATATTCCAAACTTCAATTGTGGACACCTAATAATCACATTCCGAGATGCTGCCCCCACCCACCGGCAGAGCCTAGCTGCGAAGGGCGTGCCTACGGCACGCCGGAAGCAGTTATGACTTATATAATGCAATGATTTTTTTTCTTACATAATACAATGAATTTACTTCTTTCACAGTGAAAAAACAATGTATAAGATTCACGGCCCTATCTGTTCCGGTGTAATTTTTATCAGACTTTTGCATCGTAAATCCCGAGCAACGCCGGGTAATCTCTGCTAGTATATATACTATACTCGTTTCTCCCAAATATCAGTTTAAAACCCGTGAAAAGGACATGCTTATTCCAATAATTTAAATGCTATTTACATTCTATACTATTTTGTCACTTTTGATGCAATATGAAAATCCTTTCTATCTCACTATTTATGAGGGAACTGTATGGAATGCTTCTAAATAGTTTTTAATCTATACATATTATTCGAGTTCGTTTTCATGAGTTGCAGCTCTGCAATGAAAGCGATCGTAAATATTAATTTTTGACTCCATGTACAATCTCGCAGACAAACAATTTCTTCTCGAAAAGATTATACTCGTCGTTTCGTTAATGTCACAAAATAAATATGTTATCAACATAGGTGATTAAATCACTTCATTATTAGGATTGATAAACTGCTATTAATGTTGCAACCAGATTTTTTGGGAAGTGAGTTTTGCCAAAGCTGGAAATTTTCAGACATTGCACACTGCAATGTTAAAGAAACTTGCATGACCCAAAACAGAAATTTATATTTTACATTCGGGATTGTAAATATCTGAAGCATGGAAAATTTTGAGAGATTTGTTAGATTCAAGAAAAATATTTAAATTATATGACTTTCTTATTACATATGAGTCAAACTTCAAATTAATTCTACAAAACTTGTTATTCAATTTGTGAATTTTTAAAAGCAAAAACATTCCAAACGATGAAATACCTCTTACAATATGATTTATTCATTCATATTCATTTAATATTGGACGATAATAAAAAATCTATATTGGTCCCTATAAAAATGTAATAATTTCGTGACTAACATATTTTGTACATTTTCAATAACATTTTTGTAAATTCAAATTTTTAAAAATGTTATTTTAATAGACTTTAAATTTAAATTAATACAAATGTTTAGTAAGTTTGTCTAAATGGCGATCCATCATTATAGTTTAAACTGAGTAAAGTGCCGGATTAGCCAGAGCATGAAAGAAACTCGTAAATAAATTTTTTCCCATCAAAGATTTCAATGCTTGCAAAATTCTCGGTTTAGTCCTCAAAATTCCAGGATTTATTCTTGCTTCTCACAATTTCCGTGATTTTTGCATCTCTATCTGTAATGTAATGAACTCAATTGCATAACAATTTATATTTATAAAATAATTTTAAACAAACTGAGCTACATTTGTATAGCATGTCAATTTTTGATTAGGTCATTGTCTCTGTTTTAACCTCTCTTTTCTAATGATTTGACAAAAATGGTACTCTTTGTACAAATTTCATGAAATTTTATAGATTTCGAGACTCTTATTCAGCTGACTGTTAGAAGGGGACGTTTTGGAGGACTTCAAATAATATTCTCGTTTTTATTATAAACTAGCAGCATATCCGTTCTTCGTACGGAGTATATAATATAAAGAAACTTATAATTCGCAATCATATGCAAATTCTGTTAAAATATTAAATTTATTGCTCCTAAAGAGAAATTTAAGAATATGTGTTCTCACTATGCAAAATTATCTTCACGGGCAGATCTGAAGAATAAAACATCCTGATCCCTTTTGTAAGCAAATTTACAAAAAGAAAAGGGAATTGAATCAATATATGCAACCCCGTACTACTTATATTGTCGCAGATTAGAAAATATGCTAGTATGTTAGTAGAAGATTACCCGTATTACAATATGAGTCTCAAAAATCTTTGCCAAAATAAAAGAGATGACGTAATAAATTGAAAATATCAATAATCCCCGTACTCTTTATACCAGAAGGTCGTAATTGATTCCAATATATGCCAATATATATCAAAATATATGCCTATATACTTGTACTATTTATATTCTCGTAGATTAGAAGATATACCCGTGTATTTGCAGAAGATTTCTCGTACAACGTGCAATACATGAGTTTAAACAATTTTTGTCATAATAAAACAATTGCATAATAACTTGAAAATATCAATAATCCCTGAATCAATAATCCCCGAAAATATCAATAATAATAACGTTTAAACCTGAAGACCGTAATTGATATTATCCAGTCAAAAATGCTATAAGAAAAATCAAATCGTTCTTTTCTAAAATATATTTTTATATCCATCTATTTACTATTCAAATCGAAAAAATGATAATTAAAATTAACAGACGGATTTAATTTAATTGCGTTTCTGAGCAATATGATATAAGATAGAATCTTCCTCATAAACTGCGAAATTAAATAACCATTTTGATTTCTTTGTACTTTTCATTTTTCAGTAAAAGTTTGTTTAAAATAAACCATAGAGATAGATTTCCCATTTAAATAATGTTTCAAACAATTCATGTTTTCAGAAAGTTACTAATTAGCGCAAAAAATCTCCCATCAAACTCAGAGATTAAATTTTAATTCACTTTCAAAAGATTTTCAAGCTTTTCGTTTGGATAAACCACGGAGTTAGAGAGTAGAACTCCTAGGAAAAAATTTCGTTTTTCATTAATATCTCGACAACCCCCTGGTCTTAGATACTCGAAACTTGGGCTAAATTTATGGAGGGCTATTTCAAGGCTATCCACAAAATTTCATCAAATTCGGTTCAGCCGTTCTCCCGTGATGATGAGACAAACGAAAATTTTGTTTTTGCTTTTTACTAATATCTCGAGAACTACTGATAGTAGAAACTCCAAACATGGACTAAATTTTAAGTGAGACTATTTCCAGGCTATCCACAAAATTTCATCAAATTCGGTTCAGCCGTTCTCCCGTGATCACGGGACAAACAGACAGATTGACAGATTTTCAATTTTATATAGAGAGATTATGGGGTTTTGTCTGCAGTTTTATGATTGTGTTTTAATTACAAAGCATCCAGTGTCAAGAACAAAATGTAATAAAATACTTTCTTTCTTTTACAATAAAAATGTTTTATGAAATCAACAAATTAAAAAAGTTTATCTTCCAGAAATATTAATTAGTGGAGAGCAGATGTTATATATTTAAAGACACGTATTTTTACATTGGACTTAAGTATTCCTCTGAGCGTTCAACGTAAATGTCATTGCCCAGTGATATTATTTGAAATAACTCTGCAATTTCTATTATACAGGAACTTAACGAATTGGATATCGTAAGGTTACTATATTCATAGGCACTAATTGATAACTCATTCTGAAGGTGAAAAAGGATATTCCACCGGTATCTTTCCCAGGGCATGTTCATAGATCTTTCAGAGATTTCTGAATCTTCTATGAACATGATAAAATAATGTGATAATGGCGGTTTCTCAAATCTGTATCATGAACTATGATGGCATAAGGCGCAAATGCATAGAGGAATCCTTAGGATCAACTGCCTGGCTGCTTTCCATCTATTTAAATTGTACGGAGATAAGGTTGAGCTGATACACGGAAGGTGTGAGGGGACTCGTATCTAGATACGAATCTGACATGCCGTATCTGTTCCTGTCTTGCTCTTAGCAATCTAAATAAATGGGAAGTGTGTAAGGTGGGGAGATGCACGAAAGGTCAGCATGGTCTCCGACTGGCTTTTAGATATGATCCGTTGACAACATCTGTTCTGCTTTACTCTTAGCAATCTATCCAGATTGTGCACTAGTTAATGTAGTTACGATGCGCGATAGGATTGTATGGAAACTAGTCTCAGATCGGAGACTGTACAGACCGCATCTCTGCATCTTTTGGGCCAAATTGTCCGCCTTATTAATTAAAGTATTCTGCTGCGTACATCATATCGAGAAAGTTGGTCTAAGCACATTAAAGACAGTGCATAAATTTGCGGTAATTTTGCGTGTTATGAAGTAAAATAGTAAGATTTATAAATATGGAAGTTTAAATATTTAAATGAGTTTTAATTTATAAATAAAAATACAATAATAAAATGTTGAAGTACTTTTATTGGTAGGCAACTCGTAAAATTTCACAACTCATCAGTAACTTTTGTATTGGTGTCAGGCAAAAATTTACGTGCACACTTTCATATATATTTTTTATTTTTTCCCTCAGCAAATAAAAGTTATATATGTTAAGGAAGAAGTCGGTTAATAGGTGAAAATTTTTAGAACAGTTATCTGTGTCTTTATTGAGGTTAATTTATCTCTGACCATTTCAATACACAATCTAGAAAGATGCAAGGTACACTGTTATCATAAATTGCAGATTGCAGTGGAGTTCAACTATGGATGTAACACGTATTTTCTAAAAGGAAAAACAAATGACTTGGAAATTAAAATTGATTTTCAGACAAATTTAATATAAAATATCTTATAATCTACCTCGTAAATTAATAAAATATGAAAAGTAATTGAATCTATTAAAAATGTGAAGAGATACAAGGCCGGATTAACCACGGGGCCAACCGGGCCATGGCCCGGGGCCCCCGACTCTGGGGGGGGGGGGGGGGGGAACCAAGTGGCATGAAATTTATATTATATATAAATTAAAAATATAATATAAATATAATATTTTATGAATTAAATTTCGACTGTATAAACGTGTAACTTTTCTTCCAAAATAAAAATTTATCTTATACATTTTTCTGAATTAACTTTCGAAACACAATTTACAGTTAATAAAGTGTAACATACAGTTAATAAAGTGAAATATGCTTCACGATCCCTCTCAGGCCATGAAACGAGCATCGAACATAGAAAAAATCTGTTTACGTAAGTAGATAAGAAAGGGGCGTTCTGCTGCGGAGGCGGAATAATGCGGAATGCGGAATCCAAGATGGCGGCCATTCCGCCTTCCGTGATCCTGGACGGGGGTGTAAAAGGGGGGAAATGAAAAAAGATGGGGGTAAAAATTTTGGATAAACTTTTTTTGGGTGGCAACGATGTCGTAGTCTTGTACGAGGGGTTGAGGGGGGAAATAAATTTTTGGAATGGGATTTTTTTCTAAGTATGGGAGAAACTTTTTTGGGGATGGCAACACCGACAGAGGCGGAATGAAGCCATCAGCGCCCCCTAGCGGCGAAAAGCGGAACTATGGGGATGGAACTTAGAAATATTTTTCTGTTTCGGTTGCCATAGCAACACCTGGGGGAAGAAACTTTTTTTGGGGTGGCAACACCATCGGAGGCGGAATGAAACCATCAGCGCCCCCTAGCGGCGAAAAGCGGAACTATGGGGATGGAACTTAGAAATATTTTTCTGTTTCGGTTGCCATAGCAACACCTGGGGGAAGAAACTTTTTTTGGGGTGGCAACACCATCGGAGGCGGAATGAAACCATCAGCGCCCCCTAGCGGCGAAAAGCGGAACTATGGGGATGGAACTTAGAAATATTTTTCTGTTTCGGTTGCCATAGCAACACCTGGGGGAAGAAACTTTTTTTGGGGTGGCAACACCATCGGAGGCGGAATGAAACCATCAGCGCCCCCTAGCGGTAGAAAGGAGAATTAAAATTGGGATTTTTCTGATAATTGGGATTTTATTTTTTTTATTTTTCTAAATGAATTAATTAAGTACGAAATATGCGCATTTTTTTTTTTTCTTTTTTCTAAATGAATGAAAGGGCATTAATGAGGATAATGAAATAAAGTAATTAAGTATATCAAGTTCTGTGTTATTGCATGCTAGGAGCGTGCCAATATCCCTCCGCCAAGAGTATGTTATTACATGTCGAGGACATACCAGCGGTATACTAAGGGGTATGCTGAAGGCATGCCAAGAGCATCGAACAGTTTGGGAAATAATATATCTGTACTTACTTGAATTTTACACGTTTGTAATTTTTTTTTAAAAAATGTGGTAATGGGAAAAATTAACATTTTGTTAAAATGTTCCAAAACCGTAAAAAAGTAACAAAAAATGTGGTAATGGGCAAAATTAACATTTTGCGTCTTTTTTTTGAAAATGTTAATTTCTCTATGGGAATTAACATGGGTTTTCACACTTTTGTCATTTTTTTTCAAAAAATGTGGTAATGGGAAAAATTAACTTTTTGCACAAAATGTCTCAAAAACGTAAAAAAGTAACAAAAAATGTGATAATGGGCAAAATTAACATTTTGCGATTTTTTTTCAAAATTCCAATTTCTCTATGGGAATTAACATGGGTTTTCGCACTTTTGTAATTTTTTTACAAAAAAATGTGCGTTTTTACAAAAATGTCACTAAAAATGTGGTAATGGGCAAAATTAACATTTCGCACAAAATGTTGCAAAAACGTAAAAAAACAACAAAAATGTGTGTTTTTTGCAAAAATGTGATAAAAAAGCGCGTTTTCAAAGTAGCACAATCGCATGAATCGGATGTATAGGAGGGGTGTGTTTCCCCAACCATTTCGATCTTGAAGTTCAAATATTTTAAAAATAAATATTTTCAATAAATATTCCCAAAAATAAATATTTTTAAATAATCGTGAAAGTGTCCAAAATACTTGAGTGTTATGAATCGTGTATTCATTTAAGTCTTGGAGTTTAAATAATAACAGATACCAATGTCTGTATGCATATGTTTTTACAAGTGTATACTACAATAGGGGGTCTCTTTCAATCTTAACCTGTTTTAAAAATAAATATTTAAAAAACCCCACATACTAATTTGTTTATAGGAGTGTGCTATTTTATACGTGTGTGAGAGTATCTGTAAATCCCATCATGTTTTAAAAATAAATGTTTTAAAAACCGCACGACAGACCCGAAGGCTTAGTGTAGCAAAGTGTGTGACTGGTTAGTGTAATGTGTGTAAGTGAATTATTTTTTAATTTTCTAATTGTGGTCCCACCTTCACCCGCCAATTTAAACTGGATAAAAACAACAAGTGTTTAATATCTAATGTAAATCGACGCCATAATTTAACTGTGATTCTCAAATGAATACCGCATAATGCATTAAATCACGATGACAGATCTACCCCTCCCCACCTCGCGTGAATGTGGATAGTTACATCGTATGGCCAGTGCGGGAAAGATGAGGATACTGCTAACAGAGCGTGGTTTTGTATCTGGATATAACTTTAGGCAATATCCCGCGTTGGGCTGGGTCGACTGAACCGCTCTCGCTGCTATTGTTAACATCTGTGGTGGGGGACAGTTTTTCCGGACTGATAGAATGCTTGTGTTGGACCATCACGAAATGCTATTCTAAGCTGGGAGAGGTTCTTTTAAAGAAGTTCTTATTAAATTTTAACATGTTTTAAAAAGAATCTTTCATTCATTAGTGTTATGAATCACGCAAGTTAATTAAAGGATGTTAATTAAATTAATTGATTAAGTATTAAATGTCTGTATACCAGGAGCATGTCAAAGACATGTCAAGGGGTGTGTCAAAGCGTATCAAGGGTGTGCCAAAGGAGTATGCTGAAGGCATACCAAGACCATCGTTCCTACACTATCCCTCCGCTATATCGGGGTTACGAAGTGAACTGCGAGAATCTTGTAGGGTGGGATACTTGAAAATATCGTATGATGAGGGGTATGCCAAGAGAATCGAACATGAATTTTAAGAATGTGCCGCTTTTTGCGTTTTTTTCACAAAAAGGTTTCAGAACGTTAAAAAAACAACAAAAATGTGTGTTTTTTCAACAAGTTGAAGTTTTGGAGTTGTTGGATTTCTCTATGAGAAATAACATGGGTTTTCACACTTTTGCGAAATTTTTAGAAAAAAATGTGGTTTTTTGCAAAAATGCGGCCAAAAATGTGTTTTTTGCAAAACGCGGAATCGGCCGATTTTTTTCAAACTGTCGGATATCTCTATGGGAATTAACATAGGTTTTCACACTTTTGCAATTTTTTGAAAGAAAATGTGCGTTTTTTGCAAAAATGCGGCCAAAGAAGCGTGTTTTTAGAGTAGCAGAATTTCGGGAATTTCGGGAATCTCGGGAATCTCGAGAATCTCGAGAATCTCGGGAATTGGGTGTATGGGAGGGGGTGTGTTTCCCCAACCATTACGGTCTTAGAGTTTAAAAAATAAATATTTTCAATAATCATGAAAGTGTGCTTATGCCCAAAATACTTGAGTGTTATGAATCTCACAAGTTAATGAAAGGATGATAATTAAATAAAGTCTTAGAGTTTAAATAATAGCAGATACCAATGGCTGTATGCATATGTTTTTACAAGTGTACTACTACTACCATAGGGGGTTTCTTTAAACCAACATGTTTTAATACGTGCGTTATTCTAAGAGGGAGAAACACCTAATATGGTGATACATATGACACACGCGCTCAGCACAAATCGATGGAAATAAATGGTGAGATAGTTTTTAAAGACGAGACTTTTAAATTTTTTTCGATAAATAAGGTATTTGAGGTTATTTAACGTGTGAATGAACGATACATACCAATAAAATGAGGAACTAGGCTAAGTTTACAAGTATGGGACTTTAAAGTTTTGATGTGTTAGGGGTAGAACTTGAATTTATAATTAAACATGATTTATACTAACTACTGCAAAGGGAGAAATGCATAGCGAAAGGGGTTATGTGTGTATATATATATATATATATATATATATATATATATATATATATATATTTATAATACATATAACCAACACCCACCGGTGGAATGCAGATCAAAGATAGCATTTTTAGGAGAAAACATGAGATTCTTAAGTAAATGGAGTATTTAGAGGCATTTAAAGAGATATAAACATATGATAAGGTAACATCCATAATACACACAACTAATATAGGACAGCGAAAGGAAAACTTTAGTATTGTTTAGAGACCGAACTTCAAATTTTTAAGTAAATGTAGGTGTTTGGAAAATTTTTAATGAACTATATGCGATACACATGTCTCCGATCACAGTGGTGGAAAAGTGATACCGGAACAGTTTTTAAAGATGTGACTTTAACTTTTTTCAATTAAGTGCAGAATCTACTAAATATTAGAGGGTGCTAGCACTTACCGAGGGTTTTATGTGTAATACACATAAGCAGCATATAACATTAGGAAGGGGATATTACAAAAATTTTTAAAGATAGGACTTTACATTTTGGAACTAAATGAGATATCAAGAAACATTTAAAGGGGATGAAAACATCTAATGAGGCGGAATGGGGGTGTACTTACCCAAAATACCCAGCACTGAAATTATTCACTAAGATAAATTTTTTTAAAGTAAAGACTTTAGAAGTTTCACATAAAAGGCAATTTATACTAGTTTTTAAAGAAATGAAAACGCCCAGCGAGATGACTTAGAATGAATACAACGCCGATATATATAACAGTGAAAAGAAAACTTAAATATTGTTTAAAGACTGCACTTCAAATTTCAAAGTAAATGTACATACCCAGAAACTTTTAATGGACTAGTATAATACACATACTCGATATAGCAGTTAAATAACGAACTACGAATAATTTATAAGTATGTAACTCTGCAATTTTTTTTTTTTTTTAGTTAAATAAGGATTTCAGCTAATTTTTAGAGGGATAGAAAGGTATACTAAAGGGTGTACAACAAATTTTTAGGAGGAACTTAGGGAATTTGCTAGCTAAATAGGGATTTCCACTACTTTTTAAAGGGATATAAAGACATACTAAAGGGTATACAGCAAATTTTTAGAGGGGACTTTGAGAATTTTTTAGCTAAATAGGGATTTCTACTAACTTTTAAGGAATAGTAACACGTACTGAAGAGTATAGAGCGTAATCATTACTAACACCTAGTGCTAAAATGAGGAATTAGAGTAATATTTTGGGGATGGGACTTTAGATTTTTAAGTAAATGTTATGTTTAAAAACTTTTAAAGTAACGTAAATACCTACTAAGATGACATATGCGATACACATAGCCAATACATAGTTATTAAATAGGGAAAAGCTAAGATGGCTTTTTAGAATAACACCTAAAATTTTTTCTAACTAAGCGCAATATATCAACACTTAAAGCGGACGAATACGAAGATTCAGACGGCATGTGTGATACACATCGCGGGCACATAATAGTTAAATGTTAATTTAAGTAAGTTTTTAAGGATAGAACTCTGAATTTTTTGGGTAAATGAGATGTTTAAGAACATTTAAAGAGTCAAAAACACCTAATAAGGCGGTATGAGATGATTTCATCATCATCAGATAACAGCGAAATGGGGATACTACAAATATTTTAAAGGGGAATCCTTAAAATTTCTAAGTAAATAACCTTTAAAGGGGTGAAAAATATATAGTGAAGTTGTGTAGATAATACAGATCATCGACATTCTAAAACAGACAAGACATGTCTATACAAGATAAAAAATGTTGTACGTTAATATAAACATACATTATTCTATGTAGCAATGTAATACATACCCCAAGATTTATATAAAGTAATTGCGAATACATTATACCAATCCCATCAGAAATCAGCTAAAATAATAAAATTACCAAGCTGAATAATATATCTAGGTACTAAAACCCCAACAAACTACATTAAATTGATAAAAATCTTAACTAAATAAAATAATGAAGCTGTAACATACTATAAAAATACTAAGTTTAATAAAATAATAGAATAAAATCATATTAAAGCAAGTACTTACATGTTCAATCCGACTCAAAATGCTACATTAGGTGTAGGCCGATGAATAATGACAGATATAACATCTCCAGCTTTACCAACTTAAACCGACATATTCCCAGAGCAACTTGAAACGCGTCTTGACAGCACGAAATCCACAGCAGAAGTGATAAAATCGATACTTCAACGGCACCCCCTACACGGCAAGGTCACATCAAGGTCATATCATGGTTACAGTTAAACTATGGCATAAAATAGAATCACATGTTAAAAAATAATAGATTTTAGTAAAATAATTAAAGAAAATCCCTCTGTGATTATGAATGACCTGTCTATATTTACCGTGTGTGTGTGTGTACGTGTGTGTGTGTGTGTGTGTGTGTGTGTGTGTGTGTGTGTGTGTGTGTGTGTGTGTGTATCTGTGTGTGTGTGTAATTATACCTTAAAAAGCTATATATCTGTAGTATCCCAACGGATACTAATATTTGTCTTACACATTTAGTTAAAACTTTTTTTTTTAATTACACTTAAAATAAGTGCAAATGAAATAAAGTTTTTCTAAGTTTGAAAAACAAATATTAGTATCCGTTGGGATACTACAGATATATAGCTTTTTAAGGTATAATTACACACACACACAGATACACACACACACACACACACACACACACACACACACACACACACACACACACACACACACGTACACACACACACACGGTAAATATAGACAGGTCATTCATAATCACAGAGGGATTTTCTTTAATTATTTTACTAAAATCTATTATTTTTTAACATGTGATTCTATTTTATGCCATAGTTTAACTGTAACCATGATATGACCTTGATGTGACCTTGCCGTGTAGGGGGTGCCGTTGAAGTATCGATTTTATCACTTCTGCTGTGGATTTCGTGCTGTCAAGACGCGTTTCAAGTTGCTCTGGGAATATATCGGTTTAAGTTGGTAAAGCTGGAGATGTTATATCTGTCATTATTCATCGGCCTACACCTAATGTAGCATTTTGAGTCGGATTGAACATGTAAGTACTTGCTTTAATATGATTTTATTCTATTATTTTATTAAACTTAGTATTTTTATAGTATGTTACAGCTTCATTATTTTATTTAGTTAAGATTTTTATCAATTTAATGTAGTTTGTTGGGGTTTTAGTACCTAGATATATTATTCAGCTTGGTAATTTTATTATTTTAGCTGATTTCTGATGGGATTGGTATAATGTATTCGCAATTACTTTATATAAATCTTGGGGTATGTATTACATTGCTACATAGAATAATGTATGTTTATATTAACGTACAACATTTTTTATCTTGTATAGACATGTCTTGTCTGTTTTAGAATGTCGATGATCTGTATTATCTACACAACTTCACTATATATTTTTCACCCCTTTAAAGGTTATTTACTTAGAAATTTTAAGGATTCCCCTTTAAAATATTTGTAGTATCCCTATTTCGCTGTTATCTGATGATGATGAAATCATCTCATACCGCCTTATTAGGTGTTTTTGACTCTTTAAATGTTCTTAAACATCTCATTTACCCAAAAAATTCAGAGTTCTATCCTTAAAAACTTACTTAAATTAACATTTAACTATTATGTGCCCGCGATGTGTATCACACATGCCGTCTGAATCTTCGTATTCGTCCGCTTTAAGTGTTGATATATTGCGCTTAGTTAGAAAAAATTTTAGGTGTTATTCTAAAAAGCCATCTTAGCTTTTCCCTATTTAATAACTATGTATTGGCTATGTGTATCGCATATGTCATCTTAGTAGGTATTTACGTTACTTTAAAAGTTTTTAAACATAACATTTACTTAAAAATCTAAAGTCCCATCCCCAAAATATTACTCTAATTCCTCATTTTAGCACTAGGTGTTAGTAATGATTACGCTCTATACTCTTCAGTACGTGTTACTATTCCTTAAAAGTTAGTAGAAATCCCTATTTAGCTAAAAAATTCTCAACGTCCCCTCTAAAAATTTGCTGTATACCCTTTAGTATGTCTTTATATCCCTTTAAAAAGTAGTGGAAATCCCTATTTAGCTAGCAAATTCCCTAAGTTCCTCCTAAAAATTTGTTGTACACCCTTTAGTATACCTTTCTATCCCTCTAAAAATTAGCTGAAATCCCTATTTAACTAAAAAAAAAAAAAAATTGCAGAGTTACATACTTATAAATTATTCGTAGTTCGTTATTTAACTGCTATATCGAGTATGTGTATTATACTAGTCCATTAAAAGTTTCTGGGTATGTACATTTACTTTGAAATTTGAAGTGCAGTCTTTAAACAATATTTAAGTTTTCTTTTCACTGTTATATATATCGGCGTTGTATTCATTCTAAGTCATCTCGCTGGGCGTTTTCATTTCTTTAAAAACTAGTATAAATTGCCTTTTATGTGAAACTTCTAAAGTCTTTACTTTAAAAAAATTTATCTTAGTGAATAATTTCAGTGCTGGGTATTTTGGGTAAGTACACCCCCATTCCGCCTCATTAGATGTTTTCATCCCCTTTAAATGTTTCTTGATATCTCATTTAGTTCCAAAATGTAAAGTCCTATCTTTAAAAATTTTTGTAATATCCCCTTCCTAATGTTATATGCTGCTTATGTGTATTACACATAAAACCCTCGGTAAGTGCTAGCACCCTCTAATATTTAGTAGATTCTGCACTTAATTGAAAAAAGTTAAAGTCACATCTTTAAAAACTGTTCCGGTATCACTTTTCCACCACTGTGATCGGAGACATGTGTATCGCATATAGTTCATTAAAAATTTTCCAAACACCTACATTTACTTAAAAATTTGAAGTTCGGTCTCTAAACAATACTAAAGTTTTCCTTTCGCTGTCCTATATTAGTTGTGTGTATTATGGATGTTACCTTATCATATGTTTATATCTCTTTAAATGCCTCTAAATACTCCATTTACTTAAGAATCTCATGTCTTCTCCTAAAAATGCTATCTTTGATCTGCATTCCACCGGTGGGTGTTGGTTATATGTATTATATATATATATATATATATATATATATATATATATATATATATATATATACACACATAACCCCTTTCGCTATGCATTTCTCCCTTTGCAGTAGTTAGTATAAATCATGTTTAATTATAAATTCAAGTTCTACCCCTAACACATCAAAACTTTAAAGTCCCATACTTGTAAACTTAGCCTAGTTCCTCATTTTATTGGTATGTATCGTTCATTCACACGTTAAATAACCTCAAATACCTTATTTATCGAAAAAAATTTAAAAGTCTCGTCTTTAAAAACTATCTCACCATTTATTTCCATCGATTTGTGCTGAGCGCGTGTGTCATATGTATCACCATATTAGGTGTTTCTCCCTCTTAGAATAACGCACGTATTAAAACATGTTGGTTTAAAGAAACCCCCTATGGTAGTAGTAGTACACTTGTAAAAACATATGCATACAGCCATTGGTATCTGCTATTATTTAAACTCTAAGACTTTATTTAATTATCATCCTTTCATTAACTTGTGAGATTCATAACACTCAAGTATTTTGGGCATAAGCACACTTTCATGATTATTGAAAATATTTATTTTTTAAACTCTAAGACCGTAATGGTTGGGGAAACACACCCCCTCCCATACACCCAATTCCCGAGATTCTCGAGATTCTCGAGATTCCCGAGATTCCCGAAATTCCCGAAATTCTGCTACTCTAAAAACACGCTTCTTTGGCCGCATTTTTGCAAAAAACGCACATTTTCTTTCAAAAAATTGCAAAAGTGTGAAAACCTATGTTAATTCCCATAGAGATATCCGACAGTTTGAAAAAAATCGGCCGATTCCGCGTTTTGCAAAAAACACATTTTTGGCCGCATTTTTGCAAAAAACCACATTTTTTTCTAAAAATTTCGCAAAAGTGTGAAAACCCATGTTATTTCTCATAGAGAAATCCAACAACTCCAAAACTTCAACTTGTTGAAAAAACACACATTTTTGTTGTTTTTTTAACGTTCTGAAACCTTTTTGTGAAAAAAACGCAAAAAGCGGCACATTCTTAAAATTCATGTTCGATTCTCTTGGCATACCCCTCATCATACGATATTTTCAAGTATCCCACCCTACAAGATTCTCGCAGTTCACTTCGTAACCCCGATATAGCGGAGGGATAGTGTAGGAACGATGGTCTTGGTATGCCTTCAGCATACTCCTTTGGCACACCCTTGATACGCTTTGACACACCCCTTGACATGTCTTTGACATGCTCCTGGTATACAGACATTTAATACTTAATCAATTAATTTAATTAACATCCTTTAATTAACTTGCGTGATTCATAACACTAATGAATGAAAGATTCTTTTTAAAACATGTTAAAATTTAATAAGAACTTCTTTAAAAGAACCTCTCCCAGCTTAGAATAGCATTTCGTGATGGTCCAACACAAGCATTCTATCAGTCCGGAAAAACTGTCCCCCACCACAGATGTTAACAATAGCAGCGAGAGCGGTTCAGTCGACCCAGCCCAACGCGGGATATTGCCTAAAGTTATATCCAGATACAAAACCACGCTCTGTTAGCAGTATCCTCATCTTTCCCGCACTGGCCATACGATGTAACTATCCACATTCACGCGAGGTGGGGAGGGGTAGATCTGTCATCGTGATTTAATGCATTATGCGGTATTCATTTGAGAATCACAGTTAAATTATGGCGTCGATTTACATTAGATATTAAACACTTGTTGTTTTTATCCAGTTTAAATTGGCGGGTGAAGGTGGGACCACAATTAGAAAATTAAAAAATAATTCACTTACACACATTACACTAACCAGTCACACACTTTGCTACACTAAGCCTTCGGGTCTGTCGTGCGGTTTTTAAAACATTTATTTTTAAAACATGATGGGATTTACAGATACTCTCACACACGTATAAAATAGCACACTCCTATAAACAAATTAGTATGTGGGGTTTTTTAAATATTTATTTTTAAAACAGGTTAAGATTGAAAGAGACCCCCTATTGTAGTATACACTTGTAAAAACATATGCATACAGACATTGGTATCTGTTATTATTTAAACTCCAAGACTTAAATGAATACACGATTCATAACACTCAAGTATTTTGGACACTTTCACGATTATTTAAAAATATTTATTTTTGGGAATATTTATTGAAAATATTTATTTTTAAAATATTTGAACTTCAAGATCGAAATGGTTGGGGAAACACACCCCTCCTATACATCCGATTCATGCGATTGTGCTACTTTGAAAACGCGCTTTTTTATCACATTTTTGCAAAAAACACACATTTTTGTTGTTTTTTTACGTTTTTGCAACATTTTGTGCGAAATGTTAATTTTGCCCATTACCACATTTTTAGTGACATTTTTGTAAAAACGCACATTTTTTTGTAAAAAAATTACAAAAGTGCGAAAACCCATGTTAATTCCCATAGAGAAATTGGAATTTTGAAAAAAAATCGCAAAATGTTAATTTTGCCCATTATCACATTTTTTGTTACTTTTTTACGTTTTTGAGACATTTTGTGCAAAAAGTTAATTTTTCCCATTACCACATTTTTTGAAAAAAAATGACAAAAGTGTGAAAACCCATGTTAATTCCCATAGAGAAATTAACATTTTCAAAAAAAAGACGCAAAATGTTAATTTTGCCCATTACCACATTTTTTGTTACTTTTTTACGGTTTTGGAACATTTTAACAAAATGTTAATTTTTCCCATTATCACATTTTTTAAAAAAAAAATTACAAACGTGTAAAATTCAAGTAAGTACAGATATATTATTTCCCAAACTGTTCGATGCTCTTGGCATGCCTTCAGCATACCCCTTAGTATACCGCTGGTATGTCCTCGACATGTAATAACATACTCTTGGCGGAGGGATATTGGCACGCTCCTAGCATGCAATAACATAGAACTTGATATACTTAATTACTTTATTTCATTATCCTCATTAATGCCCTTTCATTCATTTAGAAAAAAGAAAAAAAAAAAATGCGCATATTTCGTACTTAATTAATTCATTTAGAAAAATAAAAAAAATAAAATCCCAATTATCAGAAAAATCCCAATTTTAATTCTCCTTTCTACCGCTAGGGGGCGCTGATGGTTTCATTCCGCCTCCGATGGTGTTGCCACCCCAAAAAAAGTTTCTTCCCCCAGGTGTTGCTATGGCAACCGAAACAGAAAAATATTTCTAAGTTCCATCCCCATAGTTCCGCTTTTCGCCGCTAGGGGGCGCTGATGGTTTCATTCCGCCTCCGATGGTGTTGCCACCCCAAAAAAAGTTTCTTCCCCCAGGTGTTGCTATGGCAACCGAAACAGAAAAATATTTCTAAGTTCCATCCCCATAGTTCCGCTTTTCGCCGCTAGGGGGCGCTGATGGTTTCATTCCGCCTCCGATGGTGTTGCCACCCCAAAAAAGTTTCTTCCCCCAGGTGTTGCTATGGCAACCGAAACAGAAAAATATTTCTAAGTTCCATCCCCATAGTTCCGCTTTTCGCCGCTAGGGGGCGCTGATGGCTTCATTCCGCCTCTGTCGGTGTTGCCATCCCCAAAAAAGTTTCTCCCATACTTAGAAAAAAATCCCATTCCAAAAATTTATTTCCCCCCTCAACCCCTCGTACAAGACTACGACATCGTTGCCACCCAAAAAAAGTTTATCCAAAATTTTTACCCCCATCTTTTTTCATTTCCCCCCTTTTACACCCCCGTCCAGGATCACGGAAGGCGGAATGGCCGCCATCTTGGATTCCGCATTCCGCATTATTCCGCCTCCGCAGCAGAACGCCCCTTTCTTATCTACTACTTACGTACATGAGGCGATGCAGAGAACAAGGACGAATAGACACAGAACTTGAAATCCATATGAACAAAGAAAGAGTTTATTAGAGAGAAATATTACGAAGAGTGGTCGAAGTCATAAAATTTTTAGCACAGAGGGGTCTACCATTTAGAGGTGACGAGGAAAGATTTGAGTCAGCAAAAAATGAGAATTACATGGGAACCTTGGAATTAGCTAGCAAATTTGACCCGTTCTTACATGAACATATTAAAAAATACGGAGTGGCAGGAAAAAGTAACGTTGTTATTGTTGAGACCCAGACCGTCCGATCTACCAGAAAGGTGTAAGGTAACCGTTTGGACGGCCGGGAAGTGCAACCCAATTTAGACCGGAATCCAGTGGGGGGGGGGGGGCATCCACAGGGACCGTACCCTTCTTCCCCTACCACCAACCTCTCGGAAGGACTTACGGACCCACATGTTTAACGTGATCGTACTCCGCATGAAAGGAAAGTGTAGCGTGTCCTATCTTTCGTCAACAATTTGTGATGAGTTCATTAACGTCATAGGTCAGAAATTGTTTGCAGCAATTGTGGATAAAGTGAAACACGCAAAGTACTATTCGATATCTGTGGACTCTACGCCTGATGTATCTCGCATAGATCAACTGACTTTCATAATTAGATATGTAAGAAGTGACGTCTCTGTAGAAAGGTTTTTAAAGTTCATACCAATTTATGGACATAGTGCTGAAAATCTTTTCAATGAAGTTACTGGACTTCTGAAGGAAAACCAAATTTCCCTGTCTAACTGCAAAGGTCAATCCTACGATAACGCGTCTAACATGAGCGGCAGGTACAATGGACTTCAAGCCAGAATCAAGGTTGAAAACCCTTTGGCATTATTCATACCATATGCAGCTCACACCTTGAATCTTGTGGGTGTTAGAGCAGCTGAAAGCTGCAAAGAAGTTGCTGCATTTTTTAACTTCATACAGAATCTGTAAACCTATTTTAATTCCTCAACGCATCGATGGGGAATTCTCTCATCCATGTTAGGTTCAAAAAAGAAAATTCTGAAAAATTTATCTGATACCCGGTGGTCCGCTAGAGCAGATGCAGTCATAGCCTTGAAAGAGAGCTACCCATCTATTGAGGCAACATTAAATTCCATGTCATCAGACTTGTTTGAATCATCTGAAACGAGATTGAAAGCTGAAGGCCTAAAACAGTATATGGAGAGATTTGAGACACTCTTCCTCACATACTTTTGGTGTGATTTATTGAGAAGAATTAATAAAGTCAATACTTCTCTGCAAAAATCAACTGTAACATTGCATGTCGCCGTGCAACTCCTGGAATCTTTCACATTGTGTATTCAGGAGAAGAGGGAAAGCTATGATTGGTATGAAGCCTTGGCCAGATCAAAAAAAGAGCCTAATTACCAGGATTCCATAATCCGAACAAAAAAACGAAGTTCTAGATTGACATTTTATGATAAAGAAGGTTCCCCAGATGTTGTTTTATCTGGTACAGAAAAGATGAAGATTGAAACTTTCCTTCCTTGGTAGACAGTTTATTCAAAAACTTGGATGCTCGATCTAAAGCTTACCGAAACATCTTTGAGATTTTTGGATTCTTTGAGGATCTGCTTTTCTTAGAGGAAGAATCTGTAAGAAAACATAGTGAATGTTTTGCAAAAACATACAAAGATGATGTTGATGGAAGAGAACTTGCAGAAGAATGCATCCATATCAAAGTATACATTAATGCAAATTATCCTGAGACAGCAGTGCTCTTTATGGACATATCTGCTGATGACGAAGAGGAGAGTGATGAAGAGGATGATGGAGAAACAGGTTCCTGATCCATCGAGTTCCAGATGAGATATATACAGGAGAAAAGAAGGAGACTGAACCTACAAAACTTTTACAGCTATATGCATGAAAGTGGAATTTCATCTGCTTTCCCTAACATAGAAATAGGGTTGCGAATATATAGTTGCATGATGGTTTCCAATGCAAGTGGTGAACGTTCATTTTCGAAGTTAAAAATTATAAAATCCGAAAAACGCAGTGTGATGAAGCAGGAGAAATTGAACGACCTAAGCATTTTAAGCATTGAAAATGAGTTACTTAAAGTAATGGACTTTAACGATATAATTGATGATTTTTCTACTAAAAAGTCAAGAAAAAGGATTGTGTAAGCCAGAATGTGTCTTGAGTCTTCTTGTAACTTGTTTTTCAACAAATCGTTATGTCACAGTCCCATTTTCATATTTTGATATCCCCCCTTATATGTTGTAAAGAATGTAAACATTTGATGTCAAAAACAAATGTAATATTTGTTGGAATCATCCAACTGGTGATTATTGAAACAATTTTAGCCATTTGTACATATTTAAGTATACGTTCTACAAGTTAGTACTATTACTGTACTTATATTATTGCGAAGAAAGAAATTTGCAAAATTTACAGTGAACAGGGGCCCCCACTCTAAGTTCTGGCCCGGGGCCACAGATATGCTTAATCCGGGTCTGAAGAGATATATACTGCTGGCCATCCAAAATGCAGCACCATGAAAGACAAGAGATATCAAAGCCAAATTTATTGGACAAAGAACATAAAGTACAAGGATGAATTGATTGGAAATACAGCTCCGTTCGACTTACGTAACACGAAGAAATCAGTATTTTGTGCAGCCGCCATGGCTGACAATAACTGCTGCTACACGTCTCGACATTGGAAGAAAGAGACTTTGGATGTGTTCTTGGGGTATGTCAGTCCATACTGCTTCCATACGTTGCCAAATTTCATCTGTCGTAGAAGCTGGTGGTGTTTGCGGGGCCAGTCGTTTGCCAATCATCGACCAGACGTGTTCAGTGGGCGACAGATCTGAAGAACGGGCGAGGCAAGGAAGCAGTGGAACTTGGTGGGCAATGAAGAAATGCTGAACGATATGTGTAACGTGTGGTCTCGCATTGTCCTGTTGAAACTTGGCCGCAGGCAAGCCTTGAAGGTAAGGTAAGACAACAGGCTCCAAAACTTCAGAAATGTAGAGGTGCTGTTGAGTGTACCGGCAATGCGCATTAGGGGGGTGCGGGAGTAAAATCCAATGCCACCCCAAAACATAACGCCAGGTGAAGGACCGTTTGTAGGTGGCGCTAGTAGCGCACATGATTTGCATAAGAATTAAAATTCAAATCATTTGTGTGTTCTATCGAGGTCTACGTATGGTACAATTCTCATGCTTATTGGATGCTTCCTTCATTTTGGATGACCAGCAGTATATATAATATTAACAGGAACAAAGTCAAATAATACAAAAATATTTTTATCCGTGTTGATGGTTTGATGCCGATTCTGTATAGAACGTAAGTTTTTAGGGTTGTTTTTCATAGCCGCTTAATTTATCCATTTCTCATTCTGTTTACTGTAAGACTGAATTAAAATATTAAAGTTGGTAGGAAAGATATCGTTTTTAGCATCGTAAGTTTTTTTGCTTTATATTTTCTTTAAATTTTATACAATTCATTACTCTTGATAATTAATTTCTAAGCCAATAAGTACTCAGAGAAATAATTAAATGTGTCTTCAAGATGAGTTCTTCCCACGTTTCAAGTTATATTAGCATATATATTATTCCAATGATGAGAGGAAATGTACTATATACAGTTTCACACCCCAACTTATGTTCAAATTAATATCCAGTCAAGAAAAAGGCGTACATCCCTTGCTGAATGTTTAGAATTCATGCCCGTCTGACAAATTTACTCAACATGTC
Organism: Amaurobius ferox; assembly: GCA_951213105.1. Classification (NCBI taxonomy): domain Eukaryota; kingdom Metazoa; phylum Arthropoda; class Arachnida; order Araneae; family Amaurobiidae; genus Amaurobius; species Amaurobius ferox. The sequence continues at coordinate 101,820,294 of OX578145.1, read as the reverse complement.
TTCAGCTGCCAGATTATCATCATGCCGTTACTTCTATAAACTTGATTTTTTTTAAACATGTTTTGCATACGAATCTTCGTTTGAAGAAATGATAAAATGATTTAGGAACATCAAACATCTCTGCCATATGCACGACCATGCATGTTTAGTTTTAAAAAATACTAGATTTTATGATCAATGTCAATTCATTGAAAATTTTGTTTTCTTTCCTCAAATTTCACTGTCATGACTTAGACAATATCCTGATGCAATTTTCTTTATATTTTCGCAAAATTATTTCGATAATATAAACATTTTTCCCATGGTGCTATGAACTTTACAAAATAAAATTTATTTTATTAAAATAATAAACAAAACAGTTTTATACGTATACACAAGGTGTCCCAAAAAGATTGAAACGCGCTTTAATTCCTTACTTGTTGGAGATAGGTGAGCAAAGAAAATTGCAAAAATGTTGAAAGTAAGGTAGGAAATAAGACTACGTTAATTAAATAGTCCTCCCATTAATTTTCAGAAAGTTACACGTTTTAAATTTTTGTACGACCCCCTTAGATAAATTTGGTCAATCAGAAAATTTTCATTCTTAATGCAACAAGATCATTAAAAAAACCGCATATCTGTATCTTAAAAATTAAGTGAGTTATATTTAATTGAAAATTAAACATAGTGAATGGGGACCCTATATCAAATTAGAAATGTAAATTTGTGACATATCACAAAAAAGATAAAACTGGATGATAATACATAGAAGACATTTTTGCGAATTTCGCGTAGGCTCATGTTGCAATCACGGATTCTTAAGTACTTTTCAACAACTAAGTACTTTTTCAATAATTAAGTACTTTTAAGTATCTTTTTATCTAAACAATTTGCATCGTCAGTTTATTTATGATCCCTGTTTTCACTGATGAAACAGCCTTTCACATGGCACGGAAAAGTGGCATAAGTCAGATCCTTATCATAATTCAGTTGATTTTAAAGATACAGATATGCGGGGTTTTTTAATGATTTTGTTGCATTAAAAATAAAAAAAATTCTGATTGACCAAATTTGTCTGAGGGAGTCGTATAAAAATTTAAAAAGTGTAACTTTTTGAAAATGAATGGGAGGACTATTTCATTAACGTAGTCTTATTTCCTATCTTACGTTCAACATTTTTGCATTTTATATTGCCCACTTTTCACCAACAAGTAAAGAATTAAAGCGCGTTTCAATCTTTTTGGGACACCCTGTATATAGTATATGCGGTGGCCGTGGTTTTGCTGTTCTGGTGATGTTAATATATCATGATTACTTGAATTGATTATTTTTATTATTAAATTTTTCTAATATATATATAAGAATAATTATAATAATAATAATAGTTTGAAAATCGAATGATAGAATAGAGAGAAATTGCCACTCAATATATATATATATATATATATATATATATATATATATATATATATATATATATATATATATATATATATATATATATATATATATATATATATATATATCATTCTAACATTGGATTTACTAATTTATATCTTTATATATTATATATATATATATATATATATAATTGAAGATTTTTATGATTACTTGTAATATATATATACCCGAGAAATACCAAAGAAAATTGCTTGTAAACTGAAGGTAAAGGTAAAAAAATTGCAAATCAGAAGCCAAGTGTAGCACGATGAGCTAGGCAAGAAGTTTGGAAATTGAATAAATGGAATCTAGTGAATATAAAAGGAATAAAATGAATATGAAAAGCATTTCTGAAACCATGTACGTTATCAAGGGCCATACATGTTTCATTAATGCTGATTCTACGTTTCTGTTTACACAACTGTAAAATGTATTACAGAAATAATGTACACATTTTACATATAATGTACAAATAATGTACAATGTAATAAAAATGTGTACAAATAATGTACACATTTTTTTGTTATATATATATATATATATATATATATATATATAATAATAGAAGTTTGAAAATCCAATGAACGAAAAGTAAGAAGATGTAACACGATAAACCTAACTTTTTAAAACACCCACAGAATAAAATATAATACAGCAAATCATCAATCAAATGGATAAAAAATACAAAACACAAGCTATCAAGTTACAGAAAATCAACCAAATTAAAAGGTATGGAAACAAAAAAAGAAAAACTTAAACTAAATTATACTATATAACAGGCTTACAAAACAAAAGTAAAAATCAACTAATCCTCAAGCAAATGGAAAAAAAATAAATAAAATAAATATCGAATCAACTAGTCAATGAAAAATATATAATACAAAGGTATGGAATCGAAATAAGTATAACAAACGAAATCAAGCACAAATGCCATACACGTGGACGAGGCTCTAAGCCTAAATCATGAATTGTTAACCTCTACAAAAATCTAATCATGTCCATGTTTTTTGTAGAAGCAAACACAAAAATGTATGTTTCTGAAGAAATAGATAGATTAAATCTATAAACTATTTCTACTTGGACGACATACATAAAGAAGGAATAAAAAAGAAAAAATGAATACCTGGAAAAAGCACAGCGTATGTACAATCGATTCAATACAGGGAACACTGATAGAAGAGACCAGTGTTGCCATTCGTAAAGAAAAAATAAAAAACCATTTACTGTTGCCATTCATAAGAATTGAAAAACTGTGAAGCGAAATGTTAAGAAAAAGTATTAATATACAAAAAGAGCTACTAAAAAGAGGGGCAAATAATAGTAATGCTGAAGTGGGAAGTGAATGTAAAAAAAAAAAAAAAGATAATGGAGATGTCTGGCTAATATAAGATACTATGAATAGAATTATATGATACTATGAACAGAATTATAAAAATCCAGCTATTTTAAATTTTTTAACAATACTATTTACTAAATAAGAGGGATATTTATATAAATTACTAGTAATTTTGAGATTATTGATATGCATAGTATGAAATTTTTTATCAGATAATCTATAAATTCTAAAAAGCTGATTGAGTATGAAATTTTTTATCAGATAATCTATAAATTCTAAAAAGCTGATTGAGTATAATATTTCTAAACAATTGAATCGAGTTACAGGAATTAAAAGGTAAGATTTTATTAATATTAAAATTATAAAAGTCTTTTTTATCATATAAATTTGTAACAATTCTATTAGAAGGATCAATAAAAAGATTTAAATCCAAAAAATTAACATTTTTACTAATAGTAGCTTCATTAGGTATTAATTCCAAATTGTCTGGATAGTAATCTATATCTATGAGATAATTTTCTGTATGTACTAAGCAAATCAGATCATCAACATATCTGTAAAAAGTATAATCTATTGAAGTAAATGACTTTTCATAATGATAAAGGTATAAATTAGCTAGCATACTGCTACTGCAGCCACCTTGTGGAACTCCTGAGACTTGTAAGTATAATTTATTTCCTTGAAAAATATAATTATTGAAAATAACAAAGTGAAGAAGTTTAGGAAAATTTATAAATTTAATTTGATTTGAAAGAGGTGTAATATAAGCATTATATAGAGCTAAAATTACATCATATAGATCAGATATCTTAATATTATTAAAAAGATCTTTAAAATCAAAAGTTTGAAATCCTATTATTTTTCTAAGAGATGTTAAATTATTCTTTAATTCTTTACTATTATTTAGAATATGGGAATTATTGCTAGTCTGGCTTAAACTATTATTTATTAGATTTAAAGAATTTAGTAATAATTTACTCGCAATAGTAGAGTAAGTATTATGGCCACTAGTAACTGTTCTAAATTAAATAGGATTTTTATGAAATTTTGGAATAAGCACTATATAAGGAAATTTAAGATATTTATATTTAATATTTAAATCATTATACATATTGATAATTTTCAATTTAATACTATTGATGGAATGTAAATCAGGTTTAAAAATACTATTATTTTTTAAATAATCTAACAGAAATTGAATATAAAATTTTTTACAGATAATAGCATAATTATTAGAGGCTTTATCAACATAGGTGATAACAAAGGATCTTTGTAAATCATTAATGGAATGTTTAATATTATCAATATTATATAAAGATCTAGACAATTTAATATCTCTAATAGCATTTTTAATTGATTCTAATATAGTAAATTTCCACATATTAAATGCCTCTAATGGCAGAGCGTATTTACAACCTAATTTATATATATATTTATCAAGATCTAGATTAATTGATTTTAAAACTTTAAAAGAATTATTACAAGAAGGTATCCTAAATTTAGTGCCAAATGACATAATGGTTCTTAACACATTGTCACTAACAATGTCTAAATCTCCTGTAACTATATGCCCCAAGTCTGGATTTAGAAATTTAGCAAATTTATTTAATTTACAAATACATTCACTATCTACAATTGACTGAGAAGAATGATCAATAGAGAGCGGTTGTGAAACTTCATTATAATTAAATATAGACCTACCAATAGGCTTATTGTATTTGAATGTCTTTGAAACAAATAAATCACTAATAGGCAATAAATGTTTAAACTTATTAAACAGATGTCCAAAATTTATAGAATTATATATAGGATGTTTGAAAGAGATAACACAATAAGAATTAGTAGTTGTATTATTATAATGAAATTGATTTAGTTTTAAATTTAAAAACTGTGATCTTGTAATAAGCAAATCAAAGAAAATATGATTAAAATGTTCATTAGCAAGATTTAATTTTAAAAAAATGGCATAAACCTTATTTAAATGTTTTTTCTTTACCGCAAAAACCCAGGATCTTATGAATTTCCATTGAAAAGTTCTATTAAATTGATTATGTAGAGTTATAATCTCAGATTTATGATCATTAAGTATGGAATGTCCCTTTCCTCGTTTAAATCGTTTGAGTTTGATTGATTCACTATCATTTAAATGGGGTTTTAAAAAAAGGTGATTAAAAATAGAATATTTATTATCTACAAAATTATTTTTTACAACATTACCATTTAGATACATTTGATTTAATCCGTATGGAAAAAGAGTACAATGTGATTTAATATAGTAGTTTTCAAAATAAATCCTATCTGCTGATTTTGTTTTTATATCTAAAATATGTATAGTAATATTTTCAAAACCGTGTTTGGCAAAGTGTTTATAATCAATTTTATTGGAAGTAGGAAGAAAATTATTATTTAGAATATATTTTTTGACATGATCTCTGTGTACATTCATACGTAGATGAATGGGATTACTAGTTTGTCCTATATATGATAGATTGCATATGTTACAAGATAAACGGTAGATGCAATTGAAAATTTTGCAGAAAGGCAGAAGACTTTCATGGTTTGTAATATATATATATATATATATATATATATATATATATATATATATATATATATATAATGTGTATATATATATATATATATTATATATATATATATATATATATATATATATATATATATATATATATATATATAATGTGTATATATATATATATATATTATATATATATATATATATATATATATATATATATATATATATATTATATATATATATATATATATATATATATATATATATTATATATATATATATTATATATATATATATATATATATATATATATATAATATATATATATATATATATAATATATATATATATATAATATATATATATATATATATATATATATATATATATATATATATATATATATATATATATATATATATATATATATATATATATATATATATATATATATATATATATATATATATATACAGGCAAACTGATATCATTCTAGAAATGTCGAAATGGGTTCTAGAAGTCATGAAACTTGTATTTCGTCAAAATCTTAATTTCGGAAATCTACTTTTGCTATCAAGTAGCTATGAAAAAATAAAATAAAATTTATGAAAGTTTTTCTGTAGCTAAACGCAAACAACTGTAACATCCCAAATCAATCATTTATTCCCAGAACGCGGAAGGAAAGCGCGCTGAAATTCCTTTCATATCCGTCGTAGTAGCAAATATTCGCAGATGGTATGGAAATGACTGGCAATGGCAAATACTTCACTTTTTACAGGATATTTGGATTTCAGCTCGACAGGCATCTTCCTCACGATATGCTCACTAAGCGATAAGATTAAAACAGGATGATGAAGATAGCGATAAACGAGAAGGAGTGTATAATGAGAGAGAGAGAAAAAATGATTTGAATGAAGCCGTGAAAGGGTCGCCTACAGGGAGGGGACGAACACCACTCGAGTGGGGGAGGGGGGGGCGAGCATTAGAAGGTATCCGGTTACACCACTCGAGTGGAGGGCGAGCGTCAGAAAGTGTCCGGCTCTTTTTTTGTAATTGAAAGGAAGACATGAAAGATTTAAAGGAGGAGAAAACACAAATATAAAAGGGGTCCCCAAGATAAATGTTTGTAGGAAGCCCCACAATTTGTATGGGTGGCCTTGAGAATGTAAAATTTTAAGTAATGGGTATGAGAGTTTTCTCTCTGTAGCCGAGGTGCATTTTTGCGTTATTCTTACGCCTGGTAGGGATCAATCTGGATATGAAGTACTATATACTAGGAACTACGAACTAGTCATGAAACAGGAAAAGATAATAAAAGAGGTGAGTAGGAAATCCCTCTTACTCAGGGTCGCTATAATCCTTACCGAGGGCCCCCGAAGCAGAAGTAAATTCTAGAGTCCACCCATGAAAATCTTATGGTAAAAAAATATTAGTAATAATAATAATAATAATAATAATAAGACAATATAATTTTTTTTTAATTTACACTACTTTAGTAAAATGCACTAAAGAGTAGAAAATAGTTTTTAGCGCTATTTTCTATCGCAACATTTCGGTCTGCTATCGCAACATTCTTTTCCTATCGCAACATTTTTGGTCATATGCGACTAAACATAATACCTTGGGGCTCCCATAAAGGAAATGTATTTGGACTTGAACAGAATTTTAAGGATTAATAGAAGTGATAACATGGAAACGACATATTAAGAATGATTACATTCAATTCATTTAAATTTTTTATTTGAGAATTTTGATTTAACGATCCGTCATTCTTATCTGCTATCACTTCTATTATTCCTTAAAATTCTTTTAATGTCCAAATACAAGTCTGAAAATCGGCTCTGTAGAAGTGGGTCAAAATTTGATTTCAAGATTTGACCCGAACAAACAGAGAAACCGACTTAAATAAAACAGTGTAAAAACTGAAATGTTATATTGAGTACAGAAGATGAACTCCCAGCATTTGCCTACTTTGCCTGTGGTCAAAAGCGGTCCTGCCCTTATCCTCTCATACAAATAGCATCAATACAGCATTCAATAATAAATCTTTATGCAAATATCACTTTTTTTGTATAATTCACAGATGATTCAGTTTTATAGTTTTTGATTGTATTTAAGAGGACGGTGGACGTTGAAAGGAGCAAAAATCGACTAAAAAAAGTTTTTTTTTTAATATATAACATAGTTTTACACATTTAACCTTTTGCTTACGGGTGGGACAACGTCCATCCCAAACGAAGAACATCCCAAAAAGGCAGGTATTTGACATACCCTATCCCAAACAGTTCGACCTCCCTTTGCAGACATTGGCGCCCATGGAAATCGCCAGCAGAAACATTGCACCTGCTGCAGCAGGCAACCAGGCAATGTTTCTGTCTGCGATTTCCATGGACGCCATTGCCTGCAAAGGGGGGTCGAACTGTTTGGGATAGGGTATGTCAAATACCTGTCTTTTTGGGATGTTCTTCGTTTGGGATGGACGCTGTCCCACACGTAAGCAAAAGGTTAAATGCATTTTTTAAAAAGGTTAAATGCATTTTTGAAAAGGAATTTTCAATGGTTTTACATTTTTTAAATGCTCCATGCGTCTTAATTTTTGTTTGAGATGCATGAAATTTGGTAAAAAGACACCTTTCAAATTTTTTAATGAAACTGGGTATGCATTTTCTAATTGAACTTTGTTAAGGTAATTAGAAGTGAATAATAACCCAATTAAATGATGAAAATTAAGTTTTAATGCAGAAAAATATTTTTAAAAAATTAACTTTCTAAGGAACTTAAAAATGAATACCCAAATTTGTTCATAATGTGGTTTTGAGTGAGCATAATGTAAAATTAATCAAAAATGTGAACAAATGGCACGCAAGGAGCATTTTCAAATTTTCATTAAAAAAAAATTAAATTTAAAAAAAAAATACAAAATTATAACAAAATTGAAAAAAAATTGAATGGTATTTTATAATGTTAAGAATAATATTTATACAACTTTTCATGTTTCTAAGTCAATAAATAAATAAAAAAAATTTCAGCGTCCACTGTCCCCTTAAAGAAAACAGTTTGAGTCTAAGACTCTAAAGTTTTCGAGCTATGATCTACATATTAAAAAACAGTGTAAAGCAGTAGAAATCTGCGGAATCTGTCAGGTCTACTGTTCATAAGCACACTTTTGTCCACCGCTTTAAATAGAACAAACAATTTTTGATTGAACGATTTCGTTATCGCGTCCGATACGACATTTATCAGATTTATAATGTGAGGTTCTAAAAACGGGTAGCTCATTTAGTAAGCGCAAATTGGATTCAGGGAATTTTAAAACGAACTTATCCGTCAAAATATCGAATTAACATTTTTTTGGAAAACAACACTTTTTCTACCAGATAGTAAAGACAGGATTCCTCGGAAAATCCTTAAACACCCCAATAATTTTGAAATGAAAGGCCTTTGAGTATGCACGTTAGGTATATCTATAGTAAGTGATCATACCCGATCGAATAAAAGGGATTGCAGCGCCTCTAGCGAAGACGTTAAAAAGTTAAGATGTGAACTCGGCAACAAAACGAGATAGACAAATAAAGTCAATTACAAAGTTGTAGGCAATTATTTAATGAGTCGAACTCAACATCGGGAACGCATATAACGCTTATACGGGAGACAATAAATACTTGTAAAAAAGTCTTATCGCCAGACGTTGTAACAAAGTGACACAGCTAATGCTTGTTAAAGTTCACGTATTCTGAAATTCAAATGTGTATTGTCTCACGGAGAGAATTTTAAACAGGCTCATCTACACTCAATTTCTGCTTATTTGAGTGTTATTTATTGCATCATTTCTTAAAAGGACAGCCATTTTCTCAACCGTAAGGGGTGGGGCAGCCCAGTGGTTATGGCGTGGGGATTGCACTCGGACGACCGGTCCATTCCCAGCTCTGCCCAAACTGTTACGTGTTCACGCGAAATATGGGCATGTTAAATATGTGGGTCCGTAAATCCATCTGAGATGTTGGTGATAGGATAAGAAGAGTATGGTCCCTGTGGATGCCGCCCCCACTGGGTTCCGGTCTAAATTGGGTTAGTGGCATTTCCCGGCCGTCCACAGATACCTTACACCTTCAGATAGGTCGAAAGGTCTGGATAGAAGAAGAAGAACCAAACTCTGTCAAATAAACGCCTTCTGTAACAGTTTTATTGTCGATCATTAGTTATTAGGCAATGCATAACAATTTTGTAATTGACTTTTCCCTTCTATCTGGTTTTGTTACCTAAATTGTTATGTTATCCTAATTTTTAAAATTGTCCGCTAGGTGCGCTATAATTTCTTTTATTCTATTGGGCAGGGCCACTTTACTACAGATAGACCAAACGTGCAGACTCATGGGCATTTCCTTACAAAGTTATTGGGGTGCTCAAGGGGTTTCTTAGAAACCCTGTATAAACTAAAGTGTAGCTCGACCCGATTTCCTCATACCAAAATTCATTTTTAAGTAGCTTGTAACTTTTTTTTGTAAATACAAATTTTGCAAGAAAAAAATTTGAAAAAATTGCACACAAAATCTGTTGGCCCAAATGATCACAACTATAGCATGTTACCCTTCAATTTCAAGGGCTTGAAAAAATATTTCAATTGACAATGACAGACAGGCGGACATCACTCTAAAAGTAGTCAAAACGTGTTCAAGAGGTCCTAAAACATATAATGGCATTAAAATCTCGAAATCGAAAAATTTCGTGAAAATAATATTTTATATTTTATAGTATGATGAGAAAGTAAAAAATCTGATGTAGACAGCACATGACTTTCCCTGCAGACTCAAATTCATATTTTCTTTGTTTCTTTTCTAATTTGTTAGATTGAGTGTAATTGCACCAAATAAAACTAAATTTGCATTTTTAATTCAATTTTTGTTTTTATTTGGTAATTGGACATTTTTCCGAAATCGGCGTAACAAAAATACAAAAATGCAAGAAATCTCAAATATCTTGAGAACGGTTAGTCCTAAAACATAATGGGGTGTGTTATATTCTTTTCCTCGACAAAAATTGCGTATAAAACAAGAATTTAATTGTTACATTTGAGCATACGTAGTCTTTTTTCTTTTTTTAGATTTTGGCGATTTTTGCGGACCATTTCGTAAAAAAAGGCAGGGTGTTCTTTTCCGAATCATACCAAAATCTAATCAGCACCAGTGTATCTTACAAGTAACTTATCTACCAAATTTTGTGAAATTTGGTCAATTAGTATTTTAGCTAGAGTGGATACATGAAATTTTTACTGGCCATTCCACAAAAAAGGCGGGTTCGAACTTTACGAATCTTACCAAAAACTAATCAGCACCAGGGTCTCACCCAATTGACTTATCTACCAAATTTTATGAAATTCGGTCCAGTAGTTTTTTAGTTAGAGTAGATACATACATTGCACAGACAGACAGACACACACACAGACGCCACGCTAAAAATAGTTTTTACTTTCCCTGCAATACATGGTAATGTATGGGAAAAGTATTGAAATCATGCCGAAAATCGCAATTCAAGTTTTCGACGGATCTACACGTTTCGAGACCTGTAGAGTAAGAAAAAACTATTTTTAACGTGACGTCTGTGTGTGTGTCTGTCTCTGTGTGTGTCAGTCTGTCTGTGTAGATTTTGTATCCACTCTAACTAAAAAACTAATGGACTGAATTTCATAAAATTTGGTAGGTAAGTCACTTGTGGGCGAATCTGGTGCTGATTAGTTTTGGGTACGATTCGGGATAAAAGAACCCGCCTTTTTTAGCGAAATGGCCCGCAAAAGTTTATATCTACTCTAGCTGAAAAACTAATGGACTGAATTTCACAAAATTTGGTAGATAAGTCACTTGTGGGACAGCCTGATGCTGATTAGATTTTGGTACGATTCGGAAAAAAATAACCTGCCTTTTTTTATTCAAAATGGCCCGCAAAAATCGCCAAAATCTAAAGTAAAAAACTACGTATGCTCAAATATATCCATTAAATGCTTGTTTAATACGTATTTTTTAACGAAGAAAAAAATAAGACCAACCTCATTACACTAGGACTAGCCGTTCTCGAGATATTTTAGTTTTTTCGTATTTTCTCTACACCACCTTTGAAAATAATTCCTTATCAAATGAGAACGAAAATTGAATTAAAGTGAATTAAATTTAATTAAAATAAGAAGAACGTGAATATAAGTCTGCAGAGAAAGTCATGTGCTGTCCACATCAGATTTTTTCGTATTCCAGAGGTCTCGAAACGTGTAGATCTGTCGAAAACTCGAGTTGTGATTTTCGGTATGATTCCAATACTTTCCCTATACATTACGATGTATTGCAGGGAAAGTAAAAATCTGATGTGAGCAGCACATGACTTTCCCTGCAGATTCAAATTCATTTTGTAATATTTTTATTTCATTATACATTAAATTTAGTTTAATTACAGAAAATAATATGGATAATTTTCTGATATTATATGCAATTCGTTTCTGTATTACATCTTCGTTTCGTTTGGCAACTTAATTCACTTTAAATTCTTCAGGTCCTTGAAATTACAAAAACTACAATATCTCGAGAACGGTTTATCCTACAGTCATGGGGTCAGATGTATTCGCTTTGTTGTCAAATTTTACATGTAGAACCAAGTACTTAATTAATATATTTCATCAATTTTAGTCATTTATTTCAGAGTTTCACTATCTTGCATATGTAGTATTTTACTTTAGATCGAATATATTAGATTTGCGAGTCATTTAGCAAACAGAAGGCAGATTCTTTTTTTTTTTCGAATCGTATCAAAATCGAACCAGCACCACAATATCCTACAAGCGACTTATCTACCAAATTTTGTGTAATTTGATGAATTAGTTTGTCAGATAGAGTGGATACATACAATTTTTGCGGGTCATTTTGCAATAAAGGCTGGGTCATTTATTCCAAATTGTACCAAAATCTAATCAGCACCAGGGTCGCCCACAAGTGACTTATCTACCAAATTTTATGAAATTTAGTTCATTTTAGTTGAGTTAGAGTGTATATATACAATTTTTGCGGGCCATTTCGCAAAAAAAAAATGCAGGTTCTCCTTTTTCGAATCGTACCAAAATCTAATCAGCACCAGGGTCGCCCACAAGTGACTTATCTACCAAATTTTATGAAATTTAGTTCATTAGTTGAGTTAGAGTGTATATATACAATTTTTGCGGACCATTTCGTAAAAAAAATGCAGGTTCTCCTTTTTCGAATCGTATCAAAATCTAATCAGCACACAAGTGACTTATCTACTAAATTTTGTAAAATTTGATCAATTAGTTTTTCAGTTAGAGTGGATACAAGCAATTTTTGCAGGCCGTTTCGCAAAAAAAAGGCGGGTTGTTTTATACCGAATCGCACCAAAAACTAATCAGCACCAGGGTCACACACAAGTGACTTACCAAATTTTATGAAATTCGGTCCATTAGTTTTGAGTTTTTGAGTGGATACATACATTGCACAGACAGACACACACACAGACATCAAGTTAAAAAATAGTTTTTTCGTATTCTAGAAGTATCGAAAGTTGTAGATCCGTCGAAAACTCGAGTTGCGATTTTCTGCATGATTTCTATACTTTCCCTATACATTAATTACTATGTATTGCAGGAAAAGTTAAATGAAATTTGCACAATATGCTTCTAAGTTATACGCGGCCAATTTCGACGAAACTTTAAGGCAATGAGACTGAATCTGAGGAGATGTTTTTGGCTTAAATTTTACTCTCCTACACCTGCCAGGGGAACAAACGTAATTAAAACACCGGGTGTTTGCTTGTCTTAGCAGTTTATAACTTGAGATAGGATCTATGCATCTGCATGTTTTTTCACCATCTTTTCAAATTGGCAATAGTAACAAAGGTAGAAGTGGAACTTAGAATTGCGCAAGTACAAATCGGGTAAGATTGAAAAAAAAGATTCTCAATGTCATCCTTCCAGGTGTAAAACGGAGAGAAACCTGTTTTCCTTCCAGTTTCATTGGAAGTAATTACTTTATTTCATTGTGGCTTATTATTATTTTTTATTTCTTTCCATGATTACTCAACCGCAAACTTGAATGTCAGAACACGGAGTAATTATACATTGCAGACTTTCTAAAAATGCGGTTTATCTTTCACAGTTTAAAACAAAATGTATTCAGGATTACTGAGAAGTCTTCCAATTCGGGAATTTTAAAAAAATATAACGTGTGCAGCGTATGACTTTTCCTACATAATGCAAGTACTTTACTTCTTTCAATGCGAAATCATGATGGACAAGATCCCCGGCTCAATGTTTTTAATGTTGAAATTTGACGCTTTTCTGAATAATAACATATAAAACTATTTCAAAGAACCAAATTAATTTATAATTCGCACAAATCTAACTTGGCAATTGGAAATATCGCTAGCATCGGATGAACAATATAATCCATATATTAAACGACGCATCAATTTGGCGAAATTTTCGTCTATTTGGCACCCTTTTAAAAAGTCGCCAAATTGGCGATATTTTGCTACATTTATCGCCAATTGTTGCATATTTGACGATACTTCTTAGTTTTATAATGTTTAAGATAAATTTATTTGAACAAGAAAGATCAATCATGTATAAAGCATTGATTATGAAACACTTTCCAACTTCAATGCAATTTTATTGAAACATCTCTAAAATGCGACACATTCCTCGGTAATATTTTTAAAATTATCACAATACTACATTAATTTATTATATTTGAAAACTCAAAACTTCATCGAAAAAAATGAACTTCATTCAAAGGACGGCATTGAAATATAAATTGCCTGGTTTAAACATCTCTAAAATGCGATACATTCCTGAGTAATATTTTAAAAATTATCATAATACTACAAGAGTTTATTATAATTGAAAACTTCATCGAAAACAAATGAAATATATTCAAATGACGTCATCGAAATATAACACGCCTGGTTCTCTCTATAAAAGCAGCATTTCATTCACAAACGTTTTTCCAGTCATTTCATTCATCACAATACTATAATAATTTACATTATTTAAAATCTTAAGACCATGGAGGTACAAGTAATTAAACTCTATGCTTAAAACTTCGTCGAAAAAATCGTCCTTCTCTCTGTAAAATAAATGAATTCATATCAGCTATATTGCAGACTCCATGAGCTAAATAATTTTGCGTTAAAGAAATGCAGCAATTCTTATACAACTCATTCTACATATTTTGCTGTTTACATTTTCCATAAATAAAAATTAGGCTTCGTTGCAGAAATAATCAAAGTTGGATGATCATTTAAATTCAAATATACTGTAATTGCGTTGTTTCAGTATGTAGATGAACAGAATTTAAGCAAAAAAGGGGGGTTTAGGACGGATACAACACTCAATATGAATTAAAAAGAACTTTAAAAATCACGATTTTGACACAAGATGGATGCCATATTTTATTTTGAAGTGGGTCACGTGCTCTCTTCATATAATGGTCACGTGATCGCTCCATATAAAGGTGTAATTATTATTTTAATTTTTATTTAAAAAACTACTGAATATATTTTGTTGAAATTATTTTTATATATTTTATGGGATAATTTGAATATTTCCTAAAATTTTCGAAGCAATTTGTGAATTTTAAATCCGCTTAAAAAATGTTTGAAAAATTAGGTCCCATAGGGTTCAGTATATTTCATTTTTTCAATTCGGGTTCAATTCAAAACTAATTGGGTGATATTATTCATTTATATTCCCATAGATTCCACAGGCCGTCTGAACAACATACTAAAAGTTCATTTTGATAAAGTCATTTTTACGGCAGTTATCGTGCTAACGGACAGACAGACAGAATGAACAAAGTCATAAACACTTTTCAACTATGTTGTAAAGTGTTAAAAACGTGTAATATATATCGCGAACAGTTCAAGCTATAGCGTTCTAAAGTTTGTGTCATTTGTTAATAATCATTTGTTTTATAATAATAAGTATAAATACTGCTTTATTTAACATTATCGATTGGCATAATATTTTTGAGGTGTCTTCAAAAACTCATTCAAAAATTGAAGGGGGGGTGGGGATCTTTCTAACATGCGATCCCATGCGCTTCAAATCAATCCAATATCCACTGATTGTAATAATCGTACCAAATTGTTTTCGAAACTCTCTATTCGTTCCTGAGATATCGCTTCCACAGACTCACGGACACACACACTGACATACATACACGCACAGGTCACTTCAAAAATGATTGGGAAAGTATATTTTTTACAAGCCTTCATTCACGTTATTTAAACGTGAGATTAACTAAAGTGTTGTAGCTTAAGCCGACTTTCGCATACCAGAATCCTTTTTAAACAGTTTGTGATTTGTTTTACCCGCAAATATTAAAAGAAAGAAAATTGAGAAATATGTATCATTGTTTCAAATGATCATAATTGTAGCATGTTACCCTTCATTTGAAAGGGCCTGAAAATATCCTTCGATTAATATAAAGTTTGCGGGGGGTAGGGCCAATAACGTCAAGAACACAAAAATTGCATCGTGGCTGTGTTTCACTATAATTATCAAACACGCTATAATTATTATTCACTATAATTATTAAGTATTGGGATCATTGAGCCATAAAGAACCACTTTTATGCATGATTATATCAAATTTTGTCCTATGCTGCAATATTAAGAAAATGTAATATTTCGTATACATTTTAAAGTTTTCGCTCGAATGTAAAAAAATCTGACGTGGGCAGCACATGATTTTCCCTGCAGACTTATAGCCACGTTCTTTTTATTTTAATTAAATTTAATTCACTTTTAATTCAATTTTCGTTCGAATTTGGCAACTGGACTTATTTTCAAAGATGGCTTAGAGAAAATACGAAAAAGCTAAAATATTTCGACAACGGCTAGTCCTAGTCTAATGGGGTTGGTCTTATTCTTTTCATTGTTAAAAATTACGTATAAAACAAGCATTTAATGGATATATTTGAGCATACGTAGTTTTTTATTTTAGATTTTGACGATTTTGGGGGGCCATTTTGCAAAAAAAGGCAGGTTATTTTTTTTTCAAATAATACCAAAATCTAATCTGCATCAGGGTGACCCACAAGCGACTTATCTACTGAATTTTGTGAAATTCGGTCGATTAGTTTTTCAGCTGGAGTAGATGCAGGCTTTCGCGGGCCATTTCGCAAAAAAAGGCGGGTTCTTTTATCCCAAATTTTATGAAATTCGGTCTATTAGTTTTTTAGTTAGAGTAGATACAAAATCTGCACAGACAGACACACAGACACGCACACAGACGTCACGCTAAAAATAGTTTTTTCGTGTTCTAGAGGTCTCGAAACGCGTAGATCCGTCGAAAACTCGAGTTGCGATTTTCGGCATGATTCCAATACTTTCCCTATACATTACCATGTATTGCAGGGAAAGTACAAAAATAAATAAAATCTACCTAGTTATAGATTTTTCTTTAAGAAAGCAGAATAATAAAGTTTCGTGAAAATTCATTAATATTTGTGGCAGCTATCGTGTGCACAAAAAATAGACCACAGACAGACGGACATCACTCCAAAAATTCTTTATAATTCTTTTTTTTTTTTACTTTCCCTACAATACATGGTAATGTATAGGGAAAGCATTGGAATCATGTCGAAAATCGCAACTCGAGTTTTCGACGGATCTACACGTTTCAAGACCTCTAGAATACGAAAAAACCATTTTTAGCGTGATAGCGTGACGTCTGTATGTGTGTGTGTCTGTCTGTCTGTGCAGATTTAACTAAACTCTTTGTGCACTCTAACTAAAAAACTAATGGACCGAATTTCACAAAATTTGGTAGGTAAGTCACTTGTGAGCGAGTCTGGTGCTGATTAGTTTTGGGTACGATTTAGGATAAAAGAACCCGCCTTTTTTTGTGAAATGGCCCGCAAAAGCTTGTATCCACTCTAACTGAAAAACTATAATGGAGAGAATTTCACAAAATTCGGTAGATGAGTCACTTGTGGGTTACCCTGGTGCTGATTAGATTTTGGTACGATTCGAAAAAAAATAACCTGCCTTTTTTTGCAAAATGGCCCGCAAAAATCGTCCAAATCTAAACTAAAGAACTAGGTATACTCAAATATATTCATTAAATGCTCATTTAATACGTAATTTTTAACGACGAAAAGAATAAGACCATTACACTAGGACTAGCCGTTCTCGAGATATTTTAGTTTTTCGTACTTTCTCTACGCCACCTTTGAAAATAAGACCGGTTACCGAATGAGAAGGAAAATTGAATTAAAAGTGAAATAAATGTAATTAAAATAAAGAGAACGTTGATATAAGTGTGCAGGGAAAGTGATGTGCTGCTCACATCAGATTTTTTAATTTAGCAACAAACCGATAAATTGGATGTATTCGGCTAATGTGTTGATACAAGCACATACTATTTATTTAATACCACTTGCATCACATCGTACGATGTGGTGTAAAATTGTTAAAACTACCATTGTCTCTCCATAGAAAACAATGATAACTGAATCAATGATAACATTATCTCCATAAAAATAATCCTATAGAGATAATGCTATCATTGTTGCTCAAAAGTGGGCGTCCAAATATTATTGGCCCCCAATCCAATAATATTTTGTAGCCCCTCTCCATTTTTGTTATGGTATGATTCCAATACAAAAATCAAATATTTAAATCAAATTTACTAGCTGTCCTGAAAACTCAAAAGTGCGAGAATGTAAAAATAAAAAAATCTGATGTGGGCAACACATAACTTTCCTTATATAATGCAATGAATTTGCTACTTTCACATTAAAAAAATAGGTTTTTCATATAGTAGATACTTATATTCTTTCCAAGATATTGAATTTTCGACGATTAGTCGTCATTTTCATTGATTGAGCGTCATTTTTATCCATTTGGCGAGATTTTCGTTAATTTGGCAACATTTCAAAACGTTGCCAAGTTGGCGACATTCCGCCAAATTCGTCACTAAAATCTCGTCAAGCAATATGGACAGAGAAATAAGTTATTCTTAGAGCAGATAAATGACTATTGGCGTTCAAATACAAAAGTATTACTCAAAGTATCTTTTCTCATGAATGGAACGAGTTAGATCCACGAGAACGATGTCACCCAATTTATCGCATGATATTGCATATGAAAAGTGAACATGTTTCTTAACAGTTAATATTTTTTTTTAATTTATGGGATTTTTTGAAAAATTTGTTTGAAAAATGTGCAATATCTAGAAAACGATTCATGCTAGCGTTCTGAAGTGTATGTCGATCGTTTCTTAAGGAAAAATTACATAAAAAATGTCTATTTGCGTAACTTTATTAAAGGTTTTGACTTTTTGATGATTTTTTCAGAATTTCCCTCGAAAATTTAGGGAGGTTCTGAACATTCGATTACATTTTAAAACAATAGGTTTCTAGTATTTACGGATTGTGATTTTCGTACCTAATTTCATTCGAATCGCTCCATTCGTTCGTGAGATATCGTCTTCACAGACTCACTGACACACACACACACACATACACAGACATCACCTCAAAAATGTTTGATTCGTGATCAGGGATACTTGAAACGTGCTCTCCCGTCGAAAACTCGAATTCGAATTTCCGACCCCGTCACAATACTTTCCTTATACGTTATGTATATAAGGAAAGTAATAATGTTCCTGACACAGTGAAATCTGTTGAAGACAAAATCGCTAAGATAAAAAATAATTTAGTGTAAAACAGATTTTCATCCTGCACTGTACAGTATCTGTCATATTTTCTGAGATGAAAAAGGTTACCTTCCGTATTAAGATTTTAAGCTCTCTTGTCAGAAGAAGATTCCGTTTTAAGCTGATTTGAGTGCAGCATCTCGATGCCATTAATTTTAATTTTCTCACTAGATATTGTACCCGACGTTTTTAAAGCAGGGATTAATTGAATTCATTCATTTATTTTTCAACAGGTGTAATCTCGCTTCGTCCTTCCATGTTATCTTTATCGTTTGCTCGTAAGGCTCCTAAATATACTCGTCTATTTAAGTGCCTTATCTGCCCGGAACGCCCTAAAAGCCAACAACGCCTTGCACTCTAATATCCTATTACAACTAGGGCTCCTGAATACTATATAGGAGCCTTCATTACAACGATCAAGTCGTATAACGTCAGTTGCAACGCTCACTGCATAGATCTTCGTCAGCGGATTCAAAAAATCCCAATTTTTATTCTTTTGTTCGGTAATTCACAGAAAATCAGAAAATAGAGGAAAAGAATTAGAATATGAAGATATACCCACCTATATTTTTGCCAAACTATAGAATCGTGCTAATGCGGTGAAATACGAATCAGATAACCTTAAAAATGTATATTTTGATGTATTTAAAATTAAATATGAGAGAATTGCCCTACGGATATGGTTTAAAGATTGTTAGAAAGGGTTAATTGTTGCTTTAGTTGGTGCTTTGCTTCATCACCAAAAATCGAATTCGATCGACACACTGTTGCTATGCCAACCCTTCTTTCTCAACTCAGACCGTTAGACCCACCCAAAGGTATAAAGGACGGCTAGAAAGTGCTACCCAATTTCGACCGGAACCCAGTGGGGGAGATCCACAGGGATCGTAACTTACATTTCTTTACCACCAACCTCCCGGAAGAACTTACGAACCCACATATTTAATGTGTCTGTACTCCGTCTGAACACGGGAACAATTTGGGCACAGCCGAGAATCGAACTCGGGTTATCCAAGTGCATTCCTCATGCTCTAACCCCTGAACGGTCCGATCCCTGTTGTTGTTGAAACCCAGACCGTCCGACCTACCAGAAAGGTGTAAGGTAACTGTTTGGACGACCTGGAAGTGCCAGCCAATTTAGACCGGAACCTAGTGGGGGAGACATCCACAGAGACCGTACCCTGTGGATGCCTCCCCCACTGGGTTCCGGTCTAAATTGAGTGGCACTTCCGGGCCGTCCAAATAGTTACTACACCTTTCTGATACTACTGCAAGCCTTCGGGTGAGTCGTGTGGTCTGGGTCTTCCACACCTTTCTGGTAGGTCGAACGGTCTGGTTCTCAACAGCAACAGGGATCGATCCCTGTGTCAGTCCTTTTTAGACCCAGAATGTCCGACCTACCCGAAAGTGTAAGGTATCTGATTGGACGGTCCTGTGCCAACCCTTCTTCTTCTTCGACTCAGACCGTACGACCTATCCGAAGGTGTAAGTGTAAGGTATTTGTTTGAACGGCCGGGAAGTGCCAGCTAATTTAGACCGGGACCCAGTGGGGGGCAGCATCCATAGGAACTGTACCCTTCTTCCCTACTGTCAACCTCTCGGAAGGACTTGTTACAGAACCACATATTTAACGTGTCCGCACTCTGCATGAACACGGAATATTTTGGGCAGAGTCGGCAATCGAACTCGGGTCGTCCGAGTGCGACCCCAGCACGCTAACCACTTGGCTGTCCCATCCTGGGTCAACCCTTGTCAAAAATCATAATAAATCATAACTCGAAAATCCCTTCAACTTATCCATGTTTCATCACTACCTTATGAACTTCAAAACGACGCCATAAATTTTTTATATAGCATTTTTCGTTCTCTCATAGCCGATGTTCACATGAAAGTTCACATTTTAAAAAATCGTCTGCACTGAAAACTGATATTTTTGGTATTGCCACATTCTAAAAACTTACTGGCCCTCATACACTTATAGGGATTTCAAAAAACTACAAATTCTTGCGTATTGTTTATAGCTATCTCTTTTAGTTATCATTTATTTAGTTTAGATATCAGTATCAAAAACACGAAAAATATAAAATTTCCTTCTTCAACTTGACATGACGATTAATCAAAAATCTGATGTGGGCAGCACATGACTTTCCTTATATAATGCAATGAATTTACTCCTACAGTAAAAAAATAATGTATAAGATCCGCGGTACTGTGTTTTTAACACTTTACAACAAAGTTGAAAAGTGTTTATGACTTTGTTCATTCTGTCTGTCTGTATGTATATATGTCTGTCTGTCCGTTAGCACGATAACTGCCGTAAAAATGAGTTTATCAAAATGAAATTTTAGTATGTTGTTCAGACGGTCTGTAGGACCTATGGGAATATAAATAAATAATATCACCCAATTAGTTTTTTATTGAACCCGGGTTGAAAAAATGAAATACATTGAACCCTATGGGACCTATTTTTTCAAACATTTTTTAAGTAAATTTAAAATTCACGAATTGCTTCGAAATTTTTAGGAAATATTCACATTATCCCATAGAATATATAAAAAAAAATTCAGTAAAATATGTTAAGTAGTTTTTTAATTAAAAAAAATATTTAATATAGGGAAAAAAACAAATTCAATTAAATTCTGACTTTGGGATATCTTCCAGAAAGAAAAGAGAGAGATATTATATAATAAATATCTTTCCATTTGTTTAAACGTTTTGCATATGGGAGTGGCTTCATATTTTAAAATAAATTTGGTAGATAACAATTTTTCATTTTTTTAAAATTTTATATAACTCTTCATGATAAATTTAATTGATGGAATTTTAAATGCACTTTCCTACGTCCTAGAGAGTTAAAATTTGGTACACAGCTTAAATTTGTTGAACATTTTATTCGACAAAAATTTGATGGATCTTTAAATATAGATCATACATTTTTTTCGAAATGGCCTGAAAATAATCCCCGTTCACTTCTATAAATCATTGGTGTAATATTGTTAAAAATTCTGATGTGGACAGCACATGTCTTTCCCTGCAGACTCATATTCGTTCTCTTTATTTATTCAATGATAATTTGAGTTTATCTGCACAACATAAGTGTTTTAAATGACATTGAATTTACACGTTGAACTTAAATTTGGTTCTCATTTGATAGCTGGACTTATTGTCAAAGGTGGCGTAGCGAAAACGCGAAAAAACTAGAATATCTCAAGAACGGCTAGTCCTAGAGTAATGGGGTTAGTCTTATTCTTTTTGTTGTCAAAAATCACATATAAAATAGGAATTTAATTGATATAATTGAGCACACGTAGTCTTTTATTTTTATATATAACGATTTTTGCTGGCCATTTCGCAAAAATAGCCCGTTCCTTTTTCCCGAATCGTAGTAGAATAACCTACAAATGATTTATATACAAAATTTTGTTAAATTTGGTATATAAATCACTTGTAGGTTATTGAAATATTATACTCCAAATTTTGTTAAATTTGGTTCATTAGTTTTTAGCTAGAGTGGATAAAGGCAATTTCTGCGGCCATTTCGCAAAGAAGGCAGATTCTTTTATTACGAATCGTACTATAATCTAATGAACATCAGGATTTCCCACAAAAAACATACCTACCAAATTGTATGAAATTCGGTCCATTAGTTTTTCAATTAGAGTGGATGTAATATCCACACAGACACACAGAAACATACACAGATACACCCTTACACACACAGACGTCTTCCTAAAAGTAGTTTTTTCGTGTTCTAGAAGTCCCAAAACGTGTAGATACTTTGAAAATTCGAGTTCCGATCTTCGGCACGATTCCAATACTTTGAGTACATAAACATACACATATATATTATCTGTGTATTATCTGTGTATCTAAATTCCGTGCCTATGCAATTACAATAGTTGTGATTTTAAATGATCCCTAAACTTTTATTATTTCTTCAAGGAAGTCTAATTTTAACATATGCAGAATGCAAATATCTCAAGCGATTGTAAGATGAATTACATAAGAATTGCTGAATTTTTTTCACACAAAATTATTTAGCTCTGGAGTCTGGAATACAAGTTATATGAATGAAATATTCATTGATTTTGCATAAAGAATCAGATGATTTATATTTCGATACAGTTTTAAATATTTAAGTATAATAAATTACTGTAGTACTGTGATAATGTAAAAGATATTACCACTGAATGAATCACATTTTAGAAATTTTTAAATGAAATTACATTTCAGTTGGAAAGTGTTTCATAATCAATGCTTATGCATGATTGATCTTTCTTGTTATAGTTGAAATGTACATTTGACATTTTTCTGGATGACAACATGTAAAACTATTTCAAAGTACCCAATTAATTTACATTTCGAGTAACTCTAGATAAACGATCTATATATACTAATTGCCAAGTGTCCGTCTATCTGTCTATCACGCCTTTTTTGCAATTTGGTACATGGCTCGATCGTTCGATAAAACCCCCTGGAAAAATCGAATTTTTCGAAAACGTTCTCTAGAGGGGGTGCTCCACACCAAAACGTTCGAAAAGTGAAATGATAGGAAAGCATACTTTGCCATAAGATAGAGACTTCAGATTTGGTGTATAGGTAAATCGCTCGAAAGGAAGAAAGTGTGCAATTTCAGATTTCCAATATTTTCTACTTAAGAGGATGCCGCACACCAAAATGTTCGATTTACCGAATAAATGAGAAACGGGTCCTTTAAAATTTGATAGAGGCTTGAAATTAGGTATATGGACTAATCATTTGATGAAAACACCCAAGACGAATATAGTTTTTCAAAACGTTCGTTTAAGGGGGTGCCCCAGAGCAAAACGTTCGGAAGGTGAATTGATAAGGAAGCATACTTCGGGATGAGATATAAGATTTCAAATTTGGTGTACGAGTAGATAGTTTGGAAGGAAAAAAGTGTACAATTACAGTTTTCCAATATTTTCTACTTTAGGGGGTGTCGCACACAAAAATGTTCGATTTGCGGAATGAAGTAGAAACACTCCTTTTAGAACGTGATAGAGGCTTGATATTTGGTACATGGGCGAATCATTTAATAAAACCCCCCAAAAAGAATGGAGTATTTCAAAAATGTATATTTAAGGGGGGGGGGGGAGGGGGGTACTCCACAGAAAAACATTCGAAAGGTGACATGATAGAAAAAGCATGCTTCGCAATGAGTTAGAGACTTCAAATTTGGTATACGGGTAAATAGTTAGAAAGGAAGAAAGTGTGCAATTTCAGTTTTCCAACATTTGCTATTGTAGGGGGTGCCGCACACTAAAATGTTCGATTTGACGAACAAATAAAAAACGCTATCCTTTACAATTGGATATAGGCTTGAAATTTAGTTTATGGGTTAATCATTTGATAAAAACCTAAAGATTATTACGGTTTTCCAAAAATGATCATTTAAGGGGGTGTAACACAGAAAAACGTTCGAAATATGAAGTGATAGAAAAACATGCTTCACGATGGGATAGAGACATCAAATTTGGTGTATTGGTAGATAGTTTGAAAGGAAGAAGGTGTTGTTGTTGTTGAGACCCAGACCGTCCGACCTACCAGAAAGGTGTAAGGTAACTGTATGGACGGCCGGGAAGTGCCACCCAATTTAGACCGGAACCCAGTGGGGGAGGCATCCACAGGGACCGTACCCTCCTTCCCCTACCACCAACCTCTCGGAAGGACTTACGGACCCACATGTTTAACGTGATCGTACTCCGCATAAGGAAGAAGGTGTGTAATTTCGGATTTCCAATACTTTAGGGGGTGCCGAACACCAATATTTTCGATTTTCGGGATAAATGGGACACGCTTCCTTTTAAATGTGACAGAGGCTTGATATTTGGCATATGGGCCAATCATCTGATAAATAACCCAAGACGAACAGTTTTTCAAAAATGTTCATTTATGGGTGTACTCCAAAGAAAAACGTTCAAAAGGGGAGATAAAAGAATATGCCTCGGAATGAGATAGAGACATTAATTTGGTGTACTGGTAGATAGTTAGAAAGGAAGAAAGTGTGCAATTTCAGTTTTCCAACATTTGCTATTGTAGGGGGTGCCGCACACTAAAATGTTCGATTTGACGAACAAATAAAAAACGCTATCCTTTACAATTGGATATAGGCTTGAAATTTAGTATATGGGTTAATCATTTGATAAAAACCTAAAGATTATTACGGTTTTCCAAAAATGATCATTTAAGGGGGTGTAACACAGAAAAACGTTCGAAATATGAAGTGATAGAAAAACATGCTTCACGATGGGATAGAGACATCAAATTTGGTGTAGTTCGAAAGGAAGACATGCGCAATTTAAATTTTCCTATATTTTCTTCTTTAGAGGATTCTGCACACTAAAATATTCGATTTGCCGAATAAATGTGAAACGCGAATTATTAAAAAAATGACAATTTTCAGGAGTTGCTTATTGCGAGACCGTTGATTTTCAACGGGTATTCGGCTACTTATCAATACTGATAGTATCCTCAATACGAGATAGTCCATATATTAAAATATTTTAATAATTAATTCATCAGTTAGACGTCATTTTCATTAATTTAGCGTCATTTCTGCAATTTTGACGATATTTTCGTCAATTTGGGGGCGAAATATCGCTACGTTGGCAATATTTTGCTAGATTATTCGCCAAAATGCATCATCACGTATTACAGACAAACGGAGAGAAGAGCATTTCTTATACAGGGTGATTCAAAAAAGATGTGCCAAACTTTACGAGGTGGTAGTAAACACCAAACCAAGAATTTTTCGTCATAGTTTACCGGGTCGGAAATGAAACGTAAAGGCGTTACAAGGACGCTTACTCATTGGGAAGCGGCCGCTCTGCAAACTTAACAGCGTCGTTCTGGTTGTTGTTTTCTGGTTGAAGAAGAAAACCACGTATGCACATTTTATCTGGGGAAGAACCTTTATTAAATTTTCGTAACACCGAATGTACGGCCTTATCAGTTTGCAGCAGTTATTCCGATAGATTGACCATAACTTGCCCCCATGATCGACCGATCTGTTGTCTTGACTTCTTTTTGTGGAAATATCTTAAGAGTTACGTCTATGACACTCCCTTTGAATCTGAAGAGGAACTCGTCACCAGAATTTCGACCGCTGCTGCCAAAGTGCGCGACATGCTTGGTATGTTCGAGAGAGTTCGCCAATCCCTCCATCGCCGCTACGAAACGTGCATTCAGGTTGACGGCCACTCTTTTGAGCCATTACTATAATTATTGTTCATTAAATGTCATTTTATAACTTCTAAGACATTCTTGTGTTTTCGCCTCACCTCATCGGTTTCACAATTAAGCGGCCACTGCCGTCTTTACATTTCATTTCCCACCCGGTAAACTATAACGAAAAATGCTTGGTTTAGTGTGTACTACCACCTCGTAAAGTTTGGCCCATCTTTTTCTAATCACCCTGTATACTAGAAGGTATGCTCATCATATGACGGAAATCAGAATTTGCGAAACATTACTTACCATTTGGCGTCATTTTTATCAATTTGTCCACATTTTTGTCACTTTGGCAACATTTAAAACAGTCGCCAAGTTAGCGATGTTCGGCTAAATTTCTCGCCAAACGTTACAGACGGAGAAATGGGTCATTCTTATGTTCTTCCCAAGATGTTGAACTTTCATCAGTTAGTCGTCATTTCATTGATTTAGCGCCGGTTTCATCAATTTGGCGAATATCTATCAATTGGGTGACATTTTCGTCAATTTGGCAACTTTTAAAAAGTCAGTAAGTTGGAGATATTCCGACAAATTTGTCACCAGTTTTGCCAAACGTTACGGACGTAAAAATAGATTATTCTTATAGTAGATACTTATATTTTTTCCAAGACATTGAACTTTCGTCAATTAGTCGTCATTTTTATCAATTTGGTAATATTAAAAAAAGTCGTCAAATTGGCGACATTCCGCCAAATTTGTATCCAAGTGTTATGGACGGAGAAATAAGTTATTCTTATAGCAGACAAATAACTATATTAGCGTTTAAATACTAAATTATTGTAGTATTATGATAATTTTAAAAATATTACCGAGGAATGTATCGCAATTTAGAGATGTTTATATAAAATTGCATTGAAGTTGGAAAGTGTTTCATAATCAATGCTTTATGCATGATTGATCTTTCTTATTTTTAATTTATGTGATTTTTTGATAAATGTGCAATATCTCGAAAATGGTTCATGCTAGTATTCTGAAGTTTATTTTAATCGTTTTTTAATGAAACTTTACATAAGAAATGATTACTTACTACATTGAAAGTTTTGGTCTTTGATGAATTTTTCACAATTTTATTTGAAAATTTTGGGGCCTTCAGAATATTTGATTGCGTTTAAAAAACATAGACTTCCAGTATTCACGGATTATAACTTTTATACCAAATTTCATTCGAATCGCTCGATTCATTCGTGAGATATCGTCTCCACAGACTCACTGAAAATCAGTGACTTACAATCCGTGAATATCACTTCTTCAGAGAAGTACTTCAAAGAAGATTCAAAACCACTGGTATAAGGTGTTATTTTGCTAAAAACTTTCACATTCGGGATTATAATGGGAAAAACGTGTTACAAGACGTGTTAAACATATTTTGAATCTTCTTGAAAGATCTCTGCTTGCATGTATGAGATGTGTAAGTAACTCAAAATGAAAGAGTGTCTTTATAAAACAGTTTTCATGATCCTAAATTTATCTACAAATACGGCGAGTCATTAAAATAATACAGTGTAATGTGAACTCTAATCAATATCTTTGATTTTATTTTAACACTAGCCGCTTTCGGCGACCAGCCTGTTCGCTACTCTTGAAAATTCTGACCGTGGCAAACTCGCTGGCGCGACCTACCAGAAAGGTGTAAGGCAACTATTTGGACAGCCAGGAAGTGCCACCCAATTTAGACCGGAACCCAGTGGGGGAGGCATCCACAGGGACCGTACCCTCCTTCCCCTACCACCAACCTCCCGGAAGGACTTACGGACCCACATGTTTAATGTGATCGTACTCCGTGTGAACACCACGGAATAAGTTATTTCAATTCCGTGGTGAACACGGCGGCAGTTTTGGCAGTGGCGGGAATCGAACACGGGCCTACCGAGTGCAATTTCCGCGAGCTAATTTACATTTTATAATGACCATATGCTAAGCTCTTAATTCCATCATCCTCATTCCATAGTTCCATCATTTAATATATCCATCGTTCTATCATTTAAAATATTCATAAAATCAAAATATCCATAAATTAAAATATCCATTTAAAATATATACATCGTCACAATTCAATCCAGCATGAGCCAAAAACCTTATAAAAAGCAAACGCTAATGGAAACAGCGTGATGTTCCGCCCAGCTGCGCGCGCAGGGGAAGTGGGAAGTCGGCCCTCTTCGCCGTGAAGAAATTTAAAATCATTACTTCTTTAAAAATCAGGATCGGGCTGCCATTTATAATTATTTCTTGACCAGATTGAGCTTGTAAGAAAGCCTGATGTTTGAGCTTTCTAAAAATGTAAATTATTAGTCGAAATACTCGCTACTTTTTCGGATGCGAGGATTTAAAAACGAAAGTTCGTTTTTTTGAGCTAAAAGTGACTTTTGTTTTAAAATCTTTAAAAAATATTAGAAATTGAAATTGATATATTTTTACTCGCAATTGTCTGCTCTTTCCGGTCGTGTGATTTGTTTTTTTTTTCTACGATGTCTGGATGATGGAGGAAAAAGGGCAAAAAACGGTCGAAATCGCATAAAACATTAAATAAAAAAAATTAGAATTTTAAAAATCGGTTTTGACGTGTGTCCCCCCCCCCCCCCGGGTCTCCGATTGCTAAATTGTAGCTCTGACAAGCGCGGTCACTGAACCTATAGTGTATACACAGACAGACATTGCCTTTTATTATTTAAGAAAATAAAATATATAAAAAAGTTTTTAAGTTACACAGTTTCTGTAAAATGCACTAAAAACTTTTAGCTATCACAACATTCTTGGTCATATGCAACTAAAATACAATTGTGGGGGGCCCATAAAGGAATTTTATTTGGACATTGACAGTGTTGTGATAAGGATTGCAAAGAAAGATCCTTAATAAATACAAGATCAATTCACAATCTCCAGCACAAGATCCGATTACTTGTCGGACACTCACATACAAATAAAAAAAAGGGAAATTAATTATTAATATTTAATGTAATGGGACCGTATAGTGGGGAATAAATTTTAGAATATAATATCCATGCGTTGTGTATAAAATATAAATTAAAACATTTTGTATGTGAGCGCCTAAAAATTCCTTACCTTAATTCATGACATAAATTCAATTTAATAAAAAGAATATAACTAAATTACGTTGCATCAGATTATTTATCGCACACATAATGTGATATCCTGAATGTTCATATTACCAAAAATTGTTCATAGATGATAAATTGTACTAGAAATAAAAATGAATGATTGATCAAATGCTATTTTTTTATTTATCAATCAAGTATCATATCACAAGACAAAATTGTAATAGATTCTTCTCTGCAGAAAATTTAAATTAATATTATGATATTTTTACAATGCAATTCATGTTGATTGTGCAAAAGATGATTTTCAAATAATAAGCCTCACTAGCTATAATGGTCACATATATAATATTTAGATTAGTATATGGCATTTTCACAATGCAAAATTCATTTTGATTGAGCAAAAGATGATCTTCAACTAATAAGCCTCACTCTAACTGTAATTGGTCACAGATATATCATTTAGATTAGTATATGGTATTTTCACAATGCAAAATTCATGTTGATTGAGCAAAAGATGATTTTCAACTAATAAGCCATGTTCAACTCTAATCAATCGTAATTATCAAAGTAAAATCAATATTATTGCACTCAACAACATAATATACACCACCAGTTTTTTCCTTACATAAATGCAAAATATCTTTTTAAAAACACATATTTATGATATTCAGGATGCACTTGGATATCCATGAGGACACATTTTTAACATGTAGAAAAATGGCTAAAAAAAAGACCATGGCTAGAGGTGCAAGCACCCCTTGCCTCAATAAAAAACTACACCACCTTCACATACGAAGAAGTTCTTAGAGAAGAGCAAGTCAGCATAAATTCTCCCGCGTCACCGGATGTTGCCATACTAAAAAACTAAATTCTCGCTGAACCGGGGAGATTCCTTTGCCAATCATCGAAAAAAAAGGGATGTCGTTTTGCCGCAGCTTTGAAAGAGGGTGTGGACTGTACATGAAAATATAAATACAATAGCGTGTTATAATTTAATTTATGAGAAGAGACAATTGGCCTATTAATGATTATATAAAATAAAAGCAATTTTGAATAAGATAATTTGGAATAATAAATTTAAAGTAAAATAAAATATTTAATGAATTATAAGAAAAAATGTTAATTTCGAATAGTAAAAATTAAAACGTGTTGTGACGAGTCACAACAGACAGAATTTTAAGGAACAATAAAAGTGATAAAGAAATTACATATATAAGAATGATTACATTCATTTAAATTTCTCTCTGACAATTTTAATTTAAAAATTTGTCATTCCTATATATGCCATTTATATGTTACCGCTTCTATTGTTCTTTAAAATTCTGTTACGGTCCAAATACAATCTTTTATGGGTCCTGATTTTATTTCTTAGCTGAATATGCCCAAGAATAGTGACAGCTAAACATTTTTTATTTTTTCGTGCATTTTACAGAAGAGAAACAGCCCCTTCCTTATAGCTTAGATATGTCTATTAAAGAACTGCTATAGTTCAAGTACAAATTGCCTGCACATTTTCCTTTGGTACCATTTCCAATGGAATATCTTCTGACATGGGTAGACTGGGAAAAATCAGTCTCTCCTAAAATTCTCGACTGGCAGCTGCATCCAACTCTGTGCCTGACGGAGAAAATTACTTTGTTTATTTACACAGAAAATATTTTATATATTTATTTCTGATAACATATATACACCCAACTCTTCTTTTACACAGTAGATATGTTCATCAGAAATTTATGTAAAAAAGATAAGTTTCCTATAGTAAAATTGGGGATACGTTCCATGTTATCTGAAAACCATGTAAGATGAAATAGAAAACTATATTTAGTTTAAAAACTGTGTAAAAAAAATGCTAAAAACTGTAAAAGTTCTGATATGCATACGAATGATATATACATACATATGCAATTTTATTGAGCAATAAAACTTAAAATACATAATTCATAGGTAAAAATAAGTAGCGCAAGCAAAAACATAAAGGAATCTGTTAATCCAAAATTAAGAATAGAAAACTCAAAATTAAAAATAGAAATAATATTTAGTTACATGATTATTCATCGCTACTTGATAATAAACGCAATTGTTTGCGACGAACTGGACCAAAGTCGTTATCATCACTAGAGATATCCACATCTGTAAAGCTCTTTAATGGAGACTTTCATCTGGTAATACTGTTTTTAACTGCCGAACTACTTTCCAAAAGATCTTGTGCTGTCGACTTTTTTATTAAAAAATCTGTTATAGACAGTGGAACTTTTGGTTTTTTAACTTCTTTATACAACTTTTGATACCCAGCCAAACAATTCGACAACATTATAGCAGTGTGCAGTGCTGCCTAATTTTTGAAGTGTAGTAAAAACATGACTTTTTTTTATACATTGGTACCCAAAACTGCAATTTATACTAGACCACTCATGGTCATGTACATAGGTATAAGACAATGACTTTGAAATCGTATTAGATCAAATAAAATTTTTCAAAAAAGGAAGACTTTTTTGAACCGTGTAACTTCAATTTCGTGTAAAAAAAGAGTTGGGTGTAATTAAAATAAAAGATACTTATTAATCATAAATTATTTGGATAGATGCTGTCTCCTTTGCCTCTAATGACACTGACCGTAGTCCACGTTCATGGTACCAAATCCTTATATAGACACATTGGCATAGAATGAATCAACGATAAATATAAGCAAATGTTTATTTCTAAAAAAATAATACTAGACAAAAATTTATGCTGCAATTTATATACATTACAACAGGCATTTTGACTTCCATAACTAAAAAAAACATGTAATTTAACAATAAGCTGTATAAATCACTGAAAGTACTTGCTCATAATATTAAAATATTCTTCTATCACAACATTCTTATTCAGTATAACAAATTCTACAATTTTCATTGAAAACCAACAACTTTTACTTTTAATAAAGGATTCAAATGAAAGGAAAAATAGTTGTGCCAATATCTTTGTTTCTTTAATAGAGAAAAGATAATCAATATATTAATCGTTTACAACCCACTTGCTCTGATCTGCCTAATCAAGTAGCATGATTTTTATAAATCTAGATTTCCAAAATTAATATTAGCAATAAAAAATAAAGAATTACAAAATTATTCTCAAATATAAATATTATCATTGAAAACTGATTGCATGCACAAAAAAGCTTAGCAATAAAAAATAAAGAATTACAAAATTATTCTCAAATATAAATATTATCATTGAAAACTGATTGCATGCACACATAGCGGCTGAGGTATAGTCATGAAAATCCAAGTTTACCCTCAGTAGTAAAATTGGCCAGTAGGCAATTTTAGTTTAGTAGCCACGCTATCATAGATTTTTTTGTAAAATCAATAAGTATAGTTATATATACCTAATATATAATATATATATATATACATATATTATTACATATATATGACATGAGGGAAGAGAATTGGGGAGAGATTAAATGCACAGTTGGCTGGCTGGTCACCAAAGGTATATATATATAGCTAGAATAAATTAAATTATAATTATTTAATAAGGTAGCCGAACTTCCTTTATAAGTCAATCATTGACCATTATTATCCACAATTAAAAAATAACTACTAATACACTGTTAACCTCAAACTAAATAGCAACCAGAGAAACTTCAGTATGGTAAAATGGCAACAAGAAATCAAAATATCATTCATTATGAAGATAATTGATGACACTCAAATGGCTTTTCAAATGCTTTATTTCATCAATACAGTTTGTGCACATTGTCTAAAGCAAAGCAGTTTAGATAGTGAAACAATCAAAAGTGATTAAATTACTATAAGTTAATCTTCTTGGTTACTAACTTAGATTTAATTATCTGTTTTTATTTCCCATACAGAACAATGTAGCAAATTGAAGTTCTTTAGTTTTTGTAAAACAATTAAGATTTACTACAAGTAAAATTTGAATGTTAGTAATTAGCAGCTACTACATAATTTAAGCTGTATGCACAGATCTAGTCCTATTTTAACAATAGGTGCATTACTATGATACACCTTAAATTTCAATATATTCTCTAACAACTATTACATATAAAAAATTAATATAATTACATTTTAGAAAACATTTATACTACAAAAAATACCTACTAGCAATTTTGATTTTTGATTATAATTTGAAATTAAGAAGATACAAAAGATATTAAAATGAATTTAAATCATGCATTATAAATATATATCAGGTAAGTTGAAAGTTTACACTTGAATAAACTAAAACAATATCTGGTATGTCAAATAAGCAGGACACAAAACTGATATTCTTATATATAAATTAGCTTTTTTTAGTTCTGCCTTAGGTGAGATATTCATAATATTAATTTAAATTATATTATATTTGACATAACATGTAAGCTAAGTTGGTAGTTTTTAAAGTGTAATAGTCATCCTTTAACTTAAATACTGTAATTTTAAAAAATAGAGAGCAAATTGTCATATAATTATTAAGTAAGCAAGATACCAAACTGATATTCTTATATCTGACATTTCTGTTTTTAGTTCTGTCTCAAGCAATAAATTCTCAGAACAATCTACAACATATATACATAAAAATTACATTCGATGTGAAATGTGTATTAACTGTTAGCAGTTTTCAAAGTGTATCACAGTTTCCACAACTTAAGTACAAAAATTAAAAAAAAAAATAGAGAGTGAACTGTTTATGATTACAAATAAAATATATCTTATAAAAGCACTTGGCTTATGTATATTTAAAACAAGTACAAATTCAAAATGTATTTTAGAAATCTCAATGTAGGACCATAAAAAGAACTAAGATATGACAAAACCATTGTAAATGGAATATACATCACTGTACAGAAATTTAAAACCATGTTATACAGATTTTATTGACCTATATAAGTTGTAAATTATGCTAAGCGAGATCATTCTCCTCACAATACAATACAGTAACCCTTTATTATATTTTGTCCTCATTTGAAACTATCTCAATTTTTTAATATCTGTCCAAATCAACATTGTTCTTGTAAAGTATGAGTAATAGTCATTTTCTTTTGTGTAATAACAATATAATAAGTAATACAGCTATTTCTTTTTGTGTAATATTAATAATATAAGTAATATTGGCTTGATAATAGTCAATAATTCTCACATTTTTACATTTATCGAGTATTACTCAACATTCAAATAAACTTAGAAATCAGTTTAAAGTTGTTGAGATATGTTTCTTTTTGAGATATATCACCCATTTTGCTTGTTTCTCAACAAACTTAGTATAACAAGGGGTTACTGTACTTAAAAATAATAGTTCATCTTAAAATTAAAACTGTCAATAAATACAGTAGCTAGCATAAAAAGCAATAGCAACAGAAACAAGATTTAAAACATATCACAACAAGGTTTGCAGCTTTCCACTTTTGTGAACAGCCATTGTATCATCACAACCGCCAATATGTTGTTCCTTAATGAAAACTTGAGGAACAGATGACCGTCCAGCCTTTTTTGCCATTGCCTGTTGCATTTCCGATCCATTTTCTAAAAAAAAAAAATTATTTTCAAAAATTTGCACAGAGGCAGTTGTCACTTGATATTTTTAATCAGAAGATGCAATAGATTTCAAAATTTTTATCTCACAATTTCACAATGCAATTTTTAAAGGTGATTACTTTTTGCAATTTTTTTTTTCTCATGGCAACTATACAGACAGGTATGGCAATTTTATAATGAACTCTCAATCATGATTCTGCTAGTCACTTTTAAAAGCATACTGAAACATGTGTTCATAAACTAAACACTCGTTGATTCCCTCACTCAGGTTAAGGTTAGGGCAATTCCCTTTAGATGGGGGTTGGGCAACACACAGAGAATTTACTGGTCATAGCAGGATTAGCATATACATTCAATACAGTCTAACCTCCACTAACAGATATTCCTCTTTAGTGGACACTTCCTGTTTATGGATAATTTCTAAATCCCCAGTCCCTTGAAAAAGCAAGTTAAAGTA
The DNA here is from genome assembly GCA_951213105.1 of Amaurobius ferox. Taxonomy (NCBI): domain Eukaryota; kingdom Metazoa; phylum Arthropoda; class Arachnida; order Araneae; family Amaurobiidae; genus Amaurobius; species Amaurobius ferox. The sequence continues at coordinate 101,785,003 of OX578145.1, read as the reverse complement.
TTTTGCTTCCCATCAGTGGGCACTTCTGATAATTGATAGAGTTTGGGCTGACTAACACATTTTTGTCAGGATTTTGGCATGTTCTGAAATTCAAAATTGTTTAGAACAAACCTTGTAGATTTACACAAATTTATGTGTTTGAGTATCTTTCTTTAGGAAATGCATTTATTTAATATTAAATGTCCAAATTTTAGTCATAAAAATAATCTTTTATGAGTTGTGGATCTTTATTTCTTAAAAATCAGAAAAATACAATTATGACTCCATAGCAATTAATCTACAAAAGAACAGGTGACGGAAATGCCAGTCATTCTTAGGGTAGAAAAATGAGATAGGATTATTCCCAATGGTGTTTTCTCATCTAATTCTTAATGGTGTTTCCTCATCTATTAATTTGTCCAAAATGTCGACATACTCTTAAAGCAAGGACGTAGCAACATTTGTCACAGTTCTGGATATGACCATTTGAATATCTGAAGCATTCAAAAGTGTTAGCTCCAGCTGCATACAGAATTGTTTCAAGAAAGCTGGATTCATTAAAAGGGAGCAAACTGAAATCCGCAAGGAAGAAAACAATTTCTCACTTTAGTCAAAAGATTCGACTCTTCTATTAATGTGCGCAATACATTTCTGTGGACGACTGTTTATACACTGAAAATACAGAACGGCTAATAACAGTTTCATAAAACAAAATCAAGAAGACGAAACCGATAATGAATAAGAATGTGATGGTGAAAATGAAATAAAAACTGACAAGAAACACATTGTGCAAATTAATAACGGCGCACTGAGGAGTACAGAGACACTACAGAAGTTCTGCCTGGATATTGGAGACCACGAAGGATTCAATATTATCAGTAAATTAAAAATTCACCTTAAGAAAAATGTTATTGTTGGAAATGATTTTAACAGATTTTTTCTTTCACTGATTCAATAAACAGCATTAAAATTCATTCCTATTTTGCTCAATATTTAATGTAGCTGGTAAGTATTTAAAATTTAATTATTCTAAATATTTTAGTGCCAAATGTATATTAATTCTATATATAAAATTGAATTGAATTTTAAGTGAATATGCATGGATTTTCCTTTGTATTGTTTCACTTAAATAATATATTACTTCCACAGGGTTAAATTTTTATTAGAATAGTTGAATAAGTAAGGCTGAAAAATTAGTTCACGGATACCTCCCTAATAGTGGGTACTTCTTATTAGAGGACAAAAGATCCAGTCCTGATGATGTCCGATAAAGGGAGGTTTGACTGTCACATAATTTAAGCAGATTTCAATAATTTAAGTAGATAATTGAAATTAAAAACAAAAAAATGCCATTGTTTCTTTCTGGGGACACATTTGGTCACTAAAAGTTAGTTATCAAGCTTATTTAAAGCTACAGTAAAAATTATTATAACTTACAGTATTACAAAATAAGTCTTATCACTGGTCTAACACATAATGTCACTGGCCTAACAAGGTTACTGTTATGCCAGTGACTGTTAGATCAGTGACATTTCTCAAGTTTCAAAGTTTTATTCCTTATTTTAAAAAGTTAGGTTATGATTCATGATGTTATATTCTATATATTTACAACTATATTACAAATCATCTAACTGAAATGAAATTATTAGTACTTGTTGAATAAAATATCTGTTAGACTAGTGACACATAATAAGAGAACTCATCTGAACTATAAACAACTTTTTCTTTTTTCACAGAATGAACCACATGTTGCAACTTATTTCAACAACTAAATTTTTTACAAACAGTGCTGTGAACCTAAAATGTACAATTTTCCAAAATCTGTTTATTATTACAAAACTGAAAGCCAAAAATAGCAGTTGTTAGACCGGTGACCCAAAACCTGTAGGACAATTTTATTTCTTAAATTTTTGTATTTAAAATTGATTTTAGAGGGATACTAATAGAAAATACTCAAAATTTAAATTTGAAAAAGCTATGAAATGGCTTACAGCCATAAAAATGGTTACTGTACAACTAAAATATAACATGCTGAAAATCAAATTCTAGATATAGGACAAATATGGCTTCCATTGAAATAGTCAATAATTTATTTTTATTATTTATTTCATATAATTTGCTTTAAGCATTATTCATTTGTGATGTGCTTTATAAGAAAAACAATGAAGAAAATTCATGTTTTCTCAGAAACTAGATATCTTGAATGAATTTTAGGACACAGGACATCAAAATGTACTTTTTCTGAAAATGACCCAGCTGCTATTATGTGAAAGTACTTTCGTCAGTATTTTGAGAATAATATCGCTTATTCTGTAAAATTAGTGGAGCATTTAAGTGCTGTTTGGTTGTATACTGTTCCGGTTTACATTGTGCTTGTGAATAACGTAAGTTATCCAGAAACTTGGACTTGTTCTTGTATCCTATGTCTACACCCATGATTCTAGAGTATACGTTCATAACAATATCCACTGTGCGAGCACATGCAATCTATAATATGTGTTGGTTAGATTGTTAAGAGGAAAAATATACAGTTGATCAGTCAAAATTTGCATTATACATGCAAATAAAAACAGAAAAGTTAGACAAAAAATGACGACTGGGTCTAAAATGTTGGTTGTCAAAACAAAATTTATAAGTATACAAGCTATGACAAATGACTGCTATTACCCTGGGTGCAAGTGATTGCATTAATAACATGTTGCCCAATTTATTAATTTGTCAATTAGTCCCAAATAGAATGACTTATTCATACTCACATTCACATGCTATATTCTCATCAAAATGCAAATGACATTTAATTAATATAATTGTGAAATAAATGACTATTAGAGAATTTTTAGGCATAAAATTTTAAAAACTACTACAAAATACATTTTCTCTCATGAATTTTAACTAGATCCCCAAGAATGATGAGAATGGTGTTAACACATTTGTTGCATATACATGCATATGGAAAGTGTGCACCACATACATATGGAAAGTGTATACATTTGACAATACTTACTACGTTTGTAATATTTTGATAAATTTATTTGAAAAACTTGTAATATCTTGAGAACTGCTCATGCTAGCATTCTAAAGCTTAGGTCATTCTTTTTCTAATGAAGAATTAAGTTTGAAATAGTCATTTAACATTATTAATAGTGCTGATTTTTTCAAAAATTTTAGGGTCTTGTCAATTGCTTTTAAAATCAATAGGGTTCCAATACACACTGATTGTAATGCTTCATTTGCTCATGGGATATTACATATATAGACTCACAAACACACATATCATTTCAAGGGGCGCGGTAGCCCATTGGTTAGCGCGCTGGAGTTGCACTCGGTAGGCCCGGGTTCGATTCCAGCCGCTGCCAAAACTGCCGCCGTGTTCACGCGGAGTACAATCACGTTAAACATGTGGGTCCGTATGTCCGTCCGAGAGGTTAGTGGTAGGGGAAGGAGGGTACGGTCCCTGTGGATGCCTCCCCCACTGGGTTCCGGTCTAAATTGGGTGGCACTTCCCGGCCGTCCAAACAGTTACCTTACACCTTTCTGGTAGGTCGGACGGTCTGGGTCTCAACAACAACACATCATTTCAGAAACGTTCGATTAGAGTTCTGGGATGCTTGAAACATGTTCTTGCATTGAAAACTTGAATATGAATTTTTGACTCTTGTCACAATACTTTTCCTATACCTGTACATTATACTATGTATGTAGGGAAGGTAAAATACTTGTGTCAAAGAAAATAACAAAAAAATTTACCTAATGTATCCAATTCCAAAGCAAAGAAATCAACACCTAAGGATTTAAAAAGTTCTTTAACCTAGAAGAAAATGTGTTTTAATAAGCATAAGTTACAATTATTGCAAAACATTATGATCAACTATAGTAAAACATATAAGCTAGGATACCAGTGGCCAGAACTTGACCACAGGCTAACGGGGCTGGAGCCCAAATTTATATTCAAAAAGTTGAAAGTATAGAAAACATTTTCATTTTTTTTTTTTTTTTTAAACAGCAGAACTGAAAGTTGCAAATTAAATTTTTCTAAAAACTATAGTACTTATTTTTAAAAATTAAATTAATAAAAATGTGTCAACAGACATTTTCCTGTTTTTATGGAGTAACTATTCCGCTTATCTTATTTTGAAGAATGCTCATTTTGCATCTGAAACGAGTTGGCATTTTTTAATTTTAATATATTTTATTTAAAAATAGTTAATTTCAATAACCATATATATTTATTAATAAAATACATTTATACTGTAAAACCCTATATGCAAAACAGTAAAAATCTACTTTATTAATAGGCAAAATTGCATATACATTATTTAAAGTAACAAAAATCTATCACATATGCTAAGAGAAGGAAGGCAAACAACATATTGAAATAAAGTTAATTAACGTATCACTGCAATTTAAAATGAAATTTGTTAACGTTAGAATGCAAATTTTATTGCAGCAAACTTTTAATACCAAAATAGCATATAGTAGGATTAAAAATGAATATATATGTGTGTGTGTGTACAACAGTTAAAACACAAAAAGCAGAAAACCCTTTAAAATATTATATTTTATAGCTAACAACATGTGTATTTTCATGCATTAGTTATATTTCGAAGAGTAAATAGATATTTCAGAGCATACTAGACGCACAATTTTGCATCTGAAATGAGTTGGCATTTTTTAATTTTAATATATTTTATTTAAAAATAGTTAATTTCAATAACCATATATATTTAATAATAAAATACATTTATACTGTAAAACCCTATACGTAAAACAGTAAAAATCTACTTTATTAATAGGCAAAATTGCATATACATTATTTAAAGTAACAAAAATCTATCACATATGCTAAGAGAAGGAAGGCAAACAACATATTGAAATAAAGTTTATTAACGTATCACTGCAATTTAAAATGAAATTTGTTAACGTTAGAATGCAAATTTTATTGCAGCAAACTTTTAATACCAAAATAGCATATAGTAGGATTAAAAATGAATATATATGTGTGTGTGTGTACAGCAGTTAAAACACAAAAAGCAGAAAACCCTTTAAAATATTATATTTTATAACTAAAAACATGTGTATTTTTATGCATTAGTTATATTTCGAAGAGTAAATAGATATTTCAGAGCATACTAGACGCACAATTACAAATCTTAGTAAACTCTGCTTTATACTAATGTCTTAAATGGTATATGTATACGGAAAACTTGGGTATCGGAACATAATATCCAATAGAGTATAATAAAAACAAAAAAATCTCATCTTCAATACAATAAAGTCGATTAACCAATAGATTAATGATAAATTATTTTTTATGATTTTAAAGGCGATATAAATGTACTTTATATTTCATATTAAACTAACCTTTACGCAAAAAGGACAATACGATTTACTAAATATCATGACATTGTTACTTTTAATATAATTCTCAACGATCTGAAGTAAATTATCTCCTTCCAAAACTACAGCCATAACAGAATAATTTTCAGGAGTATAATTAACAGTAAATAGAAAATATATAAGAATAACACGGTTTTCTACAGACTATTATAGTATTCTGTGAATAACACGAAAACTAAAAACAGATTAACTATACCGAACCCAGAAACTCATTAACTATAGAGTTTGGTAGTTCACTTGCTACCAGATAACAGATAATAACTACGGCTGTAAATTTTCTTTGATAAAATTCAATTTTTAATTTTAATATCAATTTCAACTCATTACATCTTATTTATCGCACGTTTTAATGTATTTATAAAAATATATGTTCAGACAAAATTAATTATCTTCCTGGGTGGAGCAAAAGCAAAAGTAAAATATCTTCAGGCCACTGTGAGGGTAGACGTCGCTGATGTTTGTTTTGATTAAAAGTTTTGACATGTTTAGAACCACACACTAATACATATAGTATTCTGTGTTTAGAACGAAGAAAAAGATGAATCCGTGTTAAATTTTTGGACAACCATTATTAATTTAGGATTAATTAACATTTTATGTTTACTATTGTTTACCTCTAGTTTACCGCTACTTTATTGCCACTGCTACTTCTTATTAAGAAAAATTCTAATACACTACTTGATGAATTAACTTATGCCTCGAAGGAAAAAAGATCGCCACTGCTTTGTACCTGAATGTCAATCAGGTTACAAAATGAACCGTAACGTTTCAATGTTTCAAGTTCCTTCTGATCGAGTGATGCGAGCTAAATGGCAGTTATTAATTAGACGTGCAGATAAAGATCTTCATGATGCAGCTGCAGTGTGTGAGCGGCATTTTGCTGAAGAATATATAGAACGTTACTATCGTCATTACATTAAAGGAACAGAGGTTCTAATTCCCAGAGGTCGACCACGACTAAAGCCAGATGCTATACCAACAATCTTTCCTAATCGTCCGTCATATGCATCTACACTAATTACTTCAAACAAAATGAGAAGTACTTCAAAGAGCAGAAGTAAAAAGGACGTTACTGTATCAAGCAAAAATACTATAACATTAATTATGACCACTTCTGAAGAATCTTATAAAGTTCAAGAACCTCAACACTCATGATTAATCATCAATTTTGTAAACTGGTTTTAAAATTTATGGAATTATTGGTACATACCTTAGTTAAAGTTAGTAGTTTCACAGTCATGTTCATGCAGATACTGGTATTTTCAATAATAGCTGCATTTAGTTAAAACAGTAATGATTTCTCAAATATCCCTTTGATATTCATTATTTATTTGTGTTTTAAGTTTTGGGAGGGTCTATATCTTATAATTTTTTTTTAAACTTCACTGTTTGTTTGTTTAAAGTACTTTGTACCATCGTAATTGCAAGGTAAATGTTATATTTAATAACTCCGTTATAAAAATACACTGTTTAGATTTAATAGGGAATTCTTTTAGACAGAGAATAAAGTATTTGGAATTTTGCAGCTATTATTTTCATTCTTGAAAATGCAATTATTTACTTTGCCCAAATATAATGATCTGATACTACTATATCTAGATCTACATCATATGGATGCTGCACCAATATCATTATAACAGTTTTGTCAGAAAGTGTATTTAAAATATAATTTTTAGTTTATACTATATGGTCATATTTTGAACACATTAATTGTAAGTTCCTTACTGATATATATTTCATACTTTGTTTCCTGCTGCTACAGACTTCAAAATTTGCATCCTGAAAGATTCTAATCTGCATAAAAATGAAAATTAAATTTCCAAAATTATCTCTAAAATGTAATAATTTTTTCAATTTAGTCATTTCGTTTTTGCAAATAATGGATACACCTTAAAATCAATATAATGATGAAATTTAAATATAGCAAAACAAAGTAGAAGGAAAGAGCTGAAATTTTGCTTAGTCATATAAGAAATCATTCTAAATCAATTTCCATCAAAATATATCAAGGTTGCTATTTATATATTTATATTTTTAATATTAATTTCATAATTCATATTGCATACTAAAAGTTATTTTAAAAAACAAAATTTATATAGATTGTGTTTATGTTGTTTAATAGCAACATAATAAAAGAAATCAACATGATATAAAAGAATATTTCATAAGATATGAATAAAAGTTTGGAAACTAACTTAACATTAGAAGTCTGAAATTTTACTCGCAATCCAGAAACGGCTGAACCAAATGATTTGAAACTTTATCTAATCACAAAATTAAAACTGCTCCTTGTGAGAATAATACTTTCAATACTTCTTTAAAGAAAGCAGACATATGCAAATTATGTGACTACAATTGTTTCAAAGAAATTTTAATCCCTTTTCATCAGGTCAAAACAGTGTTTTTAACTTAAGCTAGCCACACACCAGAGATGACAAAACAGTTTTCAACAAATTATCGTGCCATATGCTGCACACCGGAAATGACAAAACTGTTTTTAATGAGTCATTTCTGACAAAGACCATCTCGATGGCAAAGTTGAATGAATGAATGAATGACATGAAAACGGGTGGCTCCAGGAGAGCCCAGCACATCGACCGGAGGTCTATTGTACTACCAAAAAAAGTGCAAGTCCCTAAGAAAAGAGACCAGTAGCCGAAGCAAAAATAAGCAAGAACTTGACAGGAATGTCATACAACTTCTAGGATTCAATCACATGTCGACCCAAGTGTTCGAACCTATGAGCAGAGAACACACCTCACATTCGCAAAGTATGTAAGCGGCAGTTTCTTCGCTATAGTTGCATCCTCTGCAAAGCGAGTCTTTAATGACACCCATAATGTTTAGGTGCCTTTTAAGGGTGCAGTGCCCCGTGAGAAGCCCAATAGCCCTTCTGACGCCAGTTCTACTGAGTTTAAATAATTTCTTTTGATGCATGCTAGGGCAATTACAGTTCAGTTCTTTCGCCTGCCTTTGGCCCTTAGTATTACGCCAGTGCTTGCACTGAAGCTTTCTGAAGATGTCATGGACAGTTCTTCTAGTTAATTCATTAGGAACACCCAAAGCCAGCTCAGGACCAATAAAAGGAGTACTTGAACCTTTTCTAGCCAAATCATCAGCCATCTCATTTCCTGGAATGCCCGAATGTCCAGGCACCCAGTAAAGTATGACTTGGTTTGATGGCGAAGTTAGTGTGATTTCTTATAGTTTGGCCACAATGCTCGTTAAAAGTGGTCAATGACTGTTTTGACCAAAGAGTAAAGGTACCTGAAATTAAGTCGTGTAATATGATAGCTTGCAACATTTTGTTTTATGCATGCATCATGCATGACAGATAGTTTGTGGTCAGTGTTCGAAATTAGCGGTTGTTAGTCGTAATTTGCGACTAGAAAGTGCAATTTGACAACTAGATTCTTCCACCTGGTCATCAAATTTGATGCCTAACAATGCTATTGTTCACAATCAATCTTTCTTTTCCCTTTGCTTAAATTAGGATCCCTGGTAGAAGACTGGACGGTAGTTGAAAGAAAAAATGGCATTTTATACACTAGCCTTAGTCCTTCCATGAACATTTTTGGAAATGACCAGCACAATGGGGTACTATACACAGGCAGTAAAATCCCCCTCTGTCTATTCAGTGAAGGACAGCATTGGAATCTTGATTGTACTACATCTCACCTGAAATTGCACTTCTGAAGAATTTATTTAAGTTTGCTTTATCCTCAGATATTTCGATGTCTGAGACTGGAGGCAAGACAAAGGCTCCGGGTATTTAACGAGTTTCTATTGCTCCCCTCCTCTTTATCCCCTCGTACATCTATATATCCCACTTGGAAGAAAAGGGGTGATTCTGGAGAGTCTTTACATTCTAATTGTTTACTGTTATAGAACACACTGCATTCCAGATTAAATCATTCCAGCGTCTTGCAAATTTGATCAACTAATATTTTATCAGACATTGAAAACGATGTTTTTATAGTTACCAAGTGTTCCGATTTTTACGTATTCGTTCCGTTTTTTCAGTCTTGTTCTGTGAATCCGATTTCGGGCCAAAGTAATCTAATTTTTCATTTCCATAATATTTATATTTTATTGTATGCAAATCTACATATTTTTCATCTACATAAGAGTATCTACAAGTTATAAAATTGGAAGTAGGTCACGAAATGAGAAACAAAGTCAGGAATTTTAAGATTGAAACTTTCTCATTTTTTTATCTGAAAATCTGTTTCCCTGCGATATCCCTTATAATATTTTAATCTTAAACTCTTATATTTGTAAGTAATATGAGAAAGTGCTAAAATGTGCGTTTATACGCGATTCTCGGTTTATCCCATTTTATTATCACATATTTTCTCTTTTAGTAATCTGTTTTCATTAACTAAAACTTTTATATTAATTGCTATTTTAATTCAGGAAAATTAATTTTCAAGCATGAAATGAGGGGTATTAGGACAATGATTGTACAAGATGACCAGAATTCAAAGTTGTTAAATAGAAGTTTTATTTTTAATTTGTTGTTTTTTATGTCCTTTTTGCCAAGTAAAGCAAATTAGCAATTTTTTCTAATTATTTTCTCTTGGGTTTCTTTATCACTTTATTTTATATTTTAAGAAAATTTAAAATAATTTCTAATACAAAAATCTGAATTATTCTTTATATCTTTAACAAAAATGGGCATTTAAAAATAGTTGTTATTGTTAAAAATGTAAAAATGGCAACTAGCTGTGTCTGTTTGGTACCTAGAGTCAAAACTATAGGCATGAAATGACGCCTAGTTCAAATTTCTAATTTCTAACACTGTTTGTGGTGACCACCTTCATCACCACTCCACTAGTCTACACTCAAGGAAATTTAATTATGTATTTAAATCTTGATGAACTCCTAATCTGTAGTGCAGAAGAATATACATACAAGATTTAATCTTCTGCCTGAAAAAATAATGCAGCATGAAAGTTGATAAAAACTATTTTTAAACTCAGAATTTCTTTAGGATTTCAGCTTCAAAATGAATAGAAATAGTAAATAAAATAGATGTACTGTAAATATTTTTTACATATAATATGTAACGAACTCGGCTCTCATTTTCAATTGCTGATCGCCTTGAGCCCGTTCGGTGGTTCGTTTCGCTAAGCTTATGCAAAACACTCTTCTTCATTTCACACTAACACATTTATTAATTGAACTATTTACACATATATACACATCTTCACAGATTATTCGATTCCATGCATCATATTCCGGACTCCATGAGTGCGATCGTCCGTTCTGCCCCGAGTCCAGAAAGCAAGTCCCCCGTTCTTCGGTGGCCATCCCCCTCCCCTCAAATTTCTGGCTTTTGACCCCCTCGCAGTCCGCAGTATCAAATTGCGTGGCCAGCTGCAAAACTCTCTGAGAAGTAAGATGGCGGGCCGAGAATAATCTTTCCCAGTCTTCTTGGCATGGACAGAGAGGAGTTCGTAACACCTTCCCCCCACTTTTCAGTCCATCTGTTGACCAACGATGACTGGAAAGTCCATATCCTGCACCCCTTCCCAAAGTGGATAGTAAAGTTATGCAAATAGTCATTTCTTATGTAATTTTTCATTAAAAAGCGATTAAAACAAATTTTAGAATGCTAGCATTAACCGTTCTCGAGATATTGTATATTTTTCAAAAAAATTGTCAAAAAATCATATAAAATAGAAAAAATATTACCTATTGTGAAATATGTTCACTTTTCATAAGTACTATCATGCGATAAATTTGGTGACATCATTCTCGTGGATCTAGTTAGTTCCATTCATGTGAAAAGATACTTTAGGTAATACTTTTGTATTTGGACGCTACAGTCAGTCATCTGCTACAAGAATAACTTATTTCTCAGTCCATAAAGCTTGGCGAGATTTTGGCAGAATGTCGCCGACTTGGCGAACTTTTTAAATGTTGCCAAATTAATAAAAAATGACGCTAAATCAATGAATATGACTGGATGATGAAAGTTCAATATCTTGGAAAGGACATAAGTGTAGGCTATAAGAATAACACATTTCTCCATCTGCCCATAACATTTGGTGAGAAATTTAGTGGGACATCGTCAACTCGGCGACTATTTTAAATATTACTAAAATGACAAAAATGTCGCCAAATTGATAAGAATGACGCCAAATGGGAAGTAATGTCTCACAAATTCTGATTTTCGTCATATGATGGGCATACCTTCTAGTATTTACACTCTAGAAACACTCTTCTCTCTACCTCTTCTTCACTCTTCTCTCTACCTTCTAGAAACACTCTTCTCTCCGTTTGTCTGTAACACTTGGTGATGCATTTGGCAAACTTAGCGAATAATTTAGCAAAGTATTTCCACCTTGGCGATATTTTACCCCAGATTGACAAAAATATCATCAAAATTGCAAAAATGACGTTAAATTAATGAAAATTACACCTAATTGATGGCATAATTTTTGAGGTATTTTAATATATGAACTATATATCTCATTGAGGATGCTATTGATATTGATGATTGTTTATTTAGTGTTGCGCAAAGTATAAGTTAATTGAGTATTTTAATATAGTTTTACATGTTGTCATCCAGAAAATCACCTAATGTACAATTCAAGGATAAAAACACAGTGCCGTGGATCTTACACATTATTTTTTTACTGTAAAAGTAGTAAATTCATTGCATTATATAAGGGAAGTGTCATGTGTTGCCCACATCAGATTTTTTTCTCAACATAGAGAATTCTACTCCAGGATCTTAAAACAAACATCCTATCTTTTTCAGTTTGCATAGGGCGGGAAAGCCTCTGCGAAGTTCAAAACATCACAGATCGTCAAAGATATTCTAAACTAAAATATTTCATTTCTGATATTTTTGTTGTGTCACAATTTGTCGTCCCTGGTGTGCGACTACCCAATGAAATATGTTGCTTTAGAACACCTGTAACGTATCTGGTTTTCTAATGTAATTTCCGAACTCTGCAGAGGCTTTCTTGCCCTATGCAAACTGAAAATGGTAGGATGTTTGTCCCGAGATCCTGGAGTAGAATTTTCCATGTTGGGAAAATAAATACAGAATATCACAGATCAAAAGATTTGAGACATGGCTGTAGAAAAAAATCAAACTTTGCCAATAAAACTTATGTCAAATCTGCCAATAATAATGTGGTGAAAACAAATTTTATCATTTATTTATTTTTATTCCATTTTTTTTTTCATGTCAGATAAGTATTTGAGGTGAAATATTCTAAAAATTTCATACCTGTTTAAATTTTGATCCTGTATTTAATAGTTTTAAAAATAGAAAGTTGGACTGGAAATTAAAAAAAAAAGCTTTTAACTTTTACAAAAACCATTGTGGTCTCCTACATGGCGATTTCTTGGCCAACTAATTCTGACATGGAGGGGCATAAATAGAAATATTCCACTTCCTATTATATGTAAAAAGTATGAAAATTTTACTGTAGATGTATTTTATTTACTCTTTCTATTTGTTTTGCAGTTCAAATCTTGAAAAAATTCCTATTACACAAAAGTTTTTATTAATTTTTATGCCGCATTATTTCTTAGGGTAGAAGATTAAATCTTGTATATTCTACTCTACTACAGGTTCGGCATTTGTCAAGGAGATTTAAATATAATTACATCTCCTTCAGTATACAGGGTGTCCCAAAAAGATTGAAACATGTTTAATTCTTTACCTGTTGGAGATAAGTGGGAAATATAAATTGCAAAAATGTTGAAAGTAGGTTTAGGAAATACGACTACATTAGTGAAATAGTCCTCCCATTAATTTTCAAAAAGTTACACTTTTTAATTTTTATACGACCCCTTTAGACAAATTTGGTCAATCAGAAATTTTTTATTTTTAATGCAACAAGATCATTAATAAAACCGCATATCTGTATCTTTAAAATTGAGTGAGTTATATTTAACTGAAAATTGAACACTGTGAATGGGGACCATATATCAAATTAGAAATGTAAATTTGTGACATATCACAAAAAGATAAAACTGGATGATAATACATAGGATACATTTTTGCGAATTCCGCGTAGGCTCACGATGCAATCACGGATTCTTAAGTACTTTTCAATAATTAAGTACTTTTTTTTATCTAAACAATTTCCATCGTCAATTTGTTTATGATCCCTATTTTCACTGATGACACAGCCTTTCACATGGAACGGAAAAGTGGCATAAGTCATATTTTTTCCTTTATCATAATTCAGTTGATTTTAAAGATACAGATAGGCAGGTTTTTTTAATGATCTTGTTGCATTAAAAATAAAAATTTTCTGATTGACCAAATTTGTCTAAGGGGGTCATATAAAAATTAAAAAAGTGTAACTTTTTGAAAATAAAAGGACTATTTATTTCATTAATGTAGTCTTATTTCCTACCTTACTTTCAACATTTTAGCAATTTACATTGCCCACTTATCTCCAACAGGTAAAGAATTAAAGCGTGTTTTAATATTTTTGGGACACCCTGTAGACTGGGGAATGGTGATGAATGCACACACTGCAAACTATCTGCCATGCATTATGGCAAGCTACCATTTGACAAACCAGTATGTAACTAACTCATAAGAAACCACACTAACTTCATCGTCAAGATGGTCTTCGATGAAAATGACTTGTCGAAACCCGTTTTTAAATATCCGATGTGCGGCCACCTTTAACAAATACTAAGCAACGCATTTGTTAAGTAAAGACACTGTTTTGATTGGTTGAAGAGAGATCAAAACTCGAAACAATTGTTGTTGCATAATTTGCATATGTCTGTTTCCTTTTAGGAAGTATTGAATATGTTATTAGTATCTAATGTTAAATTTTGATATAGATTTGAAATGTCATTAAAAATGGGTGTTGCCATTGGAAATTATGAAATTGGTGCATATTTTGTCTTTGGCAATTATGAAATTGATGCATATTTATATATGAAGATAGCTCCTTCTGTAAAATTTTAGGTATATGAATTTGTAAAGAATACTATTCCCTATCCAATGGTGTCTTTGAGTTTGCCCTACTATGAACAGGTACGAATAATGAGGAGTGCATATATTTTTTTTTTTACCACAGCTGTATATACATGTCATACAAAGATACTTTATAAATTTGAACTAATTTTACAGATACTTTTCAGATAAAATATGAATGTAATTTTAATTGTGCATATATATAATCCCATTGTTGTACGATAATTAAAAAACATCCAATACATGGCTTCACTTTTATATATATGTATATATATGTGTATATATATATATATATATATATATATACATATATATAAAGAAAGACTTTAAAACTATCTTACAACAATGGGATTTATACAGGCCATTTTGGGCATAATTCAGGAGGGCAGGCGAAATCCGAGAAGGAGATCAGTTCAAATTTGACGAAATGTATTGTTATTGTAAATGCATATGTGTGTAAAATTTCAAGAAAATCAGCTCAGTAAAAGTGGGTCAAAAATTAATTTCAAGATTTGATCCAAACAGAGAAACCAACCCAAATAAAACAGTGTAAATTAAAAAAATTTATGAAGAAACCTCATATAGTGGCAATTGGTTTGTATACTTCACTTTTGATGGAACTATTAAGCATTATAATTCTCTTTTGCATACATATTTCATACAGTCATACGAATTTTCATAAAAAAAACCTGGAACGGACAAATGAAAATTCTTAATACATTCACGATTGCAGAGTGAAGGAAGAAGCGCTTCCGCAAGACCGTGCTTAGCCAGAATTGTCACTCCACGCCTAGGCAATTTCTACTTTCCCTGCAATATATGGTAATGTATAGGGAAAGTATTGGATCATGCCAAAAATTGCAACTCGAGTTTTTGATGGATCTACACATTTCGAGACTTCTAGAATACGAAAAAACCATTTTTAGCTTGACGTCTGTGTGTGTGTCTGTCTGTTTGTGCAGATTTTGTATCCACTCTAACTAAAAACTACTGGTCCGAATTTCATAAAATGTGGTAGGTAAGTCACTTGTGCAGATTAGTTTTGGGTACGATTCGGGATAAAAGAACCCGCCTTTTTTTTGCGAAATGGCCGGTACAAGCTTGTATCCACTCTAGCTGAAAAACTAATGGATCAAATTTTACAAAATTTGTTATATAAGTCACTTGTGAGTTACCCTGGTGCTGGTACCCTGGTGATTTTGCTATGATTCGGAAAAAAATAACCTGCCTCTTTTTGCGAAATGGCCCACAAAAATCGTCAAAATCTAAAATAAAAAATTACATATGCTCAAATATATCAATTAAATGCTTGTTTTATTCATAATTTTTAACAATGAAAAGAATAAAACCAACCCCATTACACTAGGACTAGTAGCAGTTCTTGAGATATTTTAGTTTTTTCGTATTTTCTCTATGCCACCTTTGAAAATAAGTCCAGTTATCAACTGAGAATGAAAATTTAATTAAAAGTGCCAATTCAATGTCATTTTAAATAATTGTGGACGTTATTTTGTGCAATTAAACTGTTATGCAAGCCGTTCTCCAGATATTTGTTTTTTTTTCACATTTTTGCTATGCCGATTTTGAGTCCATTATTTATGTGTGTTATTTGGTGCAATTGAACTAAATTTAATGAATTATTAATGAAATAAAGGGATGATATGAATTTGAGTCTGCAGGAAAAGTCATGTGCTGCCCACATCAGATGTTTACTTTCCCTGCAATACATGGTAATGTATAGGGAAAGTATTAGAATCATGTCGAAAATCGCAACTCAAGTTTTTGACGGATCTACACTTTTCGAGACCTCTAGAATACGAAAATACTATTTTTAGCTTGATGTCTGTCTGTGTGTCTATGCAATGTATATATCCACTCTAACTCAAAAACTAATGAACCGAATTTCATAAAATTTGGTAGGTAAGTCACTTGGGTGAGACGCTGGTGCTGATTAGTTTTTGGTAGGATTTGTAAAACCAGAACCTGCCTTTTTTTTGCGAAATGGCACTCAAAAATTTCATGTATCCACTCTCTCTAAAATACTAATTGACCAAATTTCACAAAATTTAGTAGATAAGTTACTTGTAGTATACTCTGGTGCTGATTAGATTTTGGTACGATTTGGAAAAGAACAACCTGCCTTTTTTTATGAAATGGCCCTCAAAAATTGCCAAAATTGAAAAAAAAAAAAAAAAGACTACGTATGCTCAAATGCATCAATTAAATTCTTAATTTATACGCAAGTTTTGACGAGAAGAAGAGTATAACACACTCCATTATACTTTAGGACTAACCTTTCTCAATATATTTGAGATTTCTTGCATTTTTGTTACTCAGATTTCGAAAAAATGTCAAATTACCAAATAAAAACAAAAATTGAATTAAAAATGCAAATTCAGTATTTGGTACAATTAAACTCAATCTAATGAATTATTAAAGAAATAAAGGAAATATGAATTTGAGTCTGCAAAGAAAGTCATGTGCTACCCACATCAGATTTTTACTTTCCCTGCAATACATGGTAATGTATAAGGAAAGTATTGGAATCATGCCGAAAATCATAACTCTAGTTTTCGATGGATCTACACGTTTCGAGACCTCTAGAATAAGAAAAAACTATTTTTAGCATGACATCTATCTGTGTAGATTTTGTATCCATTCTAACTAAAAAACTAATTGACCGAATTTCATAAAATTTGGTAGGTAAGTCACTTGTGGGCAAATCTGGTGCTAATTAGTTTTAGGTACAATTCGGGATAAAAGAACCCGCCTTTTTTTGTGAAATAGCCCGCAAAAACTACCTGTATCCACTCTAGCTGAAAACCTAATGGACCGAATTTCACAAAATTCGGTAGATAAGTCGCTTGTGGCACCCTACTGCTGATTAGAATTTGGTACGATTTGAAAAAAAATAACCTGCCTTTTTTTGCGAAATGGCCCGCAAAAATTGTCAAAATCTAAAATAAAAACTACTTATGCTCAAATATATCCATTAAATGCTTATTTTATACGTAATGTTTAACGAAGAAAAGAATAAGACCAACTCCATTACACCAGGACTAGCTGTTCTCGAGATATTTTATTTTTTTTCTTATTTTCTCTACGCCACCTTTGAAAATAAGTCCAATTGCCAAATGAGAACGAAAATTGAATTAAAAGCGAATTAAATTTAATTAAAATAAAGGGAACGTGAATATAAGCCTGCAGGGAAAGTTATGTGCTGCCACATCAGATTTTTTATTTTATGCCTAATGCAGCAAAAAAATTATTAAACAAGCTTTACTTTAAATTACATCTACCATTATCACAGAAATATATGGGTTTTATTGCATTTTGAGGGACCTGACTCCACCATTGTTTTTTAAACATAAGCCTCGAAAACTTGTTTGTTTTGTTGACTATTACTTTTATCATCAATGAAATACAGATCAAAAAAATAATTTTCTTTAAAGGAGACTTTGAACTGTTTATATTTAGTCCAAAGTTTAGAAAACTGGCGGATCTTTGACATTTGAACTCTAATTCTGTACTAAAAGTATTAAAAACATCATCACACACATTGTCTTTTAAATAAACTTGCACACTAAAGCACATAGCAACTATTTCACTTTCTTCCCTTATATCACTTAACTATGAGATTCATCAGTTGTTAAATTTTACTTTCAGAAATATATTTTACTCTTTTCAACACAATTATTGCAATTCTTCTAAAAACTTACTAGCTCATATGCACTTCCCCTGAAAACCAGAGATAAGAATTCTCAGCCCTAATCCCTTTCTAATGTACCACTGAAGACCCTCATCATTGAAATAAACACAAAATAACTACCATAAAAGAAACCATCCATTTAAATCTCGGTTGGCATGCCTTTTAAATTACAACCACTACAACAGTTTGCATGTGTTTTTTTTTATACAATCAACTTAGTCAGTATTCTAATGAAAAACAAAAACTGAAGCTAAAATGTGAAGGTGTATGATTCAAGTAACTAGCTTTTCAAAAACTATAGGATTCTAATACCATCTAGTGTTATTAAAAATATTAATAAAACGTCGCAATCCCACATTGTGCATTGGCATCACTGGGCTCTAACAACTATCCACATCGCATAGCAAATAAGCATCAGTGGGCCGGAGAAAGGGGAACCACTCCATTGCATATATGCTACAGTGGTCCTGAGCAGGTTAATAATCTTCCCTACCCCCCTCTAGAATTTAATGCTGAATCCATATCAATCATCATTTAAGCTCTATTTATAACCAATCCTTAGAAATAGATGTTTCAAAGAAATTTTTTGAACCGGATATGAAAAACAACAGAAGTGCAAATTTTTAGTGAACCCCCAACCTTCTCCCGAATTTAATGCAGAGTTCATATCAGTCATCATCCCAGCTCTATCTATAGCCAATCTTGAGAAATAAAATTTAAAAAAAAATGTTTTTTTGAACTGGAAAAATAATCGTAAGTGGAAATTTTTATTGAGCTTCCTACCCGATCTGAAATTTAATGCTGAAGATACTGAAACCATATCAGTTATCATGTAAGCTATATTTATAGTAGATTTTGAAAAATAGATGATTCAAGTAAAATGTAAATTTTTGAATCTGAAGTAACATCACCAGAACTGAAAGTAGAGAATGCTGAATCTATATCAGTCATTAGCTCTATGTATGAATAGCCAATTCTGAAGAATAGATATTTTAAGGAAAATTTTTGAACCAGAAGTGGAAAAGAAACTGGAAGTAAAAGTTCTTAGTGAACCACTCTATCTCCTCCAGAATTTGATGCAGAATCCATATCACTTATTATCTAAGCTCTATCTATAGCACATTTTGAGATATAAATGTTTCAATTAAAAAGAAAAATTTTGAACTAGAAATGAAAAAACAACTGGAAATGGAAATCCTTAGTGAACTCCAATCTCCCCGGAATATAAAGCTAGCTCTAAATCAGTCATCATCTAAACTTTATCCATAGCAAATCCCAATAAATAGATATTTCACGGAAACATTTTTCTGAAAAACAATAGTATAGTAAAGTTTTTGCTAATAAAAATTTATTACATAATAATATAGCGTAACCTCAATTAAATGAATATCAAGGGACTGGCAAAAATATTCGTTAAAATCGAGGTATTAACTACTGCATAAATCTAAAATCTTACTTCAGATGAATTTTAAAACTTGCTGTGACTTCGAACGTCCCATTTATAACCGCACATTTTGGTTTGCATAATTAGCATTCAGACTTAATTTTTCCATTAACATCGATATATATCACTTTAAAACATTTTCCATTTAATACTGCACACCATGCACATCTTGGCCACTCAAACTACTGCTGTAAGCCCTAGGGCCAGCCGAGTGGTCTGGGGTTTCGACACACCATCCACACGAGTCGGATGGTCTGGGTTTTTGACACCATCCACATCATAATCCATAAATTACCTAGATACATTTTCATCATGAACAGAAGAATCTTCCATTTTTCTCATGCCTTTGCAATAACTAACTGTATTGCATCACTTTAATTTACTTTAAAAAATGCATTGCATAGCAGAGCTTGGATTGCATGTTTCTTTTTCACAAAGAATGTAACTTCAAGCTTTCTTTTTGTCCTTTTGTTTTTATACATTGACAAGAAATCATCTACTAAACAACATCATTATACAGGGTGTCCCAAAAACATTGACCTCGGCTTTTATTCCTTAAATATTGATCTTAGACATATATAATAAATTACAAAGTTGCATAAAAAAAGGTACAGAATTTTATGAAATCGATTAAAATTTTCAAGGGAATTAAATTTTAAGAAATACAAAATTTAAATTTTTATACATCCCCCGTACAAAAACATTTCCAATGAGTAAAATGTGCCCTATACACTAATAAGGTAATGTACAAAATTTCAGCATTTTATTATAAAAAGTCCCAGAGATATGAAGACAAAAATGCTCACTTAAACCACTTTTTGATGCATCGACATGGGTTCTAACAGGGGAAAAATTATGTCCGCAGATCGCTTTTCAGGGATCATACATAAATTACGATTACATAAATAAATAATAATTTTGCTATTTGTTGGTACAAAAGTATCTACATTGTGTAGAAATAATAACTTTACACAAAGATTACAAAGCTTGTTCAAAATGTTTTCCATCCATACCAAAGATCCATTAAAGATAAGAGGCAGATATTATTTGCCTATGATGCATTTCTGCATTGCATCATTTGCACTTTTGCTGTAAACATTTACATTTTAATCTGTGATTAATCCCTCACCAACTTTGTTTAAACATATCTCTGGGATTTTTTATGATAAAATGCTGAAATTTTGTACATCACCTTATTAGTGTATGGGGCACATTTTACTAATTGGAAATGCTTTTGTACGGGGGCTGTATAAAAATTTAAATTTTGTATTTCTTCAAATTTAATCCCCTGAAAATTTTTATCGATTTCATAAAATTCTGTACCTTTTTTTATGCGACTTTGTAATTTATTATATATGTCTAAGATCAATATTTAAGGGATAAAAGCTGAGGTCAATGTTTTTGGGACACCCTGTATAATTTCAATATGAACGAAGTTTATAACAGAAAGTATATTTTTAGAAGCCACCACAGATACTAAATATACCAATAATTAACCACCAAGTTGAAAAAGGATGTTTAGATATTAACTCCTAAAAAATAATTCAACGACTAGACAAAATACAGATTAGCCTTTTGTGATTAGTTCATCTGCAATTTAAACATGATAGTTTGTCATCTGAAGAAATGTATTTTGAAAATACAAAATACTTTTTAAATGTATTTTCAATGCATTATCAAAATACTTTTATTTTTCAATTTAAAATACAAAATACAAATGTATTTCAAATACCTGTATTTTTGATACTGCTAAACTTTGCCTAAAAGAAACACTGCCTTCAGTACCAAATTATCCATGATATTTTAACCTACACTGTTTTAAAATAATTTCTGCTTGCTTTGAAGGTTATTCCTTCAAAATTTTGTTCAGTTTCAACCACTAAATATTTCGAATTTAAATAGGGATATTTTAATTATGATCACTCTGTATTACATAAAAATGCAGTGTTTTACAAACTCTCCAAGAACAGAATTAAAATATGCATTCCATTAAAGTGAGAAACTGAAACATATTTTTTTCTTTATTTAACTCATGTGAACAATACAATCAAATACAAACATTTTTCTTAACTATTACTTTCCTTTTAATAGCAAGCTTAATTAAACATTATTTCCTGTTCATATGTAACTAAAATTTTCAATGATATAGATTTTGTTTAATACTTTATATCTTACAAATCGTAGCTTTTATTAAGCAAATATCCACTACATTTCACCAAGTATTCTGAACAAAAATTGTTTTGCTCATAATTTTTTGGACATCTGAAATGCATTTAGGAATACATAATTTGTTGAATCAATTAAAACTCATCTAATTTTGTTGTTTGAATGATATGTATGCATAACCAAAACTCAATTGCTTAATTACAAATTTGTTCATATAAATTTAAGAATTTATTTAAATAAAATTAATAATTGTTTTACTCCATTGTGAAGTGAACAATTATGATGAAATAAGACATTTTTGTAGATATGTCTAGAGGAAAGTAAAAATGAAAAGTAATTACATACACAAATTTTAAAACAAAACTTGCTGCAAACTTTTTTGAATATATAATACTAATAATTATAAAATGATATTCAACAGAATAATTGTTAAATTTGAGCATTATACAGTTAAATATAACAAAATAAACTTATGATTATAGAAGTGAGGCCATAAATTGAACAGCTTTTAATTATCTTACAGCAATGGGATAATGTAAAGCGAAGGAAATTTTTTGCAGGCCATTTTGAATAAAAATGTTAATTCTGTTTTTTGAGTTTGAGGATCCATCAAATTTTAATAGATTAAAATGTTCCACTGGACTAAGCTGTGTACCAAATTTCAGATTTTTAGGATGTAGGTATGTTAAAACTAGTTTCATTTTTCACACAAATCATTACCCCCATGTTCTGGAATCTTCCTAGCGAATTTGATCAAGTTTCAACTACTAGATACTGCTGAAGAATACTCTGAGCAAAGATACTTTAATTATCATTACCTTGTACAAGAAAAGCAATTTAAAATGGAAACTGGTGTGCCTCATAACATGACAATGTAAATCACCACCCTTGTGCTGGATTTGCAATTTTTGAGATTCTTCATCAAGGGATTGGCCAACATGACAGAAGCAGATTGAACTCCATTCTAACAAAAAAATTCCAGTTTTTCTGGTGAAATTTTTAAAAAGTTGACTTTTTACCAGCTGAGCATTACTTTTAGTCCCCATATCATCAATGAATAAAGTCCTAGGCACTCAAGATCATAGTAAAGCACTTCTGTTGTAAAACAGAATAGCATAAATAAATAATCTACCCCTTGCTGAAGAGCTACAAAAATAAAAACAAAACCCTGTTCAATAGTGGTAAAGAGATAATAGAGTAAGTACTCTCTTGACAAAAAGTATTTATTTAATGAACATCAAATGTTTCACCTGGTAATCGCCAATGCTGGATGCTGTAATAAATTTGCCTAGAAAAACATAAGAGCTTTGTTCATCTAATTTGTTGTGCTTGTATGCAAAAGTCCTGTCTTCTATCCTAAGCAAGATTTCATTTGTTATTTTTGCTAAAAGAAATCTCATTTTGCTAAAGCATTCACTGCAATTTTAGCTAAATAGCAAAATCCATCATTTTCCACACAATAATATATACATATTTTCTTGGGGGTGAAATCAATTGATTACCAACATGTGGTTAAGGTGTGATTCAGTTCCAATATTCTTTCATTTTTAGTGTTTTTGCACTAAAAAATCTTACCCAATATTTATTGCAATAATAATTCTTAAACTAATTTGTTTTTAGTTTTCAAATGAACATCTTATATTTATTTCATATGGATATCAAAAATAAAATCAAGATTGACACTTGGCTAAAGAAAGTCTGAAAAGCTAAAATAATTTCTTAGATTTTAGCTAAAATGTTAAAAAATTTGTTTGTCAGTTTAACCCTGATCCTAAATAGGAACATTTGGTACCTTTGATGTTAATAACAAGCACCTTTAATGGAGGTGATTCATAAATAGCCAATCTGTTAATTAAAACTTGAAAAATTATATATTACAATTTAAATATTCAAATGCACAATCTTTATTTTTTTTTAATAAAAACATTTATGTACAGAACATAATATAATTCTTTCAAAGCTTGAAAGTCTTTGTAGCAGGTCAGCAATTTGTGACTGGTTAGTTCCCTTGTTTTCCCATCATTTTTTCTTATTTCAAAAGGATTTAAAGGAGTTTAATATTACCAGTGGTGTCACTAAGTTGGGGGGATGTGACCCACTTAAGTTTGGAAAAATAGGAAAACAAAATATTACACTATCTCCCCCCTCTCCCCAAAAAAATCTGGGGACACAACTAAAGTTACCATAGTTTCTTCTTGAATGTTTTCTATGCTCATGCATATTTAAGATAGTGTAAAGGCCTGAAATAGAATAATTTTCTGTCTTCAAATATCTATATCTCTTCAGATTTTTACGAATATATATATTATGAGTGATACGATACTAATATATCATGGATGGTTCTCAAGCTGCACATGGCTTGTGTGCCATTCATGTGGCTCTATTGCATACAAAAGTATATGCACTTTTGGAGCTAGAGATTCAAACAACTGAAAGATACTAGTTGTTCAGCTATTGAATATAGTTGTCAAGTGTCAAAAAATATCTAAAAACAAAACAACTCAGTGACCAATATCCTTTATTGAGTAAATATATTTATCTGAGTCACTGAATTCAACACTTAACTTCATTTTATGTAAGTATCACTCTGTATTAGCCAATAAACATTTAAGTGGACTTGTAAAACCTGCCTTGACTTGACACAAACCTCATTCCCAGCAGATAAGAGCTAAAATAAACTCCTGTAAAAATACATCTTAATACATACATATAAACTGAAATCATAGACTAACTGTAGACTGTAATTTTATGATAAAGTAGATTATGTGTTTGTCAAATAAAAATTATTTTTTAAATCTATTCATAGGTTTTATTTTCATTTGGTAGTTCTTTTGCAGGCATCCTTAAGGGCAGCATCCTCCACTTTTAACCACTAAAAATTAATGTGTCGCTTTCCAAAATTCGCTCCCAAAGCACACATAGTTAGCTATTTCGATATAATATGTCAATGCATTAAACATGGTAGTCTGGAGATACACATGCTGACAGTTTCGTTAAATCTAATCAAACATTTAAAAAGCTAAAAATTTTTGAACATTTTTTAAAATAAAAAATTGACAAAAATATGTAAAATAATCATATTACATATAATTTTTCATTAGAAACCAAATGATGCTCATTTCAGAACTATGCATGATTCATTTTCGAAACATAGCATGGTTTTTGAGTAAATTTAAAAAACATATATATAACCTTAACAAAAAGTATAAAGTATTATTTTGTGATAAATCTATCAACATCATTCTCATACATCTAGCATGTTCTGTTCATAAAAATAACCCACACATTTTGCATTTTTATGCTAACAAATTCAATGACTATCAGTGCATGTATCTTCATAATATGATGTCTAATCCTTAAAAGAATAATATTTTTAAGTCAGTTTTCCACAAGAAATTACTCGGTAAGTTTATATGAATGATTATAACCGCTCTGCATAGATACTTTCTCTTTTCAAATAAACAATATTGTACCATAATTTATAACATCAACATGAAATTAATCACCCTACTAAGACGTTCATAACTGGATTCATTGTTAACTTATTTATACTCGGAGTGCTGATTTAGAAGGTAATAATAACTCTATTGAAACATTGGAGAAGAATTTTGATTCTTTTATCTCAATATTTTTATTATTTTCACTAAACTTCATATTTACACATTTCCTAATTAATCACAATATTGTATAATTCCATTATTATGCCTTTAAAGTGAGATGTTTATTTAAAATGAGAAAAGACTAAGCTTGCTAACAGTAAAAAATAGAAGAGTACACACTGAAATTTTTGAGACAGGGACAAACGATATGCGTTACAAAAAAGTTACTAGTCGGATATTTAAATTTGAACTCTTTTGTGTCCATAGACGATAATTTGTGGCAACAATTACAATTTAGCTATCGTAGAATAAATTTTGAAAAAAAAGAAAATGGAGTTAGTACGAGAGCATTATCGAGCTATGATTTTCTATGATTTTAAAGTGGGGCTGAATCAAGAAGAATGTCTTCTATGTCTACAATTAGAATATGAAAATGATGTTCCATCTTGTGCCACTGTATTCAGATGACTTACAGAGTTTAGAAGAGGTTGAAATTCTCTCCTGGATGAAGAACACACAGGAAGACCTCTGTCAGCTGTAGTCCTAGAAAATGTGTCGGCAATTCAAAAAATGTTAATCGATGATAATAGCTGTACCTACCAAATTATACAGAAGGAACTTAACATTGGATCTGCAGCTATACATAACATTATTCATGAAGAACTGCATATGAAAAAATTCGTATGTCGTTGGGTCCCCCATAATTCAATAGAACACCAAAAATCGGAGTATGTCAGAATCAGTAAAGAAACCCTAAAATTACTTAATAATGGTGGACACCGTATTATTTCTAAAATCATAACTGTTGATGAAACGTACATACCATGTTTTGACATTCCAACATGTCAAGAAAGTAAAGTATGGGTCTTTAAAGATGAACCCCAAGCCCCCAATAATGGTGAAAAGACAACGAGCAATGAAAAATGTATGCCGTGTTCTTCAGAAGTACAGGTCTGGTCAAAGTCATAAAGCTAGAGGGACAGAAGATAGTTACAGCCAGCTGGTACACCCCTAAGTGTCTTCCAGAAAATCTTCAGGAAGTGAATGTTAGGAAACTCATGCTTCACCATGACAATGCATCTTCTCATTCAGCAAGAATGACAGTCAAATTTATTGAACAAAAAAACATCAAAATGACACAAACATCCACCCTATTCTCCTGATCTTGTTATGTGTGACTTTTGGCTATTTTTTAATCTAAAAAAAAATTATATAGGTGTCCTTTTCATTTCAAAAATGAGATTGATGAGGCTATAAAAGCATATTTTTCATCGATTCCAAGAAATGGATGGCTTGAAGCATTTAATCTTTGGAAAATTCACCTACAAAAGTGCATTGATGTTGGAGGGGAGTACTTTGAACACTCCTAAGAGTTGGTAAGTTTAACTTTTACCACTTAGCCATATGTCAAACATTTCAGTGTGTCTCTTGTACCTAGGCATTTATTGTGAACTAACTACTCTATGTGGATACGCCACAAAAATAGTAAAATCTGTTTTTACTCATACTTTTTATAAAGTGGTTTTGTCTCAAGTAAGGCATGATCATAATAGTAAAGATGAAGATACATTACTAGTATAGAGAGAAGGACTTTTATTGTGAATAACTGAACAAAATTTGTTAAATTTTATCTGCAGTCTATCATAAGATATATCAGTCTACAAGCATAGCCAGGATCTTGAAAAGGGATGGAGGTTGCATTAGGGGATTTCATTTGTGGAAATGGACCCTATATATAAAAAACATGATTTTTCCATCAGTGGGAGAGTTATGAACCTACTTATGAAGAGTTATGACCTGTACACCACTGGATATGTTCCCTCTCAAATATGAAAAAAAACCAAGATTGTCAGCTGTGGTGAAAACATTTCTATTTAAAATACAATAGCCTAGACCCAGGGGCGGCTATTCAGAGGGGCCGTGCGGCCCCCCTTGATCAAGCACGTCAAATTATTTTAGTTATATAGGTTAATTACAATTTTTAAGGAAATTATCTGAATTTTTTTTCAACTAAAATTCGAATTATTGAAAATAAGTGATGAAATTGTCACTAGATGGCAGCACTAAAACTTTGAAAGAGCTCTTTTATGCTCTTTTCATACTATATTAAGTCTATAGGGGAAAATACTGCATTACAGGGAAAGACGAGGGATTTTTAATGAGGCCGCGTCCCTTTATCGCCTCTGGCTGATAGAAAGAACGGTATGTTAATATAACGGCAACAGAAATTAAGAGTTAAAAAAACAGACATTGCAATATTTCAATCTGATGTGAGCCGCGGCAGTTACCGTGGCTTGTCGCCAAAAAGAAATGAATACTGTGAACGACTGACTCGAATTGGCTAAGTTTCGCTAATTTGGCCTCGAATTTTTCTTGATAAATGTGTGTTTGTCGCTTCTTTTTAAAATAATAAATTTGGATGTTTAAATAAATATTTGGAAATAAATTACTGTATTTATGTATATATAATTCTGATTTATTTTATTGATTCTATTGACCTGGTTCTTTCAGTTTTGGTTCATGGCGAAATAGTTTGTGTATTAGATACAGAAAATAGAAATCCAAAAAAGTTTCGATACATATTTTGTGCTTTTTACTAAATTGAATAAGTGGTGGTTATTTGTGGTATTTTGGGGGTTTCTGTTCTTCGCCTTAGTTAGAAAAATGCATTGTTTGGGGCACTCAGTTTAGTTTTGACCCACCCATCCGTATTATTGAAACTGTTTCACTCCGTAAGCGTCCGGTGTGTGGGGGGGGGTCATTTCTAATGTAGGGTGGTTCTGTCCTTCGGAAAGGGGATCATTTCTGATTTAGGGTAGTTCTATGCTTTGTTTGTGATGATTTTCAATGCGTTTGACCTCTTAATTGTTTAAAAGCCACGATAATTGTATTTGTGGCATACCCGTGGATATTTTTAGTGATCCTTTCAGAAATGTGTTGTCTGAGGGGGGTGGGTCTCTTGACTTACTCAACTGTCTTACTTTTTCAGCTATTTAACATTAAAGATTGAAAAAATTATAAATATTTGTTAAAGAATATTAAAAAACAATTTTCAACCAGATACTTGATTCTTTGATCTGACGTCGTTTTCCTTAAAATCTCTCCTCTCCCCCCCCCTTCACCGGCCACTACTCAATCCCCCTGGTTTTGCTTCTAATTTCATTGAAGACCAATATTGCTCCGATACTCCCTAAGCATAAATTTTACTTGAGGTAGTCCTAAAATTTCTTATCTCGCTTCCTAATTAAGCGATTTTGAATCTACTGGTGGCTATAGTCTCTGCACTATCTATACGTGTATCGCCTGAACATGCATATTTTTTTATTCAATCCCCCTGAGCGTAACTTTTAGTTTAACTAGCCCCCACGATTTTACATCTTGGTTCCTAAATTGAGCGATTTTGAATCTTCTGGTAGCTACAGTCTTTATACCATTTGAATATAAATCTCTTTCATATCAATCCCCTGGGCGCAACATTTACTTTAAGTAGTCCCCCTCTGATTTCACATCTCGGTTCCTAATTGAGCGATTTTGATTCCGCTGGTGGCTATAGTCCCGGCACTATTTGTATATGTGAACTGGATATACATATTTATTGTGTCATCTCCCTGAGTGTCACTTTCAGTTCGGTTAGCCCCTTCCCCCCCCCCCCCCCCCCAAATTTCTTATTTCGCATTCTAATTGAGCGATTTAAATTTTGCTGGTGGCAATTACTTAGATATACAACCTTATTATGTCATCCCCCTGGGCATAACTTTTACTTTAAATAGCCTCAATTTCATATTTCGGTTTTACAAAAAATGCATCGCCTTGGTTCCTGAAATATTCGTGTACGACATTTCAAGGCCGTACGATGTTTACATTTTCCACTACAGACCTTACACACACATTGACATACAAATATCGTCTGTTATTATGCAATATGAAACAACAGTGGTGGAAGAGGGGAGACTCTCCTCTTTTTCATATTTACATTTTTATCTATCTTAGTGAGTTTTGCTCCGATTTTGATGCAATTTTCACACTGTATTTTCTACTCTACAATTGACCCACTCGATCTGCTTGCTCACTCTAAACTTTGATCCACATTTGTTGCACCTGCGCAACGAGCTAACTACTTATTGTTATAAAAACCGATTGCTATATATAGTGACTGCTAGCAGACAGAATTCGCTAGTTATCATTTTAAGGACGAATAGAGATAAGCATAAAGCATAAGAATTTTCTGTAAATTCCAGATTAATTCTTGTATTAAAAATAGTTCCTTTGTTTCTGCATATAAACGGCCATAGATTTAGTTGGTTTTCGCTCTCTAATTATGTTACTGTTTGGGTTACAAGGACGATCAGGTATAAGACTATTAGCCATAGAGTGTATCTGAGAAAAATTGTGTGCATTTTGGGTGTAAAAACATTTGCGCTAATCATAAAAAAATACTGCACATGTATACAACTGAGAGTATTTAATTTTTACAAATTTGATACAAATTTATTTAGAAATGTATTCAAATAATTTCCATGGTTGCAATAGGCTCTTATTCATTTCAAGCAAACTTGCACAACATATATCAGCGCAAGAAAAATAATAATTTGGCATATGGCTGTTTCGAGGTAACTCCGGAACCAATTTATCAGTGCCGGACAAACAACAAACTCGAAGTCTAAAAGACATAGTTGGCACAAACTGAGGGATATATATACATAAATACATAGATAAGCGCCTCCCTCTACATGTCGCTCACGAGTCGTCACTGCCTAGACCAGAGATGGAGAGAGAACCTTTTTATGTTTGAAGGCTACATCAAAGTAAACTACCCTCCAATAAGGTCACATACAAGATTTTCTTTTATATATGCTGCAAAATGTAATCCTTTAGTGGAAAATCTGATTAATATATACAACTTAAAAATGAAGAAAGGTTCTTTGAAAAGACCACACTTGATGCCCAGAAGGCCGCAAGTGGTCTTAAGGCTGCAGGTTTCCCACCCATGGCTTAGACTATTATTTTGTGTAAACTACTCAACATAGTTTCACATATTTACAACCAGTGGCCTCAAAAATAAAAAAATAAAAGCATTCTGTAGTCACATACAACTACATTACAAAATTTATAATTTACAACTATTTTTTTTTTAAATGCAGCAACTAGCAACTATATCATTTTGTTCTGTTTCACAATGAATTAAACACAAAAAATATATGAGCTTGAAAAATCTTTGCCAAAATAAAACAGATAACTTTAAATTGAAATTATCACTCATTCTCTTAATCTTATATCCCAAGACCATAATAAAACCCCATTAAAAATATGATATCGTTTATTTATAAAAAAAAATTATATCAATTTCTATATTTAAATCATAAAAATTGAATAAAAATCTATTGCCATATAAACTCATTTGATTAAATTCTGCAACTAAACAATATGATATGATTTTCTTCAAATAAATTTTCATGAACAAAAATCATCTGCATAATGTTATTTCTGTGAAAGGTTTAATTTTCTGTTTTTTAATAATAACTTGACAACCTTTGGTCCTAGAAAATCGAAACAAGGATGGGGTTACCAGCAGTTAAGTAGAGAATAACCATACCCAGCAAAATTGCACTGGATTTGATGTTTTGTATAGCAGGGAAGTCATTAAATGGGCACAGTAAACTAGCATTTTGGTGTAAATAAATTTTTAAAAATGCCACAATTAACTAGAGCTTTGGTGGAGGTAAATCACAAAATTGTCATATTAAACTATTGTTTTTGAATAGAGAAATAGCAAGATTATCGCAGTAAACTAACACTACTTTAAATCCTGCGCAACGCCGGTTACATATTCTAGTGGTTTTTATAAAATGGGGAACACAGTTCGATGAAAATGAAATACTACATCATAAAAAATATAGATTAAAAGTAATAAATTTTTATCCAATAAAACACAACTATGTTTCAATACATCAAAAATTTGTTTCAACAAAAATATAATAGAATTTCAAAGACATATACGCATACATATTATTTTATAAAAATTAACATAAGAATGCAGAACATGTCATGATTTTAATTACTCCTTTATAAGGCAGGGTGTTCCAGTGTTCTAAAAAGGTTTCTTAGGCATAAATCAGTCTATAATGAATGTTGATACACTGATATTTACAAATGATTATATATATATATATATATATAAGTAATATACATATCCCAAATCACATCCAGATATTCAATTACAATACAGAACTTCAAGCCATTCTGGTATTAAAGAGAGGAGAACTTCTAATAAATTTATCCAGTCTTGACTGAAAAACTTCACTAATTATTTCTTTCCCCAGCTTACACTCTGGATTTTTAACAACATATTCAACGTAAATCTAGAAAATATGGAATAACATTTAAAAACAAATCTAAACTATTTCAACTTTGTAAAACTAATATAATGAAAGCCTGCATTACATTCATTTTACAGTAGCACATTATACAAAAATAGTATTCAGAAAAAAGTTGTATTTTAAATATCATTTAGATTAACTTGAAAAACAATTACAAAACTTGAGCATTGGGGAAATCTCAAGACTTTTCATATGTAGCAAGTTGAGTCTTCCACCTCTGAATCACATAGCAAAACACTATGCAAGTTAATATAATGCATAACAAAAATATAAATAGATAAACTTTGATCTTTGCTCAAAATGTGTCTGCAAATAGTTTTAGTCTAATGGTTTTAGCATTATATCTCAAACAATTTGTCACAGTATAATAAAATAGCTGTCATTAGATTCTGAAAAGAGAGGACTACAAGAAACATAACAAACTATAACAAATTAGAAGAGCATTACCTAAGTTTTAAAACTTTTTAAAAATATTAAAATTTAATTTTATAATTAAACTTTATACATTTTTCAAAGCTATTTCCATTTTTCTGCATCCACAGCTGTACAATATAAGCAGTGTACTGCCTAAATTTTCTCCAAATCGCTTCAGCAATTTTTGAGATTATAAAGAGCCACCAATTTTGACAAAACCCCATTATATAACCAAGCTATTTACATTTGTCAGAATGTGTTCTTCTGCATTCACATCTGCCTAATATATGAAACTTGGTACCCAAATTGTGTCTAAATCATTTCTGTGGTTTTCGATGTTATGATAAATCAACAATTTGACATACACAAACACTGATTTTGATAAAATTTCATTGTATAGCTAAACTATATATATATATATATATATATTTTTTTTTTTTTTTCATTCACATCTACAATATATGCAGTACATCACCCAAAGTTGGTCCAAATCACTTTAGCAGTTTTTAAGATTACAAAGAACCCAACAATTATGAAAAAATATTACTATTCTGTAGCTCAACTATACTGTCATGAGCAAATGTCATGTGAGAATTCTTCCCACATGACATTATTATAAATTCTGTGTAAAAAAAACCTAAAAAGCCTATTTAAATATCTCTCTCTAGTAATTATTCATGAATATGTTTATTCTATGTTAAATTCTTTATTCTAACTCATAAAAATAAAGTAATTTGTTTGGCTAAGCACTGGAGTATTAAAACTCCATTTTTTAATGCCTTTTGCATTGAGAATTCCAAATCCAATCTTATTATGCAGTTCGAATTTTTTTGCATATTGTTAATGTCAAATACAGATTTTATTTGTTATTAATTACTTATTTTCCAGACTAAATGTCAGGAATGTAGAGATTGTTTATCTCAGCAGACAGAAATCCCAGCATTTTTTTGTCTGGTGGCAGGAGTTGTTGGGTCGGATTCTGTTTTTTTTTTTTTTTCGTAAATGCTGCAACTGTTTTTTTAAATTAAATAAGTCAAATTATTCGTATTTTATATGTGAAAGTAAAATTGTTTAAATTGTCTACAATTGCTCAAGCCCGTTTCTGACCATACTCAAGTGTTAATTTATTGTGTTAGTGGTTTTAAATGTAGTAAGTGAAATGTATATTGATTAATTGATAATAATTGACAAAATGAAATATGTTAAATTTTCTTGCTGTCCAATGGGAGTGGGGTTTCTGTTCTAGAGTTCTGTTTCTGTTTAAAGTTCTGTCTGATTATGTGTTGATAATTTCACATCTTTATGAAAGTAATTAATTTTAATTATTTATTCTTAATTATCACTTTCAATTTTATTAATTGACTTTTTTATGTGTGTTAAACTGATATTCAGTAAAAGTAGATAGTGATACCTATCAGGGAATTTTTGAAGATATTATCTGGAAATCAGGAAAATGTCAGGGAGCTTTTATCTAAGATCATGCAGCCACCCTGGCTTAGTACTACCAATGTAGAACTTATAGATAATTATTTTGGGGCGATAATATGTGGACACCCCAGCCTGACACATGAAGTTATTTTTATCCTTAAATTTATCAGAACGAATACGATTAAATAAAGTAGTAACAGTAGAATGGGCAGGTTTAAACTTAAATTCCTGACAAAATTGAATCACCGGATGAAAAGTCATGGGCTTTAAAACACTACTTCAAAGAACATCAAAACTGTCCGAAAAACTACGACATTAATAAATCTTTAATTGCTAATCATTGTAAGATGACTAGTCACCCATTTGATTTTTCTTCTGCCTCCATTATTCAAAAGTGGTTTTCAGTTTTTCATTTGGATTTCTTTGAAGCTTTCATATCAATAAAAATTCCAGTAATCTGTGTAATAATTTATCTATGATTCCACATTTCCTTATGGTATAGCATTACCACATCTAATTTGTTGTTTCTTTAAGTTTATATTTTCTAAATTTTATTACTTTCCCTATATACATAGTATAATGTATAGAGAATATTGTAATGCAGACAAAAATTCAAATTCAAGTTTTCATTGGAATAGTATGTTACAAGCATCCCTGAACACGAATTAATTTTTGAGGTAATGTCTGTGTGTGTGTCCGTGAGTTTATGGAGACAATATCTCACAAACAAATGAAGTGTTTCAAATGAAATTTGGTACAAAAAGTACAATCTACAAATACTGGAAGCCTATTGATTTTAAATGCAAATGAATGTTTGGAAGACCCCCTAAATTTTTTAATTAAATTTTGAAAAAATTAGAACCTTTAATAATGTTACATAAATAAGCATTTCTTATGTAATTTTTCATTGGAAAATGATTGACACAAATTTTAGAATGCCAGCATGCACCGTTTTCATGATATTGCACTTTTTTGAATAAATTTATCAAAAAAACTGCATAAAATTAAAAAGTATTAATTATTATGAAATATGTTTACTTTTCATATGTAATATTATGCGATAAATTTATTAACATCATTCTCGTGGATCTAATTCCTTCCATTCAAAAGAGAGGATACTTAGTGTAATGCTTTTGTATTTTGATGCTTAACAACTCGTCAACAGTCATTTATATGTAAGAAATGCTCTTCTCTCTCTCCATTTGCTTGTAATATTTGGCGATAAATTTGACAAACTTGGCAACCCATTTAGAAAAATATCACCAACTTATTGATATTTAGCCACAAATTAATGAAAATGCTGTTAAAATTTCAAAAATGATACTATACTAATGAAAATGATGCCAACTTAATGAATTATTAAAATATCTTAATATATGGACTATGTTTCTCATTACAGATGCTATCAATATTGATAATTGCCAATAATTTAGAGTTGCGTGCAATATACAATTGTGCCAAATGTACAATTCAGCATTAAAAACATTGTGCATCATTTTTTCACCATGAAAGTAAATTCTTTGCATTATATAGGGTAAGTCATGTGCTGGCCACAAGCAAGATTTTTTTCTTGTTTTTCTTTTTTTGCTCATTGTATTTCACTTTCATCACATAAAGTGATGCTACTATATCGCACTCTGTCGTTTAGCTATTTTCAGCTTAGCCGACATAGTCTTAGTCTTGCCCTTATTTAGGCATTTAGGTCCAGACCTGTTGTACTGAAGAAGAAAATTCAAATTATTTCTGAAATGTATACATGCTTATGTATCTTTATTTGCGCTGCATTTTACATTGTAAAAAGATTCATTATCATAGCCTTTTATTCATAAATTACTTAATACCCTACTTATTGAATCTGGCAAGTTATTTTTCTCATTACCTCTTTAACAGACATTTAGAAAACAAAAAACTTGTAATTTAGTAATAGCTACCAAGCTATTCCTAGTTCCAGGGGTACTAAAACTTACACACCTATAATGATCAATATGTGCATCATAAACCTTTTACACAGGTCATCTTATACTACAAAAGATTTTACAAACTAACGTAAATACAAGCATTAATGCTTTATAATGTATTACTGTTTTATAGTGAAAACCTCCCATATGCAAATTCTGATTCTTAAAAAAAAATGCAGGGCATATAATTAGAAGGATTCAAATAAGCATACTTCTTTATATATTCTCTGTAACAGATCTCGAGCATTAGAAGCTCCATTATCAGTGTTCATTATGAACTTCAATCCTGATGCTGTTTCATAAAAATTCAATTTGTACTTGCTTGTTTGGTAGTTCAGAAATCCCTCTTTGCTAAAATAAGAATAAAAGCATTACTTAATATTTTATAAAACAATTTAAGAAGGCATTAAAAATATATCAATTTCAAGGATTCACTAATGCAAGAAAAGACTTAAAAATGCAGTCACAAATACTTTGAAGTTTAAAACACAGGAATTCCTTTAGGGGAACAACATAACCAGTAGAAGAAAAAAATTATGCAAACATAAATTAGACCATTAGATTGTGAACTTATATATTATTCCATTATTATCATAAGCTGGCAGCTATAGTCAGGCAAATTGTGCTACAGTGTGAATATCTAGTTTGTCATAATATATTGTGTATATAATTAAACTCATTTTTTTTTTTTAAGATAAAAATCCAAGGCCTATCTTTGAATTTCTACTCTAGGAGTAAAAACAATTGCATACAATCGCATTAGTGATATGTCTTTGATACTATATTTCTTAGAGTTATAGCATGACAACATTTAATCTTTTTTTCTCTCAATCTTATTCTTTACCTGCACCATATTGTATTTGAATCTTTTCTAATCTTATTTATTAAGTTACAATAAGAATATTACTATAGCATCATACTAGAAGATGTAGCAGCATCAAAGCCCAGAAAGCTTTTATTATAAAATGAGAATGCTCTTTTTGTAACTTTTTTTTAATTCACAGTGATTCACAGTAGTGATTATTCTGAGTGTTGATGCTTCGATTTTTTGCTACTGATGCATAAATACTGATGCACACAGATATCTTCTTTTATTATGTAACATTTTTAAAAAGGTTATATGTAAAATATACCAGTCAGTTGGTGACAGCTTCAAAACAAATGACTTTAAGGAAAATATCAGCCCATACATCAACTTCATTTCCTAAAACAGAAATATATATATATATATATATATATATATATATACACACACATATATGATACAGAAATTTTAAGCCTTTCCCAATAATGTGCCCTTTTCTTTCATAATTATTATTCCAAATTCCTATTTCATGTCCAGCACATATTGCAACTATATTAAATTCTATCCCACGCCAATAACAAAGTCTGCCAGCACTTCCTCTTTTCCTTGACCATACCATATATAGCCACTAATCTTAACCTCTGTGTAAACTTTCTCATATGAAACTGCATTCCCAATCACATTTTTAAAACCTTAAGAACGCGAAGGCAACATGTGTCCCATGCCTCATATCCCTCCCCCTCTGATGTAACTGTACTTGTGAAAAACTAAGCAGACGGCATTGAGATTTCTTGAGAGCTGGATATTTCTTGAGGGCCGTCTGATATAACTATATCAATGTGAAAATGTCTCTTCCCTTGATTATTTCAGCCTATATTACGTGTATATATATATATATATATAATCCAAAAGGAAACTTCCAAATCGGATTCCTTTTGGATTATATACTATTCAATGTTGCGAAGCAGCGTGGCGCTTTACTTCATTTGTAACTTCGAGTATTTAGTTATGGGATATGATTAAATTTTAAATTAAAAATAATACTGATCGTTATCTTAAAATCAATAAATTAGATAGTTTTAAAATTAAATTGCTTGTTTTTAGAATTAGAATTGTTTTTTTAATAATCTGTATTAAAACAGTAAAAATTTATATATATATATATATATATATATATATATATATATATATATATATATATATAAACTACATCACTTATTTGAAAAAAGCAATTACTCAACTCTTCCACTACAATGCTTACAACCAAAACACTAACGAGTCAAAGTCTCAAATTTAATATCCATTAAAAACAATGATGTAGAAATACAATTAGATTAAAATTACATTAAAATAGTTTATAATCACAGAACATCATCCCCAATCCCCAGGGTCTAATATTCTGTGCTATAAATCAACATGCTTTCTGACTATTGACTCGACAAAATGTAGAAAAATACAACAGTTGAATCAAATGCATATAAAGAAGGAAAACACAACAAAATAAATAAATTTTATTCATATAAATTACTGTGAAAATTGCATGCAATCCATGTACATTGGCACAATGGCGTAATATGACCCCCCCCCCCCCCCCAAACTATAAAATCAAAATT
Organism: Amaurobius ferox; assembly: GCA_951213105.1. Lineage (NCBI taxonomy): Eukaryota > Metazoa > Arthropoda > Arachnida > Araneae > Amaurobiidae > Amaurobius > Amaurobius ferox. Next base: position 101,747,149 of record OX578145.1, on the reverse strand, counting down.
AGTCACTTATGAAGACTATGTTTTACATTAAAATCTACTAATAGGCACAACTTAAATCTTAATTTCAACAATCTGAGCACAATTAGACCAATTTATATACTGGAATATTCTACAAATAATGTAATTTTTATATTTCCAATAAATAAATGCCCACTATTTAAATAATACAGATTCAGATAACATTATGCTCAATTTCCAAATCATCTGTTTTGAACTAAAAATCATTCTCACAATACAAATAAAATCTCCAAACTATGTATTTTGCAAACAATGTAATTTTTATATTTCCAATAAATATGTGACCACTATTTAAATACAGATACAGATAACACCATACTAAATTTCAAAATCACCTGTTTTGATCTAAAATCATTCTCATGCTACAAATGAAATCTTCAAATCTCCATCACACATTATTGATGATTCCCTTTACTGTAAGCATAGTTTCAACAGGGTTGCAAAAAAGCCGGCTAAAATTAATAAAAACCACGCCGTTGGCTTTTATTGGTTTTAACTGGCTTTTTTTGGGCCAAAATTGGCTTTTTTTGGCGAAAATTGGTTTTTCTTTTTAAAAAAAAGCGTGAAAGATTTTAATTTTAAATTATACATTTTTAAGTGTTCTTTAACTAATTTTAAAAGATTATTTTATTGGGTTAGAATTTAATAAATAACTTTATTTCTCAATAATGAAAACATTAATATTGGAATACCTGCTAGTGCAAAAAAGCCAGCTAAATTTTAAAAAGGCATTCCAACTGCTTTACTTGGTTTACATTGGCCGTGAACACATTTTTTTAAAAATGTTATTGCTTTAAATAATGAAATATTTTATTTTAGGACAACGGTTACTTAGTGATATATTTATTAGTTAACTAATTTTAAGGATTTTATTGATATGTGTCTTATTTTCACTTATAAATATTTAAAATCATGCATAAAGTCATTTAATAAAAAATACTATTTATCACTATTAAAAACAGTATTGGGAATAACATATGCATGAACTCTTTTGAATAGCATCAAGCTTTTCAAAAATTTATTTTAACAAGTTTTAATTTGAGAACAATTTTTAACCTTTTTTGATTGCTCTCTCTTGTTAGCAGTGTGTAAATAGTAGCGTGTAAAAAAGATGTTTTTCCTTTTTGAAGTAAAATTGATTTTTTTCCTTTTTGATGTGTGGTGATTTGTCTTTTTAATTAATTATAGTCTTTAAAATGTGTAGTATATGTAATGTAGAGCTATGCATTATGTAACAGAGGCTTTCAAAACACCATCTTGGTGTCTAATTTAATGCATTCTCCTCAATGTATATATATTTTTCCTTTTAGACATATTACCTTCATAGTATTTTTCTAGTGGTCATAAAATCTTGTGTACTTGGTAATATATAATAGAAGTTTATAAACATTTAGGAGTGCATCAAAGATAAAGTAATGCAAATTTAATGTCAATTGGCTGTAAACCACCTTTTCTTAATAAAAGCCAGCTTTTTTTAAGCGGTTAAAACCAAAAAAAAGCCGGTCGGCTTTTTTTGGCCTGGCTAAACTCTGGGTTTCAGTAGGTAAAAAAACTTCAGCCTGCAAAGGGTCCATGCTGAAAAAAAATTAATCAAAAATTTTAAGAGCTTGCTCATTTTAAAAAAAATTATAATTAATGAATGGATGGCTCCAGGAATTCATTTTTTATTTAGGAGCAGTGTGTGATATTTAGTGGCTGGTGTTAAATTACAAACATTGGATTACTTAACAATTTTTTTATATCGCAATATAAACATTAGGGAAGTTTTAAATGTGCAAAAAGTATATATTTTAAAAAAAAATCATCTATTAATTACATAGATTCTATTTAAAATTTGTTTGAAAGAGAATTTTTCAATCTTTTGATAGTGTCAAGATGGAAAGTATGTGATAATATTTTCGGTCACTAAGAAATCGATTTGTGTGAATATCGACCAAAATCATTGTGATAAACATAAAATAACTTTCTTTTTTTTTTTATCCTACGCCGGACCTTGGTTTTTCAACCATCAGTCTATGTCGGGCAACCCAGTAAAGTCTTGAACGAAACGAAAAGTCATCCTCCGCAGAATTTCTATCTGCGACGTCACTAAGCCCAGGGCAAGTGTAGAGGTGGTCACCAGTCATGTCACGAAGGCCACAAAGTGGGCATGTCGGAGAATCCGACAAGCCAAAACGATGTAAATGTTTCTGCAGAAAGTCGTGGCTAGTCTTGAGCCGGAAGTTAGCCACTCCCACAGCTCTATGGGGGAGAATGGGACAGGCTTCCTTAACAAAGAAGCCCAAGTCAAAGAAGCCAAGACATAAAATAACTATAAAGCAAATTTGAAATTTAAAAAAAAAAAAAAAAAAAATCACAGAGGGGCACATTTTTGCTTTCTGAAGCACCTGTGAACCAAATTTCATGGCCATTTGACAATTACATTTCCCATTACAGACTGCACAGACAAACACACACGTTTATTGTCGAAAACCCAGGCCATCCAGCTCATCCGAAGACATAGAGCAGCAAATTGGGCGGCTGGGAAAACACATGTTTATTGTGTAAGATATCTTCCTTTCTATGTAAGATAAAATTCTATATCTTCCTTAATATAAAATTTTAAGTCCCTTTAAATTTCAGATGGTTTAAATCACATTACATTGACTATAAGGCACTTGAGTTCCTTGCATTGATACTTAATATTCTCATAATGAAAACTCAGCCAAATTATCTCTGACTCAGGCAGACTTTATATTGGATATTACACAGTTAACATTCTTTCTGCCCCCTCCCTGCAATTAACCAGATATAAGTTTTAAAAAATCATAAATATTTTTTAGAAATATGACCAACAAACAAAAGAAAAATATCTTTCAATAAAAGAAACAATCAAAATCGCATCCGGAAAGTCTGGTAACTCCAAAAGTGATAAAAGTTGTTCAAAATTCATACGCATAAAGTTCAAATTGAAAAAAGGTGAGCCGACCGTTAATTTACACTATCCCTTCAACAAATAATACATGTTTAATATCATGTTTTCAGAGTTGTTATCAGTGCATCATATATATTGCACAAATATTTTACATTCAGTAATATTACTTCATTTATTTGTAATAGATTGTTCGGTAATATCCATCTGTTCCAATATCAATGTATTTATTTAGATCAAGGTGAATATGTTTTAATTTTTCAAGAACAATTTGTCCTAATATTTTGCCTGTAACTTAGTTCAAAGCCTTGTGGTGATTGGAGATTATGTAGAAAAGTGACTTTGACTGTTCTTAGCACTGTATTACATATGTCTGCATCATATTTATGCATCCTGTATTTCTTTTTCTCCCTTGTAATTGATAGGAATAAAATCCAGATTTATATTTAAATTTCTTATCACAACATGTGCTTTTGGTTCACTAACTATCAATTGCTAAGAACTGCTTTTAAATATAGCATGAAAAAGTAATAAATAAAAATAAATTATCAATCTAAATTTACACAGCTAAAATGTATAAAAATAACTCATTAAAAAAATTCAAAATTAAGCTCACCTCATCTTTTGACATGCCAGATTGATTTTTCCTGTTCCATTCAGCATAATATATGCAGGAACCAGATGTATTAAAGATATACAGATTATAAATAGTCATTCTGCAATGCTGTTAAGAAATGAAGTTTATACAAGCTATTAAAATCTAGTATATAAATTACCATAGATTAACTATATCCTACGTCCATGCTGGTATACAGTTAAGCCTTAGAATTACACTTAGGAATAATTATAATAAAAAAAAGCAAGATAAATATAAAAATAACTTTTCAAAAAAATATTCAGTAGAATTATATATATGTACATATATGGAATATTAGTATCTTAATAGCTCAGTGGTTAAAGCACTTGTTTGAAATTCAGAAAAGCAAATGTTACATTTTTTGTCAAAATTGTGGATTTACACTATGGTCTTAAAATAGTACAGCAAAACCATCATATTTTTTATGGTCTTCATGATATTCTTTTGACATATATGCTTCTATTTTTAAATTAGATGATTAATTTGGTGTATTTAGTATGTTACTAATATTGTTGAGTATTCTCAGGATCTGATATGGTCACAATTTTCATGTTATATTTTTTCCCCACTCCCCAGATTGGTAATAGATTTTGTTTCTGTTAATCACATGTTCACCTGTAGCTCTTTCTTCTGTCTGGGAAAGAGATTGCATTAAAAACAGGATTTCAGGGCTACACATGATACCTACTATTTTCGGTTATTATTTGCACAAAGTTACTAAATCATCATCACAAGTCGAACCGTAAACTCTGAGACACATGACCACTGACTGTATGAGGCCATTAACCTCCAATATACAGTGATACTGGTTGACTGTATTTGTAAGCCCTTGCAAGATGAAACAAGAAGAGTTCTAGAGATAAGGTGAAATTAGTACAATGAAGAAAACAAATGTTACTTTTATATATGTTTGCAACAGCAAAAAGTTATATCAAAATTTTCATAAAACTTCAATGGAAAATCATTTTTATATAAACATCAACCACAATTAGTGATATTATGCAAAAAAAATTACCAATCACATTAGATTATGAGAATTAATCCTAATAATAATTTAATTATTTAATAATTTAATGCCCACACTCTATTAATGGTAAAGTGCCAAAACGATACTTTTTGAGCCTTTTATATAAATTAGAAAATTCAGAAAATGTTACTAAAGGTTTTGACCGACTGATATAAGCTAAACATGGGTTAGGTATTTCTTTAGGTCTTTCATATAAAGAGCTACTACAAATTAACTGTTTCGCTAATTGCTCGTATGAATGGTCAGTTGGCATAAGTAACCAATTATGTCCACCTTACGCAGGTCTTTTAATACAAATGAAACTATAAATGTTAAAAAGAGCATAGGTAAAGATGGGAGGGGGATGTTAAGCACCCCCAAAAGTTTATTTTATAAAAGCTTTTTTCATAAATATCTGTTTTTAACCTTCTGTTAGGCATGGTACTTTTTGTAACGAGAGCTGTCAGTAACAAATGAAAGAGAGAAATGTTCAACGTGTATCAATCTAATCAACAGCGCCTGACAGAAGGTTAAGTAAAATCGAGTATTTTAATGCCTTTAAATCAAATCATATATATGAGCACTTTTCGTAAAAGTGCACAGTTAATGTTGACTATAGAGCCTATAAACATAAACAAGTTGCCGAAAAATTGTTTTGAGGCAAAAAATATATATCTGAAGTTAAAGTAAAATTCCCAATATTAAATAATGAGTTACAGTAAGTCATTATTTTATATTTTGAATTTTAATCACTTTGTATTAAACATTTTTATAAAATTTCTGTTTTTTTATTAAGAAAATATCCTGCTTTAGTAATTTCTTATTTAGTTCTGTGAACTTAATGAAATATTTTTGCTAGCACAGCATTCAAATATTTTATTGCATGTGGCATATGATAAAATATCACGGTATATCCTGAATTTTGAACTACTGCTAGTACTGTCTCTGCATGTATATTGGTGTTATACATTGCAACTGAAATTATAAGAGATGAATTCTGATGATTTCAATTCATTTAATTATTCAATTAGAAAACGAAAGTAAAACATGTTTAACCCTAAAATATCATAAAAATACGTAAACTTTATTAGAAATTATAATACAAAGAATGGTCTGCTTACATACAAAAAAAAAAGTTCCAAACACGATTCTTATTCACAATTGTAAATAATCAATTAAGTTTACGATGAAAAGGAAATTTTTGCAAGAAAACATTAAACAATCGAAAAGGCAACATATAATTTCTAAATGTATATTTATCTTACATTAATTTAAATTCACTTTTTAATCCCAGAACAGTAAACCGCAGTGTAAACTTTAATTATTAACTTTGCAGAAGCCAAAGCAATTTGCAGTTTGGTTACTTTTGAAATGAAATTTACAAATGTCAGGGAGGTTGGAAATTTTCTTGTGACTCTAAACACATGTGTTTTTCAGAGTTTCTTGTTTTGGTGCTGCCATCTATACTATATTTATTCAATTATCTACTAGAATAATCATTTCTCCGACCGTATTCTGTTGCAAAAAAAATGTAAAATTTGGCATGTATGTATCGTTTGAGAAGACATGCAAATAAAAGAGAATTTGAGAACAAAGAAACGTTTAAAGAAATGATGGCAATAAGATGACATTTTAGTAAGTAGTATCTCCTCCCCTGGCGGGTATACAAGCGATCTTTGGCGCGGTTGCTTATCTTTGGTGCAGTTGTCTCTCTATGGAAGACTCTGCAGCAAATATTTTAATTGGTCAGCTAATAGGCTGTCTCAGCATATCCCAGACATGTTCTATTGGAGGTCTAGGAACCTGGATGGACATGGGAAGGTTGTAAGACAATGTTGAGAAATTCGTGCAGTATGTGGTAGAGCGTTGTCTTTCCACATCCTATTGGATATTGTTGATTAACGGAACCGGGGCGGTTTGACAGCATAAGTAAAACAATTGGCTGCAGCATAGGTAATCGACGTACAAACGAGCGTCAGAGTGGTTCGCAGCACAATTAGAGGAGTTCGGCTGTCCCTAGAGCTGGCTCCTCAGACTTCCACACGACTTGGTCGTGTGCCGTTCGACAACAAATATGGGATCGGAACGATGGCCAGTCCTCCTCCACACACGTATGCGATGGTCCTCAGCACTGAAAAGGAAGTCTCTAAAGACAATATGCCGCCAATCGAACACTGTCCAAGCTGCGCAATCTCGGCACCAATCCAGACGACTCTGCCTATGTTGAAGGATGAATAGTATGCGCTGAACGTCGACACCTAATCCCCCGTTTGCCAGTCGTCTCCGAATAGTAGCTCTTGATACAGGATGCACGGAGAATGACTGATAGATACGCCATTTGTGTTGACTTGGCTCCTCTCCTGATTGCGCGATCCTCTCGAGTAGTTGTCCGTCTAGTCTTGGTCAAGGAGATTTAAATATATAATTAGATTTAAATATTTAAATCCCCTCGGTTTAGGGCGACGATTACATTTGCCATTTTCTGATCCACTGTTGACAACATCGAACAACTACCATGTCGCATCGACCTCTTCGACCAAAATGTCAGCTGATGTGCCTGTTGGACCAACGAGCTTCCCTTCGAGTACGTCTCAAAAGCGTCTTTGTATACGACTTGCAGCATCAAAACAAAAAATCCTGTTTGGATTGCACGTTACTAGAAAGTCTTGATAGGGAACCTTCCTATCAAATAATTTCGACGAAAATCCTGATTGTCGCCTTCTTGGAATCGTACTTTATTAGCTTTGGGCCGTACCGGGAATTCATTCTATTTGTAGCAATGTTTATCCTTTCACGAGCGAAATGATGCATCTCCTCCAAACGTGCCCACAGATCTTGCACATATTCCATCAGGCGATGAGGGAGCATTACATGTTCTTCCAAACATCAGCTCACGTGGTTGTCGTAGATCCCAACCAAACAGCATTTTTGATGGAGGATGGCCAGTCGATTCGTGGACAGCACTTCTGTAGTCTAGCAGGAACAAAGGTAGGTGATGGTCCCAGTCTTGCTGATTTCTGACTACGAATATGGAGATATGATTAAATATCGTCCTGTTGGTTCTCTCTCCCATGCAGTCTAATTGAGGATGAAGAAGAGTAATTAGAGTTGTCCGTTTCTAGTAGTTTGCACAATTCCGTGAATATGCCAGAGCTAAAGTTAGTTCCCTGATCAGAATGGATGAGAGAGGGCACCCCGTAACGATATATCCAGTTTCGAGTCAAAATTTCACTGATGGTTGTTGACATATTTGGTTGTTGGCATATTTTTCTGCTACACCAACGTCTGGATGGCATAACTATTTTGAAAATTGGTTTATTCAAATGAAAAAATGTACTGATGCTAAAGGCGAATTGAGAAACAATAAAACGGTTTATTTTCATACAAAAATAGTTTGTGTATTATTTTCTAAAAATGTAAATACTAGCCTACGTAGTCGATATTGTAAGCATCATTCTTGAGTTTGCCCCTGGAAAAAGTGCCATGAACTCACTTGCTTATTGTATCAACCACGAGACAAAACCCAACGGAGCTGGACAACAAATGTATTTCTCTTCTGAGTGCTGACAAAATAGGTGGGGCTGTCGAAAAGTCTTTCCAACTCCTCCAGCCCCCATGATACAGAAGGCTGAAACTTTGCACATTTATAGTATAAACCACGGGGCAGAATCTAACTGAATCGAATTTTTAGTCACTGTATTTGACAAACTTAAATACTAAAAATTCTAGTTACAAGCATTGGCTGCAATAATGGCCGGCTATTGGAAATCTGATGAACATATGTGAGAGTTAATTAAGGTATAAAATGTCAAAAAGTTTGGTGTGAATGATAAAACTTTGGTATTTTAATCTTTTGGCAGAGGAAAATTTTAAATAACTAGATTAGGAAACCAGTAAACAGTTATCAAAGCATCCTGATAGCTATGAGAAGGCACTAATGCGCCATCTATTGAAGAATTGAAAAACTACAAATTACTTAGTTTGTTTCAGTTTTTAATTGATAGTTTATTATTTTATTAATCTTCCTCGTATTTTCCTCTGCCAAAGGATGCTTCATATTCCATTCTATCACCCCCTGCAAACTGCAAAACGATTTGGGCCCGCATTATTGCGTGGTTATGTTCAAGAGAATGTCCTATACATAGGTGGAAAATAGTCGAAAACTGCCTTAAAAGTGAAAAAATGATGTATAAGATCTACGGCAGAATGTTTTTAATGTTGAATTGTACATTAGGCGCTTTTCTGGATAACAACATTGAAAACTATTTCGAAGTTCCCAATTAACTTATATTTCAGCCAACTCTAAATTGACAATTATCAATATTGGTAGTATCTGCAATGCCCATATATTAAAATGCTTTACTAATTTATTTATCAATTTGGCTTCGTTTTCGTTTACATGGCGTCATTTCTGCAATTTTAACGATATTTTCGTCAATCTGGGGCTAAATGAGTTGCCAAGTTCACCAAATTGATCACTAAGCGTTACAGACAAACGGACAGATGAGCATTTCTTATATACTAGCAAAATTCGCGCATTTCTTGAGCTACGACCGTCCAAGTACACTACGGCCATGCATGGGAAACAGGAACTAGCGTCCATGAACTTCCGCCGACCGACCCTCAGCTTCTAATATCCACAAACACATGTGAGTCATACACCTCTCCCATTCAATACTACTGAACGCCTCAAAACATACATACTATACTAACCCCCTAAAATAACGCAATGGATTTACGTTCACCTAGACCCTCTAACAAACCAATTTGATACATCAGTTTAGTAGAACCAAGTTTAGTATATCAAATATTTAATTCCAAGTTTCCAATTTCTGGTCACCGTATGAAAGAAAAGGGGCTAACTAACTCTCTCATACCTCACCATCACTTATGAGCTGCCTCCATGTTAACCAATGGGGAAATTTGTTTAGAAGATTCCTTCGTAAAAATTTTACCTGTAAATGTTAACAGTTTGTTCGATATTAAGGGAGAAACACATACGTTTCAGTCGAAGTACGATTTTTTTTAATATTTAAATTTAAAGTGGTTCAAAAATGAATTTAAATGTTAACAACACAACGGAATTTACCATTAGGAAGCTTATGTAGCAAGTTTGAAAGAAAATTTGAATATTTGTCCTAAATAGAAAAAATATTAATACATTTTTCTATTGATATCAGCTAATATTATAATGTTGTCATTATAAAATCTATTTTTAATGATCCAAAAACTATTTCAAGTGCAGATACGGCAACCTTGTAAGTCACACACTTGTGGGTTGTACAATCTCTATCTGTCAGCAATAGATAATGCGGAGGGTGATGAAGTATTTGTTTGATAGCCGTAATCAAGGAAAGTACAGCCCTCTATAGTTCCCTGCTTCTAGGAGCAACACCTCTCTGGTTCTGTGGTTTCATGGGGGACTGTGACAGTAGAGTTTTCCCCCAGAATTCGTAGAAGATTCCAAAGTAGTTTTGTGCAGGATTCCAGTTCAAGCCCTTTTGCTGTTGATACAAATCTGTTTTTCATTTTTGAGAGAAATATTTGTCTTTCCAATTCTTTTTTTTCTCCCAATATTGCAGTACTTCTTGTTGAAAGCATTACATAATTAGTTTTCAGAATGTATAGACTGTCTACAAAAGTGGGTTTAAGATTTTCCGCCCACCGGAGCCGTAGCAAGTGTGCATCATTTTCCTTCTTAGTTTATCACAATATATTTTTACTTTCCCTATATACATAATATATAATACACAGGGAATAATATTCAGGGGGGGGGGGTCCTAGCAACTAAATCAATAGGGTTCCACTAATCATCGCGTGTGATAATCGTACCAAATTATTTCCAAAGTACATGGTCTAAAATTCAAATACGAGTTTTTGACGGAAGAGTACGTTTCAGGCATCCCTGAACTCGAATCGAACGTATTTGAAGTAATCTGTGTGAACCTGTGGCCGTGATATCTCATAAACGAATGAAGCGTTTTAGAAATAATTTAATACGACTATCGCACTCGGTGATTAGTGAAACTCTATTGATTTAAAACTCGGTTAGGAAGAACATCTCCCCCATTTTTGTATGAATTTAAAAAAAAATAAGGACTTTCAAAAATTACAATTGCACATTTACAGACATTTTTTGCTGGAATTTTGAAAAAAAAAAAAAAAAAAAAAATACTGTTTTCCCAAATCTTACCAGGGTAACTTACAAGTGATTTATCTACCAAATTTTGCAAAATTTGATAAATTAGTATTTTTAGCTATAGTGGATACATGCGATTTTTGTGGCCATTTCTCAAAAGGAGGTAGGTTCCTTTTTCCCGAATCATACTAAAATCTAATTAGCACCAGGATCACCACAAATAACTTACCTTGAATAATTTTTTAAATTTGGTCAATTATTTGCACAGTGAGAGTAGATATATATATTGCACAGACACACACACAGACGTTACGCTAAAAACGCTTTTTTAGTGTTCTAGGGGTCTCGAAACGTGTAGATCCGTTGAAAATTCGAATAGCGATTTTTGATATGATTCCAATATCCTTCATGTATTGCAGGGAAAGTAAGAAGAAAATGAATTTTAATTTGTAGCCAAAGTCATGTGCTGTTCACATTAGATGTTTTATTTTTCTTACAATATATATGGTATATAATATATAGGTAAAGTATTGGAATCGTGTCAATAATCGCAACTCGAGTGTTCAACTGATCTATACACGTTTTGGACCTCTAGAACACGAAACAAATATTTATAGCGTGACTTTCCTGTGTTGTCTGTCTGTGCAATGTATGTATGCACTCTAACTCAAAAACTAACAGACTAAATTTCATAAAATTTTACAGGTAAATCACTTGCGAGTTACCCTGATGTTGATTAGATTTTGGTATGATTCGGAAAAAGGAACCTGCTTTTTTAACGAAATGACCCACAAAAATCTTCAAAATCTAAAGTAAAAGATTATGCATGCTCAAATGCATCAATTAAATGCTTGTTTTATATGTACTTTTTGACGATAACAGGAATAGGACCAACCCCATTGCTCTAGGACGCTAGAAAATTAAAAGCAAATACAAAAAATTTGATGTGGACAGCACATGACTTTCCCTACAGACACATATGTGCGTTCTCTTTATTTTTTGATTAATTCATTAAATTGAGTTTAATTGCACAAAATAAAACATAATTTGCACTTTTAATTCAATTTCTGTTTCTATTGGGTAACTGGATATATTTTGTAACAAAAATGCGAAAACACTAAAATATCTAGATAACGGTTAGTCCTAGAGTAATGGGGTTCATCTTATTCTTTTCCTCGTCAAAAATTACGTATAAAACAAGCATTTAATTGATACATTTGAGCATACGTAGTCTTTTATTTTTGATTTTGGCGATTATTGCGGGCCATTTCGTAAAAAAAGGCAGGTTCTTAATTTCCTAATTGTACCAAAATCTAATCAGCACCAGGGTCACCCACAAGTTACTTATAAAATTTTGTGAAATTCGTCCATTGGTTTTTGAGTTAAGAGTGGACACATACATTGCACTGATAAATACGCAGACACATACACAGACGTCAAGCTAAAAATAGCTTTTCCGTCTTCTAGAGGTTCCAAAACGTGTAAATCCGTCGAAAATTCAAGTTACGATTTTCGAGACGATTCCAATACTTTCCATATACATTACCATGTATTGCAGGGGAAGTAATATACAATTGAAGTGGTAAAAAATCCTACGCATAAAGAGAAAAATACCAATTTTCTTTTGTATTCACTAGTAAAAAGAGAAAGGGAAAACAAAAAATGTTCGTTATTTGAAAAATAATTCTGCTTCCAGGGATAATTCCAACCCAATAAAGAAATAGGATCCTCGCATTGATTAGAAAAAGGAGAGTAAAAAATTTTGATGTGGGCAGCACATGATTTTCTCTGCAGCCTCATATTCACATTATGTTTATATCTTCAATAAATCGAGTTTAATTGCACAAAATAACAACCATAATCATTTTAAATGACACTGAATTTGCACTTTAAATTCAATTTCCATTTACTGGACTTATTTTCAAAGGTGGCCTAGCGAAATTGTGATAAGACTAAAATATCTCAAGAACGGCTAGTCCTAAAGGAATAGAGTTCATCTTATTCTATTCGTCGTTAAAAATTACGCATAAAATGAGCAGTTACTTGATATATCTTGAAAACGGTTAGTCCTAAAGTATAATGCAGTATGTTATTTTCTTTTCCTCGTCAAAAATTGCGTATAAAACAAGAATTTAATTGATACATTTGAGCATACGTAGTCTTTTTTTTTCTTCAGATTTTGTAAATTTTTGTGGGCCATTTAGTAAAAAAAGGCAGGTTGTTCTTTTCCGAATTATACCAATATCTAATCAGCACCAGAGTATCCCACAAGTAACTTATCTACCAAATTTTGTGTAATTTGATCAATTAGTATTTTAGCTAGGGTGGATACATGAAATTTTTGCGGGCCATTTCGTAATAAAAGGCGGGTTCTTCTTTTCCGAATCGTACCAAATCTAATCAACACTAGAGTGTCCCACAAGTAACTTATCTACCAAATTTTGCGAAATTTGGTCAATTAGTATTTTTGCTAGAGCGGATAAATGACATTTTTGTGGACCATTTCGCAAAAGAAGGCGGGTTCTGTTTTTACGAATCGTATCAAAAACTAATCAGCACCAGGGTCACATCCAAGTGACTTACCTACCAAATTTTATGAAATTCGGTCCATTAGTTTTTGAGTTACAGTGGATACATACATTGCACAGACAGACAAACACACACACAGACGTCACGCTAAAAATAGTTTTTTGTATTCTAGAGGTTTCGAAACGTGTAGATCCGTCGAAAACTCGAGTTGCGATTTTCGACATGATTCCTATACTTTCACTATACATTACCATGTATTGCAGGGAAAGTAAAAATCTGATGTGGGCAGCACATGACTTTCCCTGCAGACTTATATATTTACGTTCTATTTATTTAAATTAAATTTAATTCACTTTTTATTCAATTTTCGTTGTCATTTGAAAACTGGACTTATTTTCAAAAATGGTGTAGGAAAAATACGAAAAACTAAAATATCTCGAGAACGGCTGGTCCTAGTGTAATGGGGTTGGTCTTATTCTTTTCTTCGCTAAATATTACGCATTAAACAAGCATTTAATGGCTATATTTGAGCATACGTAGTTCTTAAGTTTAGATTTTAATGATTTTTGCGGGCCATTTTGCAAAAAAAGGCAGGTTATTTTTTTTCGAATTATACCAAAATCTAATCAGCACCAGGGTGGCATACAAGCGACTTATCTACCAAATTTTGTGAAATTCGGTCCATTAGTTTTTCAGTTAGAGTGGATACAAGCTTTTGCAGACCATTTCGCAAAAAAAGGCGGGTTCTTTTAACCCGAGTGGTACCCAAAACTAATCAGCACCAGATTCGTGTACAAGTGACTTACCTACCAAATTTTATGAAATTCGGTCAATTAGTTTTTTAATTAGAGTGGATGCAAAATCTGCACAGACAGACGTTACGCTAAAAATAGTTTTTTCGTATTCTAGAGGTCTCGAAACGTGTAGATCCGTCGAAAACTCGAGTTGCGATTTTCGACATGATTCCAATACTTTCCCTATACATTACCATGTATTGCAGGGAAAGTAAAAAGGGCAGGATCTGTAATATCCCGAATCGTACCAAAATTCTAATCAGTACCAGGGTTACCCACAAGAGACTATCAAATTTTATAAAATTCGCTCAATTAGTTTTTCAGTTAGAGTGGGTACAATATCTACATATATACACACACACACATTATGCTAATATTATATTTTTTTTCACGTTCTAGAGGTCTCAAAATGTGTCGATCCGTCGAAAATTCGATTTGTGATTTTCGCCACGATTTCAATATTTTCCCTATATATTACCATGTATTGTAAGTAAAGTAAGAATATATGTATGACAGTGAAAATTTAAAGTATTCCTGTTGCACATTAAAAAATCTGATGTGGGCAGCACATGACTTTTCCTGCAGACTCATATTCACGTTCCCTATTTCTTCAGTAATTCATTATATTCAGTTTAATCACAGAAAATTACGTCCACAATTGTTTAAAATGACACTGAATTGGCACTTTTAATTCAATTTTCGTTCTGAGTTGGTAACTGGACATTTTTTCAACAGTGGCGCAGCGTAAATGCGAAAAAACTAAAATATCTCGAGAACGGCTAGCCCTGACGTAATGGAGTCGTTTTTATTCTTTTCATTGTTAAAAATTGTGTACAAAACAAATATTTAATTAATATATTTGAGCATACGTAGTTTTTTATTTTAGATTTTGGGGGGTTTTCGGGCCATTTTGCAAAAAAAAGGTAGGTTACTTTTTTCCGAATCGTACCAAAATCCAATCAACACCAGGGTAACCCACAAGTGACTTATCTACCAAATTTTGTGAAATTTGATGTATTAGTTTGGGAGGGGGGTAGCCCCCTAGTTTATAAAGAAATAATTACAAAGCAACTTTTTATGCAAAATTTAGGTTAGATCTTGTATGAAATTCCATATCACTACTGAAAAATCGAATATTTTCTTTCATCAGGGAGGGCTTAGTATATTTTATCATGGAGGGGGTCATTCCCCTCTGGCCACTGGTTGGCTGCAACCCTGTGTTTCTGTCATGAGCTTCTGACGATTCTGAACTTGTTCACGATGAAATTTGAGCATTGCATATGGTAGAAATTTGCAGTGTCAATGGAGATCAGTGAATCTGGCAGCGACCCCCCCCCCCCCCCCCACCTTCCATCAGTGACTTAAGTCCTGTGTGTATACTCTAAAATTTTTGAAATACGCCAACATTGACATCGTCGATGTCTATTGCAATTACTGTTGATTTAAAGATTTAAATAAACACTAGTTGCCAATGGAGATAAAATATTTTACTCTAGTATGTTTGAAGTGGAAGATATATTTTTTCTTTTAGAACGATGTATGCAATCACAATTCAATAAACAGAAATCGTACATATTAATTTTTTTCAATTTTAAACCCAATTTGGTATTATTAATAAATGTTAAAGTAATTCTGCTGCTGGTTCCAACTTTCAACAAAATTTTATTTGAAAATTTACGCAAATTTCCCAATAAAATAATCTAATCATCAGTACGATATGGCATGGCATCAGACAAGAGCAGTTCAAAACTCTCTTTCTCTTCGGAGGGCTGAAACTGAACTGGTTCATTCAATGCAATGCCCAAGGCTTTGTATTGTTGTTGTTGTTGTTGAGACCCAGACCGTCCGACCTACCAGAAAGGTGTAAGGTAACAGTTTGGACAGCCGGGAAGTGCCACCCAATTTAGACCGGAAACCAGTGGGGGAGGCATCCACAGGGACCGTACCCTCCTTCCCCTACCACCAACCTCTCGGAAGGACTTACGGACCCACATGTTTAACGTGATCGTACTCCGCGTGAACACGGCGGCAGTTTTGGCAGTGGCTGGAATCGAACCCGGGCCTACCGAGTGCAACTCCAGCGCGCTAACCAATGGGCTACCGCGCCCCAAAGGCTTTGTATTGTGACATTCCCTCACCTGGAATAAGGGTATGGGAATTAATTTATGGCTTTAGTTAGTTCTGAAATAGGATACAAAGAGAGGCTTACTGTTTGGTGCGAAAGTCATTTGGATGATGGGCAGCTTAATTAGGAGAAGGGACTGTGAAAACAGAGCTAAAAGCTGAATTCTTGCAACCATACCATTCTTACAAGCGACATCTAGGGAACAGATTGTTGCGGAATTGAGTTCCATTGAACGGTAAGCGGAGCCTTCCGGTAAGGTGCCTTCCCACTTACCGCAACGCAACAGCATACTGTTCACGGCAACGCAAGTCTTTGCGGCAACGCAAGTCTTTGCGGCAAAATAAACCCCTTCACACTGTCGGGCGACGGCTAAGAAATGTAGCCAATCAGATGCAAGCGCAGAAATTTCTCCTCGTTCAGCGGCCATGTTTACAAATCATCTCTTCCAAAGCGATTTTATATACATGAAATATTATATAATAAAAATTAAGATATTATTACTAATAAAATCTCTTTGGTCTCTTCTGATTCAAATTTATATTTACCAGCGGCTTGCTAGTTTACAGTATTGACGCGTTTCAGAAAATTCGCCTTTCTGTGAATTTAAACAAGAGCGTACGCGAGTTTGCTTTGGCGATATATACATATTTCATCAGTTTTCTAAAATAAGCTAACTAAAGTGATTCCATCACAAAACACAAAAGATCCTAATTTAAATTGTTTTAGAATATTTACTACACTATGGCAATTTCCTCGTTTTAACGAATGCAATTATGTTCTCTTTCTCGAATCGTTAAAAAAAAAAACATCCGACAGAATTCAAAAAATAAATTTTGAAGTATGTTCTTCATTGACTTTTTTTTATCCCTCTACTAGCAGCATACCCGTTCTTCGTACGGAGTGTATAATATAAAGAAATTTATAATTCGCAATCATGTGCAAATTCTGTTAAAATATTAAATTTATTGCTCATAAAGAGAAGTTTAAGAATATCTGTTCTCACTATGCAAAATTATCTTCACGGGCAGATCTGAAGAATAAAACATCCTGGCCCCTTTTGTATGCAAATTTACAAAAAAAAGGAATTGAATCAATATATGCAACCCCGTACTACTTATATTGTCGCAGATTAGAAAATATGCCAGTGTGTTAGTAGAAGCTTACCCGTATTGCAATATGTGTCTCAAAAATATTTGCCAAAATAAAAGAAATGACATAAAAAATTGAAAGTATCAAAAATCCCCGTAATCTTAATACCAGAAGATCGTAATTGATTCGAATATATGTCAATATATATCAAAATATATGCCAATATACCTGTACTACTTATATTCTCGTAGATTGGGAGATATACCCATGCATTTGTAGAAGATTACTCGTACAACGTACTATATATGAGTTTCAACAATTTTCGTCATAATAAAACAATTCCATAATAATTTGAAAATATCAGTAATCCCTGAATCAACAGTCCCCGAAAATATCAATAATAATGATGTTTAAACCTGAAGACCGTAATTGATATTATCCAGTCAAAAATTCAATGTCAATGAAATTTATTTTATATACATATTTTAACTATTCAAATCGGAAAAAATTTAATAAAAATCATATGCCGCATAATATATTGGATCCGTTGCTAAGCGACATGATATCAATTGCTTTAAATAAATTGATGGAAATCATATCATCTGAATAATGCAATCTCCATGGAAGGTTTGGCGACATTTTCGTCAATTTAGCTATAACTTAAAAATCGCCAAATTTATCGCCAAGTGGGACTGTAGAACTGAGAATCCCATTATGCGACAAATTGACGAAACATCATCACAAAACTATCCCCTAACAAAACACAATTAATTTCATTTATTAAGCGCGATTTTATCAATTTCATGATATTTTTATGGATTTAGAAATATTTTTACCAATTTGGTGATATTAAAAAAATTCCTTAAATGTGTTACTAAGTAAGATGGATGGACTGACCGACAAATGCTACAGAAACATCATTTCAGAACTTTATTCTAAAAAAACAAATTTAATTTCATTGATTTGGGTCATTTTTATCAATTTGGAGACATTTCCACTAATTTGGTAAAGTTTAAGAAAAGTTACCAAGTTATTTAGAGATATTCCTCTAAATTCGTAGCTCTGAATTTGCAGATCTGAAGAATAAAATATCCTGATCCCGTTTGTATATACTAAATGTAAACAGTAAAATTAATAGTTCGCCAACACGGGTTGGTAATATGCACTACAGTACATCAGTTAATTTAATTTACTACTTCCGTATTCGAAGTAGCTTACTTGACAAACAGAATCAGACTACATACACCCGTTCTACTCTTTTTCTGCTTCAACAATCGGCTAAATGAGTTTATTGGGTAAACACAATATATGAGTTTATTAGCTAAACACAATATATGAGCTTGAAACCTCTTTGCTAAAATAAATGAAAGTGATGTACACACAGTCTGCAATTTATATAATTAAAAGAACAATCAAACCGTTCATTTAAAATATATATATTTACATCCATTTATTTATTATTCAAATAGAAAAAATAATAATAAATATTAACAACACATTTAATTTCATTCCGTTGCCGAGCAACATGATATAAGATAGAATCTTCCTCATAAAAGGCGAAATTAAATAGCCATTTTGATTTCTTTATACTTTACATCGTTGAGTAAAAGCTTGTGAGAGATGAACCATGGAGGTAGATTTTTCCATTTAAATTCATGTTTCAAACAATTCATGTTTTCCTATAGTGACTAATTAATGCAAAAATCCTGCACCAAACTCGGAAATAAAGTTTTATTTCATTTTGGCGTTTAAAACAAACGATTTTCATCCTTTCCGTTTGAATAAACCACGGAGTTGGAGAGTAGATCTCCTAAGAAAAAGTTCCGTTTTTCATTAATATCTCGACAACCCTTGGTCTTAGAAACTCGAAACTTGGACAAAATTTATGGGGGGCTATTTTAAGGCTATCCACAAAATTTCATTAAATTCGGTTTAGTCGTTTTCCCGTGATGATGAGACAAACGAAAATCTCGTTTTTTACTAATATCTCGAGAACCACTGATCGTAGAAACTCAAAACACAGACTAAATTTTAAGTGGGGCTATTTCTAGGCTACCCACAAAATTTCATCAAATTCGGTTCAGCCGTTCTCCCGTGATGATGGGACAAACAGACAGACAGACAGACAGACAGATTTTCAATTTTATTTATATAGAAGATTGCAATCCTAAAACAACTTGAAAACATATTTTGTTTACTTTTTAAAATAATATTCTAAAATAGCATTAAATGCTTTACACGATATAATAAGTTTGAATGCTTATAAAAATTTATTTCGAAGTTACTTTGAAAAACATCTTGAAGTATACTTTATACCAGCTATAGATGGAATATACATTTAAATTTATTTTAAATCATAATTACTCAATAAATATAAATGTAGATAAAATAATTTTTAAATTTAAAAGTTTACTTTAATGAGAAATATTTTAAACGTTACAAATGAGCAAAGAACATATTCGGATATTTAAAATAGATACGTATTTGAAAACCATTGAAATCTATATAAATAAAAATGAAAATCTGTCTGTCTGTCACACCATCACGGGAGAACGGCTGAACCGAATTTGATGAAATTTTGTGGGTAGCCCAGAAATAGCCCCACTTAAAATTATATCCGTGTTTTGAGTTTCTACGACCAGTGGTTCTCGAGATATTAGTAAAAAACGAAATTTTCGTTTGTCTCATCGTCACGGAAAAACGGCTGAACCGAATTTAATGAAATTTGGTGAATAGCCTTGAAATATCCCCCCATAAATTTTGTCCAAGTTTCGAGTTTCTAAGACCTGGGGTTGTCGAGATATTAATGAAAAACGGAACTTTTTCCAAGGAGTTCTACTCCCTAACTCCGTGGTTTATCCAAACGAAAAGCTTGAAAATCGTTTGAAAGTGAATTAAAATTTAATCTCTGAGTTTGATGGAAGATTTTTTGCGTTAATTAGTCACTTTCTGAAAACATGAATTGTTTGAAACATGATTTAAAGGGGAAATCTATCTCCATGGTTCATGGTTTATTTAAAACAAGCTTTTACGGAACAATGGGAAGTATAGAGAAATCAAAATCGTTATTTAATTTCGCAGTTTATGTTATAAGACATGACATATTTAACATGTTATAAGATTCTATCTTATATCATGTTACTCAGAAACGCAATTAAATTAAATCTGTCTGGTAATTTTAATAATTATTTTTTCGATTTGAATAATAAATAAATGGATATAAAAATATATTTTAGAAAAGAACGATTTGATTTTTCTTATAGCATTTTTGACTGGATAATATCAATTATGGTCTTCAGGTTTAAAAATTATTATTATTTATATTTTCGGGGATTATTGATTCAAGGATTATTGATATTTTCAAGTTATTATGCAATTATTTTATTATGACAAAAATTGTTTAAACTCATATATTGTATGTTGTACGAATCTTCTACAAATACACGTGTATATCTTTTAATCTACGAGAATATAAGTAGTACAGGAATATTGACATATGTTTTGATATATATTGGCATATATTGGAATCAATTACGACCTTCTGGTATAAAGAGTACGGATATTATTGATGTTTTCAATTTATTACGTCATCTCTTTTATTTTGGCAAATATTTTTGAGACGCATATTGTAATACGGGTAATCTTCTACTAACACATTGGCATATTTTCTGATCTGCGACAATATAATTAGTACGGGGTTGCATATATTCATTCAATTCCTATTTTTTCTTCTGTAAATTTGCTTACAAAAGGGAGCAGGATGTTTTATTCTTCAGATCTGATCGTGAAGATAATTTTGCATAGTGAGAACATATATTCTTAAACTTCTCTTTAGGAGCAATAAATTTAATATTTTAACAGAATTTGCACATGATTGCGAACTTTAAGTTTCTTTAAATTATACACTCCGTACGAATAACGGGTGTGCTGTTAGTGGTTAATAAATTTTAACATTTTAGGAGGATATATCATGTTGCTCGGCATCGCAATTAAATTAAATGTGTTTGTTAATGTTTTTATTATTTTTTTTCGATTTAAATAATAAATAAATGGATATAAAAGTATATCTTATGAATGGACGGTTTGATTTTTCTTTTAAATATATTAATTGCTGACTGCGTACATCAATTTCATTTATTTTGGCAAAGAGTTTTCAAGCTTATATCGTATTTAGCTACTAAACTCATATATTGTGTTTAGCCAATAAATTCATATAGCCGATTGTTGAAACAGAAAAGGAGTAGAGCGGGTATATCTTCTAATACAATTGTAGTGTTTTCATTTAGTATATTGAAACGGGATAAGAATGTTTCATTCAGATCTGCAAATTCAAAGCTACGAATTTGGAGGGATATCGCTAATTTGACAACTTTTCTTAAACTTTGCCAAATTGACGGAAATGTCGCCAAATTGATATAAACGACACACAAACAGCTGCCATAAACCTTCGGGTTGGTCGTGTGGCTTGGGTCTTCTACATATCAATGAAATTTTTTTTGTTTTGTTAGAAGAGAGTACTGAAATTATGTTTGGTTAGCATTTATCTGTCAGACCAACCATCCTACTTAGTAATACATTTAGCGAATTTTTAAAATGTCACCAAATTGATAAAAATGTTTTCAAATCTATAAAAATATCTTGAAATTGATAAAATTGCGCTACATAAATGATATTAATTGTTTTTTGTTAGGGGATAGTATTGTGATGATATTTCGTCAATTTGTCGCAAAGTGGAATTGTCAGTTCTACAGTCCCACTTGGCGATAAATTTGGCGATTTTTTAAAATGTCGCTAATTTGACGAAACTGTCGCCAAATGTTCCATAGAAATATAACTATTTAGACGATATTTTTTCTACCAATTTATTTGAAGCAAATGATATCATGTCGCTTAGCAACGGATTTAAATCCAATGTGTTTATGCGGCAGACGATTTTTATTAAATCCTTTCCGATTTGAATAATGAAGATATGTATATAAAATAAATTTCATTGCCATTTCATTTTGGACTGGATAATATCAATTATACTCTTCAGGTTTAAACATTATTATTATTGATATTTTCCGGAATTATTGATTCAGGGATTATTGATATTTTTAAGTTATTACGCCATTGTTTTATTGCGGCAAAAATTGCTGACACACGCATATTGTACGTTGTGCGAGTAATCTTCTAGGAATGCACGGGTATATCTTCTAACCTACGAGAATATAAGTAGTACAGGTATATTGGCATATATTTTGACATATATTGGCATATATATTGGAATCAAGTACAGTCTTCTGGTATGAAGATTAAGGGGATTAATTATATATTCAATTTATTACGTCGTCTGTTGTATTTTATCAAAAAACATTTGAGACTCATATTGCAAAACGGGTAATCTTCTACTAATAATCGGACATTATAAGTAGTACGTGTATATCTTCCCATATAATTTTAGCACTTTAATTTTGACATATATTGGAATAAATGACTGTCTTCAGATTTAAAGATTACGGGTTTATTGGTATTTTCAATTTATACATGTAATCTACTAATACAGGTTATATTTTCTAATATTCGCGTATATAATTAGTACGGCTCCCATACAATTTTAACGCTTTTATTTTGCATATATTGATTCAATTCCATATTTTTTTTTATATTTGCTTACATAAGGGGTCCAAGATGTTTTATTCTTCAGATATGTCCATGAAGATAATTTTATATAGCGAGAACAGAGATTCTTAAACTTCTTTTTAGGAGCATTATATTAAATATTTTAACAGAATATTTTTATTAAACATGTCATTTAGTATACTATAAGAATCTGGGCATGATTATGAATTTCAAGTTTCTTTATATTATATACTCCGTACGAAGAACGGGTATGCTGCTAGTCAAGTATAAAATGGTAATGAACTTAAATTTGTTTAAGACATAATATTTTAATAACGGTATTCTTGAATTTAAATACTTTTTACGTTTTTTTTTTCTTTGTTTGTTTCATTTCAGTCAATATCGGCAATATCGCTTTTTAAACTAATTTTGTATCTTGAGTGTATATTTTTCAACAAATATTTATTTGCTTTTTTATACGGATGTGTGACAAATCCAAATATTTTTTATTGTTCATTCATCTGTTTAAGCTTCTGATATCTAAAGTAATCCATATAAAAAAGATCAAATCAAAAATGTACTATACGAACTATTGATTTAGCAGTAAAAAGATGATCTACGATGCTATTGGTTGTTGCGTTGCCGTCAACCGTGCGGTACGCGTTGAATTCGGTTCCATTTCGAATTTAGCGTTGCGGCCTGCGTTCACCGCGGAAGAGGACTTTCCCCCACTTTTTCATTGTACAGCGCATGCGTGAACTCAACCGTCCTCTGCGGTGCGTTGCGTTGCGGTGAGTGGGAAGGTACCTTTAAGGGTGAGCGTCAGTAGCTTAGATTATATTAAAACTAAATTTAATACTCAAGGTAATTTCTTATTCTATAAACTTGATTAGGTGGTCCAAATGTACATCACTGGGGACTTCAGCTTTGTCTTCAAGTTTCTGTTCAAGAGATGTCAGGAAAATGATTGACGCCAAGATGTAATTTAGAGTAACCCTATCAATGTGTTGACATTCAATATAGATTGTGTACCGTAAGAGTCACATCTTGTCTTTGTTTATAGCAATTTATTTGATTATATTTTCTTTAGAATATGGATACCGTTATAACAATCCTTTTAAAAACCTCTACAAGTAATAAAAATAGGTCGAAGAAGCGCGACAAATGTCGAAATCTCAAAGGAACAGACGATTGAGAGAAAAACAAGCGCAAGTAGTGCACATTTTTTTGTCTTTGAATATGCTTTATTTTCTTGTGAAACATAAACCATCACGGATTTAATTTGTGTTGCTGTTAGAATATACGAAGTACTAATTTTCCAGCATTTGTGTAGCGCAATTATTTGATGTATTAGTACTACTAAAAAAATGTTGCTCCGAGTTTATGGGTCATATACAATACAATTCAACTCCAATTAATCTATCTATAAACAAAGTTTGCTTTAATTGCAAAATGTCTCTAACTCCATGGTTTAAATATCCATATTCTGAATTTTTAACTTGGGATGATCGCTCAATAAGTCTTCTATTGAACGGAATTGCCGCCCAGGTGGTGTAGTGGATAGCGTGTTCGGCTGATGTGTGGAGGGCTCGGGTTCGAATCCCGAATAAGGCATGGAGGCTTGTGTGGCTACTGTAACTGGATTTCGATCTGTTGTTGTCACGTTAATTGAATTTAAAAAAAAAAAAAAAAAAAAAAAAAAAAAAAAAAAAGAATTATGGAGGTGGTCTCATCTCTAACTCCACGAGCTGAATACGGTTTCCCCTTTTATTTCTTCAGACATTAAAGTCTCATGACCATGCAATTGCATTATGTTATAGCAACGCCTTCGGCCTGAGATTGTAATCTCCCCGCACACATACACTCATACTAAAAATTGCGTATAAAACAAGCATTTATTTAATACATTTGAGCATATGTAGTATTTTAGATATTGACGATATTTGAGGGCCATTTCGTTAAAAAGACAGGCTGTTTTTTTTCAAAATTGTACTAAAATTTAAACACCAGAGTAACCCACAAGTGACTTTTCTACCAATTTTTGTGAAAATTGCTCAATTAGTTCTTTAGCTAGAGTGAATACAATCAATTTTTGCAGGCCATTTCGCAAAAAAAAAAAAGGCAAATTATTTTATCCCGAATCATACAAAAAACTAATCTGCACCAGGTAACCCACAAGTGACTTACCTATAAAATTTTATGAAATTTGGTCAATTAGTTTTTGAGTTAAGAGTGTATACATACATTGCACACACACACTAAAAATAGGTTTTCGTGTTCTAGAAGTCCCAAAACGTGTAGATCCGTCGAAAATTCGAGCTGCGAATATAAATAAATAATGTAATAAATTATTTAATACTAAATAAAAAAATTGAATTTAAACGTTGAGATCTTTGGATAAAAATGTTCATCAAGCTGGATATATTCAATTTATCCACTTTCTCTTGATAAGAGTTCAAAACAACAACATGATTTAACCTATATTGAGTCAACATTCTATTTTTCCAAATTGTACTAAAATCGAATCAGTACCAGAGCAGAGCAACTTAGAAATGACTTGCCTATCAAATTTTGCGAAATCTCGTCAAATAGTGTTTGAGCTAGATTGGATACTTACATTGATTGCACAGACACCACATTAAAAATAGTTTTTTGTGTTATTTCATTTGAAATGTGTAGATCCGTGGAAAACTCAGGTTCTGATTTTCGACACGATTTTAATAGTACACATTACAATGTATTGTAGGGAAAGTAAAAATTATGTATTATTTTCTCCACTATTTTGATCAATTTTACAAGACTGTTCATCCTCTATTTAATATCAGATATTAATTTCATCAGTTTCATTGTTTCCTTCTTGTAGTGGCAGCTCTAGTGGTCACAGGGCTTGGCTGCCATCACAGGGGTGTCTAAATTGAAGTTTTTATTATCTCTCAATATTAAAAAATTAACTGACGCCGCTGCCTCCACGGTTTGAAGATTTTCTTGTTTCTCTTCTTCGCATCGCAGAAACTATACCATATAAGAACATAAAATTGGGTACACTTGTAGAAAAATGTCTGGAGAATAAACTGAAATAAACCGTTTTCTAGAGTTACATTTTAGTTTAAGAAATATTTAATGTCAAATTCAAAGACAAAATATTTGAGCTGTGAGTTCGCATCCTGGAAAGACTAACAATAGCAAGACGACGAATTTTTGCAAGCATGTAACTACATATAGCTGAATTTTCATATAACGTAGTTTTTTTTTAAATTCCGATGTAGTTTACGAGTTATTCTACTTTTTATTCATTTCTGAAGTGAAAACTGATCTGTATCGACATGTCTATCGAGTCTCTGTCTCGTACAGCAAAAACTACAACATATAAAAATACGAAATCTGGTACATTTGTAGAGAAATAATATGGAAACACGGTGAGATAAACCGTTTTCAGATTTGAAATAGCTCACGAACATACCTGCCAACCTGGGAATGTGTAAAATTTTGCGTGAATAACATTTATAATGAATTTAACTATCGTACAAGTACCTGCATTGAAAAAATACTGCATTAAATATCAGGCATAGTACTGGTAGAATATGAAAATTTAGGACACCAATTTTATAACATTTCAGGACAATAAATTATAAAACAAAAAATATATAAAGGTTTTATCCGGTGAGAATTACTTTATAATGAAAACAAATATTTATGTTTGGCAAAACCCAGGTTTCACTAAAGAGAGTAACAAATATTGATCTCTAATTAAAAAAGACAAAAACAAAATATAGCACTGAATTATATTCCTGCCAAAATGGTTTCCTTTTTATTTGCCTAAATCATTGCTTTGATACCACTTTTTGGAAAATATCCCTTCACAGAGTTCATACCCATTTTTTAAATAGAAAAATTTATATTATGCAAATATAATTAAAGAATTAACCTTAATAATTAGCCATAATATGAAAATAAACTAGTTTAGTCGATTTAATATGCAACATTTAAATGATGGAGATGGATGGAAAAAGATACTAACGTACTCTCGGCACTTCACGCGAAGTAACTGAATTGCGCAATCACACTGTTTATGCGAAAATAATTAAGAAATTAACCGTAGTAATTAATCAGAATATGAAAATAAGTTAGTTTAGTCGATCTAATATGCAACATTTAAATGATGGAAAAAGATACTATTGTACTCTCGGCGATTCATAACAAACTGAATTGCGCAATCGCAGTGTTTATGCGAAATTAATGAACAAAATAACATTTTAGCGATTTATGCTGAATTAGACAACCTTTAAAGAAGTATATTTATTACTTTCATGAAATAATATCTTAATTTACATTACACGCGGCCGTAAATCTCCGTTAATTTGATTAACATTACCCTGGATTTTATTATGCATTTGCTGCGATCCCGGGAATGGTAGATATCAGTGCTAAAAGAGCGGAAACTCTGTGTTTTCGAGGAACTATACCATATCTGGTTAATTGATAAATTAAAAAAAAAAAAAGCCGGAGAATTTCGCCAGAGATTGTAATGTTAAAAAATTCAAGTAAATGCGTAAAATACAGCAATATATGTGTAAAAGCGCAAAGGGCAGTTAAAATGCGTAAATTTTACGCAAAATGCGTAAAAGTTGGCAGGTATGCACGAAGTGAGCTTTGCAAGCACCAGAGTTGGAGGCGAAGCCTCCCGACTCGCAAAGCAAGTTACGGATATTCGGGGAGCTTAGCAAGCACGGAGCCACCCTAGTGATTAAAAAAACTAAAATTTGTTTTAAAACAAAGCACTGTACTTTTCTCAAAAAATTGTTTTTGAACTCGGGCGTTAAAAGAAATATGCAGCCTTAGTAATCAGAAAATATAAACATAAATTTAATAATATCTCACAATTGCAAATCAACTCGAATTAAGCAATAAAATAATTAAAAATATAATTATAAAAAAAAAAAGCCTTCAGGAAATTAGAATTTGTTAAACTGTTTCCTTCCTCGATTCAAGACGACACCCAAATTGAGGCGCCGCAAATTCACAGCAGCTTTATACCATATTCCTTTCGCAAAGCAAAAGCTCTTTAACTTTAAAGAAACTTGTTAATGTATGTTTCACTGCAGTGGCGACTTTTTAGAGCCAGCAAATTCACCTCAGCTGTATTCAATAAAAAATATGAATAACATGTTTTAATAATTTATTTTTGTATTTAGTATTTGGTTTTATGATTAGAATGGTCAAAATTAATTTGCAGTAATTAATTTTTGTAAATGTAGCCTCAAAACTTTTTTGCGGAGGGAGAGAGGGCACCGAGATTTTCTGTCACGTCACTATGTTTACGGGGTATATTTTTTGTACTAAGGTTCCAAAAAAAATTTTTTTTAAGCGTAGGGTTCCGAAGGTGTTAGAAGTTTGAAGACCACTGGTATAGAGCCTCGGCTGGCCAGTACGAAAATCCGCGATTCGACTCCCTGTTGGGGCAGCAAGGTTCTTTTAAACATTGAAATTTAAAATACAGTAGAAAAAAAAACTTGTATACATTACGGGACAGTGAAAATGAGACAAGGAGTGGGCAGAAAGTGATGAAAATAGGCAAACAGAGCAAGAGACAGCAACGAACAATAAGTGATGTTTATTGCAACATGATACACCTATACACTGAGCGATAACACCGTCTGATCAGTAGGTTGTAAGACCACCGCAGGCGGCAATTCAGGTAGCAACACGTATAGGTACAGAGTCAAATGAGCATGCGGATGGTGTCCTGAGAGATGGCTGCCCATTTCCTGTCAACCCTTTGTCCAAGTTCGTCTTCTAAATGCGGGGGTGACAGATCACGCAAGCGATGCCCAATCAAATCCCAGACGTGTTTGATTGGTGAGAGATCAGGGGTGGTGGCCAAGGAAG
This sequence comes from Amaurobius ferox, assembly GCA_951213105.1. Taxonomy (NCBI): domain Eukaryota; kingdom Metazoa; phylum Arthropoda; class Arachnida; order Araneae; family Amaurobiidae; genus Amaurobius; species Amaurobius ferox. Next base: position 101,718,414 of record OX578145.1, on the reverse strand, counting down.
CACCTGGGTACCTTGCAGGAGATGTTGGCTGATGCGTGCCATGTGTAGTCGGGCATTATCCTGTTGGAAAATGGCATTGGGCACTCCAGAGAGATAGTGTCATCGGCCGCAGCACATCATCGACATAATGTTGAACCGCCATAGTGCCCTCAATACGAACCAGAAGTGATCTGCTATTGTAGGCGATGGCATCCCAAACCATGATGTCGCGTTGTCATGTGGTGTGGCGTTCCAGATGAGACCAAATTGGACCTGTCACCACTTCGGCGTCAGATTCATACATGGCGACTGTCACCGCTAAAACAGAAGCGTGATTCGTATGAGAACATGACCCTGTCCCATTCCGCCGTCCACATGGTTCTATCTAGACACAACTTCAAACGGAGGTGTCTGTGCTGCTGGGTCAATGGCAATCATCTTAATGGGAGCCATGAGTGTAGATCGCCGGCGACCAATGGCTCTGGTCAATATGGGAACATCAAGGGTGTCCTGCACATGCTGTAAGAGTGACGGAAGTGGCCTGCGGAGCTGCTAACGCTCGCGTCGGTCCACACGTGTCGACGTCGCTCTGGCCGTAAAGGCACCCCTCAAACATGCCATATTCCCTTGTTCCAACCATCTTCGCCACAGAGCTGGTGCACCATGGACACGTGTAGGTGGCTGTCCGCTAAGATTTGATTTAAACTTAACCTACTACTCAGATTTTGCAGCCAATAGAGATGACAGTGTGTCACTTGGTGATATCAGACTAATATTATACAGACCTGTTACTCTCGTTTTCGTGGCGGCCATTAGAGATAGACCAAAATGCGAGTTGGCGCGCTCTTGGTGATGGTCTGGTTTGGGTCCAAGACGATTTTCAATGTTATAACCCTATTTCGCTCAACGAAAACTAAGAACCACAGCCTAGCATGGTTTGAGTCAGTAACGTGCAAAAGGATTATTTGTTAAGTGATTAGATCATTTCATAGAAATGGATTGCCAAAAGAAAACTGGTTGCGTTACAGGGTATGCAATTTAGTTTTATTAAAATTGAAATATTAGTTATCACCATCCTATATACGTGATCATTATAAGTATACACATGTTCATCATACGAAATTAGTGCAGTGTTATTACTGCCGATTAGACTAAATTCTAAGAGGTAGTGGTATTAGTTAAAAAACATTTTCCGTATTTTTATAAAATGAATAGTAATTGACATTTGGATAGCCTTTTCTTAGTTGAATGTGATATTGTATGTGTATCAGGCTTCCGGAAATCGCCCGTCCTCGCCAGCTTAAAATTCGGCGAGGATGACCAATTTTCGAAAGTTGCCGTCCTTTCGGACGGTCTTGAGATTAGATTCCGTAATAAATAATAATAATAATAAAAAAATGTCATCGTAAAATTGTGGCGAAAGCCGCCCTTTTCCATGCCATGAATGAAAATTAAAATGTCGTCACCTACAAATTCCCTAGTGTGCATTATCAATACCTTCTTTCTAGGTGAGCCGTCAGATTTGAATTGTAATCACAGGTGCTAGTTATTTTTCTCCCCTCATCCTCCACCCAGTGAATCCGATGATCACACGAAAATGCGATATCGAATTTACGATCGAAGTGACATGTTCTCTTCTCCTTTTCAAGGTCTACATGTGTGGAATTTTCGGATTTTCACAAGACCGACAACACCAATGCTTAAATCCAGACCAAGCCCGAAGAAATTTATAAATGTAGAATGAACTCAGCCTGAAGATAACTGCGTCTCAGCAGGCCCGAAATGATTTGTATTCAAATATGTTAAAAATAAATTTGTCAAATTTTTTGTAGACAATTTAGTTTGATTTCTTAAACATTTATCTTTACGTAGCTGAAATAAAAGCAATAAGTTCATGCATTCAATTTAAATCCATTTTAAAAATTTTCAAAAGAAATATGTTCGGCCCGGTCGTAACGGACGTTTAAAAAAAAAAAAAAAAAAAGACAACCATGCCCAAAATAATAGAAAACCGAAGTCCAACCCGGGCCTAAGCCCAATTCCCCATTTAGCTCTCTAAAACCCAAACTATAAAATTTTCATTTGCTGTAATAGATGGTAGTAAGTAACAAGTTTGAATTAAAACTAAAACGTTTAAAATTCATTCATGGCATTTGTTCCAGTTGTTTGACAACTGAAGTTAAAGTATGAAACATCTATTCAGTCCAAGAAGATTTTAATCTTGACTACATGCCCTAGAAATTAAGAGTATTGATGAGGTTTAAACTGTTTAGAGACAAGAGGATTTATATGATTATTTACCACACCTTCAAGTTACCAAATATTGAAAAAAGGAGCGATTCCTTACATATCTTATCCCTTTGCCCCCACCCATAGATTGGAATTCTGCCGGTTCGATCCATTATCAGAGACTTTCATCACGGCGGTTAAGCGGTGTGGGGGTGGTGTATGAATATGCAGTTATCGCACTTCATCGTGAGGCAGTTGGTTCCAATTTATTGTTATGCGATGTATTTAAGCAATAATATTAAGGAATATAAAGTGAAAAAAAAAATTCTTAGGACAAGTAAAAAATTTCAATAGCCGTCCTCGCAGACGGGCTAGATTTTGCAGATTTCCCGAAGCCTGATGTGTATATATTCATGTAAAATTTTTATTAAGTGCCTTATGGTGGAAAATTCACCCCATCCCCGGGTAATTAATGATTGAGTTCCACAACTTTGATAGTGCATTTATGTAAATTTGATAACACTGAGGCCTTTTCCATATTTTCCATTGTAACATCTCTAACATATGAAGTCATTCGTACTCATACTGCTACAGGTTCCAGCTGCTACACTTTTTCTAATGGAGTCTTCATTTTTTCTTATTGTGGCTTCATTGAGTATAATTTAGCAACATCTGTTACTCTTTCTCTATTACGTAGACGATCTAATATTTGAATTTTAGTTTCTAAAGAAATAACTTTTCTTTTCATTTGATTTTTCTTAATTCTTTGACATTATAGAACCTTAACAAATTTACACAAACTATAAAGATGCAAGAAAAACTATAAATGTTGAAAATTTACCAGTTCAAAAGCACAATAATATAAACTTTGCTGCTAAAATGTTTCTGTACTATGTACTTGCATGAACCAGATAGCTTTACTGTTGTGAAATACATACAGGGATTTCCCTAAATGTATATATTTTACAACACCGGGAATCCCCTGTTGTTTTCATCAGTGTTACCAAAGGAATAAAATTCAAAAATGTCATCAAATCTTTGTATAGGTGTATATGGAGCAGAATATACATTTTTATCAATTTTTTGAAATCTGTTAATTTATAAACCGCGTAAAAGTGAAATTGTGTAAAACAAGTGCTGTGTAAATCGGGGGATAAGTGTACCCAAATTTACTTGTAGTGAATCCATGATAAGTTTTTCTAATATTGATATAAGCAGTTCACTATTTTTCAAATGTTATAAGTGTTTATACTTCACATTTTTAATGTATTAAATTTTTCTTCATGCATTATATTTTTGGTAGGATACTGGCGGCCTTGACATTTTTAACATATCTTGGTCCTTGGAATGAATTTTGTTCGATTGCATCGAGACTTTGTGTTTGGCATGAGGGGTCAATTGTTGGAAAAAAGGTTTTGTTTACATTCTTGTGAATGTGCATTCATCTTAATTTATTTTTGAATGACTCTTCCGTTCTCAAGAATGAATCAATCGTGATATTTTCCCAACAGGGTTATCATGTAAATTACCTTCTCGCCGCATATGCATCTATTTTGCATATCCAGAGAGAGTTACAGGCAACGATTGAGTTCTGGAACGCACCCGTCCCTGGGTATATATACCAGACACATTTTTAGAACAGAACACTGCAGCGAGTTGACACGACATTACCTCCCAGTCTTTCGACCAGTGAGGAGCTCTGACCTGCCAGACGAGTCAGATTGTTCAACGATGGATACTAACGATAGCTTGATTATTGATATCTCGGAGACCGCAGAGGACCAGGCCACATCTTATGTCAGACCTTTTCCTACTGTCAAGGAACTTACCATGACTGCCGACCTACTTCCAGGACAGATTAGCTCAATTGAATATGCTCAAACTCTATAGGCTCTAGCCAACAGGGCCATGGAGCATCGCAACAGCCTGATCCTGGATGCAGATGGAAAGGAGCGTATACTAGCTGATGTTAGAGGTATGTGCATGGATTTATATGATTCATTGCTCCCCCCCCCTATGATTGAGGATATAGTTAACGAACTATTGTACTACCATAAACTTAATAATAACCCCACTAGGGAATATACAAAACCCCTCAGCACCCCCCCCCCTAAATGTGGCAATTATGGTGGCCCTCACCCGGCAAATTACAAAGATTGCCCTAAAAACTCTTACAACAACAATACTCCTAGAAGTAGGCAAAACTCTCCACCTCCAACACCAAGCAGACAATTAGTAAGAAATCATCCAAACAGAATCAATCCCAGCACTGCACCCCCCCCCCTGCACATTCAGTGCAGCCCCCTCAAATGCTTGGGTTAACAGATCATACTCCTGCAAAGATATCCCCTCATTCAGGTCCCAAATTACAATTTATGAACCAGACAAAGATACCTTGATGACAGATAAGCCCCCCCCCCTGATCCAAACAACTGTTACGCCACCCATAGTGAGTGAATACCGACAAATTAACCACAAATCCATGCCAAATAACTCCTGGATTCCAGCACCATCTATACAAACGCAAAGTAATAATACCAATATTGACTCTGAATGCATCCCCCCCCAAACCGTACCCACCTGTTACCACCAGAAACAGCCCCCCCCCCCCTCCGAATCTTGTAACCCGGACTCCGCCCCCCCCCCCCCCTCCCTAAGACAGAGACAACACCTACAGAAAAGGATGCAAATTTTTCCATTAAAGAAATCCATAGCTCATTTCAAAACATCAACCTTCAACTAATTAAAAATTTTCTTTTCGACCTTAAACTCATATTCAAAACTGACCAAATCATTATTGATAAGGGGCTTGAAATTCTTGTTCTTATCGATAAGTATATTAATTAGATTACTTTTTAAAGAAAGCATTATCAAATACTTGCTAATAACAAGCTCCCGTAACATGAGTTTTGGCAACTAAAATTGCATGTAGTGTTAACATAATCATTGAGCTAAGGCTTTAGATTAAAAAAAATCAATAGTAGCCAGTGACCTCATAAAGCTCAGTGGCCACTTTGATTATGTTAGTGGCCATAATTTTGTACTCGATTTTGATCTCCCCCCCCCCCCCCAATTTTCTAACAATTTTTTTTTCCTACGAACACATTCAATTTGCTCTAAGCATATATATATAATTATTTATTAATTATATAAATAAATAAAAATGAAAAGTAATAAAATAAGCTAAAAAAAATTAGAAAAATCAAAAACATCTGAAAATAAGATATATTAATATTATGTTTTCAATTATATTTTTGCTAAAATTTTGTAACTTTAACCAGTTTGAAACTTCGATTCGAGGGCCCTTATAATGGTGTATAGTGGCATTTTCGTTTATCCATTTCTTCTATGAATCTCTTGTTTAGTAAGAATTTTCATCTTTGCTGCATGTACATATTCTATTTTGCTTATACGGGTAATAGTCCTGTCTCCTGTTCTGACTCACTGGATGGGTCTGGGAGTGTCGCTGTGAACATTCGCACTGCCTCCTAGGTTGTATTTCGTCATGTTCATTCCGGTACTTCTAGATATTTATTATACTGTTGAGGTTGGTCACATATACATGTGGTAGGGCGCGGTAGCCCATTGGTTAGCGCGCTGGAGTTGCACTCGGTAGGCCCGGGTTCGATTCCAGCCACTGCCAAAACTGCCGCCGTGTTCATGCGGAGTACGATCACGTTAAACATGTGGGTCCGAAAGTCCTTCCAAGAGGTTGGTGGTAGGGGAAGGAGGGTACGGTCCCTGTGGATGCCTCCCCCACTGGGTTCCGGTCTAAATTGGGTGGCACTTCCCGACCGTCCAAACAGTTACCTTACACCTTTCTGGTAGGTCGGACGGTCTGGGTTTCAACAACATATACATGTGGTGAAAGAAGAAGGATTCCTGCCACATGTTAATACAAATTTTCCTAATGCTTCCTATCTTCATTTTTTTATCTTATGGTGCCTCTAGTCCGAGTTTGGACATTTATAGTAATGTACTATTTTCCAATCTGAAACAGGCATTTGTTTGGGTTAAATAGAATTAAATACTCAGACCTGAAGATGAATTTAATTCTTTTTAATCTCCGAATTTGAGCCGGTGCTGATCTTTTCTATTATTGGCATTATGGTAGTGGTTTTGCTTCTATGGTGATGTTAATATTTCAAGATTACTTGAATTAATTATTTTTATTATTACTTCTTTCTAATATATATATATATATATATTTACAGGGTCCATTCTAGGATTTCAAAAGGGCAGGTTGCTGACTTTAAAAAAGGAGCACATTGCATACGAAAGGGCACAATTATAAATTTTAGCTAAAGAATGCATTGCATAATGTGGCCCACATGTAGTAAAAAAGATACAGATAATTTATCTATTTCAAAACTTAAATTCAAAGCATAAAAAAAAAAAATTAACAAAACAAAATTGCAAATATACAGAAAATTTTATAATTACATATCTCTTACTTTAAAATATATTCTTGATAAATTAATTTTTTTAACTGCACAAATTGAAGATAATAGTTAGAATCCTCATAATTTAGGCTGCTTACTTAAGATCAGAAAAGTAGATAGAAATACTTAATTACTTATGCATCATTTTATATACACAAACATAAATTTTTATAATATAAGGGGGGTGGGGGCGGAGGATATTTATAAGGGGTTCATAAAAGAACAATGATGGTTATAAATATTCATGTGTAATGCAAGTGCTAATACATTTCTTATTGATAGGAAATAATAAGGAACATTAATTAAAGGAAGGAATAAAACCCATTGTAAATAATGCCTGGGTTCAAAACAGTCAGTCACTGGCTGGTAGGTTCATGATGAGGCCAATTGTTGACAACTGAAAAATGTGCGATTTTTTTTTTTTCAACTTGTTTGATGTTATGCAAAATTGTGTTTAAATATTTTATAATTAAAAAATTTACAGATATATTACCCATACTTATTTACAGGTTTATTATATGGTAGACATAAGTAAAACAACAGATCCTTCTCTCCATACCTTAAGATGGCGAGTACTTCAGTTAGGTGAAAGACACTACTATGTTAACAAGGAAAACTAAATAATAGATCTACTTTTCTATTATTAAGATCTATTATTTGATGAGGAGGTGGGGTAAAAATTAGGGGAAATTTAAGAGATTGGCAAAATACAAAACTTAATTTTTCTGATAACACAAATTTATAAATATATATTTATTTTTTAATGAGTAATATTGTTAACATGCATTTATTGCTAACTTCTCATTTTGGATATTGAATACATTTTCAAAACTTTATTTCAGGTGTTTTTTCTAAATCTAAGTTTTCTGCAAGTCGCTGTCAGTATCCCCATCTTTTCCATTTCCTAAAAGTTTTCAAAATTTTGATCTTTCATTTATCATTTTCTGAATATTTTAAACATTTATTGTCACTCATTTTTTAACCCTGTTTTAAATCTTACCGAAGTTTTTCTTATTATAGGAATTTTTCAGTGTTTTATAATTGTGTTTTATAATTCAGTGTTATACAATATCATCTAAAAAAATTCATTTACCATGAAGCTGATTCAAATACTTTTGGGGTCAATGTTAAATTCCTTTTTTCCCATAACACTTTACTTATTCAACATTTTGTCAGCTTTAATTTTTTGCCAAAATTACAGATTATTTCTGAATATGCCTGTTTCTTAAGTTTTTAAATTCTCTTATTTTGATCTTTTTTTTTCACAGCTGATGAAGCATTTACTATTAATATTTATGCCTTTTTTATTAAGAAATCCGGCCACTCATTTTTTTTTTTAATTTATGGGATTTTACCAATGAGTTTCTGCGAGTTTTAAATAATCTATATTCTTGTTTCTACCTTTTGATCACTTAGTCTGTAATTTTAAAATTATCGCGATCCCGATATTTCGGTCATTTTCCCCGTTATATTATCGGACATTATAAACTTAGCAACCATTTTTATTGTAAAATTTCTCTAATATGTTTATTTTATAACAACTAAATTCTTTATCCTTTTGAAGAAATTGGATTTTATTTAATATTTTGACGTTTTTGAATTTAAAAAATATCTGTTTGTATCGCTAAAAACATAGGCCGTTTTATTGCTTTACTCGAATTTTCTAATCAACGGGGTGGGGCATGAACCAACTTTGGCCGCGGATAAGTTGAAAATCGAGCCGATTTAACTTTGAATTGATAATTGTTTACCGTTGGCACTAATGAAAACACAACTAAGCGGTAAACAGTTTAAGAATACAAACATTTTTAGTTTTTTACATCATCGATGACAGATTAATAACATAAAACAAGGTATCATCTATAACAGGAAATCTGAAATTTCTCGGATGGAGAAACTATTGCGCGCCGAAACTTTAACAATTGCGAATTTTTTGCGATTATATCTAGGCAGCATAGAAGCAACTACGCGCAATTTTTGCCATCGTCGTTCATATTTACTATATGATCGTTAATGAACAGTACATATATATGTAAGTTGAAATAGAACAATTCATAACGTCGCAATATCGGCAATTTAGCTCCGAAAAGCATCCCGAAGGTTGACGCCTTTTATTAGCGCCTGGCATTCCCAGCTACAGCGTATACCCAAAACTATTGTACATGGATTATTTTTTTTAATTTATCATGATGCAAAATACGTTATGAATATTTAACCAATAAATAAATTTACAAGCTGAAAATAGCGGGGGCATTTTTATTTTAATGCGCGATTTTAATTCCGCTTTCGGAAACAGTTTAAAAATTTAAGGCAAATGTAAAAATGATGAAAGCTCTATTAGTACAGTATGTAAAAGTGGGGCCACTCCGAATTTCGGTAAGGTGCTGTTGGGGTCAATTGATAGAATGCGCTGCGCCCGGGCATGCCTCAAAAGTAAACATATCGGAGATCACGGGGAGGAAGGAGATAGGAATGTGGATAGCAGTAGCACTCATTCTCGGCTGCAGGTGCAATAAATTAACAGCCGTAGCAGTATTGTGGTGATTTTTGACAGATTTTTCTCACTCCCCAGAGGGATTGTTTAGGAAAAGAGTCATTTTAGACTATCGCAGTTAGGCCGATCACGATTTCGTTAATAGATCGTTTAAGTTGAATCGCCATGGGCAAGTAAGACTTTTAACGGCTGGGTTGGGGAGAAATAAATAGGATACCTACGGAATATTCTCCCGAGGGGGGGGGGGGGGACGACAATGAAAAACCCTTTATGATACCAGTCTTGTTTACCGACTGTCTAATTTGGGTTTGGTTCAGAGGAATTAGGCTCATCCGTGCGGGTGTTCCTGAAACTCCACAGAGATTAGACTTTTGACGTTCTGATATAGAAACATGTAAATTTTGCAGGTCGCCATTTTTGGCGATAGACATTACATTTTACGGTCGCCAAGAGTAATTCCTTAGTCGCCACTGGCGATGTGGCGACCGCTAATCTCGACCTTTACATTGAGCGGCAGAAGTCTTTTGTTGTGTTGCACAAAAGCTGAATATTCTCTCAAAGAAACATTACTGGTGTGGGAATGTTAAGATTCCCAACATAGTCAAGATTAGATGAGTATGTAAGGGTTTACCAAAGGGTCCCATTTCTTTTGAAAGTATAACCCATTGGTCATCAGCTCGTTCTGTAGACAATACATTTTCTGGAATAGAAGCCAATTGATAATGTACAAATTCTGATTCTAGTTCGTCAACATCAAAAATATATTTTTCTTTCCTTAACAACAAGCAATAAAAAGAATCAATGAAATACTTTGTTACCCTTTTAATTTTTAACATGACTACAGACTTGCAAAAAGTAAATTTATATGAGTTATTTATTTTCATCACATTTGGAACATGCTTATTCCCAATGCAACATTTTTGTGGTAAGTTTTTATATAAAATTATAAGTTACATCACATGAAGAGCTTGTTTTTACCACACACTAAACTTTTATTTAACTACTATCACATACTAAAATGTTGAAGTATATAACAAAAACCAAGGATGTTATGAATAAGTACATTAAAAAAGACCACTAAAAAAGATGTAAATTTTATTAGTTAAGACTGCAAAATTAATTTAAACATAATCGTTTAGAAATTGTAGGCACAAAAACTAGCCTTTTTAAACCAGCATGGAAATAAATATAAAATTTGGTGGATATAAAAAGATGAATAAGTTTGACAAAAATATTAAATATCCACACTTCCACAGGAACATATTTATTATTTAAACCAAAGTCCTATTTCTGATGTTACAAATGCAGAGATGGCAAATTGTTGAAATTTTGAATCTGCAAGAAAAAAGTCATAAATGAAATATATATTTAAAAAACATTGTAGACAAAACAAATGTATTTGCAATGGAAGGATATTAGTATGAATTGCTCCAAATAAAATATATCATAGGTTGTAATCACTACTTAATCCAAGTCTTTGTAATAGAAAAAATTTGTCATAAAACAATCAGTGTCAAGTTCAATTGAAAAAAGTTACACTGGTCATTTTATGTACAAAATGTTTGCTTAAATTGGCAGCTAAGTATCTCAATTTTATCAAAATTGCTGGAACTAACTACGGATTTCGAGGAAAATTAGCACAAAAAATATAAAAAGTCAAATGATATGAGCCTCAATTTAATTCAGATTATTTTCATTGAAATAGAAAACTGTAGAAATTTCTTTCACTGTAGAAAAATTACCATACCAAAATAATGTATGATGCACCCTTTCCAACCTTTATGATTTCTTGGCAATTTTAAATGTGCGTTTCTTGCTTTGTATACAGGAGAAAAAATTCAGTTCTCAAGTACAAAAAAAAGTTGCCAACTTCTGCTCTAATGTACTCGATAATTTTATGCATCTTTGGGAGAAATAAGAGGGATGAAGTATTTATACTACTTTGATATTATCAAGTAATATAGTTAAAGAAAACTATATTTTCACACAGTTCTTTGTGATATATGCCGATTACAATCCTTTCAAACTGTACGAGAATAAAATAAAAATTCAACAAGATGGCTAAAATGTTACACAAAATTTAAGTAAAACATTCTAACAGTATTATTGCCTTGGACCAATATTGTTCTTTTATCAGGACACTGAAAATCTGACAAATATATCAGACTCATGTAGGGTTCTCCTTACAAATGTCAATTAAGAAGGGGAATTATTTCCTGCATGCAATAAAAAACATTTCATGATCTCTTTTCTAAAAATTGGCTGTTCACTTGAAAATCAAGGAGCTCTCACTCTCCCAAATATGTTTATTACATACAATATCATAATTTCTTAAATCTTCAATTTATTTCTATTTTATATTTTTTTACTGATACACTACTTATCAGAGAGAGAGAGAGAGGGGTGTGTGTGTGTCAGAAATAACAAATTTACATATTCAAAAAGTTAAAACTATACAGAAAATATCATATTAAAATTAAAAAAGCTAGGTGCAGGTACTAAAGCAAATCTTTTTAAAACAGAGATTTTTCCATCAAGGCTAGCGCTGGACCCATGGCATCAAAATATTTGCAATTTGGCATGATGATTTAGAATATATTGCCATGGGTCCAGCGCTAGCCTTGATTGCCGCCTTCTATTTTGGTTACAATAGGATAGAAATTCCTATTCTGTATACAATTTTGAAGTGAAAATATATTTACACTACTTTTGTATGAAAATTTAATTTTCTTTGTATGTTCAAAATGTAATTGCCATCTCAAGATAAGTAATATAGTTTAACTTTCATTGTTAAAAAAGCTGTTGTCATTTCAAAAACAGTAATGTTTAAATTACTGATTTAATTAAAAATACATTAGTTATTCACAGGTTCCTTTAAATATTACTTCTTTTGAAATGGCAACAGTGATTTCAATAATGAATTACAATTGTTCATGATAATAATGTTTACAAAATGCTTTGTTTGTAAGGCTGCTATGCAGGTGTAATGAAATAGCTTGCGAAACGAGCTTCAGAGATAAATGAGTGGTGATAGATAGGAGGAGGAGGTTGGCAAACAGGTACACAAAGGCGGTTGTGTAGTTGAAAGAGGTGAAAAAAAAGTTGAAATCAGGAAGCTAGAAAAAGCTTACGAAGAGAGCTCGAGTAGAAGGCGAAGCTTCTTAACTCAAAGCAAGTTACAGGGGTTGGTGAGCACCAGCCAGTAGAGAGAGAAGACTGTAGGCTATTACACACGCATAGCAACCGTGAAGAAAGAGTCCGTTAAGCGGAATTAGGCAGAGTCCCAGAATTCCAGGAGTTTGTGAGCATCAGCAAGTTATATGCTGGAGGCTGGGTTAGGTTAAAAGAGCTCGCAAAAACGAGTTCTGGAGGTTGGCAAGTATCACAGAACACTGGGCGAAGTCCTAATAGGTGTAAACCACTTACTTACTGCATTACAAACAAATAGCAAAACATACATTTCTGAAATTTTATATATGAGCCTGCAAATTTGTAAAACTAGATTAGAATTTTGTTTTAGATTAATTAAATACTATAATTAAATTTTGCATCCCCAGTATAAGCAAATATTTTAATTTATCTTAATGTAAAGTATCAGGTTCAACTTTTTGGAAGAATATTTGATGAGTTCTGGTAAAAGAAAAGGTCAATGTTTCGTTTTGGGAATCACAAAATTAGGACTAATGCCAACAGGTGATCACTTTAAGAAAATTTATATAACTCATTTAAATTATTTTTATTTAAGATATAAGAGAGAGGGAGATCACAGAAATTCCATCACTTGTCAAATTTTACCAACTAATTAGAAGCTTGGGTTAGAATACAACAGTTAACATTTTCGAAATGAGTGTCCCACAAATATGCCAGTAATGAATGTTACTCACAGCCGGAGCTCATAAGTGAGTCACTGCACGAATTGGTTTTAAATAATACTCGTTAATTATTTTTCAGGCCACTAGATGGAGTCCTATGTCCACTACAGTTGAAATTTATCATAAGTCAACAAAGTTTTACATGTTGAGAGTTTTCTTTAAGTATTTTGTATTTTTGATATTTTGCTATAATATGGGAGTCATAATTGTAGGGATGAGTATAATGCTATTTTCTTGTTAAAAATTGCACATAATCTATTAACTATATAAAGTTTTGAGTACAATTATTCAGATATTTTTCCTGCATAACAAATAACCATTTTTATTAAGTTAATAATTTTTAATCATTTAAATAAAAGATAATTCATGTAAAACATATACATGAAATGCAAAATAAGTATTTCTTTTACTCCTGAATGGGTGATTTATAGTTCATTTTTCTTAGGAGTTAGGCTTGGTGCAAAATTAAAAAAAAAAAAAGCTTTGGAAATAAAACATTCCATCCTTTCGGTCACAGCACTTCTGGAACGCCACCGTCCACAAAGGGTTAATAGTCAGGCATTTTTTTTTTTTTTTTTATAGACAGTTAACTAAAAGTTTTAAAGGAAACATACCTTTTTCAACTATGTGAAGCACTACTCAGGCATTTGGGGGAAGAGTATATCTGACATACGGCACCTCCACATCTCCGCCATCTGAATCATTGCAGCATAATTCAAAAACTAAAGCTTTAATATGAGGTTCTATTCTACGCTTGGAAACTCGTTTAACAACTTCACTCATCCTGAAAGAATTTATAACATTAAAGAGGCAGCACTCTAAAACACATTATCAGATAAACAAATTGTTGCTTTTTACTACCCATAACTTGTTTACACTCAGTTTAGTAAACAAGATAATACTATGTTAATAGAATACTAAACAGCAGAGATAAATGTGAGAATTACACCCCCAAAGCAAACAGCAGATCACTTCATCTACTATGGGTATAATTATTTCAATTTTTATTCAAAAAATGACCTAACATTTTACTGAATTTTTTTTTACAAATTTAATGCAATAGTTTGCTTTGAAAATTTTAGGATATATTATTCAATTTCTAAATTTTAACTTCGCTTAAAAAATGTTTGAAAAAATAGGTATTTGAGCTGATTTTTTCGTTACCCCCCCCTCCCCCCCAACACAGTTATTAAATACTCAATAAATAAATAAATAAAAAAAAACCTTTCAACTTAAAATCCTGCATTATAGTTTTAATTAATCAGTGTCACAGAATTTAACAGTGTCACAGTAATTAACAGTGTCACAGAAGAGCCTTTTTTTTTTTTGTTGAAAACGAACGGTGGTAATTTGAGAAGTGAGAGGAAGTTTTTTTTTTGTCACAAATTTTTCGACTTATAGGCAAGTATATACGGTAGTTTTTGAGTTAAAGTGGATACATACATTACACAGACAGACAAACACACACGTCATGCTAAAAATAGTTTTTCCCATCTTCTAATGGTCCCAAAATGTGTTGATCCATCAAAAATTCGAGTTGCAATTTTCAACACGATTCCAATACTTTCCTTATATATATTACCATGTATTGTAGAAAAAGAAAAAATTTCATGTGGGCAGCATATGACTTTCTCAGGACACACATACACATTCTCTTTATTTCTTCAATAACTTATTAAATTGAGTTTAATTGCAGTAAATAACGCCAATATTTTAAATTACACAGAGTTTGCACCTTTAGTTCAATTTTCATTGGGTAATCCCAGCACACACATACACATTCTCTTTATTTCTTCAATAACATATTAAATTTAGTTTAATAGCACCAATATTTTAAATTACACTGAATTTGCACCTTATAAATTACACTCAATTTTCATTGAATAATTGGATTTATTTTCAAAAGTGGCGTAGCGAAAAAACTATAATATCTCGAGAACGGCTAGTCCTAGAGTAATGGGGTGAGTCATTCTTTTCACCATAAAAAAATATAAAACAAATATTTAATTGATACATTAAAGTATATGTAGTCTTTATGTTATATCTTAATGTTTTTTGCAAGCCATTTATCAAAGAAAGGCAGGTTATTCCCCCCCTCTTAATCGTACCAAAATTTAATTAGCACCAGGGTAACTCACAAGTGACATATCAAATTTTGTAAAATTTGGTCCATTAGTATATCAGTTAGAGTGGATACATACATTGCTCAGACACACACATATAGATGTCACTAAAAACTGTTTTTTCATGTTCTAGAATTCCCAAAACGTGCAAGTCCATCAAAAACTCGAGTTGCGATTTTTGACATGATTCCAATACTTTCCCTATATATTACCATGTAGTGCAAGGAAAGTAAAAAAATATATTAGCAGACTTTACTTTATTATATTACTATACTTTAATATCACCAATGTTGCTTCATATGCACAGACAAAACTATCCCTCCACTCTCCTGTTTTGACAGACTCAACATAAACAATCATGGTGAAATGTTGATCAAATATCATGCAAATGATGGGCATTTACATACTTTTATTCTTTTGTAGTTTGCATTTAACCCTTTCGCGACGATCGGCACGCCCACGTGCCAGCTGCGAACTTGCATTCAAGGACGAACGGCACTCACTCGGGTCAGAGGAAATTTTACCGCAAGCGGATAGTGGCACCTATAAGTGCCACCACGCGGAACGTTTTAATTTGTGTACTAGATGGCGTTACTTGTCCATGGAACTAACTTCAATGTATTTTGCAGAGGCATGACCTTGGCAGAAGAGGATCGAATGAATTATTTCTCCATTTGGAGCGGTGAAAATCATTTTGTAACAAACAAACAGAGCAATTCTCGTAGCATCAACAATTTTATAATTGAGTTTCGGTTTTTATTTTTATTTCAGCGTTATGATTTCGTTGGTGAATCATAGGAATATAAGAGAGTAATTTTTTTTTTTTGTTTGGGTTTTAGAGGCAGTGAAATTATTCGTTTATTTCGGATAAAAGAATGGGAGCAACTAACGAGTATTTTGTATTCAGATTTGTATGAAAAATATACATCAAATAGAACATAAATATTTCTTTTATTCCCGAAAAAAGTAGATTTCTGTGTTGAATAGGTGATTTTTAGTGAATTTTTTTCGAGAGTTAGGCTTAGCGCAAAAAATGCGCAGCCCTTTTCGACCAGTTCGGAAGCGAAGCGCTTCGTCTTTTGGGCCGCGACAGCTCCGGAATGCCGCCGTCCCGAAAGGGTTAAAATAATAATAAACACTAATTTTGTAAATATGATAATTTGTAAAGTTTGTAGTGTTAACGATGACTTTCGCATTACGTAGTAAAATAAAGCTATGGATATTCCTCGGTAGTTGGAGCATGTATGCTTACACTGGAGATTCCCACATTCACCAAACTCTGATTGGTAATTTTAAGTGACCACGTGGATTGCCATTCATCTTGTGATTGTATTTCACTAAAACTGTCTGTGGGCAGAGCTAGCTATGCGATTTAGCCACTGAGAAACACAGATTCTGTCATCTTTGTTAAGTATGAATGCTATTTTGAGCAATGTTTTAATTTCTGAAGACTTTTTTAACATCAACTGCAGTATGTATGAATGGAATGAACTCAAGTGGCTAGTAGAGAAAATCTGATGCTGCAACTTATAAATACGAACTTTAGGATGACTAAAAAGTTTTAGGTGTAATTTTAAAAATTTAAGAGAAGCTTCAAATTAATAGGAATTTTAGATAAAATGCAATCTGTTACAATTATTTTCATGAGAAAACACAACATATAAACCTAGTAAAAACATAACTACATTAATAAACTAATGGTACTTAAATATGTATTCTTACAATAAATCTAGTCGTTCTCTCCGTCTTGGTTCTTGAAGGAAGAATGAATACAACATGCATACACCTTGAGACAACATGGTGATTTCCAATTTATGATCATTCTGAAATCAGAAAATGTTATTAATAAACTGAAACAAAAATAATGTATCTAAAAATATAACATTAGCAAGTATTAAAAACAACTTAATCAACTATTCATATATACACACACACAATAGCCTAAAACAGGTGTAGTACTGGTAGAATATGAAAATTCAAGACACCAATTTTACAATATTTCAGAACAAAAAAAAATTATATATTCTATGTTTTATAAAGTTTTTATCTGGTGAAAATTGCTTTACAGTGAAAACAAACATTTATGCTTAGTAAAACACAAGTTTTCACTAAAGACAATAACAAATATTGACCTTTAATAAAAAGAAATATATAAATTAATTGTACATACTTTTCTACATACAGTATTTAAGTTAAAAGAAAATTGCTATAAAATAAAGTGCAACATACCTCAAAGTATTTTAAAAATTCTCTTAATGTCATCTCTCCTTGTACTTCAAAACGATCCCATAATGTGAATTCTGTATCATAATACTGCATGGAAATTTTTTTTAATTACAATTGTTTAAAGAGCAAATATATGGCAAAATTAATATGGCAAAAAGTGCAATTTATTTAATATTACCTTTTGTTTAGGTGCAGGCACAGGTTCAGAAAATGCAAAAAATGGAAGAGCCAGGTTTATGAAGCCATTTTTATAAGAATCTAGTTTTTTATGCCCATGAACAAACTGCAAAAAATAAAATTTTAGAATAAAAAATGATTGACACAGAATATGAAAATATAAATTTCTCCTACCCTATTTGAAATAACATATACAAAAGTAGAGTTTTCTTAAGATTGCATATCTTACAATAAGAATGTTTGTGTGTGTTGTACATGACAGGAAAATTCAAACACTGGCAGCAAAGAAATTCAGCACAGAAGTAGCTGAGCTGCCGTAATAATAGACCTCAGCGAGTTTTTTAAATATTCGAATTAGTTTAAAATTTCTGAATATTTACAGTCAAAATTTGGCAGAATTTTTGACATTTTCATATCAAATTTATTGAGCAGATGATTCCGAGTGCAAGAGATACAAAACACACAAGAATGACACATGTCTGCTGTACACAATTTGTAATAATTATAAAAAATTTTAGTCCATGCAAACAGATTGCATAAATGCTGCTAAAACTGGACAAACAAGAATTGTTTACCACTTATTTGTTTGATTATTTGGTAAAGTTAAAAAACATGAATGTGGAGTTAAAGATGGAAACGGTAGACTTATCTGTTGAAGCAGAGGTTGAGCAAAGATGGCGAGAACATTTTGAAAAAACACTAAATGCTTTCAACATTGACACTAATGAGCAGCTAGTGGTCACATTTGATGTGCCACCTACCTTAAATATTTCTACAGAGGAAATCTCGTTGATAAGAGATTAAAAATGCTTTGAAGGCGTTATAATCCAATAAAGCCTGTGCAAATGATATGATAGCTGCAGAAATGCTTAAAGTTAATGTTGAAGAGACAGCTAGATATTTGAAAAATCTGTAAGTTTATCTGGAAAACTGAGAAAGTACCAAAAAAAATGTGAAGAAGCAACAATAATTAAAATACATAAGAAAGGAGTTCTTCCTGTGAGAATGGGAGAGATATAACTTTAATGTCTATTCCAGTTAAAGTTTTTGGAAGAGTTATGGTCAACTGATTGAAGAACGAAATTGAGAAGGTTTTGAGAGAGGAGCAAGCAGGATTTTGAAGCGGAGCCGGAACCACTGAACATATTTTCACTTTGAAAAACATCATTGAGCAAAGCATTGAACATAATGCACCTCTATATTTAAACTTCATTGATTTTAGAAAAGCATATGATACCATTATTAACAAAGATATGTTGTGGAAGATACTTGATAGTTATAGAATACTAGAAAAAATTAATATTATTAGGGAGCTATATCGGAACAGCAGTTGCTGTGTTGAAGTAAATAGAAAACTGACAGAGCCCTTTCAAATTAAATCAGGTGTAAAGCAGGGATGTGTGATGTCAGGTTTATTATTTAATATAGTTGTTGGCTGGATCATCAAAAACACCATCAAAGACAAGAGAAGATGCATCAGGTGGAAATTTACATCAGTTTTAGAGGATTTAGATTTTGCAGAAGACATTGTTCTTTTGGCCTCTAGATTTTGTGATTTACAACAGAAAACTAATGACTTTTATAAGTTTGCTAAAACTACTGGTTTATGAATCAATAAAAGTAAAATAAAAGTCTTAAGAATTAATGAAAAACTTATGAAAATGTAAAATTAGATTATGTATCCATTGAAGATGTAAATAGCTAAATGTAAATACCTTGGTGTGCTAGTAAATGTAAATACCTTGGTGTGCTAGTGAACAAGGAGGGTGGAGCAGATGAAGAAATCAAAATAAGAATCGCAAAAGCACAGAATTGTTTTAGAAAACTAAAAATATGGACAGCTACTAACCTTAATTTAAAAACCAAAATCAACCTTTTTAATTCCTTAGTGAAGAGCATTTTACTGTATGGAGCCAAAACATGGAAATTAACAAGGGGCCAATGCAACAAGTTGAATGCCTGACAGACTAAATGTATGAAGAAAATTTTGGGAGTATTTTGGCCTTATGTTATTACTAACACCGAACTCTACAAGAGTTGTTCTCCGATTGGTTCACGATCAGAAATTGAGCAATATTTCTTCCCATTGAAATGCCTAGTGTTGCTGAAAAATTGCTGGAAGGAATTGCTTCATGTAATAACACCTTTAGATAGTTATACTGGAGTTTTCAGAATCTAAATATACAGGGTGCTTAAAGTCTGTATTATCAGGGGAAATTTCTTGATAATGAAGAAAGAGTTATCCCCATTTTTTTAATTGTAGCTGTATAGGAAACCCCTATGACGCTACACAAAACAACTTTTGACGGACCTGAACCCCCTTTTTATGAGGGGTGGTTGGATATCCCATTCCCTTTCAGAGATAGAAACAAAAGTAATACAAAATTATAGAGCACTGCTAAATTATTATAAATATGTGCTTGTCAGACAGAAAAAAAAAGTGGGATATACATTCTTCCAAATAAAACAACTAACGTCAGACAATTGGGATGCCTTGATGCTTGACTATCAGACATTGGGAAACACCATATAATAGTTCGGATGCATTGGCATTCTTGTTACAGTCCCTCAAAATAAGGATCATTTTGCAATATTCTTCATTAGTAAACATGGCTCATAAAATCAATGTAAAAATGGGTCATTTTCTGTAAACAGGAGTTTTACATGTCCCATGTATTTTAATAAAAGTTTGCATGACTTGGGACTGATTTTGGACACTGATCCGTTTTACTATATTGTAGTTCATATTTGTCACCCATTGGCTAAAAAAACAATTTATATTTTAATATTTAAAAATATAGTTTTTTTTATTAAATGTCATTCCCCTGTGTGTTCCAACAGGCAATAATAAAACCACAGCTTCATTTTTAGTTTTCTTTTAATTTGATGTTTTATATTAAATTAGATAATTTAAAATATAAACAGTAATAAAAAATCCAATATGTATTAGAGCAATATTAGCTGAATACGCATTGAAAATCAACAATCCAACAATAAGCAACCCCAGAATAATTAAATTTTTTAATAATTCGCATTTCACATTTATTCAGTAAATCGAATATTTTGGTGTGCAGAACTCACTAAAGAAGAATATGTTGGAAAACTTAAATTGCACATTTCTTCTTTTCGAATTATCTACTCATACACCGAATTAAAGTCTGTATCTCATATCGAAGCATGCTAATTTATCATCTCCTTCCTCTTTTGAAAGCTTTTCTGTGGAGCATACCCATAAATGAACATTTTTTAAAAACTCTGTTGATGAGGCTATAAAAGCATATTTTTAATAGATTCTAAGAAATGGATGGCTTGAAGCATTTAATCATTGGATAATTCGTCTACAAAGTGCATTGATACTGGAAGGGAGTACTTTGAATACTCCTAAAAGTTTGTCTGTTTAACTTGCGCCACTTAGTCGTATCTCAAAAATTTCAGTGTGACCCATGTATAATGCAAAAAACAGGTTGAAAAAAAAAATTACATATATACATAAATTTTAATAAGAAAGATGAAAAAGCCCGTTTACAGAAAATGACCCAAATAGATGAAATGACAAACACATAGCATAAGGATACAACACTGCAGATGGAAAGTTCTTTCAACCTCAGGTTTTATTTTTCTGGCTTCGATTACAATGATGCTTACAGACAAACCATCTGTCAAATAAAACAGTTAGCATTCAAACTAAATCTATTAAATTGTTTTTTTTATACAATTCTCGCTAGACAATTTTGCAGCATTTTACAAAGTTGTAATTGACTATTTTATATATCTAGTATAATTCTCTTTGTTTGAGAAATTTCCTGATACAGACTTTCTTAGACACCCTGTTTATAGTATTTTACGAAATACATAGTTAAAGAAAATATAGTATTAGGTTAGAACATACATTGAGCCAGGGGTCCCATATCAGCGCGAACCTGCGAGATTCTCGCGAAATCTATAAAAAATCTTGCATAAAAATTTAGACTGCGCGAGAATTTCTCTCTCTCCAGTTCCGGCTTAAAATTATTTTTTCCTTCAAATTGGATACCGAGAAATCCGATGCCCGATGACTAGAGATGCAGATTCGCGGTGGCCAGTTCGCCATTAGCGACTAAAATTATTACAGTAAGTCGCCATTTCTGGCGACCGAAATTTCGCCAGAATCCTTTCAGTCCCATGGCGACCGCGGCCGGTAGATCGGGCCGATTGCTTCGCGACCGCAAAATGCGATCAGTCGCCTCGTTGTTGTGAATTACGGGCCGATTGCCGCGCGGACCACGATTCCGTAGCTACGTGTGAATCGCACTCACTGGCGATTTGGGCACACTAAAAGTACTACGTGTTTCTAATTGGCGAGATATTTTATAGAAAACTATAAGTGTCTCCCCCGCTTGAGCGGGTCGCAAATTCGATCAAATAAAATTTTGCTCTTTTTTTTAAATAGGATTCTTTCACGGATTTGAATTATGCTCTTTCCGAGTACTTCGCGCATTTTTCGTGTTTTGCTTAAGAAAATTTCTTTTTTTCGCGGACGAAAATCCTTTCCCCCGTACACAGTATGTCTACAGGTTACAAAAATCTCAAAAATGTCGTGAAATTGGCCATATATGCCCCAAAAATTGAACAAAGCAACGAATTTTTTATCAGATATTCCTTTCTTGCATCTGAAAATCCGTTTCTCCGCGATTCGAAAACGGCGATTCCCACAGTTTCTGAGGAGAGATGACAAATGAATACCTTTTTGCCATTTTTACAATATATTTGCATCGACTGAATTTTTTTTATAATTATTTCGTTTAATATACAAAGAATAAAAACCAAACCATTTTTCTACAGTATTATTAATAAAATGAAGGGTTATTTTGCAGCAGCATCCCTAAAATCTGCATTTGTACGCGATCCTCGGCATACCTCGTTTAATTTGAAAAATATTTCCCACTTTTCCAATCTGTTTGCACCGACTACAGTGTTCGTAATTGTTTCGCGTTTTATACAGAAAAATTATTTTACAAACGTATTATTTGTGAAATAAAGGGCGATTTTGAAAACAAAAAGTAAAAAAGTCGACACATTTCAAACAAAATGTCTAAAATCACATGACTGGCTTGAGATTCAACAAAAGGACGATGCAACCTTTATATTCTGCAAGTTTTGTATTAAAAAAAAAAAAAAAAGAAAAAAAAAAAAAAAAAAAAAAAAAAATCCATTTCCAAACATAAAGTCAAAATTATTACCTAATTCAATTTGTCTAGTGAAATAGCTTTCGTTGATATTCGTCTTCGGCGATCAAAAATTGTTAAAGTTTTTAATTGCTATTGCTGCATGAAAATTGATCATAAAATGATTTTAAAAATCAAAATATAAAGTAAATACAGCCGGCCCTCGACTTTTGCAGTTTACGAACAAAAATATCGTAAATTAGCATGTGAGTCATTTTACATAAAATAACCTATGTAGACGTTTTTATGTCAGCAAATAAAATCTTAAAGTAAGCATGGGGGAAGTCAGGAATTTGAGTATTTTTGCTAACAAGTGGGGGAGGGGAGGTATAAATTATCAAATTTGTGCTTACTTAATACTTAAACGACTCCTAATTAATTTTTAGTAAGAATGTTAGTTTTAAGAATTAAAAATTTAAATGTCGAAGAATATGAGTTATAGTTAATGCTTTCTTTTTTATTACTTTCTAAATTAGCATGGTAAAAAAAAAAAAAAAAAAAAAAAAAAAAAATTTAAGTTCCTCTCCTTATGACAGAAAATCTCTCCCAAAATTTTCTGGAAGGAGAGAAATTCTCCCCCTCTTTTCCTGACTTAGTGGGAACCCTGCATTGAGCAATTTTTATCAAAGTATCCCACTTATCAATTTTTTTTTTTTTTTAAATAAAAGTTGTCTAAAAAGTAAAAGTTGAAGACTACTCAAATGCAATTACTGTTTTTTTTTTGTAAATTTAGTAATAACAAAATTCAGATATTGTATAAAGTAGTACAAGAATCCTTAGACAAGTTACAAATAGGAATGATAACAGGAATAATTAGGTGTATTTACCTTGTATAATTCTAAACAAACTAAACCAGAAACTATGGCAGTAGTAGTTGCTATAGCTGGAATTATTTTTCCAGCAATTAATTTGCTTTTATGACGATCAGCTGGTGCTATACCATAGTTTTCAGCTCTTAAATTAGAAGATGCCACAATAAAGTCCATATGAAAATTACTATCATCATCTTTTTCAAATTCTATGGGTTGAATATTTATGGTATTTAAGTCTTGACTGGGAAGTTCACTTTGGATTTGAGATATGCGGTCAACATCAGCTAAATTTGGATAAAAAATATAATCATGTCAAATAGTAAAGTACAAAATAAATGTATATTTTTTTTCTTACTACTTAAAGGATATAAGATATGAATCTAATATTTCAAATTTTATTTTGAAAAAAGATTATATATATATATATATATATATATATATATATATATATATGCCAATTAAATATGACCAAAAAACAAACTCAAAATAAAGGACTTTTTTCTAAGTTAGGTACTAAGAAACTGCTTAAAACTACATCCTGCACTTGCACGATCATGAGATTTTAATACCTGAAGAAACTAAAGGGAAAACTGTATTGAGCTCATGGAGTTAGAGATGAGATTATCCCTTTACCATCATCATTCAGCTGAATAGGAAATTTATATTGAGGTCTTCCCAAATTAAACAATACGAATTTGAATATTTAAATAGAGTTAGGAGACCTGCCTTCTTCCATGTTTTTAAACCATGAAATTAATGCAAAATTGATTTACAGATAGATTAGTTTGAGCTGAATTGTATGACTCATGAAGTTAAGAGAGTTAGTCCTTTTTTGACCCCATGGTATGACCAGTAACTGAAAACTTGAAATAAAAAGTCTGAGGCATAACAATTTTATAAATTTGATGTTACGGACTAAGGGAGCTTAGATTAATTAATTGCATTGTTAGTGGATGGTACACTATGTAGAAAAACCAGGTTGCTTGACTTACCTGAGGGTTTGAGCAGCAATTTGACTAGCTGGGAAAGGGTGGTATAGTATGTGTATTCTGGTAGGGTGTCGTATAATAATATTGGGAGGGGTGTATGTCTCGCATGTGTAAGCACAGAGTGGATGGAAGGAAATCTTCTGCACCTTAATAGTGGATATGAGATAATCTTAACCTTTGTATTCTCCTATGATGGGCTTATCCTTCTAATTTATTAGGATAAGCCTGTCATAGGATTAAGAAATAATTAAGGTGAAATGAGCAATATATGGATTGAAATGGATATCATTGTTACTAAAGATATATCCCAGTGTTCCCACTAGCAAGGGCACATGACTGAAATACATCCCTTTATTATACTAAAAATGCTAGTGAAATTGAGAATTTGAGAGATTGAGCAATCAAATTGCAGATATACTCGAGGGGGGGGGGGGATCAGTTTGTAAGATGGAGTTTCAAGCATATGTTACAGCAGATATTAGGTGAAAATAAGCTCATTGACCAGTGAGCATTGCAAAGATCAGATAGGGATAATGAACACATACTTTTTCAAGCTAAAGTGCCAATATCTCAGCTTTATATATTGCTGTTGCTCTTTGACCTACAATGTGTTTGTTTAGTAGTGATTTTTATCAATTCAAGGTCAAATACACTCCCTTTTCAACTTACCAGTGACCACATGGTTTGGTTTTTAATCATCCCTTCTGTAATACACACTGAGCAGATTATCACTACAGAGAAGCAAGGAGTGTGGTTTTGCATTATTACGAAATTTCATGTATTTACAAAAAATTATGCACTACTTGACAATGCACAGTGAAATTTAATCGAATAAGTGCCTATAAAGGTGATTAATCTGACCTTTAATGCTAACAGATATACATAATTTATTATTTCAGATTACAGTATTTAAAATAAATATTTGTGTGTGTGTTTAGCAACTATTGTATTTTTATTCTAATTGTCTCATGCCATTGATTTTTCTTATCGTGTATTTTCTTTTGCTAGTTACCTTGATCCAAGTTGCATGAACCATAATATAACTTTTTAGACAGTTAATTATTTAAAATTCAATTGTATTAAAATTCTGTTGATCAAGCAGGTGGTTAGCTATCTAGTATGATATCGGATGTCTAGCTCAAAAATTGTGCACAAGAAGCATTTATGCATGATCAGGAAAGCTCTTTTAATAAATTACAACTGATATTATGCTTCTTCAGCTTAAGAGATGCATGCAATCACGTGGATAATACACGCATTTTTTTTTTTTCAAT
This sequence comes from Amaurobius ferox, assembly GCA_951213105.1. NCBI lineage: Eukaryota > Metazoa > Arthropoda > Arachnida > Araneae > Amaurobiidae > Amaurobius > Amaurobius ferox. The sequence goes on along the minus strand of OX578145.1, from coordinate 101,692,593 downwards.
TGAGAAAAAACCCAAGAGTTATTTATCAAAACAAATCCACATACATATTTCCACACTGTCATCTCTTTCCTTTTCGTCTCTTTTATCTATAAAAAATAAAAGAAATCTTTATAAATATACATATAATTGTAATTACTTAATCGTATTTGCTTAAAATTTTCAATTAAATTTTTGACTTGTTTTGTCATATTTTTTTGCAATCATCATTTGCATGAATTTCAATGTTAAGACAGTTTATTTTTTTTTTATGACTGTTTCAGAAGTCCATCTTAAAAATAAATTAAATTAATTTCAAAAATCAATATTTTATCATTCATAATTTCTTTTGATACTGATCAAACACATTATGGATAATAGAAATTTTTTAAGTAGCTATGAGATAAATTTAGAATCCTGAAGTTTTTATGATCTACTTACAGTTACTATGTTTTCTCCCTATTCCAAAAATCCCATATTCTGATAGTACAAGTTAGACTAAAATTTGGAGTAAAATGGACAAAAATGTACTATGAAATTAACTAAACATCAGTTGTGCATTATAAATCAGAAAAAGGTACTGTTCCACTTAAAATCAAAATATGCAAATCAGCATGTAGTAATCAATGGTGATTAACCTGGAGAATTGTGTTCTTGAGCTTCAGCATCAGTTACAGCAATACGAACACCAGATCTGGGAATAAATCTTGGGACATTTACACTGTCAGTAACACGAGCAACATAGTCACGATCTCTATTATTGGGTATTCCATACATGTAAGCTCTGAGATTTGCAGCTGCCATTATGTAATCCAAATGGAGAGTCTGAAATGGGAATAAAACCATGCTTAATATTTTTAAGTATGGAAAATTAACTGAAAATGCTTAATTTTTCATAATGTACATATGTAACAGATAAAAATGTGTACATTAAAAAACCTACAGTAACAGTATCAGCATTTAGCTGATGCTATCAAATATGTTGAAATTAAAGTTTCAAGTAGTAATAAAAACAATAGTGTACTTACATTGTTCACACTAAAATCAAGAGGTTTGGGACAGCGTTTTGGACCAGACCAGAAAGGAGCACCAGAGCTTGTTACCTAAATAAATATGAAAATTTAAATAGAACAAAACCTGCATATAAGTGGCGTTCAAAAAATTCAGATACTGGTAGGCAATGGGAGTGTCTTCCAAAATTTAAACAATTTCAAAATAATTTAAAGAAACATTTCTGTTTCAAAGTATCCAGACATGGTACAGCCAGCCCTCCACCAGAAAAAGCTGCACTTTATAAGAGATTAAATATAACAAGTCTGAACTTGTGCAAACATGCTGGATACTACAAATAGAAACTTAACATGGTAAATTAAACTATGTATAGATTAAAATTAATTTAAGAATTCAAATCATGGAATATTTAATGGAAATACAACAAATTATGGATTCATTCATTGCATTGAAAAGTAGATAAAAATATTTCAAGACATTTTCCCAAAAGTCTAACAAATATTCTGTAAAAATCTTCCCAGATCCTTGTACTGATTCACTAATTTCATACATGCAAAATAACAAAATCCAATTTGATATTTCTCTTTTAGAATTTTTTTTTATATTTTAAAAATTAAAGGTAAAATATTGAGGCTTGCAAATAAAGTTTATATATATTACAAAGGGAAACATTAATTTGTGGTGGGACAACATTTAGTGATCATGCAGAAGCTGCTGAAGATGATTTATGAAAAAATGTGCTTGGCAAAGTATAGTTTGCATTTTTAATAAACACTACCTCCATGTGCTTTTTTTGTTTTCAGGTAGTCAGCTATTGGTCTCATATCCTTTTTACCATAGTAAAATTAAGTCACAACAAAGACTGCACAAAACTTTCCCACTAACATATACTTTTTTATGCTGTCATTAACCAATACATTATTTTGTTTATCAACAGATTTCAATTTTAGACTTTGAACCCACATCATATCTATAATTTTTTTTTTGTGTGTCCCGTAGAACCTTGGGATTTCGTGACCAAACCAGTTTGAAAAACACTGTTCTATATGAACTATGAATGATCTAGAACCCCCCCCCCCCAAAGATCAGAGTTTTTTAAAATGTGTTCCACAGAATCCCGAGGCTGGACAGTTGTGTAAAGTAAAAACAGTTCAGTGACGGAATAAGTTTGAAAAATGCTGTTCTAGATAATCAATAAATGATATACAATTAATATTTTTCAAGACCAGTGATTTTTAAAGCGTATTCTATGGAATCCTGGGATTTCGTGACGTAATACCACAATTTGGACCTTTTCTAATTTTGGAGTTTTACTATCAAATTGAATTTCAAAATGGTTCCACAACCAAAATTGTCTGTCCTAAATGATCAATGTCACATAATTTCAGACTATCAGAAACAATATCAGTTATTCTAATTGTCACAAGAATGATTTAAATAAAAATCAGAAAACTAACCTAAAAACATATGTTTTAATAAATAAAACTATGAAAAGATGGTTGAAATAAAAAAAAATTGCTGAAACAAAACACTTGCTTTTCACATATGAAGAAAAAAACAAAATAGGAACGTCAGAGAATGAAAAACAGTCACGAAATTAAAATACCTGTTTACTTAACTTTTCCAAGTAAACAGGAAGTAACTTTTCCAAGTTTCGGTCTGCTCATTCCACGCAATCCCAACTCTTGCGTGTTGTTGAAACTATCCACACAAACGCTAACAACAGGCAATATACTAGCATTGTTTGTTTCGACATTGCTAAAGCTTTCGACAAAACATTAATTCCTGGAGTAATTGCCAAGCTGGTGCGACTTGGAATCTCTACCCAACTTTTGGCAATCAATTCGTACCTCACTAATCGTTCCTTTCAAGTACGAATTGATCAGACTCTCTCTTCTGTCTGACCAATCAGAGCCGGGGTGCCACAGGGGGGAAACCTGAGCCCTCTGCTTTTCAACATCTTCATCAACGATATTCCAAGCATACCACAAGTCAAGCTCGCCATCTTTGCAGATGATACTGCACTGATAGCGCGAAGCCGTTCACCACAAAACTCCATCAACACGCTGCAAAGCTACATAAAACACAGCCTTGAGCACTGGCTCGTCACTTGGAGAATCAAAATTAACGCATCCAAGAGTGCAGTTTGTATCTTCAAACCTAACTACCGAGAAATGAATCTAAATTTCACGCTTAAAATTTTTAATGAAGAAATTCCCTTCCAGCGCTCCGTGAGTTATCTGGGAGTCATACTCGACGAACACCTAACTTACGGAGAGCACTTAGCTAATAAAGTTGAAAAAGTAAAGAAAACTTACCTTGCCCTCCTCCCCCTTCTTGGTAGAAAATCCCACCTCTCCACCTTTAATAAATTGCTGATCTACAAACAAGTCATCGCACCGGCATTTCTGTACGCCAGCCCTGTCTGGGATGCAGCAGCGCATCGCCATACTAAGAAATTGCAAACTTTCCAAAACAGAGTCCTACATTGCATTGTCAAAGCTCCTAGGTACGTCCAAAACGAGGTATTACATCACGATCTCAGAGTCTCTGGCGTTGCAGAGCAAGTTCGGAAACTCAGTCAAAATTTCTACAAGAAAAACTTTAGCAGACCTTGCATGAGAAGCACAGATCAAACTTACGCCTTAACCTCACACTCCTATTATGGGAAACGCAGGGCAAGGCATCTTCTACTTGACTCCCAGCGAACCAAATGGAAGAAAGCAAGGTATGTTGTTCCCCAGTCCGGGGTCTCCTAGAGTCTTTCACTCCAAAAACTCTTACTTTAATTTAGTTGAAGTACTAAACTTCAACGCTTACTCCCATTTGGTCCCCCTTGGATTCAGTAGATGGCGCCACAGCTACCCACTTCAGTGAGTAGAGGTGGTTCCGCCTGCGGATCCCGAGCGGGTCAATGGGAATTCAAGAGGATAGCATTTGCCCACATATCGACGCCAGCACAGAACATCACTCAGTTACTGACTGATTCTTTAAAATATATTGTTTTTTGTTATGTACTCGAGAAATCTCAGACATAAACTTAAATTCTTAGACCCTTTTAAGCGTATAACCTTTATGACTTCAAAACTTAAAATTAACTTGTAAAATTAAATTTTTCCAAAATGTTTATTTCAACTTAAATTAACTGTACTTTTTAACTTAATTAATCCTGCACTTCTTTTAATTTTAATGTGGCTCGCTCTTGCGCATTTTCTCACCCTTTCCACCCTTCTTGCAGCCAGGCAGGCAGAAACCAATCCAAGGCTCATCACAAGCTGACCACTCACCAGCCCACCTCAATGGTGGAGCCTGTATGCTGACCATATTGCTATCAAAAACACACCAAAGGTCTGACATGCCTATTTTCGATGTGGGGATGAGTCTCCTGGAGACAGGTGTCGGGGGGAAAAGACACATTATGAAATACTAAAGCAATTCTAAATCATTCTAAGTTCTCAAAGTTCTTATAACCTAAATTCATCTGAAATATTTCTGAAAATGATCAGAAAATACTCTACAATATAAACCATTCTAAGTTCCTAAAAACTTTCTGAAATAACTCTGAAAAAGTTCTAAAGTTCCTCAAACCTGAAAACATTCAAGAAATAAACTGAATTCTTAAATAAACTGAAAGGGGACCAATTGACCAGTTACCCTAAGTGTACAAATATGTACTCTTGTAAAATATTAAAAAAATGGCACTTTCCTTAAAAAAAAAAAGCTAAAGTAAAAGAGAGAGAGAGAACACAGAATTTAGGTTTTCAAAATCTAACGTTTATTAAAATTTAAACTTCACTTTTAAAATAATTTTCAAAACATTTTACATCTCATTAACTAAGCAAATCAAATAAACAACTTAAATAAATAAATAAAAGGAATGGCCGGTCGTATAGTGGAAGAAAAAACCCCCGTTAGAATATTAAATTTTAAAGTTAACAATATTAAACTTATTCAATTATTTATCAAAACTAGAATTTGGGATAAAAGAACATAAGTTAGCCAAAAGGGAATTTAGAACAAAATTTAAAGATAACCTCAGGTTCAGGTGACCAAAAGTATATAGGTCAAAAGGGGTCTTATTTAATGCTAACTCAATAAAACTTTAAAATAGTCAAAACCGACAGAAGCAATTAAAAATTAGCATTTAAAAGATATCACCCGGATGTAGAGCCGTCATGGAACATGCTGGATGCATCAGATCCCAACAGATGAGACGAAGATGGAAAGGCAAAAGTCCAATCGCTTAAACACGAGGAAAACCATCCATTCCTGTCCAAAAGAAGGACCGTTCACACGACAGCAAGCTCCCCAACGTCGAAAAAATTGATCAGCACCAAACCTCAATCAACGATTTCTTCATCGAAAACAATGGACACTTCTTTACTCATCAGTACTAAACGCCGAGCATATAGTCCAGTAATCTCATATGGAAATGCTGACTCAATACGTCATTTAAAGAATGCACACTGATAACGATAAACAATCACTTAATTGGCGTCACTGCACTTCTCAAATCCACAGGGCAGGCGAGAACTTGTAGACACAATAATTTCAGATGCTCCTGATTGTTTAGAATAAACTTCGCCTCCACGGCGGGAAAAAAAACATATTAAAGACGCTACAACTTCATAACAGATCAGACGTTTAATTAGCCGGGATAAACATTTTATTTTATATGCAGCGTTAAGAGTACGCACTTAAGTCATAGCAGGAAACAAGAATCGTTAGCTGAACATCGTAAATTAAACACGAACGAAGATAAAGGTCGCGAAAAAAGACATTCCACAGAATGTGTGCCTAGCGGCACAGGACAGCTTAATAGCTTACATCCCTTGGTTCTAATCAATAAGAGAGAAAAAAAAGAGCGAAAAAACGTGCGATTTTACTTATATACTGCGAAACATCGCTGCCACAGATTGTAAACAAAATTATCGATGAACGATAAAATAATTAATGACAGACGATTTTAATATTACGATCAACCAATTAAAAACTCGAAATTTTAAAGAGAAATGGAATTTCAGAGCAGACGAAAATTAAAAAGAAATGAAGTGAAACGATTTGGAATATACGAATTCGGCAACAATTTAAATATGAACGATTCTGAAATATTTAAAAAGCTGAAAATAGAATAAAACTGAAAAATTGCAATGAATTAATGAATTTGTAACCGAGAGCAATAAATTTGGAATCAAATCAAAGGGAATAAAAAGGGCAATAAATGGAATCACAAATTAGCCAATTTAAATAAATTTAAATTGCTAAAACCTAAAAAGAACGAACTTTCGGCGTTTTTAACACAAAACCTATGGAATAGAATATATTTGGAACAGAAGAATATCAAAACCTAAACAATTGGAAAATTAAGAGTGACTATGTAAATAAGACCCCTGAACACGTTTAGACAAAAAGGCAAAACTCCTAAAATTATTAAATATCCAAAAGTATAACCCAACACAGGTACCCCAAACAGAAAGTCTTGGATTTGGAACTTTTCCAAGAAGCAGGGTTGGATTAGAAGAAAGGAAATAAGCAACCAGGACTCACAACAAAAAGCACCATGTGCCACATACCGTAGATATTACCCCTTGCCTCGCCTCATCCTGCATATCAAACTTCCACTGTCCATCCTACCCCTATCGGTGTCAGAAGCATAAATAGGTTCGAAGTCCCAAAGTTCATATTTCTCTCAGTGCGATCAAGGAGCAAACTAACACCGACCAGCCATGTACATATCCATCCCATTTTCCTCCAAAATTCTCTCATGGTGCTACGAGCTACAACACAGCTGCCTGGGAATATCGAGGATCATCATCGAAAATAAATAAAAGAATAACTTCACTGGTCTCTGTTTGGCTTCATTGTTAACAGACTCACCCCCCAACAAAATTTTATTAGATTTGCATTGATCCCAGGAATGAAGAAAATCAGTGCCAAAAAAGCAGAAATCTGCATTTCCGCGAAATTGTATTATGTTTGAAGAACTAGACAAATAGAAGAAAAATTCGATAGAAGAAAAATTATCATATTTTAAAACCTTACAGCATTTTCTTTGTAAATTACTTATTTAAACCAGTTGCTCTAAAAAAAGGAAATTTTATTTTATGCAAGTGTTTACATTCAGCAGAAATACATACAGAACATAATTTATTTTTGAAAATGTCTAACAACATTGATTCATAGAAAGTTGACATGCTATAAATTGTAAAATGTTCAATATCTTGAAAAAAAAAGTATATTAAAAGAAAACATTAGTTTGAGATTTGCAAAGAAAATACTGTTAATATAGGTTCATATCAAAGATGGTTGGAAACTACAGCTCAATTTTGAGTTCCAAACGTTTTGCCCTTCCAACAAATTTGCTAATTTTCAAAATTTTATTTGTGAAAAGTGGATTGAGATACCAAATAGAAGAAATGCACAAAAGGCAAATATTACTTTGAGACAAAGTAAAATTTAATAGTGCTATTTATCACACATTACAAAAATAGCCTTCCATATATTTAAGCTCGAAGCAAAACTGCACAGAGTATCACAGTTTGCCTCCGCCCTATTGAGAACTAACTACTGGTAAACAATCACACTCCACAAAAACTTTTGAAACAAGTACATACAGGCCAATTACTTCAATTACCTGTTCAGGAGGAAAGTTGAAGAGCAGCTGACTTATTTGATTGTGATACTGTTCCTCCCAATGCAAACGAGCCCAGACAATGCAGTCTTCAAATGATTCTGGACGTTCATCAATGATCACACGTTTCACAGTTTCTAATACTTCAAGCTGGAGTAAATTAAAAACAAAAATTAAACACTTAATCTTCTTATGTGGCATAAGTAATATGCATGGCTAAATATTAATAAATGATACATTTTTTTGCTTATTAACTGTACATACTGCAAAATAAATGACAATACTACTGTTTATAATTATTACATTTAATTATGTGAGTATTAATCTAATGCAGTAATTTTAAATCTAGATATGCATATCCTTATTGATATAAATAATTTAATCAGTATATGTTTCTAAGGGTAGATCCCAAAAAATCCGAAAGGACGTAGGGGTCAAGGTCATTTGATTGAAATGTTACATCTTTCTTTTTGAAATGGCATAAGTTAAAATAAGTAATCTCACTTAACAAAAGATGTCTATTCGTCACTCTGTTCATCAATTGTGTAGCAGAAAATCTAAGCAACCCACAGATACTTATCAGTATTGTAATAGTTCAAGTCCCAAGACATCTTAGCATTGTGGAAAGATTGTTATTTTATATTGAAGAGCAATTTTCACACAAATTGGTTCCTTAGTAAACATCATCAGAAAGATCAAAGAAGAATCTTTCCAACAATTTTTTTAAAATAGTTTTTAGATTACAGGTGTCCGAGTCAAAGGTTTGATGTACCAACTCTACAGCACTGCCTGGCATTCACATTTTGAAAAACTTTTTCAGTACTCTTTGTATAATTTTTATTTTTAAGGCCGTAAACCATATTGCAGCCTTCATTGCACTACGAAAATGCACTGGGGTGTGACATATATACATATTTGCAGAGCTAGACATTGTCCTATATATTTTATAAAATAGGAAAACCCTGGGAAGCAGATTTTTTTTCCCATGTGTTGCATGGAGAACAAAGAAATCTTGTCGCAAAACATAGAAAGAAATTCTGCTTCAGGGGTTTTTCCTATTTAAAAAAATATATAGGAAATATAAGAACTTCTAGTCCTGTATTTGGGAAGAAACTAAACCCTTTTTTAAAATTATTGTGCTTTACTCGAAAATGCGAAATATTAGCAGATTTATATACAGTTTTAGACTCTACTGATCTTTTTTTAAATTATTATACTCATGTATAAAAAATCTGATGATGAAAGTGATTATAAAAATTTAATTATTTTTTTTTTAATATTTTGGTCCAAGTCCTTTATTTCAGCTACTTTTTCTTGGTTCTTAGCAAATACTCCCTCATCAGCTAGTTCTGCTGATTTTTCCATTGTCACAATATCACCTTCAAGACAAATCCTCTTAGATTTTAAGCAATTAAGTTCTTATAGTTTAAGTTTCCTTTTATTTTCTAAGTTTGCCCTTTTCATATTACTGCGCTGCTCTTCCAAATTAAGAAAATACTTTTGAAGAAGAGACAAACTTTCTCATTTCCTTACTTATTAGTATATTTTGAATGTCAGAATCATTTGAATTTCACGAATAAATCTTTGCACAATATATAATTCTTCCTCTAAATTTTCTACCTCTAATAGCTTGTTGACACTAAATCCATGTTCCACAGTAGCCTAACTGTGAGACAAAATCATTATGGTTTTCAATAGTTTCCACAACTTTCCCTTTGTATCATCTTTACTAAGAAAGTCATTTAAAAAACTGTCTATTCGCATTGTTTTTGGGTCAAAATTCTTAAACCATGAAGCAGATTTCAAAACAGAACTCTCCATGAAATCTTTAAATTGAAGCAATATATCATCACAATCTTTTTCTGCAAAAATCTTTTCAGTAAAATACAATAATATATGCTTCATGGCATTCATGCACTTGTCCAGATCATTAGCCATTCATCTGGTGTCAAGACAGACGAACAGTTACGAACAAGTGAATATGTTACAGGAGATTTATTCATGAGGCTTTGTAGTATTTTCATAACAAAACTTTGACAACTCAGATGACTGATAAAACTTCCAGATTCGTGTTAAATTTCTGGAATTTCATTTTGGAACCAAAAAACTGCAAAAAACCTAGGAAATTTTTCAAATGTGTCATTTCCTATAATTTTTTTTTCAAATTAGACTGATGCTCGTTTATGAGATCAGTATTGCTAGTTCTGCAGTTTTCCTGTTCAATTGCGTTAGTTTTTTCAAAAAGTTGCGGTAAAGCATGACGGAAATTTTTCTGGTTGCAGATTTTTGGGCTACTTTCAGAAAAGTTCGATGATTTATTTTGGGGGCAAATTTTGACAAACTTTTAGAAGGCCAGTAAATTTTATCTTGGAACTTCGATAAATTTATGAATTTTAGTAGTTTTTGGCAACAGTGCACAAAATCTCACAACACTAAACATTGGGCTAGTTTTAGGCAATTTTTGGGCATGATTTTTGGTAAAGAATTGGTAACACTGAGATATCAGGCAGTGAAGTTCGAAAATTGGTAGGAAATGGAAAAGTGATTGCATCACTGGGGAAATTCGATCAACAGGGTTCTCCCTAGGAAAAACAATTAAGTGGGATTATCCTACCCTAATTTCAAAATTAAGTGGGATTTTAAAAATTAACACATGTAATATTTTTTTCTGAGTGGGATTTAGCAGCAAATTGCAGGAATCGCGCTCTAGGGAGAACCATGATCATGCTCCAATTTCGGGGGAAAATAGGGAGTGTTGGTGAAAAAGCTAAAAATAAGGAGTTCTTAAGAACTGTGGGAACCCTGATATGGCAACTCAATAATGAGAAATCTGAGTTTTCTACATGATATCCGAGCTATCGCCAAGATCTAGGGGAAGCCTCCTTTAATTTGGCTGCCAAAGGAGATTTTAAAATATTAGGGGAGAAAATATTTGCAACAAAATACAAGATTTATTACTTTTTCTGGAAATATTCTTTTCCCTAAACGTCCACACCTAAGTGATTTTGGCTAAAATCATCTTAAATTCGAGAAATTTTCTTATTTTCAGGTAATTGGGGTTTGTGTAAAAATTTGAGTCTAGTAAAATTCAGGAGAATTGACAGCTATGTCCTTAAGTTCCCATTTTTCTAATTTCTTAAATAAGTTTTCCAAATTTAGATTTTATATTTCTCTTTTCAGTTCATTTTCTGAATATTTTGAACATGATTTTTAGTCACTAGTTACTTAATTACAGTGTTTAAAATTTTACTAATAATCCTCAACTTTTTATTTTGGTATTTCATGATTTGTTTTCCAAGATATCCTAAAAAATTTTATGCATACTTCCAGCATGTGCCCCCCACTATCAGGAACACGTTGACATAATAAATGATCTCAAGGAATAACTATAATTCCTTAGAGTTAAATATGACAAGGTAAATTTACTTTGAGCATATACTTACAGGTTGATTGCCGGCTAGCTTTAAAGTTCTTTCCATAAAGGTAGAATCTCTACAAAAGAAACTCAATTAATAAAATAAAATAATAATAAAAAAAAAAAACCAGGGAAAATAATTGCATCAAGATCTTACGTGAGATATAAATAAGCATTTTCAGCAGCTTGTTTGAAGAGACCTTCGAATTCATCTCTGGCCCACTACAATAAAAAAAAAAAATCCTAGAGTCTCATTTTGTCAGCTGATAAAAAATAATAGTTAAAATATAATTGTATGTTAATGTATTGCTAGAAAGATTCAGATCATAAAATTATTTACATAAAGAAATTGAAAACATATCCAAATTTTCATGAAAATACAATGTTGAAACAGCAATTTTAATTCAGAATTATTTTTACATTTGGTCTAAGAAAAGAAGGTTTGAAATCAAAGGTTGCGAGACCAATGAGGCAAAATTCAATCCAGTAATATACAAAATAGAAGGCTCTATATGTGTTCAATCAAAAAGGAATAAATGCAAGTGAATAAAATTTATTCAGTTTTAATTACAAATGCTATCAATTATGTAAAACATACACAAAATTATTATAATATATATATATATATATATATATAAAATTTCAAGTGATGGCAAGTGACTTTCCGTTTTTGTTTTCCTAATGATTTTTATTAATTTATTTATTTTTTGTTGTGTTCATGTAAAATATTTCAGGTATCCATTATTTATATATACAAAACATTTTATTATTCTTAGACTTGAATTTAACCGAATTCATACAACAATTTATGCTTTTCTTAGGCCATTCTTCATCGCATTTTCTGTATCTTCTCACTGTTTCACTCAATTTGATTTTCCAACAATTCAATAGAACAATGAATCTTCCAACGTGATTGCATGCAAACAAATACTTTTCACAGGAACAAGAAAAACATGTCAAATAAACACAGGTATTTACCAGCACTCTATTTACCACCAGTATCATAAAATTAACACAGGGGTTCTCTTTACAAGGGGAGGGGGATACACTGCTCATTTTTTAACTGTTCAATAGTTGGCAAAATAGACATTACTGTGAATGTAGAAAAAGTTAAAGAGTTCCAGGCATCATCTAGGACTAGCAATTTATGGTACTAGAGCATTCCTGTCAACATCAGAATGAAAAAAACTAGTAGACAACATAGTGAATATTTTTCATGCTGTTTAAATATGCATGAATAACAGTTAAATATAACTTAAAAAATTATTGCCGAGTTTCAGAAGCTTTTGTAGAATTCATACAAAAAGAAGTTTAAAATGTGTTTTTTTTTATACCCATTACACAATGAAGTTTATAAAATACCACATCCAAACACTTATAAATTTTAAACAATTCACCAAAATATAAATTCAAAACATTAATTACTTACCTGTAATGTATGCTCAATGGCATTGGGGAAATTTTTCAAAGTGCATATAGGGATAGATTTTTCAGGTGGATCTTGCGATGATGCATAAGATTCAGTAAGAAATGGAATTACAACCTAGATAAAAAAAAAAAGAAATTAAAATCTGATAATAGGGAATGTATTTTATTTTATTATATGCTGTAGAGCTGCCAACCTACCAGGAAAAAAGAAAAAAAGATTTTTAGCAACTAACGTGGCATATTAATGCAAAGCAACCGATACTCAACAATGAAATATAACAGTTTATCTAATTAGTTTTATGTGCTAGAATTGTAGCTGATATAGCTTCTTTCAGCATGCTCTAATAATTATGAATCTATGTTTTCTTAAAATACTCTTCTTCTCAGAACTCATTTAACCTAAAACTATTATGATTTCTATTTTTATTTAAACTAAAGGATGAAGAAAATGTTAATTTTTAATTAAGATATGTAAATTTAAATGCAAATTCTAATTTATGCTTTTGAAATGGCTATATTTCAACAATTGGGGGTATGGTACCCAAATTGTTGAAATCTGCAATTTTGAAGTTACAGTTGTAATTTTTTGTATTCAGGTAGATTTAAGTATAGTAAACAAAATGTGATATTCAAAATTTCAAAAATTTGACAAGTTTTTTAAGTAGAAAAATAATTTTTCTAAAATTTTAATTTTAACTTTTTTTAACATAAAAATATATAAAATATAATGTAAAAAAAAACCCATGATTTTACACAACAAATATTGCTTTCGAAAATCATAATAAAACAAGAATGACCAAATCATGAATAAAGCATTGATTATGAAACACTTTCCAACTAAAATGCAAAATGCAATACATTCAGCAACAAAATTTTTTAATTATCACAGAACTACTATAATTCATTTTACTGGAAAACTTAAAACTTGATATATATATATATATATATATAAAAAAGAACTTTATTCAAATGACGTCATCAAAATATAAATAGTCTGGTTCTATATGTAAAAGCAGTGAATATTTCATTCATACACTTTTATTTCAGACACCAGAGCTAAACAATTTTGTTTGAAAAAAAATTTGGCAATTCTTATACAACTCATTTTTACAATTACTTGTACATTCTGCATCCGTTAAAATTAGGCTTCATGGTAGAAATAATCAAAGTTTGATCAGTTAAACTAAGAATATTGTAATTGCGTTAGCGCAGAATATAGATGCACAGAAAATATGCAAAAATAAAGCAGTTTTAGGATACTAAATATAAATTTAGAAGGCCTTTAATAATCATGAGGAAAAAAATATGGATATCATATTTTTTTTCGAAGTGGGTCAAATTTGTAAATTTTAACTTCAATAAAAAATGTTTGAAAAATTAGGTCCCACAGGGTTCAATGTATTTAAAATTTTCAACCCGGGTTCAATTCAAAACTAATTGGGAGATATTATTCATTTACATTCTCGTATGTAACACAGACCATCTCAACAATATACTAAAATTGCATTTTGATAAAGTCATTTTTACGGCAGTTATCGTGCGAACGGACAGACAGACAATAAATGAACAATGTCAAACATTTTTCAGCTATGTTGGAAAGTGTTAAAAATCATTAACAAGAAAGATCAATCATGCATAAAGCATTGATAACACTTTCCAACTTCAATTCAATTTTACTTAAACATCTCTAAAATGAGATACATTCTTCTGTAATATTTTTAAAATTATCACAATACTACATTAATTTATTATATTTGAAAACTTCAGCGAAAAAAATGAACTTCATTCAAATGACTGCATTGAAATATAAATTGCCTGGTTTAAACATATCTAAAATGCGATACATTTCTCGGTAATATTACCTTTTTCTATTCCTTTCATTCATTACAATACTATAATAATTTATTTTATTTAAAAACTTAAAACCATGGAAGTACAAGTAATTTAACTCTATGCTTAAAACTTCATCGAAAAAAATTTCCAGGGTAGTCACAAAAAATCCATTTCAAATTTCTCTGATAATTCCCTAGTCATCCTATAATTTTCCCTGATAACGAATTTTTTTTTTTTTTATTAAGTACAAATTTGTTCGTCATAAAACTTTTTTTTGGACATACAGTGAAACCTGTATAAGCTGGAAACTCCATAAACTGGAATCATGTTTAAAACAGAAACACTTGGCCGTCCTTTAAGAGTTGGTTTATATGTTCACTTTTATAAGGCCAAAACCTGTCGATTACGGAATAAATTTCCAATCCTTCTGGCTTTGGCAGGTTTCACTATACTAGAAATTTAATAAATTCAATTTAGTACTATTAAAAGTCTCATCAAAAATAATAAATTTAATGTACAAAATCAAAACAGATCACAAACAGTTTTAGATTTCTACTCTTACAGGATACAAGGATAAATGACGCACATGGACATTATGAAACCAAATTATTTAATAAGCAAACCTGCATATCTACTATTTTATAAAACATTTATAAGTAATTTTTCTTAATGTAATTTGCATACTGCATGCAAATTCAATATGGTATTCAATTGTGAATAATTTATGGACATTGATATCAGAAGCTGAAGTTTTTTTTTTTTATCAAAGTCAATGTATTAGAATTATAAATTGTTACTTACAAATTTTCAGTTTTAAATTTGTGCTACTTTTAGTTTTCAAACAGCTAGTTGCTTCTACAGTTAATATATTTTGGATGATCAGAGTTCTTTGGGGTGCAAAAAATTCTCTTACAAAAATTATTCATTTATTGATTTAATCTCTTCCATCAAAGCACTGATTTCTTTAGTGGCATTTTCCTGAATTGATGCGATTTTATTATTCAGTTCTTTTGTTAAAAAATTTTTCTTCTTCTTTTTAGCGTCTTCCCTTTCATTATCCAATATTTCTTTTTCCTTTCGTTTAGTGGCCTCAGTTGAACGAGCATTTTTGAAGCTATGTATAAGCGATTTAGATGTTTCAAAATTCTTCACACCTCCCACTGATGTCTTAATCCTGTCATATACATATCTTAAGTCTTCTAAAATAGTTAAAAGGTTTTTGATTCGTTTTTCCCCAAGGCTTTCATTTAATGCCACACTTGGGTCAAAACAAGTAACTGCTTTGGTTAGTGGATAAAAGAGTGGAGATCGCTCCAGTAATTTTTCAGTAAAAGCTTTTAAATATGCTGCACATTCTTTTCGAAAATTTAAAATGTTGAAAAAAAAAACTGAATTTCACTATGAAATTAATTAAAAATATTAGCCTTTATAATCAACCAAAATATGAAAGTAAGTTAGCTTAGTCAAGTTAATGTGCAACAATAGGGAGATGGAGATCGATGGAAAAGGATAATAGCGTTCTGGCAACGGCCGCAAAAAAAAAAAAAAAAAAAAAAAAAAAAATATAACTATTTATATGAAAATAATTAAAAAACCTTTATAATCAACTAAAATATGAAAATTAGCTAGTTTAGTACAGTTAATGTGCAATAATAAAGTAATAGAGATGGATGGAAAAAGGAAATTGTGTACTCTCAGTAAAGCCCGAAAAGAGATGGAGATCGATGGAAAAGAATAATAGTTTTCTCTCAGCAATGGCTGCATATTATAATAATAATATAAAAAAAAAAACTATTTATATGAAAATAATAAGATAACCTTTATAATCAACCAAAATATGAAAATACGCTAGTTTAGTAAAGTTAATGTGCAATAATAAGGGGATGGAGATGGATGGAAAAAGGCAATTGTGTACTCTCAGCAAAGCCCGAAAAGAAAGACTGAATTGCGGTTCTTATAATTTAAGCGAAATATAATTTGTTTAGTAAAATATTTCTTTATTTTTACTCGCACTATAAAAATAAATTAGGTCTACTGTTCTGATATGAAATCATTAGAAGAAGAAAATGGATGCAAACTGATAATTTTGGGATGCATGGATTTCATAGGATTTTCCGTAGTTTTGGGAGTAATGTCCGTAAATCCGTATAGTCTGTGATCCGTAAGATGAAGTAAAAATCCGTACAAACTACAGAAAATCTGTAAAAGTTGGCATCTCATAAAAACAATGTACTGTTATGAAAGGGGTAAAGGTAAAACAAAGATTTTCAAATGCTGCGTGAAGTTTTTTCTTCTGTTTACCCTTTGAGTCCAATGACAACATATGTATTAATGACATATATGATGACATACATCACGGTGATTACGGAGACAAAAATTTACAACTCATTTTTTATCCTTTTTCTATGGGGGATTTTATGCCTCCACTTCCGGGTTAGAAAGACGAGCCTTGTCTGCCGTCGTTTGGACGCTGCGTGCTGGGAGTACCAGAATAAATAGAGCTTGTCACACGAGAATGTCCGCATTCTCGTGTGACAAGCAACCCAAATGCTTGAGGACATCTTAGCGCAAAAATATAAATTTGGCGATAAATCGGCGTGATTTTTAGGTGTAATTAGGAAAAAATATTTAAAATCGTAAAGAAATGGATTATGCACATAAAATCGTAAAACAAGAGAATTTTCGTTAAAAATTACGAAAAATTCGTAAAAGTTGGCATGTATGGTATTGGTAGAAAACTCCCTGATATTTCCCTGAAATTTCCAGATTCACGAATTTCCCTGACATTTCCCGATATGTGACCATCCTGATTTTCTTCTCTGTTGAAGGCCCAGACCGCACAATCAACCCTAGGGCTTATGACAGCTTAATGTGTGGCAGGGTCTTCTCTGTGTGTAAAATTAATGAATGTTTCATACATTCATATCAGCAATATTGCAGACCCCATGAGCTAAATAATTTTTTATTAAAGAAATGCAGCAATTCTTATACAACTCATTCTACATATTTTGGTGTTTACATTCTCCAAAAGTGAAAATTAGGCTTCGTTGCAGAAATAATCAAAGTTTGATGATCATTTAAACTCAAATATATTATAATTGCGTTGTTTCAGTATGTAGATGTACAGAATTTAAGCAAAAATAAAGCCGTTTTAGGACGGATACAACACTAAATATGACAATTTTGACACAAGATGGATGTTATATTTTATTTTGAGGTGGATCACATGATCTCTTCATATAAAGGGTATAATTAATTTAATTTTAATTAAAAACTACTGAATATATTTTGCTAAATTTTTTTTTATATATTTTATGGTATAATTTGAATAATTTCTAAAACTTTCTTGCAGTACTGCTGCAATGTAGCCTTTCATTTCATTAATAATATAATTGAAAAATGGCTTTCTTGTATATAACACAAAATAATTTTAGTCAGTGCAAATGTTGTTCTCCCACATTAATTAGATTGAGACCATTCTTAGCAAGATAAATACAATTTATAAACCCCTGAAGTAACTAACAGTAGAAGTAGACTACACAAAAATCTCAATTTCTGGGAAATAAAGTTGGTGGAAACTATGCTTGACATATTAGACTGCTAACAAGCGAAATATTTCTGTTGCACATTTCTTCTCATCTGACTTAAGACATTAATTTTTGTTTATATGTAAAGACAAAATTATCCCATATGATTAATTGTACAGCTTACTTTGAAAGAGAAAAATGTATTTCATACTATCCTGATATGTCATTCTAAGAAATGTTGCATTTATTTAATAAAACCATTAAAGTTTTGAACAATACCACCTTAGTGGGAATATCTTTCAAGGATCTTGCTATAAATCACAATTTCTGTAATTTGCAATAAATAATCATTTTAGAGATTGCAAGCTAAATTTTTGCTATCAATTTCTGCTGATAAAATATTAGAAATCTACAGGTCAATGCTTATGTTTTCTTAAAATATATATCAATTGGACAGTAATCTGTCCATACATAATACAGCATACATAAGCACACGATAAAGACAAATATAAGGAATTCAAAATACTATTCTTATAAGATCTAGATTGCTAAGAAACATTCTTCAGAATTTATATAAAAGGAAAAATAGCATTTTAATTTAGATGATTGGAAAAAAAAATTTGATAACTGAAGATTGTTTTTGATGAAGGCAAAATATAACAAAATTACAAAGCAACTACTGCAATTTCGTTCTTTGTAGCTATTAATTCTATCTAGTCTTACACCCTTTTTTTTACTGTTTACTACAAAATTTATTTTGGGCAAATTCACTGTATGTAGTCTGACTCTATAAATTTAACCACAATTCCATCTACAATATACACAAATAAATATGCATTATGAATGTTTACTGTCTCAGTAAAAGATCACAAATTTTCCTGATGCCATGCCTTCGCTATGTCAAAAATGCTAGTATGGAATTAGGTTGGTTTGGTGCTATGCCCACTTTTGAACACATAGGTAAATTCATATAAAATGTTTAAAAGGGATAATGCAATACCATACTTGCCAACATTAGAGAATAAAAATTCAGTAGATAGCGTGGTGAGCATTTTTTACAGAGCTCTACAAGTCAGCATACAATCTGTTCAATATAGGGAAAAATATGGATTTCGCCACCCCCCTCAAAAAATGATAACTTACTATAACATTGAAAATGTCTACTGCATAAGAAAAATGTTTTTACATAGTGTGTATATATATATATATATAAAAAGTGGCATAAACAGAGAAATTTTAAGAGGCAGGCTCATTGAAAAGAAAGATGTTTAGTTGTAATTTAGTTAATTAGAGGAATGTGGATAAGGAAAATGCTTTAGGGACTATTACCTAGAAAATAATCCTTCATTTTTATGTAAACTGCAAAAATGTGAAAGTACTTATTTAATTTAATTAATTTGATTTCATTAAAAATAAGATGGATGGAAAAGGATGTTTAAACATTACACAGAAATTTAATCCATACATGCAAAATCACTTAAAAAATAAATATTTTACAAAAATATTAATCAATAATGAAGCATACTGCAAAGAAATGGATGTTGTGCATTTTTTAATCCATATAATTTGAAACTAAACATGGATAAAAAAGAATGTTTCAACATTGCGTAGGAATGTAATCTGTATCAGTGAAATCGCACGTTATGAAAATCTTGATTAATAACGAAATCTACTACAAAGAAGTGAATGTTGTGCAATTTTCTTTCACATAATGTGAAATTAAACATAGATGGAACAACATTACACGGCAATGTAATCTATATACGCGAAATCACATACACAAAAAAATAATAATTGACAAAACCTCAGAGATTTTCGTCTCAAATAGGGAGAAATTACCAAAAACAGGGAGTTTCCCTGGAAAAACCAGCAGAGCTGACAGCTACGCAATACCTAGAAACTGAAAATGGAGCCTGGCATATATATTCCCAACATAATCTTAAAATTAAGTACACTTATCACCAATGGTAGCACTCCTCTTCAAAAATTGTGAATTTTACTGCTTCTAAAAAATTACAAATATTCACTCTTAAATTATGAATTTTAGCAATCTTATATTAAAAATCGTGAACTGTTATGCTGTCATAATATTGGACTTAAAGACAGATTTTCTTCATTTCGTTTCATATATTGTATCATTAGCCCCTCCCACGTTTCTTAAAATCGCAATTGGTCATTTATGATAAAAAAATGGAGAAAAAAGACTTACAAATGTGTAAAAAGTAAGTAATAATTGGAAAGTAGAAATCATTTTCAAAAAGTAGGAAAAGAAGCAACCATGACAATCCCTGCTAATTACATAACTTGATTAACCAACATGATTTTATCTAAAGTTGCAACCAAAAATAATAAATATATCTCGAGTAGAGAGAAATCCAATAAAAGGGATCCCCCTTGAGACTGAGAAATTTTTTTACTGAAAATTGTGATGGTAACTGTGTGAAACTGATATGGTCACTTTGGGAAACATTCTATCCATGTGGTTGGTCACTACCAGGTTTCATTGTATTTAAATATATAATAATTATTCTTAACATTGGTAATTAACAGATTAAGTTAAAAAAAATTACTTGAACATTTCCTTTTGTTCCCAGAGTGCCAGATTCTAAAAGTGGCTTTCTGTAATACACACACCGCCTGTCCATGTACGTCCCTACAAAAAATGCAAATAATTACAATCCAAATACTATAGAATAATATAGAATAGTGAGTTTAAAACTGTCTACATACTTGCATCAATGTTATCTAGAGCATTGGCAACTCCATCAAGCTTTTCAAAAAAGTCATCATCATAAATCATCTCTGTTTCTGGTCCTACTCTGTTCTGATGGGCTTCAATGTTCACTTCAGGATTCATTTTCAGAACAGCTTTCCCAGCAACTGTAGCTTTCATCTCCTATTAAAATGTGTAGGCCAAAATTTATTTTCTACTTAGTTGCACAGCTCATTAAATGACAGGGAGAAAATAAACTTAACAGCTAAATATGTATTCTTTAACACATAAGATTTCAAACTGCACTGAATGTAAAGCACAGCCCCATAGGAAATAAAACAAATTTACTTTATAGTCGGTATAAACACATTGAGTATTTCAATGAGATTGTTAGGTTTAAATCATCTATCTCTCAATAAAGCATATTTTATATTAGACCTGAAAATTCAAAGTTTTCATCGACATATCCCATTATGATCACCAAAAATTTTATTATTGCATTATTAAATTGATTTTATCGATGTTGGTTTGAAGAAAAACAAAACCCCAGTAGAGAAAAATTTTTTTATCCATTGTAATTCATAGAAATCAGCAGTCATTAAAATTTAAATGCCGCTTGGTCACTGACATTTGCTTATGAATACAGATGTTATTTAGGCATTCTGGTTCTGAACTTTTTGACACATTTACGAATATTATTCTCTTTAGAATATTTCCACCATGAAATATTTATTCATAAACAAGAAAGATCAATCATGCATTGATTATGAAACACTTTCCAACTTCAATGCAATTTTATATAAACATCTCTAGAATGCAATACATTCCTCGGTAATATTTTTAAAATTATCACAATACTACATTAATTTATTATATTTGAAAACTTAAAACTTCATTGAAAAGAATGAATATAATTTCTATTAAGTGTGTAGATGTCGCATTTAGTGGCCACTAGCCATTAAAAATGAGTGAAGCGCTGGTGAAATGGCTAGTTTTAAAATATACTTGGAACTGAAAACCTGAAATATTAAAAAACATGAAACCCTGCAATATTAAAAAGAAAATAAACCTCGAGATTCGAAGCATTGCACGAGAATGTTAACTATAAGAATCATCTTACTTCAAATATTATTAACTCTCATAGCATTTAGTTAATTACAAACAATATTTCTCTAAAATTAATCAAAATATGAAAATAAGTTTATCTATTGTACAATAATAATTAAAGGATGGAGGTGGATGGAAAAATATGCTTGTGGACTCTCAGCAATGCTTCATGATACAAAATGAATTGTGCAATCACACCATTTATAAAAAAAATTATTTCATGTAATAAAATATTTATTCGTTTATACTGGCACACTTGATATTTGAAATGTGTCACTTGAGGTAATTTATGCATAGAGAAAGTGCTCAGATTATTTTTAAAACAAATACTGTAAAATTAGACTTGTCTTTGAATCCATTTTTTATTGGGGCTGGCATGCTTAAAAAAAATTGAACTGGATGTAAAGAGATAGGAATTGATAGTTGTATTGTGTATTAAAATTTAAACTATATCAGGCAAATGTTTAAAAATAAAAATTTGTTCCCATTAATTTCTAGCCTAGATCATCACTAACCAGACATAACTCCCACTGGTTCTTCCCTTCCATGTTTTGACTTTATTCACTCATAAACAATATACATTTAGTGAAAATATATATTGTTTATCCCTTGCTAATGAGAAACAAAATTCTTAGTCCAAATAATTATATTTTGAAATGTTTTTAGAGCAAATATTCTTAGAGTTCAAATTTTCAGAACTTTTTATTCCAAATTGGCACCAAACAAAGTATAATTGAGCAAAAGTTTACCTAAAGAAAAATAAACTTATATAATTTGTCAAAAGAGACGTACACTACACTAATTAACAATCTTCCACCCTTTATCTACTTTATTTTTCAGGAGAGGTGAAAAAGGGGGTGTTTTGGCTCTTTTCTTACTTTTAATCCCGCTAATGAAGTTTGGTTTTTGGAGGCAGGGGGGAAATTAAAAAACAAACAAAAACAATAGTAATCTAATATTTTGATAATATTCCTCACAGTGCCGATTTCAGACAGTCGGTCATTTGTTTGGTTTCCTTTTGCATTTCAGAATTAGAACCACAAAAATTAAATAGTTTTAAGGGCCCTTAAAAACAAAATGTGAATTTAAAAAGTCCTTAAGGACCGAGTGAACCCTGTAATAAATTGGTAATAATTTCAAATAAACCGTGAACATATTGATAATGCAAAATTTCGGAACATCATCCCCACTTATAATATTGATCATAAACCCTGTATAAATTTATAATAATTTCAAATAAAAAACCGTGAACATATTGATAATGCAAAATTTGGGAGCCTCATCCCCACTTAAAATATTGATCATAAAATATGTTACAATGTTTTTAAAGCTGAGTAAAAAAGGAAAACTATTCACCACTGATGACCTCAAATTATAAATTTTCTGCTTTGGAGCAGACTGGGAGCAAATTTCATAAGGGAGCAGTTTGGAGCAAGCATAGTCATTTGGAACAGTTCGGAGCAGAACAGGAAAAAAAAAAAAAAAGGATTATTGTATTTACAATGAGGAAATATTTTATATTGTATTTCCCAACGTCAAAGGTGTTTATTATGATGTCATATTGAAAGAAGATTTCAAAATACTTACACCGACATCCCAAGGTCTGAACAAGAACTGCCTGTTGAGATTTGAGCGTTCAATAAGGTCCATATCAGTTACTATAATTTTACCTTCTGGACTCGAACCCACTCCCATCAATGTGAAATTTTTCAGGTGTTCACATCCTATAGCTCCAGCACCAACCTTAAATAAAAACATGCAATTAGATTTTTAATGCAATTAAGTTGAAAGGACAAATGTTTGATAGAAAAAATACATACTATGAAATATTTCAAACTGGCAAGTTTCTTTTGAAAGTCTGATCCAAAGATAGCAATTTGGCCATCATAACGTGTTCCAAGCTATTATAAAACAAAACATAACACTTAAGTAAATTTTCAACTTTAAAGCAATACACAATAAACTTGGATATGCATACACATACAAGGAAATGGCAAACAGGATTACATAAAGTGTAAAAAACATTAAAGAACTTATATTATATTGTAACAAGTTTTATTGTGCTTATTCACAGTTTAATTTGTGTATGAATCAATCATATATATATATATAAAAAGAAGTCTGATTGCAATATTGTTGATCACTTATTATCATGCTGAAGGAGTTCTATATTCACAGGACATCATTTTTTGACACAAATTCAACTCCAAAAATTTTCACCATTCCAAGCAAACAGTAAAAATTTGTTGAAAGCAAATTCTCCAAGAGGAAATGTACAAGTACTTAAAAATGTTCCCACGCTTGGAGCATTGATGATGTGGAGAAAACAAAGAAAACAATGCTACGGTAACTGGCTAATCACAGTAAGACACAGGACGCAGTCTTTTCGATTTCTTTAGAAGACAGAGTACAAAATATTTATCCAGGATGAAAGTCCTTTGGCACCAGCCCTTGTGCATGAATGGCGACTTACAGGCCTAGTCATAAAAATAACACCAAAATCAAACCTATTTCGAATAATGTACAGAGTTCACGCCCATTTTTCAAAATGAAATTCCTTGAGTTTTCCAGGTATTCTGTACTACTATTTTAACACCAATATTAAAATTTTTTAGATTTAACCGATATTTACCATGAATACATGACAGTGAGTAAAAAAAATAAATAAATTAAAAATTCTATATTTGTATACAATTTATCTGTGTATAGAGTACAACCTAGAAAATCTGGACTTTGCCAATTTTGGATTTTATTTTTCGGATTATAGAGTTTGAATAAAATTCAAACTTAATATCAATTAAATACTCTATAAAACATTTTTAGTTAAAATGACAAAAAGGGAAGTTAAAGTTAACCCATTAAAAATATTTAATAAAAAAAGAAATTTTAAGAAATATATATATATATATATATATATATGTATACATACAAGGTATAAAAAGGTAAGTTTACATTTTATCATTTTGTTTAAACATTTGAACAAATGTTCATTGTTTCATTAATTTTGATTTGTGGGAAAGCAGTTTTTCTTTTATCCTGTAGGTAATTGGGCATTATTTTCTGTTTGGTTAGGAAGTTTTTTTTTTGTTCAAACATGATCGACTCTTTAATTTATACACTCAAAATTGTACTTAAAAAATATTTTACAAAAATATTAATTAATAATGAAACATACTGCAAAGAAATAATGTGCATTTTTTAATTCACATAATTTGAAACTAAACATGCATGGAAAAGGATGTTTCAGCATTGCATAGGAATCTAATCTATACCTGCAAATTTGCACTTAAAAAAAATAATCAATATTTTATGAAAATATTGATCAATAATGAAATCTATTGCAAAGAAATGAATGTTGTGTATTTTTCATTTTCACATAATTTGAAAGTAAATATGAATGGAAACGGATGTTTCAACATTACACAGCAATGTAATCTATAATGTATATGTAATCTTCTGATGTAACATAGTACTGGTACTAGGTTAATGCACAGAAAAAACAAAATTGTGGCTGCAAGTTCAATAGAAATTCCCTTTAATAAAAATTTTTTACTGAAAACTCCCTAACTTTAGGGAATTCTAAAGAAATTGACAAAACATGGGAGATTTTTGTCTAAAATTGAGAAACCAGGAGAAATCATGACAGTCTGGGAGTTTCCTAGATAAATCAGTAGATTTGGCAGCTATGTAACAGCATACTTGAGCTATCATCCTCATAGAGATCTTGTTTTAAATCTCATAGGAATTTCCAATTTACATAAGATGGTCCAGTCCATCCACAGATACATGGATTAGTTTTCATACATCAATACTGGACATGTTATTTATAAATGCAGAAACCAAATCAGTTGCAGTGGTATGACTTAAGAAGCAAGATGTAAGGTATCTTGTGCTTACTTGGTTGCTATGTTGTCCCCAAAACAGAGATTTATATCCATTTGCTCCGGTTTAACAATCTTGCTCAATGACTTGTCGAAACGAACAATAATATACAGGTAACCCTTGAATTACACAAAAATTCGTATAACATTGTAAAAAATTTTGAAAACCCTTGAATAACATGGTACTTCAATTGCACCTTTTTTATTGCACATTAATCTGACCAGAATGAAAAGAAATTGTATAAAATATAAAATAGATTGCAGTGTGAAATTTATAAATTTTTTATGGTTAGGATCAGCCATTCATTTTTTTAGCAATTGTAAGCTATTTTGCATTTTCTCACAAATATTTTGTATCGATAATTTGTAGCAAATTTTATTCATTTTTTCCTGGAACTTAAATCTTTCTGATCATAGCATTTTGACATTTTCATTTTTTGAAGTAGAAAATGATTATGACAAATTTTGTACTAGTTAATTTACTAAATATTTATATAAAAAATTCATTACAGTGAACAGCATAATTTATGAATTTTTTAGGATTAACCATTCATTTTTTTTAGTAGTTAAAAGCAATTGACATTTTTTAAACATTTTTTATCAGTAATTTGCAGCAATTTTGATTTATCTCCCTTTTTCCAACCTCGACTATTTTACACAATCATTAATCCTTTTGATCGTAGCATTTCGATATTTTTATTTTTACCATCATGGAGCTCTTGTTCCATAACAGCACACTACTGAAGCGCAGAGCGATTGCTCCAATGTGCTGAAAAAGAATGGAGTATCTGATGAGTTGAATATTTGTTTGGCTTAAAAAACCAAAGAATTATATATTGAAGGAAAGGGCATCCGGAAATTATTTGCTACAGGGTGCCAAAAATCTGGTTAAGCCATTGAGGTGATTCTATTTTGTTTTTCTGCACGATGCCACAAGTCAGCAGTGCATATTAGAATATGTGTGCAACCAATGTAGCTCAAGAAAAACCAGCATACCTATTAACATCAGGTCATAATGGCCAAACATGAGACTGCCAATCATGTTATCTATGCATGCTAACTATGAAAGAAATTTCTTGCCAATAACATATTGCTCAATTTGGATAAACACAGACGGAATTTTTTTTTTATGAAGTTATCGAAAGAAAAAAATAAAACTTCAGGAATTTTAGCGTGATAAACAATTATTAAGGACATTTCAGGACATGAGAGAGAGAGAGAGACAGAGAATTTTTTTTTTTCTTCAGGGTGACAGCATATTTCCACGGACTTGACAGATTTCCCAGAAAGTTAGAAACCCTGAATTTACTCCCACTCAGAACTGATGCATAACTATGCTATATATACAGAGCCTGTTTTAGGTACGGATTGGCGGGGTAATTTTAATTGATCAAATAAACAGTTGTACAGACAAGAAAAATATAAAAGCACTCTTTAAACATAATTAATCAGTGATAATGTATTTTCAATTTTACAACTGAAACCCTGATATTAGAAATTAAATGTCATGAAAGCACACAGCAGGGTTGCAAACATTTCGCACAAGTCATCAGGAGCAAGCATAAAGAATTTCTGGAGTTTTCAGAGATATTTCAAGAGCACTCTGCAAAAAATGTATTTTGAAGTATACTTTCATATAAACTATGCTTTTGTTATCTGTAACTAAAGTTTTTATTTTGTGAGTTTCATTGAAATTAAACCATTATTAGCTGCATTATGGCTTAAAAGTAGAAATTTTTTTACGGATGGCGACGATAACTTTGAGTAATAATCATGTAATTTGGCTAATGATTTTTTCGATTTGGCTAATTTGTTGGCTAACAGTTTAAAATTCCTAGCGCGGGCCCTGCATAAGTATATTTTTAATGTTATATAAATTAAGTTTTGTAAGTGTATTTTTTATGTTTTATAAATTAAGTTTATTTATCAGATTCGGTACAGTCAGTTCACAGAATCTGATGCCGGCTAAACAGAACATTCAGTGTATGTTCAAAAGTTCGGTGTCGGACCCCCCCAGGGACCAACATCGTCCCAAAACATGTTAAATAAATTAAATAGTAGCAGTAAAATAAACAATATATTTTAAGCATTTATTTATTCTTACACAGAAAAGTAAATTGTGTTTTGATAATCACAGTTGGAGAAAATATTAATATGTTTAAACTTCATCTTTCCCCACTTTAAAATGTCATCAATATCAGATGCAAGTAACTTGCCGTGCAATCAAGTACACAGTGTTCAAAATGTGCACCATTAACTATGCACATCTGGATTAAGGACAATCACATTTCGAACAGCATGCAGCATCACAGGGGTTACAGAATTACAGGCCAAGGTTGTTTGAACTAAGTATTGTTTTGTACTAATTAGACACCGCTCTTCCATTTTGCGATTGGACTTTTTTGCATATCTTTGTTGGCTTCTGAGAGTTAGTTTTCTTCAGTTACACATTTCCTCACTAAGGGTATTACAAATATGTTTTTTCTACTGAGCTTGGCCACATTTCTATATGTATATGTTATTGTTGTGGTACTATGACATGGGTTATAGGGGGATAAAACACTATCCTAAGAACACTATATTTGAAGTGGTATAATTCAGATTTTGTATTGTAAGCTCGATTACTTTTGCTTTAGAGTAAAATGTTCATAAATTTTCATTATGGTTATTGATTTTGCATTACAAAAACGGATAATCATATTTAGCTCTTAGTGATATATAACATCACACAATCATCACAAGGAAAAAAATTCATAAGTACAGACCGAGTCATTTTTGATTAAAAATAATGACTTTTCCGAGAGAAAAACAAACAAACTTTTAAGTGATCAGTTTTGACTCCTGTATATAAGACAAACATAATTTCAATGATTCCACACAATACTTACAAGTTGAGCAAGATCCTCCTTCACAGAGCCTTCTTCGGGCAAACATTCACAGGCATCAAAATAGAGCCACTGTACAATGGGATGAAATTTTCCACTGCAAGCCTGTAAGTGTTGCAAACGCACAGTTAAATATTTGACATAGCTAAAAATGCACAAGAAACACGTCTACAAACCTGAGAAATAAAATTATCACACTGATGCTAATTTTCATGCTATTAAGAGATATTCCAAGGACTTTGAGGGAGGGGAGGCAGATATGAATATCTTCATATTTCAACTATTGTAAAATAATTTCTTATCTATAATTACTCTACTTATCTTCATTTATTACATTATGTTCAAAAAAAGAAAGCTGTAGCTTTCTTAATTTTGAAGACAAATATGTAATACTAATTAATATTTCAATAGGATTCTAAATTAATACCATATTTTAATATCCTTAACCCTTAAGAGACTGGCGTCACTACTCACAGCCAGGTGGCTTATGAGTTGCTGTATGAATTGTGTCTCAGGATGGGTGTCTCATATATGAACTTTAAATAATACTCATTTAGTATTTTTCAGGGCACTAGATTGAGTCTTACTATGTCCACTACAGCTGAATGTATCATAAGTCTAGAATGTTGATCTAAGTTTTGTACAGGTTTTTCTTTTTTTTTAAATATATATTTTGCTACTACATATGAACCGGAATTGTAGGGATGAGTAATATAAACAAACTAAACAGACTCTTTAAATGTTGCATGTGGTATAGACATTCTCATGTTTCCAGCATTACATTTATTTTTTATGTTTTGAAGAGATGGTGTCTTTCTGTAATTTTGGTATTCAACTATTTGAATTTTTTGTAGTGTAAAGAGAGATTTTGTGGAGCATGTAAGAAGGATTTATTAGTGATGTGCAATGGCTAAAAGAAAGTGTTTTTAATCTGAAGATATCATTCGCACGTTCAATAAGCCTTTTACGTTATTCATATAATAACGATGAATCTTTCTTCAAAGCAGGGTGGCTACAGAAACTTAAAAACAAAATTCCCTGAGTTTTCCCTGATTTTCTTCATCTGTTCGCATAAAAATTTCCCAACCATACTCATAAACTCGACTAACTAAAAACTGATAAGACGGATAAATAAATATAAAAGATAAATATAAAACATTTATATATATTGTATAAGATAAGCAGCATAAAAAAACTGAGTATCAACTTTGAAGTAGAAAACATTGGATGAGTTTTTCACGTAAAGAGACAAAGCGAGTAAAAGTAATTTAGTAATTTCAACGTGTTTTTACATTACATCATGCAATGGTTTTTTCAAGTTGCTTAATGTTATGCAAAATTGTGTTTAAGTATGTTTTAAAATAATTTAGAAATTTGCTTATTACTTAGTACTTATTTATAATAGATTTATTTTACAGTAGACGCAAGTCAAACAACCAATTCTTTTATGTCTTGAACTGATGAGTACTTTATCAAGGTATCACTATATGTTTGTTGGCAAGAAAACTCCTTAGAGGATCTACTTTTATAGAATTTATTATTTCGGTGTTGAGGCGGGTTGGGTTGATTTAGAATTTTTGGCCAATGTCTAATTTGGAAACCAATGTCTAATAAGAATGGAAAAATCCCTGAATGAGGATTTTCTCCAATCAATTCCGTCAAAGTTATAGTATACGTTTTAAAATGTTTAAAACGAAACTGTTTATATTTAGGACAAGTAATTAGAATATGTTTTACACTCGCTGCGGTTTGACAAATATTACAAAGGGGTTCAATTTCTCCTAAAAGTAAATGCCTGTGAGTAAAACGAGTGTGACCAATGCGCAAACGAGTTAAAATTACGTCGTTTCCTACATTGGAAACTAGTCCATTTTTGTACTAAGGGCTTTATCTCGTGCAACTTATCAGCTTGCTGATTCCAGGAATACTGCCATTTGTCATAAATATTTTTTAGAACAAATTGTTTGATGTCAGTTAAAGGGACAGTCAGACTCAAAGTTTGAGTAGCTGATTTAGCAGCAATGTCTGCTAAATCATTTCCTTTGATGCCAACATGTCCTGGGACCCAACAGAATTTAGTATGGTATCCTTGCTCCTTCAGACGATGCTCATACTTAAGGATATCAGAGGCAATGTGGTAATTCATAGCTCTCTTCGATGATAAAAGCTGTAACGAACTCAATGAGTCAGTATATATAATGTGCTTTTTGGACTTTTGATAAGAGATGAAAATTAGGGACTGGTAAATAGCCATAATCTCAGCTGTAAAAATAGAGCAAGATGCATGTAGTTTATAAGACTTTATAGTATTGTTACAAACATAAGCTAGACCAATGTAATCTCCTGCTTTGGAACCATCTGTAAAAACAGGAGTAAACTCCTTATACAGATTCCTATGTTCTGCAAACAATTGTACATAAATAGCCGGAGTGGTGTTAGTCTTCCTAAAATTATAAAAAGGGTTGAGAAAGGCGAAATTGTTAACATACCATGGAGGTGTTTCAAAAAATTTTGTTTTTCGAACATAAAGCTCTACTAAAGGGGTAGCTTCTACTATATTGCGTATCCGCTTGCCAAAAGTACGAATGCATGAAGGTCTGTGGTCATACAGTCGATCATAATGATCGTCAAGGAATGAACGTTGTAACGGATGGTTATGTAAGGACATGATACGGAAATAATAATTCAGTGCCAGCTGTTCACGCCCTAATAGTAAACATGGCTCATTAGAGACAGCATATAAGCTTTGAACAGGAGATGTCCTAAAGGCTCCTGAGCATATAAGTAATGCCTTATGGTGAATTGGATCAAGCTTTTTTAGCACTGATGTTCGTGCTGATCCATACACAGAACAACCATAATCTAGTTTTGACCGAATAACAGCTCTATAGATGCGAAGCATGGAAGTAAGATCTGCACCCCATTTGGTATTTGAGAGGACTTTTAAGATGTTAAGAGCTTTCTCACATTTATTTCGCAATTTCTGAATGTGGGGCAAGAAAGTAAGCTTTTTGTCGAGCCAAACCCCGAGAAATTTTATTTCCTCTACTACAGCAATCTTTACACCTCCCATAAAGATTTCTGGGGGTGAGTGGATATCACGTTTTCTGGTGAAATGGACACAACAAGTCTTTTGAGTGGAAAACCCATACCCATTCACATTTGCCCATCGTAAGATGCTATTTACGGCAGCTTGGCATTGTCTTTCCACAGTACGCATATCGTGAGCTTGGTAGGCAACTTGCAGATCATCCACATACAGACCTTTATGGACAGACACTGGCAAACTGTTTAAAAGACTATTTTTATATTAAAGAGTGTCACACTCAAGACACTTCCTTGTGGCACACCCTCCTCTTGTACCTGTTTGCGTGAGAGAGTTGAACCAATGCGCACTTGGAATGTCCTGTGTGATAAAAAGTTTTGAATAAAAATAGGAAGATTACCTTTTAGATTAAAATCATAAATGTCCTTAATAATACCATAGCGCCATGTTCGATCATAGGCTTTGTCAATATAAAAAAAAAATTGAGACTAAATGATTTCTCCTAAGAAAGGCGGTCCTAATTTGTGATTCTAATGAGATAAGATTATCAATGGTAGATCTACCTCGACGAAAGCCACTTTGGTGGGGTGAGAATAACTTGTTACTCTCTAAAAAGTGTACAAGCCTGGCATTAACCATTTTTTCAAGAAGTTTACATACACAGCTTGTGAGAGCTATAGGCCGATAACTTAAAGGGCTTTGAGGGTCCTTACCCGGTTTTAAAATGGGAATTGTGATGGCTCTTTGCCATGACCTAGGAAATTCATGCTCATGCCAAATTCTGTTAAACAGGTATAAGAGGTTCAATAAGGAGTAATGGGCAAAATACAAATTTTATCATTATTATTTGACAGTAACAAAGACAAATTCACAGAAATATTTTAATTTATCAATGAGTAATATTGTTAACATGCATTTATTATTGCTATCTTCTCATTTTTAACATTTAATAAATTTTCAAAACTTATTTTAAGTAGTTTTTTTTCCCTTCTAAAACTAATTCTTTTCTATAAGTTATCACTATTACCATTTTTTCCATTGCTTATAGGTTTGTCAAATTTAAATTTTTCATTTATCCACTGTTTAAATATTTTAAACATTTATATTCACTAATTTTTTTTAACCTTGTAATTTTTTTAATTTTGCCAATGATTGTCATTATAGACCTTTTCAGGTATTTTTATAATATTTGTTTTCCAATACATCATAAAAAAATTCATTTATCATGAAGCATTTAAATACATTTTGAGGCAATCCTATATATATATTAACAGAACTAATTCTCGGAAAATTAAAAAATATCCAAATGAAGGGGGTGAAAATGTGCCTACATGGAATTTTTAAAAGTATATTTGCTTTGTTGTATTTGAGCATGGGCGATCGTAAGGTCAAATATACATATATATATATATAAATATATAAAGTAGCATAATATAAATAGCATGCAGCATGTACAACACAAGTACTTGGAGGAGAGAGGATTCCTACTTTGAATTTTCAGCTAAAAGAAAAAGTATATATTTTTATCAATAAATTCATTTAATTTGATGACAATTCCCCCCCCCCCCCTTTATGTTTCGGGAAAAGTATTTTCCCAAAAGAGAGTGCATTGGCAAAATTCTACCATAGTCTACTTATATCTATTAAAAATTGATTTTTATTAAAATTAATATTTTTATTTAAATTTATTAAAAATTTTGGCTGGTCCTCTGCAGGCGATGAAACCAGTATATCTATTCTGCTCAAGCTAAAGAAGATTTCTCAGAACCACAATGTCCATCTCCAATGGATTCCATCACTTGTAAACATTAGTGGTAATGAGGTTGCGGATGGATTGGCCAAAGAGGGCAGTGAGGACGAAACGGCCACTGGTTCTTCGCTTACTTATCAAGAACTGTACTCAAATGCAAGATCTAAATTAAATTTAATTTGGCGTACTCCACCTGCGCACCAATGGTACACCGGACATCCCCTGGCGCTCTTCTGGAAATTAAATGTGATCGTGGCTCCCAGACTGCACCTGCTAGACTTAAAAGTGGCCACCTTAAGTGTCTTTCTTTTGAACGCGGTGGAAAAATCCATCCCACTTGTAATAAATGCTGTGACCATCCAGCCTCCCCGGAGCACATACTGAGTTGCGTCGGACTTTCAAAGGAGGACATGACATCTGCCCCCCTTTTAGTTATTGATTTTCTGGCGGTCAACAACCTACTGGAGTTGATCTGACTTATATCAGATCCAGGGTTGGAACGGCTGAAGAAGCAATTTGAAGCAGCTTTGGGAGCAGCAAAATTATCAATTTGGAGCAGTTCGGAGCAGCAAAATTGCCAATTTGGAGCAGTTGGGAGCAGCAAGATTATTAATTTGGAGCAGTTCGAGTAGCAAAATTACCAATTTGGAGCAGTTTAGAACATAAAATATTTCTTGGAACATTGAATTTGTTTGGAACATAAAAAGAAAATTTACATTTTATCATTTTGTATAAACATTTGAACTAATGTTTGTTGTTTCATTAATTTTGGTTTGTGGGAAAGCAGGTTTTCTTTTATCCTGTAGGTAGATAGGCATTATTTCTTGTTTGGTTACGAAGCTTCTTTGTTCAAGACCTTTAACTGCATGATCGACTGTTTGTACATGATTATCAATAGGTATTTTTCTGTCCCCCCCCCCCTCAATTCACTGGTGAAATGTTTCCATATTTTTACTTTCTTATACAATAGAATAGAGAAAGTATTGTTTTCACGAGTATTTTCTATTTTGAAATTTTGATGCCAATACATGGTTTAGGACCTCACCTGCTGAACACATTTTGACTATTTTAAAGTAATGTCCATCTGTTGTCGACTGCTAGTGTACATGATAGCTGCAATAAACACTGATGGATTTTAAAGAAATTTTATATCCGGCATTATTATCAAAAAATCTAGAACGAGATAGAATTTTTTGAAATTCGAGTGAAATTTCATAATTTCTATTGCAATATGAGACAAAAGTTTGCATAATCATGCATAAAAGTGATTATTTATGACTCGGTGATCATGAAACTTAACAGCTTCAATCACTGTAGTGATGCCACTTAGCTGATGAAGATTTCAGTAGTAGAAAAAGAAAATATCAGTAGTTTTAAGACGACTTTTTCAGTAGTCAGGTTAAGAAATGAAATATATATGCTCACATAACCCAAAAAAGCATGTACAAAAAATTATTTAAGCATGTATATATTTATATTATAAGTTTTATCCAGTTAAAAATACTTTATATTGAAAACAAACATTTCCGTTTGATAAAGTACAAGTTTTCACTAATGATAATAACAAATATTAATCTTTAACAAAAAATAAAATATAGCAATGTATTTATAGATGTAAATATATCAATTTTAATATATCCTTACCAAAATGGTTGCTTTTTTATTTGTCTAAATCATTATTTTAGCACCATTTTTTGGAAGCTATCCCTTCAAAAGGTTCATACACATTTTTCAAAATAGGAAAATATGTATTTTGCAAAAAATAATTAAAAAATTAGTCTTAATAAGTAACCAGAATATAAAAATAAGCTAGTCTAGTCAATCCAAAATGCAACATTTTGATGATGGATGGGAAAAAATACTAATTGCCTCTCAGTGATTCACGTGAACATATGCGAAAATAATTAAAAGATCAACCCTTAATAATAACCAAAATATGAAAAAAAACTAGTTTAGTCAATCTAATATGCAATATTTAGAAGATGGGGATGGATGGAGAAGGTACTATATAATGGACTCTCGGCGATTCACGTGAACATATGAGAAAATAATCAAAAATTCAGTCCTTAATAATAGTCGAACTATAAAGAAAAACTAGTTAAATCAATCTAATATGCAACATTTAGAAGATGGGGATGGATGGAAAATATACTAATGGACTCACGGCGATTCACGGGAACATAAAGTGAATTACTTAATTGCGCAGTTTATGCGAAAATTATTAAAAAATTGACCTTAATAATTACTCAGAATATAAAAGTAAGCTAGTTTAGTCAATATAATATGCAATATTTAGAAAATGGAGATAGATAGAAAAATATACTTATCGACTCTCGGCGATTCACAAGAACTGAATTGCACAATTGTAGTGTTTATGTCAAAATAATTATAAAATTAACCGTTCAACGATTTATACAAAATTTACCAATTTTAAGAAGTACATACCTGCCAACCTGGGAAAATTGGAATGTGTAAAATTTTGCGTAAATGACATTTATAATGATTTTTTTTAAACTACACATGCAAACGACATTTCTAATTAATTTAACTATGTACAAGTACC
Organism: Amaurobius ferox; assembly: GCA_951213105.1. NCBI lineage: Eukaryota > Metazoa > Arthropoda > Arachnida > Araneae > Amaurobiidae > Amaurobius > Amaurobius ferox. Next base: position 101,656,827 of record OX578145.1, on the reverse strand, counting down.
TGCATTAAATATCAGGCATAGTACTGGTAGAATATGAAAATTCAGGACACCAATTTTATAAAATTTCAGGACAATAAATTATAAAACAAAAAATATATAAAGGTTTTATCCGGTGAAAATTGCTTTATAATGAAAACAAATATTTATGTTTGGTAAAACACAGGTTTTCACTAAAGAGAGTAACAAATATTGATCTTTAATAATAATATATATAGCACTGAATTATATTCCTGCCAAAATGGTGTCCTTTTTATTTACCTAAATCATTGTTTTAATACCACTTATTGGAAAATATAACTTCACAGAGTTCATACCCATTTTTCTAAATAGAAAAATTTCTATTATGCAAATATAATTAAAAAATTAACAATAATTAATTAGAATATGAAAATAAGCTAGTTTAGTCCATCTAATATGCAACATTTAATTGATGGAGATGGATGGGAAAAGATACTAACGTACTCTCGGCAATTCACGCAAAGTAACTGAATTGCGAAATCGCACTGTTTATGCAAAATTAATTAAGAAATTAACCGTAATAATTAATCAGAATATGAAAATAAGCTAGTTTAGCCCATCTAATATGCAACATTTAATTGATGGAGATGGATGGGAAAAGATACTAACGTACTCTCGGCAATTCACGCGAAGTAACTGAATTGCGCAATCGCACTGTTTATGCAAAAATAATTAAGAAATTAACCGTAATAATTAATCAGAATATGAAAATAAGCTAGTTTAGCCCATCTAATATGCAACATTTAATTGATGGAGATGGATGGGAAAAGATACTAACGTACTCTCGGCAATTCACGCGAAGTAACTGAATTGCGCAATCGCACTGTTTATGCAAAAATAATTAGGAAATTAACCATAATAACTAATCAGAATATGAAAATAAGCTAGTTTAGTCCATCTAATATGCAACATTTAATTGATGGAGATGGATGGGAAAAGATACTAACGTACTCTCGGCAATTCACGCGAAGTAACTGAATTGCGTAATAGCACTGTTTATGCGAAAATAATTAAGAAATTAACCATAATAATTAACCAGAATATGAAAATAAGCTAGTTTAGTCAATCAAAAATGCAATATTTAGAAGTTTGAGATGGATGTATCTATTGTACTTTCGGCGATTCATGAGAACAAACTAAATTGTGCAATCGCAGTGTTTATGCGAAATTAATGAACAAAATAACATTTTGGCGATTTATGCTGAATTAGACAACCTTTGAAGAAGTATATTTATTACTTTCATAAAATAAGCGATCGAGATCTTAATTTACATTACACGCGGTCGTAAATCTCCGTTAATTTGATTGGTGCATTTTATTATGGATTTGCTACGATCCCGGGAATGGTAGAAATCAGTGCTAAAAAAAGCGGAAAATTGGTGTTTCCGAGGAATTATACCATGTCTGATTAATTGATAAATTTCAAACAAAAAAAACTGGAAATTGATTTCCTTGAAATGTTAAAAAATTCAAATAAATGCGGAAATGCGTAAAATATAGCAATATATGCGTAAAAGCCTAAAGAGCAGTTAAAATGCGCAAAAGTTGGCAGGTATGGAAGTACATTTATTATTTCCATGAAAAAAAAACCAATCTTTCACATTCCACGCAGTGGTAATTCATCATTGTCGCGGTGATTTGATTTGTATTACAGTGCAAGTGGCCGTAAATTCCCGTTGTCACGTTAATTTGATTGGTATTAAAGTGCACACGCCCGTAAGTCTCTGTTGTCATGCTAATTTGGTTGACATTAATGAAAATGCGGCCGTAAATCCCGTTGTTACGTTGATTTGGTTGGCATTACCGTGCACACGACCGTAAATTTACATTAGCTTTCACAAAAGACAATTTTTCATAGGAAACTTGACGGAAATATGTATCATATCCGTAAGTTATATATTGAAAATTAACGTATAATTAAATTTCTGATGAAGCTGGTGATAGAATAACTATGAGCCACGAAATTCTGGTTCCACAACTTCGTTGAAAATTTAAAACAGAGTGTTGCAGCTATAACAAACGTTAGATAGAAGTTGTAGGAATACAAGTAGCTGTAGAAGTGTTAAATGAGAACAGTTCCAGTTTAAATCAAAATCACTTTTATTGAAGAGTGAATCCATTGTATTTGCTTACAGTATATATATCATGAAAACAGGTAAGCCAAATAACCAAAGCATACTATTTACAAAACATGAGCACTACAGCTCATATGAAGGTTTTTCAGTGTAAGTTCCATGCCTAGACACGTTTCTGGTTAACGTATTATTTACACAAGTAAGTGGAATAAAAGCATTTCACACTTACGTGACCACGTGCACTTTCCGACGCCACCACTAGCTGGGCACACGCTATGGCGAAAACTTTAAACTTTCCGGATCAGCACTATAAAGTCCACAACACGGGAAACATGGTCTCCTTAACTGAGAACCATCAAAACTACTAAGTTTAGTTTAAATATCCGCGTTCACCGATAAACACTTTATCGTGACTTTCGACAACATCGAAACATGACTTTACGAAGATCCGTCTGCCCGATCTAGATCCTTCTAGATCCTTCCATCGATCAGTATATCGATCGAATGACTAACCGGTCTAATGACCAAAGCGATCTCACTTTAAAGCAAAGCGATCTCCTTTAAAGCGATCTGACTTAAAACCAGAAAAGTGTCTAGCCTTTATACCCGAAGATGGGTGCGTTCCGGAACATAACCGTTGCCGGCAACGCCCTCTGGATATGCAAAACAGGATGCGTGAGCGGCGAGAAAGGTGATTTGCATGATCAGCCAAGTTTTGTCCACATCGTGATTCGTTCACGAGAACGGAATAATCATTTTAATAATGACGTCACGCTCCCGCGAAACGAGAATCGCGATGTAAACAAAACCAAGTTTCTAACAATCGGCCCCCTCATGCAAAAACACCAACTCTCGGCGCCCATGCTTTCATCCAACAAAAGGTTATTCTAAGAATCAAAGTTCTTAGTATCCTAAAAACATAATGTATGCATACACAAAATTTTATACATTAAAGAAATTTATAACACTTATAACATTTAGAAAGTGAATAGCCTTTTCTCAAAATGGCAACAATCAAATGAGTACACTTATCTATTATGCAGATCATAAGCATTCTTTAAATTACATGTTTAAGGATAACATAGTCAAAGAAAACAGTATAACCATACTATTGCCCTTTCTTACTATTGCCCTTTCTTAAGTACTAGCTCATACTGAAGAAAGCTATTTCTTTACTATTTTGAAAATTTATAAACAAACATTAAGTTTAAAATTTAAAAGTCTAAAGATATCAAAAAATTTTAAGCTCTAGATAAATTTTAGGTATAGTTATCAATTTTAACATTTAAGATTAAAAATTTAAATCTAAACATCAAATTCAAGTTTGTAGAAAAATTTAATGTATAACTATGAAATTTAACATTTAAGATTAAAAATTTAAATCTAAACATCAAAATCAAATTGTAGAAAATTTAATGTATAACTATGAAATTTAACATTTAAGATTAAAAATTTAAGTCCAAACATCAAATTCCAAGTTTGTAGAAAATTTAATGTATAACTATGAAATTTAACATTTAAGATTAAAAATTAAAGTCTAAACATCAAATTCAAGTTTGTAGAAAATTTAATGTATAACTATGAAATTTAACATTTAAGATTAAAAATTTAAGTTTTATTATCTTAGCCCATGACTAGTATACACACTAAATACCCAATACAATGGCAATGATAATAAAAGATACAGAAGGTAAATATACATATGAGATAAACACAGATTAAAAATTTTATGTTTCATGTGAATTATATCAATAATGTACATTCAGATAACATTTTATTCACATAAGCGAAAATGCATTATGCGTGTAGTAAAAATGGATATATATTTTTTTTTTCAAGTGTAATGTGAGAAAAGTAACAGTTCATTGTCACATAACAATATATACTCAAGATACATTTCATTTGTATCAATGAGAGAGGAATAAATTATAAAATACCCTAACCATTTATACTTTGAAAATATGAAAAAAAAATTTAAAGTAAAATTTTTATTTGAACAGTTAAATTTTATATTTTAAAGATATCATTACTAAATTTTAAAACTCTATCTTTAGTCATTGGCTTCGTGAAGTAATCTGCTACGTTATCTTTAGTATTAACAAAGTTAATTTTAAAAGACTCGTTTACAACTAAGTTCCTTAAATTCCACACCCAAAAGTCTTTTGACTTTTCCCAATTCTTTGATATCAAATTCTTTACTCAAAAGTGAAACTGTATGGTCTATATCATTTTGTTGTTTCAAGAAAATTTTATCATTCAACTTTGCATAAAGATATGCGGACTTAATGTCCAGTTGAAAATGTTTCCATTTAAGCATGCAAACGAATATGGAGAAGAAAGCTCTGATTAAACTAAAATTAATCACAGGGCTAAACACTTCATCATATGAGTCCCCTTTTATCTGGGTATATCCTTGAGCTACTAGGCGAGCTTTGAATCGTTTAACATTTCCCCTTTCATCCTTCTTAATGGTATAAACCCATCTACTTCCTATAATTTTTTGTTGTGAGATGGGTGCAGGCACTAAGTCCCAGACACCCCTCTCTTGCATTGTAGCTATTTCATCATCCATGGCTTCTTGCCATTTATCGGACTGGGGAGATTCTATTGCCGATTTATAGCTCTTGGGTATCAAGATCTCAACATTGCTTGCTTCTGGTTTCCTTTTGATATCACTTACCCCCTTTTTCTCTCTAAAATTAAACATTTGCTGATCATAATGAATGTTAGCTTTTCCACAAAACTTTCTGACATCATTATGAGATCTCAGCCTTTTATTGTCACCTTTTACTGAGTAGTAAATATCCGCCCTACTCCCATCAGGCCTAGGTACTGCTTTCCGTATCCAGTCAATATCTGAGCAGGGTGTCAGACCAGAATCAGCAGGAGAGTCCTCATCCCCACTAGATTTACTAGTGTCACGGCTCTCACCTGCTTCTTCCTCTGACACTCCTCCTAAGCATTCTGATTCCGAGTCAATCGACTGAGTAACGTTCGATTTTCTCAAGGTGATTCCTTTAGGGTAATTAGGGCCCAGGACGCCTTCCGCTGCCACTCCTTCCTCAAACCTTACATTAGAAGTTTCCTCAACTTTCTTTTTACCCGCTATATAAATCCTATAGCCTTTGGTGCTTTCGGCATATCCGACCATTATTCCTATTTGGGCTCTCATATCTAACTTATTTCTAATTTGTTTGGCTGTGCCTACATAGGCTTTGCACCCGAAAACTTTGAGGTGAGCAACGGCTGGCTTCCTTCCATAATATAACTGGTGGAGTTATGGTTTTGAACTTATGACATATTCTGTTCTTGGTGTGTGTAAAACACAAAATCGCTTCTGCCCACATTCTGTTATCAACCTTGCTTTGATCAAGCATAGCTTTCACACAATCTAGTGCAGTCAGATTAAATCTTTCAGAAACCCCGTTCTGTTCGGGTGTATATGCATTTGACCTTTCTGATTTAATCCCCAATTTATTTAAGTATGCCTTGAACTGGTTGTGACAGAACTCCATACCATTGTCCGTATGGATACACAAAATCTTTTTGCCTAGCTGCCTTTCTTCCTTAGCTTGGAATTCTTTAAATATCTTAAACACCTCTGATTTTTGTTTCATTATATAAACAAATACTTTCCGGCTGAAGTCGTCAGTTATTGTCAAAAAGTATCTGTTTCCGCCCATTGAAGCTGTAGGTAAGGGACCACACACATCCATATGGAGTAATTGTAAAGGTTTAGTGGACCTTATCCTACCAATTGGCTTAAAAGAAATTCTCTTAGACTTTGCTAACTTACAGTGTGTACAGTTAATTTTTGCATATTTTAGTCTAGGGAGTCCATTAGCCGCGGAAACTTTACTTGTCTGATATAAATAATCAGAGTTAATGTGGCAATATCTCCTATGCCAGAGTTCCGTTTTATTCAAAACCTCAGAAACCGCACAACTTGGTTTCTCATTAACCTTTTCTTTTGACCTCGACTTCACCTCAGAGTTACGTTTACTTTTATTTATTCTAGGCAAATTTTTCATTTTGTCAATACTGTTTTTCTTATTTAGGGGTTTTCTATCTTTCTTAGAATTTTTATCCCTACCCTGATCCTTTCCTTTAGTTTTACGGTCTTCAATATTGTTATTTGCAGTCTGAACTTCGTATTGAGGTTTTAAAAAATATAACCCTTCTTTTCGCTTAGCATAGAAGAATTTTTCTCCCTTTGGAGTATAAAACCACAATACCCCATTAGCCCCTTTAAAAGTATACCCCTGTTCCTCAAGAACAGATGCGGCTAATAAGTTTCGTCTTAACTTAGGCGAAAACATTACATCAGACAAAACAATATTACTTCTTATGTTCTGAAACTGAACATACATTTTGACCGTACCGATAGCCTCAACTGGGCTCTCAATATCACCCACTGCTAGCGACATAGATGCACCTTTGCTTTCCTTAAATTTTGAGAATAAATTAATATCATTGCAAAAGTGCCGCGTAGCAGCGGTGTCAATTACCCAGCTGAGTCTATCGCTAGGATCCTGCACAGTATTAGCTTCAACTCTAGCAGATGAATACAATTCAATTATATTTGAGCTAGACTTAAGAATAGGGCAATTCTTCCTTAAATGACCGGCCTTCTTACAAAAATAACATGGTCCTATGACCCTTTTATCTGGTTTAACACTTTTAAACACTTTGTTATTTTTACACTTTACATTTACATTACTCTGAGACAAGAATACAGATGAATTTTGACTTACATTGTTTCTATCACTACGGAGTTGCCGGATACGTCCTTCTTCCGCAGACAATTCATGTTGGATTTTCTCCAAAGTGAAATCTTTGTCCTCCCATCTGTAGATTAGTTGAACTATTCCTTGGAAGTCATCAGAGAGGTATCTTATGGCCTGGAATGCCACATAGACGCTTTCCACCGGGTGCTTGACGTCCTTCAATTTGGCGACCGCCTTCTTCAAACGCGTACAGAAGATATCCACCGGTTCATCTGGCTCCGGACGTAGGCTGAAGAACTCATCCAGTAAACGCACCAGGTTGGCGCGAGTCGGCACGTCGAAGTGAGTTTTTAACTTATCCCACGCATCTGCCGGATCGTCGTTAATGTCAATTAACTCTTGGTAATCAGATGAAACATTCTGGAACAGGATTGCTAACGCGCGGTCCTTTCTTCGCATGTGATCTTCATAATCACGGCGTGATGTTTTTTCATCCACCGGTAACGCTGTTCGGTCTACAAATCCGAAACAGCCCTCTCCTTTAAGAGCGAATGAAACTTCATTCCTCCAAGTGACGTAATTGTCTCTAGTTAATGCAGTAATTTTATTTGCCTCCATGGCAAGGTGGCCTTTTGGAACTGAGCTGAACAGACCTTTTGTTTACGCTTTCGTCAACATGCAAATGGCGCCGTCCGCGGCCCCCGTCGACAGGATTCGTTGGAACTCTAACACTTCTAAATTTTTAACGTTGTTATGGGGAGCACTGGCCCATAACCTTTGACGGAAATATGTATCATATCCGTAAGTTATATATTGAAAATTAACGTATAATTAAATTTCTGATGAAGCTGGTGATAGAATAACTATGAGCCACGAAATTCTGGTTCCACAACTTCGTTGAAAATTTAAAACAGAGTGTTGCAGCTATAACAAACGTTAGATAGAAGTTGTAGGAATACAAGTAGCTGTAGAAGTGTTAAATGAGAACAGTTCCAGTTTAAATCAAAATCACTTTTATTGAAGAGTGAATCCATTGTATTTGCTTACAGTATATATATCATGAAAACAGGTAAGCCAAATAACCAAAGCATACTATTTACAAAACATGAGCACTACAGCTCATATGAAGGTTTTTCAGTGTAAGTTCCATGCCTAGACACGTTTCTGGTTAACGTATTATTTACACAAGTAAGTGGAATAAAAGCATTTCACACTTACGTGACCACGTGCACTTTCCGACGCCACCACTAGCTGGGCACACGCTATGGCGAAAACTTTAAACTTTCCGGATCAGCACTATAAAGTCCACAACACGGGAAACATGGTCTCCTTAACTGAGAACCATCAAAACTACTAAGTTTAGTTTAAATATCCGCGTTCACCGATAAACACTTTATCGTGACTTTCGACAACATCGAAACATGACTTTACGAAGATCCGTCTGCCCGATCTAGATCCTTCTAAATCCTTCCATCGATCAGTATATCGATCGAATGACTAACCGGTCTAATGACCAAAGCGATCTCACTTTAAAGCAAAGCGATCTCCTTTAAAGCGATCTGACTTAAAACCAGAAAAGTGTCTAGCCTTTATACCCGAAGATGGGTGCGTTCCGGAACATAACCGTTGCCGGCAACGCCCTCTGGATATGCAAAACAGGATGCGTGAGCGGCGAGAAAGGTGATTTGCATGATCAGCCAAGTTTTGTCCACATCGTGATTCGTTCACGAGAACGGAATAATCATTTTAATAATGACGTCACGCTCCCGCGAAACGAGAATCGCGATGTAAACAAAACCAAGTTTCTAACAAAACTATGCAAATTCCGTAGTCCGCAGTAAGAGGAAGTTTCCCGTAGAAACTACAGAGAATCCGTAATAATCGGCCTCTCTGTGGGCAAGCAGGTCGGCAAGTTGGAAATTCATCGATTCTTCCAGAATTTTGAATAAAAAATCGATTTTACCTGTAATTTCCCTGACATTTTAGTCCACTTTCAAATTCCCGATTTCCAGAGTGCGTACGAACCAACGAGTTAGTATATATACTACCTCGATGGTACGAACCCCGTTTACTTTTCCCTACTGACCCATCATCAAATCAACTGTCAGCGCGGTGACATCATTCTTTAGCTTCCTTGTCCGGCGATTCTACTGTTCAGTCACACAGATAGCAACTCACTTTGGGCGCCAAGAAAACTGGAAATGTAGCAATTTTCGGAAAAACTTCGTACCTGGATTTCGCGGAAAGTTTCGGCTCTATAAGACGTAAAGAAAAAAACTTGAATCCGGCGCAGTTCGGCTCTCGGGAAAATTAATATTTTGGCGCTCTGGAAATTTAATATTTCGGCGCAATTTTAAAGAAATCGCTAAGTTTGGAGCAGATATGCGCAGCAATGTCATTTCGGCGCAGTTAGGCGCAGCTGTTCCAACCCTGCAGATCTGTTAAAGAGGATAAGCAACAACAACAACAAAAATTTATTTAGTGTGGACTAAGTTAAACATGTCATTTTTGGGTTTATTTATAACATCCGAAAATCATGAATAACAATCATCCATGATCAAGTAAAAAAATTTCATGTAAATATATGGTATAGTTGGCAGAATAAAGAACAAAAGTTACAAAGCAAGTTTAGAAAACAGATAATTAACTCACTTTCATTATCTCTTGTGCAGTAATACCTCCTATCACAGCCTGCATGGGAGAAATATCTCCTTCAGAAATGTATGAAAATCTTTTTATAAGATTGTCATCTAATTCAACTGGGTTGGATATCTTTTCATTCAATGTTTCGACCACTGAGAGAACCTCTTCAGCATCATCCTGAAAATAGAGGTGAAAATGCAATGAATAATTAATAGAAGTCAACATATAATGTAGTGCAGCTGTTCCCAATAGGCAAATCCCTTGGGGGTTTAGGAACTATTTCACAGAATGGTTTATATTATTACAAGGCGATGAGAGAAGATGTGCAGATTAAATGAGATTGCAGAAAGATTAAAAAAAAAAAACTAATTTAAGTTTACTTATCTTGTTAATTGTAAACAATAAATTTGAAATTAGAAAATGTATCAAAACCATTAGCATAACTGCCAACTTCCAAATATGAAAAACCAGGAGATTTTTGTTCAAAAATATGAAAAAAACAAAAAAAAAAACCAGGAGACTTTGCAGGACAATGCAATCTATACCTCTTATTGTTACGTTTAATTTAAACATAAACAGATACATGTAATGCTTATAACATTCAGCAAGTATCACACTTTCATTTCCAATAGCAAAGAAACTGTAATGTCTGCATTTCCTTCAATTGAAATTTTTTTTTTTGTCCACAAGCCTTTTGGTTTTGGCTTGGATAATAATCTTCCACTGTGAAATTTTGAAGTCCATTGCACAGATTGAGCAAAAAGCATACTCAAATTCACACTCTTTAGACAATTTCAAATTAACATAACTCAGGGATCATAGCAGATTTTCTAAAAATTTTAGGTAGGAATTTAAGGAATTTTTTTCAAAATTTTAGGAGCTAATTTTTATTATTTCTATTACTAGTACTGTTTAATTACCGTTCTTTTCATTAATTAAAGGAGAATTGATCCAAAAAACAAACATCATTGAAAGAAAAAGGTAATCTTTTGAATATTTTTTCTATTTCATTTTTCATTTTAATGCTCTGTAAGACTTGAAAATTCAAATTATCACTCAGTATCCAGTGGCCACTTTATCACAGGTATTTTTTGTGTAAATATATACATACATACACACTATATATATGTATGTTAGAAAAATGTTAGTTTAGTTTTCAAACAACTGTATATAAACGAAAAAAGAAAATCTTAATATAATTAACAAACAAGAAAGATCAATCATGCTTAAAGCATTGATTATGAAACACTTTCCAACTTCAATGCAATTTTATTTAAACAAGTCTAAAATGCAATACATTCCTCGGTAATATTTTGAAACTTATCACAATACTGCATTAATTTATTATATTTGAAAACTTAAACCTTCATCGAAAAAAAATGAACTTCATTCAAATGACGGCAAATGAAATATAAATTGCCTGGTAACATCTCTAAAATGTTATACATTCCTCGGTAATAGTTTTAGAATTATCATAATACTACGATAATTTATTATATTTGAAAACTTCATCGAAAACAACTGAAATTAATTCAAATGACGTCATAGAAAAAATAACACGCCTGCATCTCTCTATAAAAACAGGATTTCATTCATAACTTTCTCACATTCATTTCATTCATCACAATACTATAATAATTTATTTTATTTAAACATTTTGTTTAAGACCATGGAGCTACAAAAAATTATACTCTATGCTTGAAACTTCATCGAAAAAAATCACCCTTCTCTTTATGAAATCAATTAATATTTCATTCATATCAGCCATGCAGACTCCATGGACTAAATTATTTTGTGTTAAAAAAATACAGGAATTCTAATACAACTCATTCTATATATTTTGCTGTTTACATTTTACATAGGTGAAAAATAGGCTTAGTTGTAGAAATAATCAAATTTAGATGAGCATTTAAACTCAAATATATTATCATTGCGTTGTTTCAGAATGTAGATGCACAGAATTTAAGAAAAAATAAAGTAGTTTTAGGACGGATACAACACTCAATATGAATTAAAAAGAACTTTGCCATATATCATTTTGAAGTGGGTCATGTGATCGTTTCATATCATGGTCACGTGATCGTTTCATATAAGAGGTGTAATTATTATTTTAATTTTTATTTAAAAAACTACTGAATATATTTCGCTGAATTTTTTTTTATATATTTTATGGAACAATTTGAATATTACCTAAAATTTTCGAAGCAATTTGTGAATTTTAAATCCGCTTAAAAAATGTTTGAAAAATTAGGTCCCATAGGGCTCAATGTATTTCATTTTTTCGACCCGGGTTCAATCCAAAACTAATTGGGTGATATTATTCATTTATATTCCCATAGGTTCTACAGACCGTCTGAACAACATACTAAAATTTCATTTTGATTAAGTCATTTTTACGGCAGTTATCGTGCTAACGGACAGACAGACAGACAGAATGAATAAAGTCATAAACACTTTTCAACTTTGTTGTAAAGTGTTAAAAAAGAATCCAAAAAGCTCAAAATCATATTTAAAATTTTTAAAGAATTGTAAAATAAAATACGGCCATAAGAGCAAAAATCTAGCTGGTAAGTTAGTAGTTATTGCATGTAACGTACAAGGATTGCATGCACCCGCGCAGCAGCCGGGCTTAAAGCAAATAATGTTAATAAAAGCAAATTTACTTTGGGAAAAGTGTTTATCTGTTAGCCTTGAACCCTCGTAGTGGGCTGGAACACGATTGACAGCTATTTCAAATCTCTGCAGATTGCATGTGCCCGCACAGCGTGTATATCGTTATTACATGCAGTAGAATTGTCATTATTGTTGGAAAATTTAAAATTTGAAGATAGCAAAGCACGCACTGTCAGAGTCAATAAGTGTTGGCTGGGTCATGAAAGTACACAAGTCCAGTTTTAAAGAAAAACTTCGTTCACTTTATTTGGTGAAAAACACAACTCGGCATATTACACGTACCTGGTAATTTTCCATGCCGTAAAACATCAAAAATATACTATGTACAAAAGATTTTTAGTTGTAAATGACTAGACAGAGATTCCTTGAAGCATTTGGTAGTAAGTTACTATACTACCTCTATCACTTGCGTGTATTTCAGCCACCATCACTTGGCAAAGGGAAACCAAAGGATAGAACATCAGGAAAATATTTAAAGCGGCTTCCGAACGTTTGTAAGTAAATTTAACGTTCAATACATGCTGGTCAAAACTGACCACATCTGCATCCGTTTCGACTATTCACCGTCGTCAAACGATATTCCGCAGTGCTTCTGTCAAAAAACATTTCTGTCTGCCTGCATCAGACCATCAGTGTCTATCTCGTCTGACTTCTTCAGACGTCTGATCTCGATCGACCTCTTTCGACCTTCTCATTTGCTTCAAGAAACCTCTGCCCTATATATTCGAGAATGGACAGTTCCGGAAACGCCCCCGGATATGCAAATCAGATGCGTACGCATTGAGAACTGATTTGCATGAAACCTCATGTTGAAAAACGTCACGGTTCACGCCGGTGAACGGGAAGAGTCGTTCATATTAAATTTGCATAAACGACCGTTCACGGGAACGTGAATCGCGATGTATTGATTATTTCCAACAATTATTGCATATATCGTACGTGGATTGCACGCACCCATTAATAAAAGACAATTCATTTTATACACAGCAGCTGTATCATTACCTGTGTGCCCGCATTGCACTCGGAAACACGATTGACAGCTACTTAATGAGTTAGCCGTAACTTCCGCACGTAGCTGAGGTATGTGATCGACAGTAACTTCATAAACTGTATCATTAGCCGTGAATTGCGGATGTTGCTACATCGTTAGCCATAACTTGCACACATAGCTGAGGTGTGCGGTTGACAGCTACTTCATGAACTGCACCGTTAGTCATAACTTGCGCACGTAACAGAAACGTACGATCAACAGCCACTTGATGAACTATATCGTTAGCCGTAACTTGCGCGCGTAGCTGAGATAGATAGCTACTTTGTTGGAAAATTTAAAAATTTGAAGTTGAAGATGAACAGCAAAGTACGCACTGGCATAGAGCCAATAAGTGTTGGCTGGGTCATAAAAGTATACAGATCCAGTTTCAAAGAAAAACATCGTTCACTTTATTTCGTGAGAAACATAACTAGGCAAATTACACATTCCAGGTAATTTTCCATGCCACAAAACATCAAAAAATACTATGTACAAAAAGTTTGCAGTTGTAAATAATCAGACAGAAATTCCTTGAAGCATTGGTAGTAAGTAACTATACTACCTCTATCACTTGCGTGTATTTGCAGCCACCATCGAAGGTATCACACTTGGCAAAAGAAAACCAAAGGATAAGACATCAGAAAATATTTAACGTGACTTCCGAACATATGTAAGTAAATTTAACGTTCAATACATACTGGTCTGAACTGACCATATCTGCATCCGTCTAAACTAAAAACCGTCGTCAAACGATATCTCGCCTGCTTCAATTTAAAGCATTTCTGTTTACCTGCATCAGACTATCAGTGTCGATGTCTTATTAAGTCTGATTGCTTCAAGAAACCTCTGCCCTATATATCCGAAAATGGACAGTTCCGGAAACGCCCCCGGATATGCAAATCAGATGCGTACGCATTGAGAACTGATTTGCATGAAACCTCATGTTGAAAAACGTCACGGTTCATGCTGGTGAACGGAAAGAGCCGTTCATATTAAATTTGCATAAACGCCCGTTCACGGGAACGTGAATCGAAATGTATTGATTTTTTCCAACATACTTCATCAACTGTATCGTTAGCCATGACTTGGACGCGTAGCTGAGGTGTGCAATTGACAACTGCTATATCAACTGCACCGTTAGCCATGACTTGCGCGAGTAACGAAGGCGTGCGATCGACATCTACTCCATGAACTGCACTGGTACCCACGATTTATGAGTGTAGCTGAGGTATGCGATACAGCTACTTAATGAACGAAACCATTAGTTATGACTTGAGCGCATAACGGAGACGTGTGATCGACAGCTACTTCATGAACTACATCGTTGGACGTAATTTGCGAGCGTAGCTGAGATAGACAGCTACTTCATTAAATGAACCATTAGCCATTACTTGCCTGTGTAGCTGAGGTGTGCGAATGACAGCTACTTCATCAACTCCACCGTTAGCCAGTTAGCCATGACTTGCGCGAGTAACAAAGGCGTGCAATCGACATCTATTCCATGAAATGCACTGTTAGCCACGATTTGTGTGTGTAGCTGAGGTGCGCGATAGACAGCTACTTCATGAACTGAACCATTAGTCATAACTTCGGCACGTAACGGAGACGTGCAATCGACAGCTACTTCATGAACTACACCGTAGACGTAACTTGCACGCATAGCTGAGGTACAAGACCAATACTGTTGGAAACTTGGTTCTGTTTTCATCGCGATTCTCGTTATCGCGAGAACGTGTTTACATTTTTAGAATGGTTCTACCGTTCTCGTGAACGACTCGTGACGGGAACAGAACATGCCATTCATGCAAATCGCCATCTCGCCGCGCGCGCATTCTGATTTGCATATAGTGAGGGCGCTGCCGCCAACGGTTGTGTTCCGGAGCGTACCCATCACAGTGTATATATGATAGGACACATTCTCAGTTATTCAGAGACTTTACAGACCTTGACTGACCATGTAGTAGACGTGGGAGACTTTTCAGAGTTTAAGATCTTGTAGTTATGCAGACTTAAGACTCGACGAATAGTCAGATCGATCAGACGGTGATCGACGGTGAAAGACCTTGTATGGAAGGCAGACCTTGATCGGTAGAGAGTAGTCTAACTTCTAAAGCCATGACGTGTGACCTGATGATGGTGGCTTCATTAACGTGCACGACATGAGTGGTACAGTAGCTGTTTTTTCTACTTACCGATGTTATAATAACTGAGAGTGTGTGCCTAGTCATAGACTGTTTAAAACCTTTTCATGAGCTTGCTAGCTCATTGTATATAGTTTTGCTTTGCAACGAATGTTACAGTGTTTTATTTTGTAACTTCATCTGATGCAATGGATCTCACAACAAATAAATTGTGTTTGTGTTTAACGAGCTTGCTTTCTTGAGAAAACACATCACTACTGCGTATCATCTGCTACAACAATTTTCTACCAGCACTTCGGATAGGGATATGACCAACACTGCTAAATCTGCAAATGACTTTCAAATTTTTTCTAGTCAAGTCGCTCAGCTAACACAGCAATAGCCGCCGACATTTGGTTATGGGCCGTAGTATGTCAAGGCCATAACTTTTATCCGTGATAAAGCAGCAGTGAAGAGTTGTGAATTCCATCGACGGGGGCCGCGACCGGCGCCATTTGCATCAAGCAGAAAGGTAAACAACGCACTCTAGTCACAGTTAAAGACTATGGAGGTGAGCAACGGCATAGAAGCGTTAAACAGGGACAATTACGTCACCTGGCGTAATGAAATTTCATTTATCCTGAAAGGAGAAGGATGTTACGGCCACATCAACCGTACTGCATTACCAGTCGACGAATCTACGTCACGCCGCGAGCGAGAGGAGTACATGCGCAGCAGCGACCGCGCACTTTCCATCCTGTTTCGAAATATCTCGGCGGAGTACAGAGAACTGCTCGACATCGACGACAGCCCGGCGGATGCGTGGGAGAAGTTGGAGGCGCATTTTGAGGCCCCAACGCGCGCCAATCTAGTTCATCTGTTGGACGAGTTTTTCAGTCTACGCCCGGAAATCGAGGAGCCCATCGACATATTCTGTACGAGGATAAGGAAAGCTGTCACCAAGCTCAAGAACGTGAACCACCCGGTGGAGGATGTGTACGTGGCATTCCAAGCCATCCGGTATCTCCCAGCCCAGTACCAGAGTATCATCCAAATCATTTATCGCTGGAGCGATACTGATTTTAAATTGGATAAAATTCAGAAAGAACTCTCCTTGGAGGAGGGCAGGATTAAACAGTTGAGGAAGGATCATGACAATAATAATGTAAGTTCCAATTCATCTGTATATTTTTCAAATGTTAACGCTAAATGCAAAAATGTTACCAAAGTTAAAAAGTCTATTAAGGTCATAGGACCATGTTTTATGTGTAATAAAAATGGTCATGTAAAGGCACAATGCCCAAAATTGAAAAAGATGACTAGCTCTAGTATTATTGAAGTATTTTCAAATATAAATGTAGAAGCTAATATTGTTGATAATCCTGACAATAGGCTCAGCTGGGTAATTGACACCGCTGCTACGCGACACTTTTGTAATGATGTTAAAATGTTTTCAAAATTTGATAAATGTAAGGATACATCTATGTCGCTAGCAGTGGGTGATATGGAAAGCCCAGTTGAGGCTATTGGAACGGTGAACATGTATGTTAAATTTAAAGATCATACAAATAATATTGTGCTACAAAATGTTATGTATTCACCAAAATTACGGCGTAACTTGTTGGCCGCATCTGTATTAGAAGAGCAGGGCTATTCTTTTAGTGCAGCCAAAGGTGTTCTATGGTTTAAGACTCCTGAGGGAGAAAATTTCTTTTACGCTAAACGTAAAGAAGGATTGTATTTCTTAAAACCACAGTACTCAACTAAAAGTTTAAATAGTAGTGTTGAGGGCCGTAAAGGAGATCAGGATAGGGACAAAAATTCTAAACAGGTTAGAAAAACCCCTGCAACAAATAGTCAAAGTCAAAACAAAATTAGGCCTAACTTGAATAAAAGGAAAAACAAATCTGATTTAAAATCAAAGTCAAATAAAATTAGTGGTTCAACAGTTGAAATTCTGAACAAAACTGAATTATGGCATAGAAGATATGGCCATATTAACTCAGACTACTTGCACCAAACAAGTAAAGTTTCCGCGGCAAACGGACTCCCAAAATTAAAATATGCAAAAGTAAATTGCATTCATTGCAAACTTGCAAAATCTAAAAGAGTTTCGTACAAACCAATAGGCAGGATTAGATCTACAGAACCTTTGCAATTACTGCACATGGACGTTTGTGGTCCAATGCCTGTAGCTTCATTGG